>JAEIGQ010000183.1:0-683981 GCA_018904275.1 Lordiphosa clarofinis
GTCGATTTTTGAGTCATAACATATATATGCGTGTATGTTTAGACATACACAAAGCAAGTACAAGTGTATATGTTTTCGCCATGTGGTGATGAAAATTCATTTATGTATATGTATTTACATTTTACGTGTGTTTTCTTGAGCGGTAAACCTTTATTCACAAACAGAATTGTATTTCTAATTTACAAATGTAAATAACAATAGATATGTGATATTTTTAATTTATTTGATATATTTTCAGAATCTTCTCTATAAAAGTTGAGTGTGTGAGCAGACTGGATAGGTCTATTATTGGCATCAACGCCCAATACTGGGATGAGGGCAATATAAAAGTCGTCACACTGGCTATGAAGAAATTGCACATTCAACATTCCAGTATTAACTTAACAAACACCATTTTGAAAATTCTCCAGCCATTCGAAGTATCTTTGGATCAAATCTATACAATTACAATAGAAAATGCAGCCAATATGGTTCGTACTGGCCATTTGCTAAATAATAAATTAGTTAATGAGATTTCTAATGAAGAAAAAGAAGAGAATTATCAAAATTGTTTGGATTCTAAAGACGAAAGTGTTGGGAACAGTTTGGACTCAGAAAATTTCTATGATGAATCACAACAATCTCAAAATTGTAAAGTCGATATATCTAATGATTTCATAACAACAATAAGATGTGCTGCGCACACATTAAATCTGAGCTAATATAACGTGTGTTAATATAACGAAAATACGTGGAAGAGCACGCGTTGTAAAAAAACTAACACCAACACACGAACACCAATCCTCTTAAGTTTGCAAAAGATGCAACATTTAAAAAAGCCAACCCTTGATTGTTGGGGGTCAACATATATAATGTTTAAACGATTACTGGAGCTTAAAGATTTTTGCAGCGAAATTTTCAAGGATATTAAAGATCTTTTTATCTCTACTCGAGATTGGCTTGACATTGAAAATGTGTGCGAACTATTAGCTCCAGTTTACGAAATTAATTTACAATTTAAAAAAATAAACCTAACTGCTAGTGATTTTTGTTATGGCTGGCAGGCATGCAAAGTTAAGATCGAAAAAATGGGCGGACGACACACCTTAGTATTTGTCAATGCGTTGGAAATAGGTGTGCTTTATTGTTATCAAGTCCACCTGTTCTTGCAAGCGTTTTCTTAGATCCCAGATATCAAACTTTGCTATCACAAGAAGAGAAAAAAAAAAACATTTATTGTCAATATACAACTAAATTAAAAACCTCAATAAAAGCATAACGGATAATTCTGTAATCTCAATTAGTGAAGACGAAGTTGAAATGCTTGCCGAACGGGTCAATAACAGGGTATTCAATTCAATCAAAAAGTAAAATATCGATTGTTAATTGCATCGAAGCGTTTGATGGTAAAAAGCGTATACCGAAAGATAAAGATATTCTTACATATTGGAATATTTGTCAAGAAAATCAGCTTAAGCAACTGCTCTAATCGTTTTAGCAGTTGCAGCCACACAAGTGTCAGTAGAAAGAGCATTTTCCACACTAAAATTTGTTTTATCAGATTTAAGAGCCAATATCGATGATAATATTGTAATGTAGCTTGGGTTACAACCAGGGAATCAAACCGGAACCGGAACCGTATACCGAAAAGAACCGATTGAAATTCAGAACCGGAACCCGAACCGGAACCGAATCTTTGAATTTGTTGAATACCGGTATTCTGGAACCGATATTCTTGGAACCGAAAAGACGAAAAGAACCTAAACGTTGTACCGGTACGGTTTCGGTTCTGAGAGCAACCACTAGATTGCGAAGCGAGCAGTTAAATTTGGTGAATTTTTATTTCAATTTGGCTACATTGGTAGCTTCAAATAAAAAAGATTCTGGCTTAGCAAAACTTTTGTGCAATGCATTCCTATGTGGTATTTTCTTAGATCCTCGTTATAATGTCAAGCTAAACTCTGAAAAGAAAAGTACATGTGTAACTGCTTTGACTGATATATATTCAAGAATTTTATCCACTTCTGTTCAATTGCCGGTGTGAAGATTATTTTGACTCCGACTTTGAACGCTATCATGCTTCTAAGAAATAATCATTAATTTACCTTCTTTGTAACTAATTTAAATTTTTTTTATTTTAAATAAGTTTGGTGAAGACAATGGGCGTATTCAGCAGATAATTCCGATTTATGATTGCCTATTTTACCTGCTGAATACGGTGATTGCCGATTGGGATTGGAAAATTTGACAATCATGTTTACTGAATAGAAATCGAACAATTCGTATGATTGCTTAACGATTGCTGGGTCAGCCTACCTTAGTGCAGACATTCATATGAAATTTTCTAATTAACAAATCTATAAATATTAAGGATTTTGTGTAAGTATTTTCTAATTTTAAGAAGTACAAAGCCCACAGATTTTCTTAAAGTCTGCCATCAATTCAATTCAGCAGAGAATCATCAGCAATCGCAAATCATAAATCGGTAATCGCTAATCGGAATTATCTGCTGAATACGCCCATTGTTAATAAAATATCATTTTAATCATCTTATGAATACAAACATGTATAATTACATGTATATCAGCCATGCTCCCATTTTCACTTTCGCAAAACTTTTGCGATTTCAAACCGGTTTTTGAACCAAACTTGGACTTCAACTCGCAAAATTTTTGCGAAAGCGAAAGTCGGAGAATGGCTGTATATTTTTGTTTGATTGGACTTAAGTTTTAAAATTTCTGTTAGTTTTTACGGTCCATACCGGTACGTACCGGTACGATACCGAAATAAAAAGGTACCGGAACCGGAACCGAATACCGAAACAGTAGCAGAACCAAAACAGAACCTTTTCGGTTTGATTCCCTGGTTACAACACTTGACAGAATATTAAAGACAGCGTAAAAGCAGACAAGGTATGGTTTGTGGCAGGATTAGCTTTGTTGATCGCCTTACATAACACATGCCAGCTGATCACGAGTGATGAAAGCATCTAACAGACTCAAAAGGAAGATGGCGTAGTTCTTCTTTCACTGTTAAAAAGTTTCCTGGTCGCCACCAGCAGCTTAGGCATTTCTTTCCAAATTCCACAGAAGTGAAAAACAAAACCCTCAAGTATTTCCTCAAGTGCCTACGTTTTGCGAATTTGAAGTTTGGCGCTTTATTCGAGGCCGAATTTTAAGGCGTCGCCAACCTGCAACAGCAAATTTTCTTGCCCCTTCAAGCCACATAATTTTCAAGAGAAAAGTGCATTGGCCTTACGTGTCCGCAATATAATTCAGCGAGCGGGAGTTTCTGCAGCCTTATTGGGCTTGATCTATTTAAAAGCATCCTCTCTTTAGTCTGGAGATTAATTTTGGGGTTCTCACGCCTTGCCCACGAACTACGTATCAGACGCACAAAAAGAATGAGGCAAAACGTTGCCTAGTCCAGTAGTGATTGCAGAGCACGTATCCAGTACACGCGAGAAGCCCGATCGCGTGACATCGACGTCAAGCCTCTCTTACATTCATACTGGGAAAATTCCGCGCTTGCAAAAAAAGTCCAGAAAGAGCGAAGTCCGCGGGAAAAAGCACAAATTGCGGGAAAGTGGAGAAGACAAAAGTGTGAGGAGCAGAAGGCCATCGTTGGCGACATCGCTCTAGCCGACAGTCGAGCCGCCTTTTTTGTTACATTTTTTTTGCTGCACGTTCATACGCCCACACTATTGGGATCTTTTGCATTAGTATCTACATATACATACATACACATATTTTTTTTGGTGGCTGAAAAAGTAAAAAGTGAATTCAAATGAGTGTCTAATGGAAGAAAACACAAAATTTGCTTTCTTCCGATATTTATCGTCTCTCTTTTAAATTTCTTTTTTTTTTTTTGTACGCAAAACGTTGAATTGGATGTTCCGTTAGTCTGCACTCAAAAATCAAATCAAAGAGAGAATTAAAGAGCAAATGAAATGAAATAAAGAAAAAAAGAAATGAAATAAAAAATAAGTAAAAAAAAAAATAGGAGTGAAGAAAATAATAGAATATCCAATTGCAGGTTAATTTGTGCGTAATATTTTAATTTTTTTTAGTGCTCTTAATTATGATCAATCGATCAAAAGAGAGAGATTTTCTTTTAACAGCGGTATTGCAGCAGTCCACACAACAAAAGCGCTTTTGGAGTTGGAGCGGAAAATAAAGTGAGTGATAATTTCTCTTTTGACTTTGATTTATTTTGCATGCACCCACACTTACATTGATATTCATGCCTATTGATTTTTTTTTGTGAAGAGAAAAATTTAAGAGAAGTCGATTATTTAATTTGAATTGGCCAAATGTGCCTTTGCTTAATATCAGCTGTGCCGAAGCAGTATGGAAGGTGGTCAAGGTAGGGTGGGAAAAACGGGCTGTATCTCCATCAACACAGCCTGTTGCAACGATCATGAGTGTATAACATAGGTGTTTCTATCTTTAACTTCTTTCTTCTCTAATCTCCTTCTGTTGCTATTCAGGTTTTACTACTTTCTGTACTGAAATCTGACTACATGTATCAAAATAATATATCATTAGTTTATTAAATGAATAAATCGTGAACCAAACCGAACCGAAACTGCGGTTCAGTAAGCCTCAAAAACCATGCAATGAACCGAACCGGCGGTTCTAAAACTGTGTGAACAACTGAACCGAACTAGTCCTTATTTCCGAGTGGTTTGCATTCCTGCTTCTAATACATTTGTTTTATGCCTTTCCAGATTTATTGGTTCCGCGACAACGCTACCAATTTTGCAGGTGCTACTCGCTGGCTGGAGCAACTAATGCATATGCAGCGTCTCACCGATTCACGTTCGAGTTCATCCCTCCAAGAGCACCGCAATTCGGCGGTCTCTGGGACGCAGCCGTTAAGTCGGCCAAACACCCAATGCTCAGGGCCATTGGAGGCGTTCTGCTCAAGGAGGACGAACTCCAAACAATTCTGGCCGAGGTGGAAGCAGTCTTGAATTTCAGGCCAAGCATGGCCGACGTCAGCAATTCCAACGACGGAAAAGTCATAGCTCCCATCTTCTAATAGGCACAACGCTCGCAACGCTGCCACCCGCATCCGCGCAGCAGCAAACCGAGGCGAATCTGACCTACTTGCAACGCTGGCAACTCGTCTCAGCGATCAAGCAGAGATTTTGGAAAGATTGGTCTCGCGATTACCTGCTGGGCCTACAGCAGCGCGTCAAGTGTACGAAAGAGGCAACCAATCTGCACCCAGGCACGGTAGTAGTTATTCACGAGGACAACGTGCCTCCTCAAATGTGGATAAAGGGACCTTCAAGCGATCAATCCATCGCTTGTCATCTTTACCAGGCATTTCATTCTTAATTCATTAGTAATTCTAAGTAACTTAATTTGAATTGTAACCCCTTGAAGCTGAAACTATGTAATACAAAGAATGAAACTGAAGATCAAGGTGTCTAGTTTATTTTGCCTACTGTGCACACTGGTTCCGCTTGTATGGAAGTGTGGCCAAAAATACTTCAAGTGGAGGTAGAGGGCTAAAATTTTTACCAAGGCTCTTAAAAAACATTTAAATAGTGTGGTAAGAAGATTGGACATGATTTAACATTCACCCCTGCCTTCTACACCCACCCACCCCAAGCATAACCAATCAAAAAAATTACAAAAACAAGAAACATTTTATTTCATAGGAAGATTCAGAAAAATCCAATTTTGGACGATAATGATATTTAATATCAGAATCTCTTAAATTTGTGAGTATCAAAAAGTTTCCTTTTCCAGAAGCCACCTTTCATAATTGTTTAGAACCTTAGTTTTTGTACGATTGCATTTTTTCCAAAACTCGGCCATGTTTTTGCAACTATAGCTAATGCACTTGCTTAAGCTAGTCGGATCCGGTTTGTAACCTTTTTTTTGTAGATCCTTTTCGATAAATTTGGATACTTGTTTGAATTTTTCAGGTTCTGTTCCGCTTATGCTTAAACAAAGTTCAAACAAATGCATACGAGAACACACGCAGTAAAATTAAGAGCCTAATAAAAGATAAACGAGAAAGGCAAGGCTAACTTCGTCCGTAAATGTAAATGTTGGCTATACAGCTCCTACAACGCACTATGGGGAAAATGACCACTTTATCCGGCATTTGCATGTTTTTTAAAAGTTTTCTAATTAGTACAACTTTGCTGTTAACGCATTAAGAAAACATCAGACTGTTATGCCCCAAACTCAAAATGTTAAATTTAACAGTCCCATGTGAGAATAACAGCTGTTAAGTCAGCTGTTGCAATCGATAGCACGTGCTGCTAAGTTTTGTAAACTTTTGCATTGAGTTTTGTTTTAAATATTTTGTGATGGCAACACAATTAGAAGAAAATCAAGTCATGAACACTGATTTCGCAGGTTTGCACTGTGTGTTTAATACAAAAAATCGTTCAAATTGTGCGTGTGTATATTAATATTTTGTCGTTTTATAAGCGCTTCTAAAGCCGGATTTATATTAACAAATTTCAACTTTGGAAAGGATTATGTAAAAGAGTTTAGAATTGTTTATGTGTTTGCAAAGGTGTTTGTTTTAGCGTTGTCAATTTTGAGTTAACAGGTATTGGTCTTAATTTCCTCTTTTTCCCTCTTGTGGCGCAATTTGCATTTTAATTAGGTAACCTCATTTTTTCCAACGTCGATTTGTTTGCTGTGTGGAATAGCGAGAGGGGCCGGCACGAACGAGAGAAGGCAATTCAAAGATATTTTGAACTGCTTGCGTGCAATAATGTTGATGAAAATATTTTAAAAGTAAAAAGCCACCAAATTTGCAACAATTTACATTATAATTGGCACTTATAAGAACTTTGAAGAAAGACATTCGCAATGGAAAAACGGTACTACAACTTTGCCCTTAAAAAAAAAATAATAGACCAGTTGGACGGCCACTTCATCCATTTGAATCGAAAGGCGAAAGGGCTCAACGACTGCAAGTAGCGGACCTATCCAAATTTCAAAGTGATGATGTTTTCTTGCTAGTTCATGCAGCAATCGCAGCATGATCTTGTTGCAGTTCTTCAAATACTTGCAAGTGCCCCGGAAAAGCCAAGCAAGTCAGGGAAGGATTTACAAAGCCCATTGATCAGCCTATAAGTGCGTCCAAAGATGAAGCATTGGCGTTAATTTTGGATCAAGGATTGACCAAGGAGCAGTATTGTGCTATACGAGATGACATTTGTAAGAGAAATGTGGATATTTACCCAATTTGTAGAAATGTATTAGAGCAAAAGAAGCAATGCAGACCAGACAAAATTGATGTATCAGAGACTGTAGCCAAGGTCTTTCTGAAAGACCTTTTGGAACACACGACTTTTCGGATTGTGACACTTCAAAGAGATGTTATCCATGGTGTATTGGCCAATATTGGAAATGCAAATACCGGTATCACTGCACGTCGCGCATTTGCCAACTTTAAAACATTTTCTGAAATAACTGGAGATAATCAACCAATTATCTGCAATTTGAGGATCATTTTGATATGTTTGTCCTGTCAGTTGCCAATAAATTTAGAAAAATTCGAGGCATACTGTCACCAAACTGGCAAAACTATTGTGGACAGTTATCCATGGCTTCCCATGACACCAACTCTCCATAAGATTATTGTGCACTCAAGGCAAATCATGGAAAATACGGTGCTTGAAAACTTGAAAAAAATTAATAAAAAAAACAGGTTTTTCATGATTTTGGGGGCGGAAGGGGGCATGGCGAAATTCCTATCTGCAACGTAAGCACGTATAGGTGACTGAATTTGGAAAGTTTATATCTAAAAATGGACGTAAAAATGGTTTTGTTTTTATTTTTAGGGCGGAAGGGGCGTTGACACGCCCATATTTCTAAAATAGCTTTTAATGGTCTATAACAACATAATAAAAACAACCGCAGTGAAAAATCTCTTTTGGTTAACTCACAATAATAAATGCCAGATAAAGTAATCATTTTCCCCATAGTGCAACGGGGCCAAGCCAAGCTTCTCTCAATCTCTTGGCGTGTGTGCCTTAAATTTTTCGCACAAGAGAAAGGGACCTACAGTTTAACGCCGGATCCGAACGGCAAAGTTTTGAGAATTTGGCTAGTTACTTCACAGCTGGCGCCAATAGCTGGTGAAGGTGACCGTATGTGTAAAAGATATTTTCTAAAGAAAGAAAAAAACTTTTATTATTAGATGTTCAGAGGCGGGATCGAACCCACGACCTCCCGCCCAGCAGTCCAGCACACTAACCACTGAGCCACACACGTCCGTGCCGAAGTTTTTATACACTTGAAAACGCTTGTCTCAACGGTTAGCGACTTCGACCAAACTTCGCAGATCAGCTTAAAAACATTTAATATTACCCATGACCGTGACTGAGAGCGGTAATATTAAGAAAAAACCAGTTTTTCTCATTAAAACCCATTTTTCGAACGATCATTTGTATGGCAGCTACAAGAAGTAGCCATCCGATCTAGTCGGTTCCGACATATTAGCAGCGTGCAGACAAAAGAAGACTCTGTGCAAAATTTCAGCTCGATGGCTTTAAAACTGAGGGACTAGTTCGCGTAGAAACAGACAGACGGAAGGACAAAGCTTAATCGACTCAGCTCGTCACGCTACTTTATGTGGTCGGAGATGATTCCTTCTATGCGTTGCAAACTTCTGGGCAAAATTATAACACACTTTTCAAGTGTATAATAAAATGAGCCCAACAAATTGAAGAAAACATACCAAAACAGACAAGACGCCACAGTTCTACGTACAACACAATGACAACAACATGAGAATGAAGTAAACAACACAATAGCACACTAATAACAACACGTGAACACAACTAAAAAACGTAGCTGTAAACAAGAGAGACTTTTTCCCGAAGCTTCTAGAATTAAGTGAGGCGGAAGGTGGCAGCCAAACTTAACTGTTTTAGAATCCAAACTGATTAACTAATACTATACAAAAAGTCCCTTTGGAGGATTTTAGAGGGGTATCAACTAAAAGCTTACCTGAAAATCATTTTGATGAACGAGAAAACACAAGTAAAGGGGTTGACAAACAAATATTTTACAAAATAAACACACAGAACACAAAAATTATTTATAAACTAAAAATAAATAAAGTCATTACTTTTGTTTTCAATATTCATATTGCTTAAATAAATTATTTTGTCTCTTTTTGCTCTTATTTGCCTTTTTTGCATCACATGCTGTGAAGCGTTTAACACAAAAAATTATAACTGGTTCATTTAAGGCTTTTTAGACGCTATTTGGAACTGGATCGATTGGAATGGAAAAAAATGAACTACTCTATCGAATAACCAGTTCTTTCAAGAAATGAATCTTATCAATTTTATTTCGAAATTTTGAATTTTATATATTTGATTTTTGGCCTCTGACGGATCCACTGTGCTGTGGTGCGTGTATGTATATTCCCCTAAAAAACCAATTTGCTTTGTGCCTTACCGGCACGTTGGAAATAATTGTCATTTAGGCAAACAGAGGCTATAACAAAAATGAAGCCACCCACAAATGTCAAGGAACGTATGTGTAGAGAGTTTCCTTGGTGTGACGTCATACAAAAGTCGCCAAGCCTTTGACGAACTTGACGCGGGGCGAATTCGCAAAAGTCAAGGCGAATCAACCAAAACGAATTCCTATTGAACTGGACGAACAAGCTTTGCAAGCTTTCGACGATTTAAAGATATTTCTTTCCTCGACCGAAGTGCTTGCTTTCCCAGACAAACCATTCCACTTAACCACGGACGCTTCCAATTAAGCGATTGGGGCCGTGCTATCCCAAGACGATGAGGCAAGGACCGACCTATTTCATATATATCGCGTTCATTGAATAGGACCGAGGATATTACAGTTTGGTGACGCCAATAATTTTATGGCTTCCAGTTAAGTAGTGGTGCCTCCACGGACAAAATAGGCTTAGGTGCACCATAAAAAAACTGACCAGGCCTGAAAATGTGGCCTGGTCTAAGGAACTGGATATTTTTTTGGACAGGGTTGGCTATAAAAAATTCTTTTATGACCCAATCCTGCACCTATCGCAAAGCGACTTACCCGTCCTTACTGGCCAATCTGGGCTTCCAAATGGATCCTAGCCGGTATATAGTTTGGGGTTGCTTCTGGCCTTTGGTCCTACTATGGAGAGTTTTGCCCCTTCACTTTTAATTTTTGACTTCACTACTTATATGCGACTGCGCGCAAGCCACTTGCATCACACACTGCATATCTCGACCTTCACCCACTTTCTTCAAAGTAAAGTTCCTGATTTTTATACTCTGTACCGAAGGTACATAGAGTATGTTAAGTTTGTGCGAAAGTATGTAACAGGGAGAAGGAATCATTTCCGACCCTAAAAAGTATATATATTCTTGATCAGCATCAACAGCCGAGTCGATATAGCCATGTCCGTCTGTCCGTCCATCCGTCCGTATGAACAAACAGATCTCAGAGATGGTAAGAGATGGAGGTTTGACATGTGTGGGATAAATGCTTCTTATACTTGCAGGCAGATCAAGTTTATTTTCAATTTTTGCCACGCCCCCTTCCGCCCCGCACAATCTTAGATAAAGAGAGAGAGAGACAGAGATAGAGAGAGCCACAGCAGGAGCACTATATTCAGCTCTTACTCCAGGTACAGAGTATGTTATAGTCGGGCTTGACCGACTTTCTCACTTGTTTTTATACGAAATGTTTCCCATCTCTAGAATTCCTCGCTATCCAACCTTTTTTTTCAGCCCATGGATACCATTTGGCCTTATCGATAATCCATATATGCGTGTTTGATCACACGGCTCACAACAACACGCTGTCATCGCTTACAGAGTGAGTATGTCTCTTATCCATTTTATTTTTCCACTTATGTTTTTTCTTTTCTTGTAAATGATTGTTAGTGGGGCTGCAGTCGATTTGGTTGTGTTGTGTTTTCCTCTTATGAGTTACTGCTTCAAATCTTTTGCGTGGAGCCGGTTTTCCCTCGAGGTTCTCCTTTTTTATATATATTTCTCCCAATTCACTTTCGAGTCCTGCACTTGATAAATTTGTTTGCCAGCTTTGTGTTGAAATTTTGCCCACTCAAGACGAAATTCGTTCTGTAGACTTCTTGCTCAGGAACAAACCGCACTTCCCGTGTTCTCCGGTTGAAATACCGCGTACTGGTTTCATATGCGCTGTGCAGATTGCGTGCAATTGCTTCGCGGAGCAACTTCTTCTTATTAGCTCGTTGTCTTCCAGATCGCTTAACCTCTTGGCCAGTTGGTAATCCGCTCCACTGGTAAATCTGTGCTGGCCAAACAGTGCGGAATACGGTGTAACTCCAGTGGCTTAATGGACAGAGTTTCTAAGGGCGTATTCTATTTCGGGCAAGTACAAATCCCAGTCTCGGTGATCTTTCTCCAAGTACGTTCGAATCGTGTTAAGTACTGATTGGTTTACTCTTTGGGCCGCGTAAGATTGCGGCGAGTAAACAGCAGTCCTTACATGCCTAATGCTGTGCCACTCCACCATGTCCTTGAAGAGTTTACCCACAAACTTTGTTAAGCTTTTGCGATAAGGGCGCTATTGGACGCTCACTCCGTTCAGATTCCAGTTGGAATAACACAGCTTCCAAACCAGTGTCAGATGCATCGCTCTTGATGTAAAAGCGCTGTTTGTATTTAGGGTGGCCAAGAACTAGTGACTTTGTCAAAGCTTCTATCAGTCGTTCCACAGCTATCTTTGCTTCCCTTTTTAAGCGTGTCAGTCAATGGAGCTGCTATATCCGCGAAGTTCTTTATGAACCTTCGATACCATCCGGCTGTGCCAAGGAAACTTCGTACTTCTCTGGGGCTCTTAGGCATGGATATGTTTCGAATCGAAGCAACCTTGAGTGGATTTGTTTTGAGTAAACCTCCTCCTATTACGTATCCTAGGTATCTCAATTCCTTAAATGCAAAGTGGGACTCTTGCAGACCAATCGTAAGACCAGCTTTTCGTAAGCTGTCGGCCACTTGCTGCAGTACGTCAAGGTGGGAATCAAAATCCATCCTTGTCCATTAATCGGCACAGTCTTTGAGCCAAATTGCAAAGCCCAAAGGGCATAACGACAAATTAGTACAAGGGGCGTCCATGGACCGTAAACGCAGTTAATTTTCGGCTTTCCTCTTCCAGTTCGACTTGTCAGAATGCGAACTTTAAGTCTACGCTACTAATATAGGTGGTGGAATCTATTCTGCTCAGGATACCTTCAATGTTTTGGATTGGATATGCGTCCTTTACAGTATACTTATTTAATTTTCTAGCATCGAGGCTAGATTTTTGTGCCTGCTTCATGACTAAGGTGACATTATTATTCCACGCACTGTCACTTTCCTCTATAACCCCTCATTTCAGCATGTTATCTTTTTCCTCATACACGCATTTTTGCTTCGCTGGGGACATGGGATAACATCGCTCTTTTATAGGTACTGCATCTTCGGTTAGCTGTATATGGTGTTTCATTAAGGGTGTGCGGCCTAGTCCTTGTTCCTCAAAAGTAAGAAACATGTTTTTCGCCGCTTCCAACCTGAGGTCTTGTTCATCAGTGAGCACGTGAGGTTCAAGCTTCGTTTCCGGCATAGCTTGAATTGGTTCCTCAGTTTTTTTGAGAGGGATTCTACAAATAGCTCAGGAGCTAATGAAAGTGACTGCCGAAACTCAATTCCGAGGTATACCTCCTGCTGCAGTGAAGGGCAAAGGTAGAAACAGATATCGGCAACCTGATCTTTCTTGAAGGTTTCTACTGAGGCCTTTCCTACTATGTTCTGCCCCATTCTACTAGCTATCTGGATCTTTAAATGAAACGGTTTCCAGGTCATTCCCAACTTATCCGTCAATTCTCTGCATCCTTAACCAAGTACACTTATAGAGGCACCTGAATCCAGTAGACCACGAAGTAGAAGTCTTTTAATGAAAAAGTCAGCATATGGGCGACGATCCCGCAGCGACTTCTGACTCTCTTGGATTGCGGTGACTGTTTTCTGAACGGCTTGTCTTTTCATTTTGCGACATTTAAACCGCTCTCTGGCTTTTCTAACCCGGTTCGAAAGCAACGCTATCTCTTCTATCATGTTGGCTCCAAATATTTTTCCTCTCGTACACCTATATCGATTCCACCTCTTCTCCAACGAAAATTTCGGGTTTAGTCCCCTTACTTCATCTCTGTTAACTGCTTGGGCGCTCGTTTCGGCCTATATGTGCTTCACATGTTCTCTTAGCGCGCTGGGCTTAGCTAGTTTTAGCGAGGTGGTAACGTCTGATGGTGTGTCACCGGATCCTTGCTGGAACGTGATTCTACCGGCTTTATCGCGTTCCTCGATGCGTTTCCCGAACTGCACTTTTAACCTTTTGGTGTGACTACATTTGGACTTCCGCATTTGTAACAGAAGATGCTCCGCTGAGGTGCCTGTCCATGTACACATGGCCCTCCTTTTGACAGTTCCAGCACACGAGTATGTTTCTTGCGAGTCCACATATATGTAGGCTCATCTTGGACCTTGGTTTCCCAATTTTCTCGCACCGCTTCACGGACTTCTTCTACTCTGGGCTGTCTTACTTCTTGTCGAGCTATATAGGACACATGGTGGTTTCTTCCCCTCTCTACTGCAAACGTACGCTCTCGCCTCTCTACACTCGTCGCGCAAATAATCCAGGCTGTATATTCTAACCAAGTACACCAGTTGCTTTAAGGATCCGCTGAGGTTATGTTTTACTGTCTTGATGACCCAACTTTCATCCACTGGCATATTCACAGACGCTCTGAGCCGTCGCATTGCAGTGAAAAAATCATCTAATGATTCTCCTGGCAGCTGCTTCCTTTCAGCGATATCCTGTATGCTATCATAGTCGCTTCGAGTGTCTCTGTAGCGTCCTTCCAGTGCTTGCTTTAGCTCGTCCCAGCTCCCGATCGATTTGGTCCTTATCAAAAGCCAGTACTACTCTGAAGCTCTTTCTGTCAACAGTCGATGGAAGTCCCTTAGCAAGTCTGTCCTGGCTATATTGTAGTGCATTTGGAGGTGTTCTACTCTGAAGATATAATCCTCAGCAGTAATTTCAGACTTATGACCGGAAAACTGAAAGTCCCATTTATCCAAGGGAACAAATGGTCGGCTTTTAGTGCCCACGTGAAGATCTGTCTCTCCCGCTGGTGACGTATCTCCGGATAACTGATGACCCATATTACTCCGATTTTCATTACTGCCTCGGCTGTGATTCCAATTTGTAGAGGGATGTTCATTGTAGCTCCTGATCCGCTCCTGGGTTACGGTGTTTGACATCTTTTCGTTATCAGATGGTCTGGAAACTTTTGGAAATGCCCCCTGCACAGTTACATTGAGAGCTACTTTCCCTGCCTCTTTGTTTTCGGCAGACACGGTCTGATTGGTGGCTGCTTGAGCAGATGTGGTTGTTATGGTTTCATTAGTTCTGTTAATCCTCTCTGCATAACCTGTTCCATACGATAGTCCATCAGCTGGTCCCCTTTGTTGCACGCTGAGTCTAAATCTATTGTCCCCTAATGCACCCTCTGTTGCACCCTTCAAATGCATTCTGCCAGGTGGATTAGTTTGATTATTAATTTTTTATTTTTTTTAAGTAATTTATTGCCGTTTAAGATAGAATTTTTCTTGGTTCTCCTCTTCCCTGTTCTTATTTATCTAATGTTTTTTTCATTGATACCACTCAAACAAATTTTATTATATTAAATAGGAAGAAAGGAGCTTCCCTTCCCATGGCTTGCCTTGCTTGTCTTCAAGCAGACATTCGTCTGCATTCAGCGCTTTGGATCAATTTTTGTCTTGTACGGACATTTCCTTTACATTTATTTTTGACAGATAAGTACATACATTGATATTGTCGACTGTTCGGGTCATCTTGATCCTAGATGACCTACAATCAAGAAACCAACACACGTAATACATACAAATTCGGATTCTTTTCCTACAGGTGCCTTTTTCCGTACGCTCAGATGACTCAGCCGTTGGCTTATCAGCTATTGCTGGTCATCTGTACTTGCCTCGGAACGCTGCGAAACCCAGGAGTATGGAGTTCCGGTCCAATGATCTTTTCACGGACACACCAGAAAAAAAGAAATAAGTATTATTTTAAACAACATGAATTCCCTTTTTGTGTGTGTCTTTTTGTGGGCGTGCACGCCAGCAACCCTGCCCACCACTCGTAAAAATAAAACGTCTAACATCGTATTACATGCAAATACTAGACGTTAAACAACACTAACTGCGGCACAATTTGAATTAAAATTCAAATAAACGACAAGACACCCCTCCCTTTTCTATACCCGAACACAAAGCACTACACGCAAAAAAAAAAACTACTACACCAGACATTCATTGGCAGACTCTGGATGAAACGAGTTTTTTAGCGCCCCCTCTCACACCTTGCAGCAGGACATGACCATTTCTTTTTTGTGCTGCCAAAAAATTCAACGACGAGTAAGCCGGTTCAAGCCGTGTTCAGTTTGACCCCTTTCCTCCCATATCAAAACCTTTTACCACATGCTTTCTTTTTCTTTCATTACTGTGATACGAGCAAGACGTGTTACGGAGAACAAAAGCTTTGCTAACCAGATCGTGTAACAAACCCACTCACAAAGTTAATTGATCATTTGCTTAGTCAAGAAAACAAAAGACTAATTCACCATTGAGGGCTCTCCTCCACCAATGATCTGGCATCATGCTCAAGACAATTTTGTTAAAAAAATTTACAATTGCAAAAATGAACAGACGAACAGTGAAATAAAAAGAAAAAGAAAAAAATTAGCAGCTTAGGCTCGCCAATGTCTAAAGCTCTCAGAAGCAACTATTATGCTCTTCTTAGTGACGAAGAGCTGGAATGTGATAGTGCAGTACTAAAAAGCTTCGAGCAACATGTGCAAAAGAAAACAAGTAAGAAAGTCGGTCAAGCCCGACTATAACATACTCTGTATCTGGTGTAGAAGCTGAATGCAATGATGGTGCTGCGCTCATCTCAAAGTCTCTCTCTCTCTCTCTCTCTCTCTCTCTCTCTCTCTAAGATTGTGTGGTGTAAGTTGTGAAAGGATGGGAGGAGGTGGAGCGAGTGCAATGTACTTTTTTGTCTCATAACTTGAGAACCGCTTATCCGATCTTTTCCATTATTTCGGCAAATCGATACACTTTGCTAATTACTTACTATATCTAGAAGGTACGAAATGTCTATCTTCAAAACTGTAGGAGTTATAACGTATTTTCCAAATTGCGGGGGCGTGGCAAAAATTGAAAATAAATTTGATCCGCATGCAAGTAGAAGAAGCATTTGTCCCATACATGTCAAACCTCTGTCTCTTACCATCTCTGAGATCTGTTTGTTCATACGGACGGATGGACGGACAGACGGACGGACGGACGGACGGACAGACGGACATGGCTATATCGACTCGGCTGTTGATGCTGATCAAGAATATATATACTTTATATAGTCGGAAATGATTTCTTCTCTCTGTTACATACTTTTGCACAAACTTAATATACTCAATGTACCTTTTGTACAGAGTGTAAAAAACACACAAAAGAACACAAGAGAAAGTGCAAAAGCAATAAATTCGGTCGCCGACAACGAAAAAGCATCAACAAGTGCAGCAGCCAAAGCCAACGCTTCAAACAACCATGAACTAAACAACGACAACAACAATGCTAAGCAAGCAAACAAACAAAATAATAATTGGTACTGATGAACTCATTCAATTTATAACCAAAGGTTTACAAATAAACGAATTTCAAATCAAAGTACATAGTGAGAGCAAACAAACGCTGTTTGCAGCTGATCTCGACATTTACATTAAAATAAAAGCTTTCCTCGAAAAAAACGAAAGTTAATTTCTATACGTATACCCCAAAATACTTAAAAAACAAATCTTATTTACTTAAGGGCCTTAATACCGATAAAAAAATTATTCTTGAGAAGCTGTCAAAGTACAATGGCGAAGAACTACAATTTATAAAGTCTCTCAATTTAAAACCAAAGCTTCAGTGCAACAAACAAAACCACTTCAAATGTTTTTGATCCAGTTAACTGCCAATAGCAACATTTTTTTTTTTTTATTTTTTTTTTGGGTGAGGAGGGGAAAATGCATTATGCATTTCCTAGTCTGCCGTCGCAGTAGGGGATGTGGGACTCCCACCCACTAAAAACCCCCCCTCATGTCGAGCCTTAATCTACTTCGGAAAAGCTTTCGCATTACTTCGTAGTGGGCCCATTTACGCGCTATGCGCTCCAATCTTTCGTCTGCGTCCAGACCCCCCTACTGCGTCCTTTCATCCAAGTCTTTTTTTTCAGGCGCAGGATTTTGCCAACAAAGTTGGCTACTTCTGTCAAATTCTCTTCTCTACTGGTCATTTTGGCAACAATATTCTCTGGTGTGGTGCATCCAGTTACTTGCCATAGTCTTTGACGTTCAGAGGCAAATCGTTCACAGTGGAAGATTGTATGTTCTACGTTATCCATCTCGGCGTCGCCATATACGCAGCTAGACTCCGTTGTTTTCCCCATTTTATGCAGATAGGTGCTAAAATATCCGTGTCCCGTTAGCATTTGTGTTACGTAGTAATCCACATCTCCGTGCTTTTTTTGGACCCATTTGTTCACGTCGGGCAAAAGCCTGGCGGTCCACCTTCCAGTTCTCTCGACTGCCCACTTGTTTTGCCACTGTGCAAGTCGCATCATGTAGATTTTTCTGCGTTCTCTGGCTAGTAGGTCGATCGGGATTACTCCCGCGATGAGCTGAGCTGCAGCTCCTGATACCGTTCGGTATGCACTAATTATCCTCAGCGCCGTTGTCCTTTGGATTGCAAGCAATGGATCTCGTCTGCATTTCAAACTCAGTGTATCTCCCCATACCTCGCTGCCATACAACAGGATGGCATTATTGACCTCCCTCAATAGTTTCCGCCTTGACTGAAACGGTCCACCGGTATTTGACATTAGTCTGCTAAGGGACTTTGTGGTCTCAGCGGCCCTGGACTTGGCATATTGTATCTGCGCTTCAAAAGTCAATTTTGAGTCAAGCCTGACTCCCAGGTACTTTATTACTTTCTGAGTCCTTACGATAGTTTCTTCGACTCTCATGTCCACCTCAAGCAGGATCTGTTTTCTGGTGACCAACAGTAATTCTGTTTTTTCCGCCAGCTGTAATACGTGCGAGTCCAGCCAGTCCTTAACTCGTACCATCACCTGCGTCAATTTACGTTGTGCGTACTCGGTGTTACGCACCGTTATGACTGCTACTTTATCATACTAGAATATCCTACTAGAAAAGTGTCCTCAGGCATTTCCAGGTGGAGAATGGCGTCATAGCTAATGTTCCATAGTTCCGGTCCTAGGATGGATCCTTGTGCTGCTCCAGAGGTTATTTGCATACTTTTTTCGCCTACTTTTGTTTGGTAACATTAGGAGCACACGCGGCATCGCTCATAGCTGCATACATTTCATTGCCGACAGCACCATTAAGGTACAACGAAATATTTATTGCGGCTTTGTTCGAATCTTCACTTTTCACTCATAGCTTGAGAACCGTTCATCCGATCTTTGTCATTTCTTCGGCAAATCGATTCATTTTGCTAATTACTAATTAATGGTACGAATCGTCTATCTTCAAAACTGTAGGAGATATAACGTTTTTTCCGAATAGCGAAGACGGGAGGGGGCGTGGCCAAAATTTGAAACAAACTTGATTTGCGTGCATATAAAAGAAGCATTTATTCCATACATGTCAAACCTACATCTCTTACCATCTCTGAGATCTGTTTGTTCATACGGACAGACGGACATGAATGACAAGAATATAATATACATACTTTATATGGTCGGAAATGATTCCTTCTGCCTGTTACATACATTTGCACGACTTTAGTATACCTTTTTACTCTACGAGTAACGGGTATAAATATAAATTCTAGAAAAAATGCTCCTATTTCATTGGCTATGAAGTTTAATTTTATTTTCGTCGATAAAATTATAAACTATAAAAAGATTGATTATATTTTAGTATATTAGAGTAACGGGTATATCGAAGTCGGTTAGAGCCGACTTTAACTTGCGCTCTTGTTAGTAAGGGTACTTGTCAGTTTGTTTCTTCTATTTACTTCGCTCTCTTCAATGAATTAAATTTTAATATGGATTTTTCAACTGCAACATTTTACTTGTATGTTAAAAAGTTTGCTTTTTGATATAAGTGGGACTTTATAATTTTCAAGAACAATATACAGTTTTTTACGATAAAGGAAGTTATATTTTTTGATAAAAAGGTTTATTTATTATGCCAAGAAATAATTACAAAAATATCCAAACATTTTGCAAGCTACGAAGTCGAAAGATTCGGCTCTTTTAACCTTCTTAATTTCGATGATATACGTAATCCACCCATACATCTTGATCATACTATCTGGCCTGAGAATACCCTTATATTTGAGTTCGAAGACAGAACAAAAACCGCTAAGCCTGTGGTTGTTAATGGCCATTCAAAAAACTAAGGTCGTCCTTCCGTGTTCACTATCAGAATGTGAACAGTCTTATAGGTAAACTTCGCACGTTGTATACAAATAGTGTCTCTTTTGAAGCTAACGTTATTGCTTTCACTGAAACGTGGCTCAACTCCACTGTCTCTGACTGCGAACTCTTCGTCAGCAACTATTCAATTTTTCGCCGAGATCGCCAAAATCGTTTAGGTGGTGGTGTTCTTATTGCTGTAAAAGCTTATCTTTTCTCGGAACTCATTCCGTTTGACAATATTCACAACATCGAATTCACTTCCGTCCGCATCAGCATGTGCAATCATTACATTTACGTTACATATTCTTATATTCTCCTCACTCTGATATAGGTCTATACATGCAACACCTGTCAGCCATTAAGTCAGTATTTCAAACGGTCACAGATAATGACCATTTTATAGTTTTGGACGACTTCAATCATCCAACAATTTCCTGGGTGCCTCTCGACTGCTCTAATAATTTTTTTAAGGCCACAAGTCAACACGACTTTGTTGATGGAGTTACTGAACTCTCGCTGGGTCAAGTAAACGGCATTTGCAACCGCAATGGCAGACTTCTTGATTTAATATTCGCCTCTGATTTCTCTAATCCATTAGTTAACCGAATTGACTCCCTTTCGATTTCTGAAGATGTTCACCATCCAACTCTTGAGTTACTCCTTGAGGTTATGGCTCCAACTGATTTAGTACCTACAACTGAGCCTAGAATAACCCGTTGTTTTCGTAGAGCCAACTTTGCTCAGCTGAACTGCTCACTTTCTCAAACTGATTGGTCGTTCTTGAATTCCGATTTTCCGCCTGAGATGGCTTTTCAAATGTTCTATGAAAAACTGAATGCAGCACTTGACATTTCTCGTAGATTGTCGTATTTAAAAAATCAAAAATCTAAACTCCATAAGAAATTTAAGAAAACTGGTTCTCAAGTCGACTTCTCACAGTATGCTGTTGCTAAATCAAATTTTACTCTGCTCAACTCGGAGTGCTACAATAATTATCTAGCTTGATGTAAAAATGATTTTCGTGAAAACCCAAAACTTTTCTACACCTTTGTTAATTCAAAAATCTCTCTTCATCTCGTCTTCACCTTATCCGTATGCACTCCCCCACACTTGTGGTATTTTAATGCCTGTCATTCAGGAATACGACGTGTATCAAAACTTAATGCTCGTTAAACCGTCTTTGTTGTCTGGGCCAGACAACATTCCTGGTTGTATTTTAAAGTTTAGCGCTAGTGCTTTATGTAAGCCTTTAGCGAGTCTATTTCAAACGTCTCTCAATAAACCGTTTCTACCAACTATATGGAAGGAATCTTTTGTTATACCTCTCCATAAAAAAGGGAGTAAGGCCAACATCGAGAACTATCGTGGCATCGCAAAATTATGTGCGATCCCCAAGCTACTTGAGAAACTCATCACTAGAGACCGGATTTATATGCTTTAGCATATTTGACATATTTTGTATGAAAAGAATATGAGTATATGTAAAAAGCATATGAGTATATTCTTTTAATTTCTTAAAACTGCAACTTTTTCGTTACTAAGATTGTAAGCGCTGTAGCGCAGCTGTTTGCTTTTTGACTACGAGTCTAAGATACCCAGGTTCGGTTCCCAAACGGGGTGATTTTTTTTTTTATTATACATACTAATTTTTTGTAAAAAAAACTTAATATAAAATAAAAAAATGGTGAAAAAAATGTCATTGCTATTTAATATTGGAAACTCAAATGCAAAAACAACTATAAAAAATAAATATCGTATTTATTATCGTATTTATAAGAAAATTTTATCGGACGGAATAACTCTGCACCAGAGTCCGGCGCGTCGCTATCTAATGTATAGCGCTCTGAGGTAGCGACGTCGGCACACCGACAGTATACGAGCTTAGACTCCTTTCTTTAGCAATGAAGTATTAAATGAGTGCGCTTTCGCGTAGCTAAAAAAAATTTAATTTTGGTTGAGGAGCTTCTAGAGAATCTGATGTATATAGAAAATAATTGTTCGGAAATCGCCAACATTATTTATACTCTGTACCGAAGGTACATAGAGTATATTAAGTTTGTGAAAAAGTATGTAACAGGGAGAAGGAATGATTTCCGAGCATATAAAGTATATATATTCTTGATCAGCATCAACAGCCGAGTCGATATAGCCATGTCCGTCTGTCTGTCTGTCTGTCTGTCCGTCTGTCCGTCCGTCTGTCCGTCCGTATGAACAAACAGATCTCGAAGATGGTAAGAGATAGAGGTTTGACATGTAT
The DNA here is from genome assembly GCA_018904275.1 of Lordiphosa clarofinis. Taxonomy (NCBI): domain Eukaryota; kingdom Metazoa; phylum Arthropoda; class Insecta; order Diptera; family Drosophilidae; genus Lordiphosa; species Lordiphosa clarofinis. The sequence continues at coordinate 21,772 of JAEIGQ010000183.1, forward strand.
GGGACAAATGTTTCTTATAGCTGCAGGCAGATCAAGTTTATTTTCAATTTTTGCCACGCCCCCTCCCACCCCCGCAATTCGGAAAAAACGTTATATCTCCTACAGTTTTGTAATATAGACCTTTGGTACCTTCTAGAGATAGTTAGTAATTAGCAAAATATGTCGATTTGCCGAAGAAATGAGCAAAAAAGTAGATCGCCCTTGCCCCTCCCCCTCCCACACATTCGCAACTAACACCACACAATTTTAGAGAGAGAGAGAGAGAGAGAGAACGAGAGAGAGAGTGAGAGAGAGAACGAGAGAGAGAGTGAGAGAGAGAAACTTTGAGATGAGCGCAGCACCAGCGTTGCATTCAGCTTCTACTACGGGTACAGAGTATGTTATAGTCGGGCTTGGCCGACTTTCTCACTTGTTTTCTACTAGAAAAGCAAGGGCATAGTCTTATTAAATCAGTGCATATAATTCTCAATCTTCAAGAGTCTCTTAAGCTTGCACCTGGAGAAGTTGGGAACATTATTCGGAAGAAGCTTGATAACGTGATTGCAAAGATTACCTTTTTCATGGAGTTGGTGCGATTATCAAAACTGTTTGGAAACTCGGATGCAAGAACTACTATAAAAAAAGGAATTTAGGAAGAAATATTTTTATGCGCCCATTATTTCTTGCGCTGTTAAATGATCCTTTTCCATTTATAAAAATATTTTGTCGGTCAGGCGAGAAAGACTTACAGCCGAAAATATTGAAAAAATTATTGTTGTACGTTGCAACTCTTTATAGTTTTGATAAAAAAAATAAAACAATTACTTAAATAATTTTACTTAAAATTTATTGCTCAATTTTTTTATTTACTTTTTTGCCCCCCACCAAGTTTCTGCTAAGTTTCACTTCAATTGTTGAATTTATATGTAAAAAAAATAATTTTTTTAAACAGTTACCGTTTCAACCGAGATTTTTTTTCATTTTCTTGTGTGAAAGTCTTTTAGCCAATTTCTCGTATATCCAGTATGTTGAACCATTTTTTTTGTAAATCTTCATATTTTGAGTATCTCGAAAGAAAAAACACATTTCTATGCATAACTAAAATGTATTAAAAGAATTTAATAAAAAAAATTTTTAAAAAATGACCGGCCCTTACTGGGACTCGAACCTGGGTACGTAAGACTCGTATACTAACACCTTACATCTCTGCCAAGGCACCTTTATTTTCTTGATGGAAAAATAGCACATATAAGAGAAAAAAAAAAGAATATACTCATATGCTTTTTAGAAAATTTTTTGGGAATATACTCATATTCTTTTTAGCATATAAATCCGATCTCTACTCATCACTACTCAGTTGCAACACTTTTGTAGCTCCATAATTTCTCCAACTCAACATGGTTTTATGAAGCGCCGTTCTACATCAACCCATTTCCTTGAGTATAGCTTTATAATCCGGCGTGGTTTTCTTGAAAAGCAGCAAACTGACGTAGTTTTTACTGACTTTAGCAAATGGTTTGATTCTGTAAATCATCGTCTACTCTTGCATTAACTTTCATTAATTGGTTTCCCTGAATTACTGCTCAAATGGATCTATATGTATTTGTCAAATCGAACCCAGCGAGTCTTATTTAATTCAACTCCATCAAAAGTAGTGAATGTCTTTTCTGGTGTCCCTCAGGGGAGTCATCTTGGCCCATTGCTTTTTGGTCTGTTTATAATTGACCTCCCCCAGGTAGTCACCTCATCACACGTTCTGATGTATGCAGATAATGTAAAAATTTCTTTATCATTCAATGGTAGTACCACACGAAGCAGCGGAAGCCCACCATCGAGGAACATGGCCAGGAGGGGTCGCGGCTTCAAGAGCAGACCAGGAGGGACAAGACGAGGCAAACGGGAGGCGGGAGCAGCGCGAAGGCCGAGGAGGAGCCAGACGCCGATCCTAGCATCTCCCCTCGTTTCCCCATTCCCATCCCCACAACGCCTTGGGACGTGGAGCACGACGTCGGAGGAGAGTGGACTGGCAGCGGGAGTTTGGGGTGATGGAGCCGCTGTTAGAGGAGGTGGACAGAGGCAGGCAACTGTACCAACCCCAACGTAGCCCATCACCGGTCTGGGAACCGGCCAGACCACCGATACCACGTCCAGCCCCCGAGCCAACCACTACATCAGACTCGGATGAAGAGGCGCAGCAGGAGGAAGAGGCGCAGAAGGAGGAGGAGAATACGGTCAACGCAGGCAACTAGGAACCGCCTGCTAGGTCGCAGTGGCAGAGATGGCGATCACTGGCGTTGCAGGATTGGCCACGGGAGGCGCTGGTGATGCTCCTGGCACGGAAAGGTGAGCCAGATAATCTGCGGTCCCACATACTGTGGGTAGGGGCCACGCGGTACAGGCTCGAGGTGCAAGGAGGCACCGGCGAGATATGGGTCGAGGCAGAGCCTCAATAAGAAAAAAAACCCGAAAAAAAATAATAAATAAAACTCACACAACAAGAAAAGAAATATGTACGTTTAATGTATTGTTGGCAGAACACATAAACACCAGGGACACTCACATATACACGAACATGCACGGGAGACACACGGACTAGTAAGGGTGATAGATAGCACATATCAACAGGCATCGGGGTGAAAATTGAGGCAGGGCATGGGCACGCACAAGGCATACTAAACAACCCAGCGGCGCAGAGCTCAACGTGTTCTGTGGAAAATATGCATTACGACTGTAGAAAATGTAATGCAATACAATCGCTGATTTTCGTAAGAGAGATTGTAATCGGTAACGAACAGAAACAACAACTCGTGCCACACACGAGCCGATGCCAGTTTCGTTTGCTTTAGTGCCTTCCCTCTTTGTCCATAAGCTATTTTGACATTCCTTTTATTTGCTTCAATTGTATTTGTATGTAGAACAAATGTGTAAGTGTAGCAGGGACTTGACACGTATGTGGCGATGAGTCACTTAAATTTGGATTAGTTTTTAGTTTGTTTAAGTGTTCACAATTATGATTGTCGGGAAGTCAGACTCGCAAAGGTAAAAATTCCATTGGCAAAAGTAGTGGAGGCTCAAAACACGACTATGCCGAACCAACAAAAAATTTAAAAAGCTAAATTGAATTATTGGCCAAACCTAAAAAGCTGACGAGAGAGGACATTTCCCCTGATGACCCCGTATTTCCCAATTGAAGTTTGGACAATTTACAGCTTTGGAAAAGCATACATTATATTTATATATCACGTAAAATCAATAAAATCATTTAAAGTAAACTAAAAGAAAAACCACTGCATTACTACTTCATTACCCACTCATATAGGCTGTAAAGCACGTGTATTACCAACCCATATACTTCTCTATCAGTAGTACATTGCATCGTATAACAAGTGCTTTACCCACCCGAATTCTTTTCCAATTTTAGTAAATTGAATCGTATTACAAGTGCTTTACGGCAGAGTGTACGATTTTTAAATTGTGTGTTGAATTGTAAACAGACTGCGAACATCCTGCATTACAATTTTAAAAATAATGTACACATTCGTAATGGGAGTCCGATGGCAGTTCGGCTCTGGGATACATCCTTTATTACCAGTAATGCAGGGTGTGCGCACCCCGTTTACAAAGCGGCCATGCACATGGCAAAGTAATGCAGATTGTATGGGATTACTTCCGTCACACTGAAGGCAAAGTAACCTATTAGTAATCTATTATGTAATGCCGATTCGCGCCGCTGGGAAGGTAGGCTAACTCGCTCTCTCAGAACTCCGAATATTTGTTTCAAAGAGAGCGAGAGCGAGAGAGTAATATATTTCAATACAAAGCCTACTAAGCTACTAAGTAAAACACAAAAAAATTCGTCCGCGGAGATGCTTTGCCTACAACAGTTGCTTACTGACTGAAATTTAACAAGTTGTCAAGAGAGCTAGAGAGTGAGTGAGCCTACCTAGTTTAGTATGCCTTGGGCACGCAGGCCGGCCAGCACATAGGCATGGCTACAAAAGGGGCATCGTCGTCGGCAGCGCAGCCGAAGTCGACAGAGGGTCACATGCACCTGAAAGAAAGGAGAAAAAGGGTAGAATTGAGGGAAAAAGAATATGAAAACAAGAAAGTTCTTACCTGTTCGCAGAAAATATCCATGTGCAGTCGGAGATTGGCTGATAATCGATGACTATCGCGATTGAAGTCATCGGGGCAATTGAGATGGGAGTCGGGCCGATAGGCAATTAATCGATATATCGGAAATAAAAATGGAAAATTGGGGCGAGAACATGATACAATTATATTAGGTATTGCATTCAGAATTTATCGAGTACTGACAGCTTTTGCTTAAATCGAGAGAGAGAGAGGATAAAACAAAAAGCAAAGCACTCTCAGATATACAAACAAAAAAAAATTAGAAACAAAGTATATGCTTAAATAAATTTTATTAGCATTATTTTAAACAGTTGCATTATTAAAGATTAATTATTTTTTTTGTAATTAATACATACAACAAATTTTTGTGTTTAACAGTTAAACGTGTATTTTTTATTCCGAATAAAACAATAAAAGCCTTTTCAATTTGGATTTTTTTTTATTTATACAAAAAATTAAATAATTAAGCAAAATATAATTCGATTCCGAAATCCGCAATACATTTGAAAATACATATATACTTCATCTAGAAGATGGCCTAAAGTAAAATTTTTAAATACTTTTTATTACCCATCAGTCTCTGTTTTTGCTTTTGAACTTTCAACCGCTGATTAAGGTGCCTAATTCTAAACATGGTGCGCATTTTAAAAAAAAATTTCTTTATTTTTCTTTCCAAATTTTTGCTTCCAGCTCTTTGAGTCATTTGGTCTATTAAATGCGGGGTACCTACTATACTATTGTTATTGCACGAAACAAAAATACTTTCTAATACTATTCGAAATATATTTCGAATATTATTCGAAAAACTTTCCATCGGCTTTGTCAAACCCCCCGCTCCTATCTGATCGATGAAATCAAAGCGCACATTTTCTTTCTCCTCATGAGGCAAATTAAATTTTTGCACGATATAGCCTGCAATATACTTTATAGCATCTTCAGTCAGTTGGTCGCGCTCCTCCACTGACTCTGTGGCTAATGCCATCGGTTCATCTGTAGCCATTGCCACCTGTACTTCTTTCTCTGTGACTAATGACATCGATGAACGATAGAGGTTACTGTCTAGCCACGGCGTGTCATCGACCTGGACATTTCCCGTGTTCTTAGCTAAACGGGGAATTCAAAGTAAACTCTTATTTATAACATAAAAATTCAATAAAATCACAAAGCATGAACTAGCACGTAACGCTTACAAGGACAACACAAACATTTCTAATGCCCCGATTCGATTACCAAACTACTAACATTTATGCAAGTGCTACTACTAAAAAGAAGTGTACCTTACAGATACTTGCGTAATCGATATTTAAACTCCATGGGGGTGGGATGATCGTGCAAGCCACCTTTAGCACGTAGAACGCCGAAGAAGTGCTCTAAAATGTCTTGCTGCAATCTACTTGTCAAAATATATTGCAAGTCATATCGCTGCAACACGTACGCATGAAGCTGGACCAAGGAATTGTTACTGACAATCATCCCTATTTGAAATGGCAGACACCGTTTGCCATTGGGTACTATAGGGGCAGACATTAATGTGTTCATTTTGTCCAGCACAGTTTTTTGCTCTTCCAAAGCTTTCCCAAAAGGACGCTTGGTTGAAATAACTGAGTTGCTATTCGAAAACGTGGAATTGAAAATATCAAACCAGTCGTTCACCAGTTTGATGAAGTCTGCCGTTTCCTCAGCCTTGTAAAGCTCCAAGCCATAGGAGTAGCATTGCCTAATGGCGCTTGCAGTGGTGTTGGACAGCAATTTCGTTGCCAGCTTCACCTTTTGCCTACCTGACAAGTGCTCATCGCTTATTTTCCACATAATTGAGAGGTCCGAAGAAGAGGAGTGCTTCATGGCTTGCTGAATTGTTGCTGATGTAAGGATTGAACCATTGACTACGAGCCCGGTGTCCAGAAAATGGTTTCTGACCAATTTTATCAGATGGGGCGCATCAGCAAAAGCGAAGACCTTCATTTCTGGGTTTGATGGATGCGCGAACCAAGTTTTTTCTGAAAAAAAAAATAACATTTTGTATTAGGGTTTTTGTTCACAATACTTGGTTATTCAATAATCTTACCAGTTGACACACCAAGGTTCCTCCATAACTTGAAATTTCCTGTCCCCAAATCCGAAACTATCGCCACCACGTGATATCCAGCTCCATACAATTTGTTAAGGATATCATACAACACGTCCACGGTGACAGGAGTGTCGTATTTAAAGAAAATTGGCTGCTTCCAGGATTTTCGAAGGCCCTGCACCATGACAACTTGGACGTAGTTGTATGGAGCATTCACTGCCTCCCGTGAGTGGTCGTACTCAAACACTGCTGCCACTTTCATTTCGTCAAATGAAATAACGCAAACTTTGTCTTCGTCGGAGACATCAACTGCGTTCTTCATTAAATCAATAATAAAATCCAGCGTTCCAGGCTGAACGTCCAACTTCTGCGACCACTCCCGCAATGTCCGCTCGCTAGGCAAAGGAAAGTCACTTTCCGTAAAATGCCTTTGGCAAATTTTACTATATTGTGTAAGTAAAACACCGGTTGAATTTGACCACACTTTTCTTCTTTCTTCATCTTTTGTGGCACGTCTCAATATAATGGTCGAAACTTTACGTCGACATACGCAACAGTCAAGGCATACTAAACTAGGTAGGCTCACTCACTCTCTAGCTCTCTTGACAACTTGTTAAATTTCAGTCAGTAAGCCATGGAGCAATAAGTACTAGAGAGAAACTTTGCTCAGTCGACACCGCTTCTGTCAAAAATTGTCACCTGTTGCTCTCATTTACGCTCTCTAGATACTTTTTAATCAGCTGTTCGCTCTCTCTGGCAACATTTGGGTTATGGTCGTCTCGCTCTAACCACAGTGATTTCCTACTGACACTTTGAAGTATCTTTTTGGGCACTATCGATTTTCAGCAACAAAATTGAGCGGCATTCGCAACCTGCCTCTCTAATAATAAGTCCTCTCTGAGTAAGCAACTGTTGTAGGCAAAGCATCTCCGCGGACGTATTTTTTGTGTTTTACTTATAAATAAAACCCGTCGGCAAATCAAAAAGAATTCGTTAGCACACAACCTTTTCAATCAAATGACAGCAACAAAATGAAAATTTGGAGTCCCCAACAGAGAGCTCTCTCAGAGAGCACCTTACCGTATATAATTGTATCATGGGCGGGAAATTCAAAGGGGGACAATGTCAACGGAAATGGGACATTTCCGCTTCCCGAAGAAAGAGGGGAGTGTAGGGAATGGTTATTCCCCACAAGCAGCAGGGCATGGTGGAAGGGGAAAAGCGGCGAGCAAGAGGGGAAATGCGGCAAATTCGCCTCAGCACAGTGGAATCAAGGCGGATTCAGGGGAAAGGGGAAATGAATGGGAGGCCAGGGAAGCAGCAGCACGACGGACGGCGCAGTGATATATCGAAGGACCCGTTAAGTTGGAGCAAAGGATAGTTGTCGCAGTCGCACCAACGAGATGAAGCGGCAGTATCAATGGCCGAAGCCGAAATACGCTGTTGTTAGGCAGAGGAAAGTGCCGTATGGAAGGTTTTTGAGTCTCGAATGTTCTAGAAGCAGACAAGGAGACATCAGGAGACAGCCCAGGAGGGCTATATAAGGCGTCGCTGGCGGCATAGAAGGCAGTCAGTGGAAAACGAGAATTAAGCGAGTGCGGAACGTATCGACAAAGTTGAAGTGCGGCAAATCGGAGTACCCAAGAGTACAATTTTTATTTATGACTTAAAATCAACTTGAATATAATCAACTTGATTGAATATTCAACTTGACTATTTTAGAAATAGTTGATAGCAGGCTCAAGGTCGACCTTGAGCCTGCTATCAACTATTTCTAAAATAACCAAGAAGAGGTCGCCAAAACCAACAAATATTCAACTTGACTAAATTCAACTATTGCAAAGTTGATTTTACTAGTATATGATTTTTAGTTAAGTACACTCCGTAACACGATATTAATTACAGACTTTGTTGTAGGTGAGTTTTGTAAGCCTATTTACCGTGACTGACGACTTTATAAATCGCGAAAAGAATGGCAAAAAGGCTAAAAAATATAGTAAGAATGAAAAACGTTAATGCCAATTAAGCTGAAAATAATTCCAGGATCAATAAATAAGTACAATTCATGGATAATGGATCGCCATGGTAACAAAACCGTTAAATGCTTAAGAAACTGCTTTTTAAGCCCCGAAATGACCACACACAACTACATATATAACCATGATTATGGCAATTTTAATCAGCGGTTAATACCATTGATGACCAATGGTACAAAATATAGTCAAGATCATAAAGAATATTTCAAACCACTTTCCGTTACTGACAAATCATTAAGTCGCAGAAAAATACCAAAGAGAATCATAAAACGTTATATTGCCAAACAAACTTTACCTTCAACCAAGCGGAAAATCATGTCAGAATTTATGCATATTCGCAATTTACAGCTAACGGATCTCCACTGTAACAAAACCGCTAAATGCTTAAGAAACTACTTTTCAATACCACAAATAGCCACACACAACTACATTGCCATAATTTTTACCATGCTTAACCCCGAACCACGGATGAGTAAGTATGAAGAACATAGTACAGCATATAGAATGAATCATGACTAAAAACCAACTTGAATAAATTCAAATTGATTAAGTATTCAACTTAACTAATTTTAATTATTGTAAAGTTGATTTTAGTGGAATATAAAAATAAAAAAAGGGTCTAGCCCGATAAGGGAAGGGGTGCGGCCTAAAGTCTGGGATTGTGAAATTTCGTTTATAATTGGATAAATAACTTCAAACCAAACTGATCTGGCCCAATGTTGGGTCATTTTGGTGCCATGTCCTTGAGATAGCGTCAAAAATCCTTTTTTTATAAGCTTTTCTTTAAATAGAAATATCTCGGGAACCAGAGTACCTAGAGACATGACATAAACTGCCAGTGAAAGAGAATTGATCAAAGTTTTCGAAAATTGGAAAATTTTTGACATACACTGAAAACATTTTTTGCTATAATTAAAAGAAAACTTGAATGTGATGGTTTTGGCAGTTCGCGTTGGACCGCCACCTTAAAACTTTTCCTGGTATTTCCCCCAACCTTAGAGCCAATTATCAAAAAGTTTGAAAAAAATCGAAGATACGCTTCCTAATGAAAAATTCAAAAATATATATTTGCTTATTTTACTTACTCGTAGTCTTCACTATTTTCGTCTATTACAACATTCGCTTCATCCGCCTCAAAAATTCTTGATAAAATTGCTGCTGGACGGATAATGAGTGATTAGTATCTTGTAATAAATCACACTTGCAGCATGAGAACAACAGCCAGCAGTCCTCTTTCCGTTGGGACAACTACAGCAATAACGTTGTACGCCATCTATGCTATTATTGTTTGGAATAAAATCGCCGTAGACAGGACTTGCTGTTAATATGCCTCGAGCGAACGTCGAATTTTATTATTGAGGGACTCATTTTAACGAATGAAGCATCAATCGTCCTGTCCTCATTCAGGATTTTTGCTAGGTATGAGACTGCTAGCGACAGTTGGTAAGATCCAGAATATAATACCTTTAGCTCGTCTTCCGTGAGTCTTGGAAATTACAAAAGCGATGATGTATTCAATGGACTTAATAAACTTCTTCTTCGGTTGTAACGCTCTTGCTCAACTTCTTCAGACAAAGTACTCGGAGCCATCATACGATTTTTAAAATGAGAAAGTATTCTGCTTCCTAATTCTTTATCTGAGTTCAACCTCTGTCCAAACTTGTTGTTGAGATACCCAGCGATTCTGCATAGATCACCAACTTTGTTGAGATATTTGTTGTCCAGGTTGTGATGAAAAAGTTTATATTTTTTAGCAATTGATCCATGAACGGCTTCGACAACCCACCTTATTTTGGTGATTTTTCGAGACTCATTTGCTTCTTCGGTGTCCAGTTGAGCTTTTTTCCCTTTAAATGCTGGCATCAGAACTCTAAAGCCTTTTCCTTCTGTCTCACCAACGACATCGCGAAAACCCCTATCCACAACGAATATATCATTAGGTCGCAAAAGCCTTATTAAATTAGTGTTGGCAAGAATTTTTTAATTTTTTAATCGAAGCATCGTTTTCTTTACCATAATACGGACCGCATATGTCAAGAACGAAGCCATTTGTGGTACAAATGGTAAAGGGCTTGCATAAATGAGTTTTCTTCTGTCCCGAATATGATTTACGTTGATATAAAAATAAGCGAATATATATTGTTGAATATTTCATAAGGAAGCGTATCTTCGATTTTTTTCAAACTTTTTGATAATTGGCTCTAAGGTTGGGGGAAATACCAGGAAAAGTTTTAAGGTGGCGGTCCAACGCGAACTGCCAAAACCATCACATTCAAGTTTTCTTTTAATTATAGCAAAAAATGTTTTCAGTGTATGTCAAAAATTTTCCAATTTTCGAAAACTTTGATCAATTCTCTTTCACTGGCAGTTTATGTCATGTCTCTAGGTACTCTGGTTCCCGAGATATTTCTATTTAAAGAAAAGCTTATAAAAAAAGGATTTTTGACGCTATCTCAAGGACATGGCACCAAAATGACCCAACATTGGGCCAGATCAGTTTGGTTTGAAGTTATTTATCCAATTATAAACGAAATTTCACAATCCCAGACTTTAGGCCGCACCCCTTCCCTTATCGGGCTAGACCCTTTTCAACTTATTGATTTCAATCAACTAAATTTGACTTTAGTTAAATTTAATCAAGTTGTTTTTAGTCAAGTTGAGTTAAAGTTAAATTTAATCAAATTGAATTTAATCAACTAAAATTTTAGTTGACTAATCAACTAACTAAAAATTTCAATCGATTGAGACCCACTTTGAATGGTACAGACTCACATAATCTGTTACAGAATGATCTTGTTGGCCTTCAATCTTGGTGCCAAAATAATTTGCTACACTTAAATAGACCTCATTTGTTTACCTACTCTTTAGGGCACAGCAATCTAGAGCGCATCAATACTATGACTGACCTAGGTGTTCTATTCGACCATAAACTTTGCTTTAATGACCACATCAGCATAATAGTGAATAAAGCTAAGGGTGTTTTGGCCTTTATTAAACGCTGGTCAAAGGAATTTGACGATCCCTACAACACCAAACTTCTGTTTATCTTTCTTGTTTGACCGATCATTGAATATTGCTCTTGCGTTTGGTGTCCTCAGTATGATAAGTATCAAGACCTTATAGAAAGTGTTCAAAAACAATTTCTTCTGCTTGCTTTGCGCGGCCTAAACTGGGATCCTGATCGCCCACTACCATCCTATACTGACAGGCTACGGCTAGTAAATCTGCCAAAGTTGAAGAATTAGAGAACTTGCCATGGTGTCATATTTCTACATAAGTTGATCAAAGGCCATATTGATTCATGTGATTCAGCCTGCTCCATTTCGCTGTGCCATCAAGAGTAACGCGGTCTTATCAACCTCTTGCACTTAGCATGTGTAGGACAAAATTCGTAAAGCATGATCCTTTCCGCGTTTTATGTGCTAATTATAATATCTTGTACCATTTGCTGTCAACTGAATGTTCTTAGTATATTAATTCGTGTAATATTATATTGTTTTTATCCTCTCCACGCCCTTAAACCTGCCTTCTCCATCCACCTGATGTGAGCTGGCGCATATCAATAACAAACTCCCCTATCTGGATGGTGAAGCAGGTTTAACAGGTTTAACACTATGTAACCCATTTAATGTTGACAGACAATTGTTAACTATGTCTTTACAAATAAACAAATAAATACACATACATAAAATAAAAGATAAGACATATGTTAAACATAAACTATTTTAAGACCTTTATATAAATGTAAAAAATAATTGTATTTGTGAAAAAATGAATAAACTAAATTAGAATGTTATTTATGGAAAAAGTGAATTATTTTACATAAGCTGATAAAATACTTACAATTTGGGGGATAAATATCAACACACTACCACACTGTTATGTATGGTTATTTTGAGCTCTTAAAAAGGCATTGGGAAACATTATTATTTTGTATCGCCACTGTCGCAGGAAATAAAATCTCAAAGTTAAAGTATGTTTGTCACAAAAACATTATTTAACAATAAACAACATAGAATTTTAGGTAAATTTTGTACCATAATTTAAGCAAATATTATACCTAAAAATTAATATATATAATATAATAATAATAATCTTCTTTTATTTTTATAGAATACATTAAAATATAGTATACATTTGAATATTAACATTTACCAAAAAACAATAGAAAATAATAATGTTGATAATACATAATTACAGTAAATTAATTTTTGACATTTACTACAAGAAACATAGAAGAATGCGACTATGACAAAATTATGTAGTTAAAAATTAATATTTAAACCACCTCAATATTAAGGAAATAGTATGCTTATCATTAGGCTAAAATATAGCTGCATTTTAGGACCGAAAACGCTCTAAATTTAAGGCAAGTTTTATCTCTCTCAAGAGAGAGAGAGTTCTTGTGACTGATTGACGTGTTTTTTTGTGCTCCGCAATTTAAAAATTACACAAGCTTACAGCATTTTCGATCCCGACCATCTGGCAGTCATTTCGTATGTAAATCCATTGGCTGAGTAAAAAATCCAATCAGCAATTTTTTGCAACCATTTTGGAAAAGTGGTTCCGAGATAATCGTATTTAAAGTTTCGAAATCTGTTTTCGATGAAATAAAAATTATTTTTAATAAATTTTAAAACTGGATTTGGTTCATTTGGGTGTTAGCTTTTGCCGTAAAAAAGTTATCAAAATCGGTTAAGCAGTTCTCCAGAAATTTGGGTGCGTCAAGACATGGTAAAAAATAAAATCTCCATGTAAAATTTGTTTTAAAATTTTTTTTTCGAAAATATGGAACATTTTATAAAAAATTTTAAAGTTTTTGACCAAAAACGTGAAAAAACTAAACATTTCTAAAAATACTAGGGTCGATGAAAACAATTTTCATAGAAAAGGGTCAAGAAAAATAATTGTTTTTGTTTATTAGTAGTAGGGGAATTTTCGTCCTAAATCACCGCGAAACCCGGGCACACTAATTTTGGTAGTTTCCCCTAACGAAGTCTGGGCACACTATTTTTTGAAAACCTGGGCACACTAATTTTGGTATTATTATTTTATCTCACTCTGGTAACACTATTAGTTTTGGCGGTTTTTGAATTTCGGCGGTTAAATTTAAATTTTAGCCGTTATTTTTAAATTTTAGCCGTTATTTGCCGGTATTTTTAAATTTAAACCGCTATTTGCCCGCTATTATTCCCCGCTATTTTTGGGGCTCCTGTAAGTAGGCAATGGTTTTTTCAAGTTTCTTTTTTTTGTAGTCTGTGCACACTGTCTGTGGGGGGGTATTTTCCTCATGTCGTACTGTGGTCACACTACGAATTCAAAGCTTTAAATGGTTGGTTTTTGTCTTGGGAAAAAGCTTCCTGAAATTGATCACGTAGACAGAGAGAGGGGTTTTTGTCTTGGGAAATAAAAGCTTTGAAAGTTGCGTAGAGAACGATTTTGGCGGCTAATTTTTGAATTCGGCAGTTTTCTGAGGTATTACACTCATTTCGTACTTTGATCACACTACGATTTCAAAGCTTTAAATGGTTGGTTTTTGTCTTGGGAAAAAGCTTCTATGAATTGATCACTGTAGAGAGAGAGGGGTTTTTGTCTTGGGAAATAAAAGCTTTGAAAGTTGCGTAAAGAACGATTTTGGCGGTGGAGGTGGGGATTCTTGTGGATACTTAAAGAGTAGCAAAGTTGTAAACAATTTGATGTTGAGCTAAATTTCGAGGCTCAAGATCTGTGTGTGCGTATGTGCGGGTATCCGAGTTTTCAACGTATAATGGCATCGCAAAAGAATATGGGACCAAAAGCTGTAGCATCACCAGCAGCAGCAGCACTGACCATTGCAGATTTTAATGGAAGAAGCCAAAAGTCTCTGCTATCAGAGAATAGTATGCAGATGAATCGGTTCTATCGGATCATTAATGCCACTAGTGAGCAGTCCGCCCAGGGAAATCGAGTTGTACTCGAATTGGAGAACCATATTTTCATCCTCCCAAAGAGATTCCTCTTTTTAAACAACAAAACCTTGGAGACTATTTCAGATGGCTCTTTTGAAATCATCAGAAGAGATGAAAAAAAGCTCAACCTGGAGCAGGAAGAGCAACCCTGGGATTTTATTTAATAAATATTAATTTTTCGAGAAATTAATTCAACTTGTTTTTTAATTATAAGCGGAGGAAGGGAGGGGGTTGATGATTATTTTTTTCCAGATATTTGTTTTAGTGTGGGATATCTCTTTGATTGCTTCGCCTATAATAAAAAGCAATTTCTCAATGACTGGGAAACAAAGAGTTGCGGTATTTCACTCATTTCGTACTTTGATCACACTACGAATATCGCAGTCTGGCCCCACTAACGACCGTTAAATTTTAAATTTTAGCCGTTATTTACCGGTATTTTTAAATTAAACCCGCTTTTTGGCCGCCATTTTTTCTGCCTGCTGTCTGGGGGGATATTTTCCTCATCTCGTACTGTGGTCACACTACGAATTCAATTTCTATAAAATCTTCTACTTGGAGCGCAAAGACTTCAGTTCAATTTTGAATTGTACTAAAACACATTCGAGTTTCTCTCTTCATTCCCCCCAAAATCGAAATTTCTACAATGTTGGTAAGTAAAAAAAGAAACAGGGTTTTTTATTTCTATTTTGGTTTTAATTATTGTTTTCTGAATTTTACAGATAATCGGATCTCGATCGGTTCTTGCTGGACGCTTGGCAAGTCTCTATGGCTTGCGTGAATTCGTTTGTAATGTACTTAGCGAACAGGAGGCTCACGATAAAAACACAGCAATGCCGCTCATGGAATTTGTTTTACACATGGACAAGAAAATGGAGAGCGATTCGATCTATGACGGAGTCAGAATGCAAACCAACTTTCAGTTGTCAAAAGAGGATGAATATGCGTGGATCATTTACTTAAAAACAATAACCGACATTGATATTCACGTAGTACACTTAAGCTCGTACATAAACGATTCTTATTTTTCCATTTTTGTATCATATAAATGTAGGATTATGAATATCCAGTGATTAAATGTTTATTAAAATAATAACCCGAATGGGAAAAATACAAAGAAAAGGATAATTAATATTCAACTTTAGGATTAGCAGCTACGCGTGTACAACTTTTGCGACTGACTCTCAACGACTGATGCTCTGCTTCTCGTTGCACGTCTCTCTCTCTCTGCCAACCGTCCGTCTCCTTGGCGCCACTGCATAGAGGTGGCACTCGAGTGTAGTACCTCCTTACATTCGACCATCCTGATATTCCTCATCCGACCCGGATGATAGAAGGTCTTCGTTTTCGGCAATAAATTTCCACAGTTTCATGTTATCACAACTTGTGCTCGTAACTTGTGGACCTTCTGAGTCTGATGCAACCTTTTTGACTTCGTAACGACCATTTCTTTTAACCGTAGTAACCTCGTATGGCCCCAAGTGGTCGACATGCAACGTATGTAGTGGTGTTTCCCCTTTTTCGATGCAACTGAGGAACCCTTCCTGCTTGCCCAGCTTTTTGTTGTGCATAATACAGCGTATACAGTTTGCTATGCATTTTGAAACTTTCATTTCCAGATGAGGGATCCAGAACTGCTGCTGAATGCTGTGCATGGTCTTCTTTACCGCAAAATGACCCATATCGTGTGCTTCTTGGATGACCTCGCGTTCCATTATTTTTGGAACAACCAACAACTCGTTTCCAGATACACTCTGTACAGCAGTCCACCTTTTAGTTTGTAGTCTTCATACGGCTTGTGTTGTAGTATTTCGATCACAGTCTTGATGTGTTCATCTTTCTGCTGCGCTCTCTTCAATCGGTCTGAAACTTCTGATGTGACAAGGACCACATCCTGCGGGTAGCGGCTGAGATAATCAACGTGCTTCATTTTGTCGGCTCTGCGATGTTCCGTCTCAAAGCTAAAATCTTGGAGATAAAATATCCATTGCGCTACTTCCCTCGGTACGTCTTGTTTGGTAATCGTCTGCTTGAAAGCGATACAGTCGGTGACTAATTTAAAGTGAACACCCAGCAAATAGTGCCTAAACTTTTTCAACGCCAAAAAACGCAGCCTTCACCTCCAGTATGTAGCTGTGTAGCTTGGATTCAGCCTCCGAAGTCTTTTATTCCAAAGTAGACTAGGTGAACCCCCCACCCCGGAAACTGAAAAAGAACAGCCCCATAACCATCTTTGGAGCCGTCTGTATGGAGTTCGGTGGGAGCTTCTCGGTCATAGACATGTAACACAGGCTCACAAGTCAACATCTCCTTTAATCTCTGTAGAGCGTTCATTTCTTCAGGACCAAATACAAACTGCACGTCCTTCTTTAACAGATTTGTAAGCGGTAGAGCCATCTGAGCATAACCTGGTATAAACTTTCTAAAAAACCCGGTTAATCCCAAAAACGCCTGGACAGCTTTAACATTTTTTGGTGTTGGAAATCGACTGACACCTACTGTTTTCTCTTTTCCGGGCCAAATCTTTCCGCCTTCAATCACATGATCAAGAAAAACAATGCGCCTCATCAAAAAACTGCACTTCTTCCAATTTATTTCCAACCCATACATGGCGACTGTGGACAGAACCTGCCCGGTTTTCAGCAAACATTCCTCAGGTGATGCAGCATAAATAATTATATCATCCATATATAATTGCATAATATCCTCATTGATCAAATGTTGAAAAATATGGTTGACAAATCTCATGAATGCAGCTGGTGAGTTTTGAAAACCAAATGGCGCTTTGTTAAACTCGAACAGACCTTCACGAGTTATAAAAGCAGTGTAAACCTTGCTCTTCTCTTCCACCGGAACATGAAAAAAGCCGTTTTTAAGGTCCATAACAGTGAACCACTGGGCAGCTTGCAACCTCTCGAGCACATCCTCTATTAATGGCACGGGAAAGCGATCTTTTAGCACCATGCTATTGAGAAATCTGAAGTCAACGCATACTCTCAAAGTTTGATCTTTCTTTTTGGCTACTACAACCTTGCTAGCCACATGTGATGTCGATTTTCGCACAATACCCTTCTTTAACCATTCTTCGACCTGCTCTTTTACAGCTTCAGCTTCTTTTGGGGACAAGCCACTTGGAGACTGGCGAAATGGCTTGACTACACCATCTGGGACAATTTGAAGCTCAATAGGACACTTTTTAAGCTCATCTGGCTGCTGATAACTGCATTTAATTAACTGTTCGACTTCTTTCTGATATTCTGGCGGAGCTTCAATGCTGCCTACATACTCCACGACGTTAAGCATATTATAGAAAATATCTTTTTCGGTCTCTGAATTTTCTTCCAAACACGAAAATGTGAACCCATCTGGTCCAGCTGATAAGCGAAACTTTGATATGAAATCAAACCCAATAATGGCATTACCATCCATTGTGCCCTTTGGAACAACCAAGAATTTGTGGTCGACTTCCATACCGTCAACTTCTACGTGGGCGTTAAAACTACCAGTTGGCTTGGTACACTTATTTCCCAAACCTCGCAATGTAGAAACACTTTGCAGCACTTGTACGTTACCCAATTTTTTCAGCACACTTTCGTCTATGATCGACACATCAGAGCCTGTATCGACAAGGCTTTTAACAGCGACTTCGTTTATATTGATTGTTTTTAGACGACCATTGTCTACAACCACGCGAACATTGTCTGATTTTTGTGGGCAATTTCGTGAAATATGTCCATTTTCGTTACACTGAAAACATTTAGTTTGCGCGGAACAATCTTTTCGCTTGTGCTCTTCTGAGCCACAATTAAAACAAAATTCTTTTTTCTTCACAACAGGCCCGCGCACATTTGAATTTTTGGTAACTGCATTTCTCTCATAGTATTTTTCTCCCGTTTGGTTAACTAGTTCAAACAACTCATACTCCTCTCTGAGCGACTTAAATGTTTTGCAGCGATACATGGCGACTTTAAATTCACTTTTTATTTGGAGCCCATTGACTATGTGTCTCAACACTGCTGCTTCTTCGAGGTTACCTGCGTTGGCCAGCTTCTTCATATGAAGTATATATTCGTGAAACGACTCGCTTTTAAGTTTTTTCCTCTCACTTAGTTTTTTATGCACATCCGCACTATTTTGAATGGTTTCAAACTCGTTCATTAACATTTCTTTTAGCTCAACAAAATCATTTACACATTCACCATCCAAAAACAATCTGGCAGCTCCACACATTTTGCCTCTTGCGTGCACATATTTCTGCTCATCTGTTAATCCATATGCCGTAGCATTACCTTCAAAGTTTTCAAACCACTTACTGACTGGCACACAATATCCATCAAAATCACTGACGACTTTTTCAAAATTTTCCACTGATATTTGTACTTTATTTTCCCGTCTCTCGTCAATTTCACATTTCAGCGCCAGCAGCTGAATTATTTGCTCGATTTTGTCCGCCATATTATTGTTGTTTTGTGCACTTTCAACCACACTGCTTGGCTCTATCGGCAGCCTCCATAAATCCTCAGTCGACTGAACTTTTTCTTTTACGTGTTCATTTTTGTCTTCATCACTGATTTTATTCTGCTTTTTTCCGTCCTTCCCTGGCGTACGCGCTGTTCTTCCCATATTTTGGCACACTCGTTGTTTTCAAATAAAAACGGTGACGCGGTCGCAACCGCGCAAAAGCAACTGTTCCGTCTCTACTCGCTTCTTTTTGTGTTTGTATATACACGCGCGTGTGTATATGTAATCTGCTTCACTTTCTGCGTCTTATTTTTTCTCGAAACTTCTTTGCAGAACCGAAATGAATTATTGCAATCTGTCCACTGTTCAACTTTACAATTTTACGGCTTCAACTTTAGCCAAATTAGCAATATCCAAGTTTTAATTCTGCGACAACTGTTCAACTTTTTCACTTATTTTCAACTTTTTTTCCGTTTCTCATAATTTTTCACGCATTCAGGCCCGGCGAGCCCCCAAATGTAGGATTATGAATATCCAGTGATTAAATGTTTATTAAAATAATAACCCGAATGGGAAAAATACAAAGAAAAGGATAATTAATATTCAACTTTAGGATTAGCAGCTACGCGTGTACAACTTTTGCGACTGACTCTCAACGACTGATGCTCTGCTTCTCGTTGCACGTATCTCTCTCTCTGCCAACCGTCCGTCTCCTTGGCGCCACTGCATAGAGGTGGCACTCGAGTGTAGTACCTCCTTACATAAATAAATAAATAAGAAGCTTTTTTTGGTTTTTGATTAGATTCAAAACAAGTTTAATTCTTTATTATTTCAATGTTTTACAATGATATTTATACTCTGTACCGAAGGTACATAGAGTATATTAAGTTTGTGCAAAAGTATGTAACAGGGAGAAGGAATCATTTCCGACTATATAAAGTATATATATTCTTGATCAGCATCAACAGCCGAGTCGATATAGCCATGTCCGTCTGTCCGTCTGTCCGTCTGTCCGTCTGTCTGTCCGTCCGTCCGTCCGTCCGTCCGTCCGTCCGTCCGTATGAACAAACAGATCTCGGAGATGGTAAGAGATAGAGGTTTGAGATGTATGGAACAAATGTTTCTTATAGCTGCAGGCAGATCAAGTTTATTTTCAATTTTTGCCACGCCCCCTCCCGCCCCCGCAATTCGGAAAAAACGTTATATCTCCTACAGTTTTAAAGATAGACGTTTCGTACCTTCTAGAGATAGTTAGTAATTAGCAATATGTATCGATTTGCCGAAGGAATGATAAAGATCGGATCAGCGGTTCTCAAGTTATGAGCAAAAAAGTACATTGCCCTCCCCCACCCCCTCCCACCCATTCACAACTAACACCACACAATCTTAGAGAGAGAGAGAGAGAGCGAGAGAGAAAGTAAGAGAGAGACTTTGAGATGAGCGCAGCACCAGCATTGCATTCAGCTTCTACTCCAGGTACAGAGTATGTTATAGTCGGGCTTGACCGACTTTCTCACTTGTTTTAAAATTACGGATGTGGAGCAGCTTTTTGATCTTATTGCTATATATATTTCCAAAATGGTTCGAGAATTTTGTATGGCGCACTCATAATTATTTAAATGCAATCCACAATTATACAAAAAGTTGTAATCATTTAATTGTATTTGAATTTTGTTTAGGTCTTCTTCTTCTTCAGCCAAGTCTTTTACAGCAACTTGGTGAAAAAGCATCAGCGTATTTCGTCACCAACGCCATGAAAGTAAAGAAAAAATTTGGAATGGGGCTTACTCAAACTGAGAAGAAGAAAACAAAACGATCTGCTTGCACCAAAAAGAAAATATTTATAAAGGCTGGCAAGGCGGCCACTCATGTCTTGAAAAAACAAAAGCCTCAAGATTTAACCAGCGCAATTACAATTGCGCGCAAAGTGATAAACAAATCCCTTGGACGGGGAAAAAACGATGTTATTGTTCCTAGAGTGATATTGATTTTTGGCTGTTTTTAAGCCGAAATTAAAAACCGCCATAAAAATATAAGTGCGACCAGAGTGCGATAAAATAAAAATAACAATATTAGTGTGCCCAGGTTTTCAAAAATAGTGTGACCAGACTTCGTTAGGAGGAAAAATACCAAAATTAGTGTGGACTTTGAAATTTTCTTTTCAAGATATTTCTTGTCCTTGTTAAATTTCTAAGGGTACTCTCATGCATTTTCGTGTGATCAAATACCCACAAACAGATCAAATAAACTGGTCAAGTCAGATTAATCAGCCCAGTTAAAACAACCCAATTGAAACAGGTCAGTTAAAAAAGACCAGTTAAAACAGCCCAGTTGAAACAAGCTAGTTCAGGTCAGGTGACTGATACAGATGCAGTTATTCTCAATAGGTGTAGTTCAGTTGTATCAGAGAGGTGTCAGTTCACATCAGATTTCCAAAACAGAATGTTCACTCCCAAATGCACCCTGTAATATATATTTGTTTTTCTGAAGCCAAGAAAAAGAATTCATGTTCTAGTTTTAATTAAAAATTTTTTATTGAAGATTCTTTGAGTTAGTTTAAAGACATTAAAAATTTGAGAGCCAAGTGTCCACAGTTATAGGAATTAAATCGTTGCTCCTGCTCATAGTTGTAGGTGATATTCTTTCCCAAATATCTAATGAGTTCCTTTGGGGTTGCAAATTACCGAAGTTATCGAAATATTGATTTTCTCCACTTGTTTTATAGTAAGCCACCCAATGTGTACCAATTGATTCTGAATTTGCTAAATTGACAATACCGCACTCCCCTCTTCCATGAACGCTTTGGTAGTGCATCTCTCATAAAAACACCTCTGAAAAAACGAATATGTTTGCGGGCAAAGTCCATTAAATCAAGGTTGAATAGCGGTCTATTGGGCAGCTGGCTTAAAAGTTTTTTGAGTGTGCTGATGTGGTAAGACCATACCCCAATCGATATGGCTTAAGATGGAGCCCATGTCCCAATGCAATGGCTTCCATTTTCTTATTATGCCTTTTACTCTCTTCGAGCTGCTGGTGGGCATTTCTCGCAGTGTTAATTGTCTTGGCCACGGCTGCTGTGCCCGAGGCAATTCCACCTATAGCTCCGAGTGCAGTTAGAATTGGCACCAACGGCAAAAAGCCCCCAACTTTTGGTACGCTTATCACTCTAGGAACAATAACATCGTTTTTTCCCCGTCCAAGGGATTTGTTTATCACTTTGCGCGCAATTGTAATTGCGCTGGTTAAATCTTGAGGCTTTTGTTTTTTCAAGACATGAGTGGCCGCCTTGCCAGCCTTTATAAATATTTTCTTTTTGGTGCAAGCAGATCGTTTTGTTTTCTTCTTCTCAGTTTGAGTAAGCCCCATTCCAAATTTTTTCTTTACTTTCATGGCGTTGGTGACGAAATACGCTGATGCTTTTTCACCAAGGGTGCTGTCAGGTGCTTTCACACGCGCCCAAGCTTTATCAACCAAAATTCAATCTGCTATATGTCGTTTGTTTAAGTCTTTGTCTAAATATGCTATATCATGCTCCCGGCAAGCGGAATACAATGGATTTATCCCCGTTTGCTAAGCGCTTTTCAAGTTTGGTTCCTGGACCACAGAACTGATAGCCAGGCAAGTGCAGTTCAACAGGGAGGGCGTTAATTATTTTATCCACAAGTCCACCTCCACGATGAACGGCTGACTTTGAACTATTCTAAGTATATAAACGCATTCTTATTTTATTAGGTGGTTATTCGTTGAAGATATCTTAACGACTGATGTGCTTTGAGATTTAATATGCGATTAATAAAGCAAAAGAAAAATATTGAGGTTAAAAATTTTGATTTTGTAGATAATCAAAAACAACTATACCGACACTAATGATCAGCCTAATTGAAAGTCCAAATGGGTTGAAATTCGAAAATATCTACTTGTACTCAAAGTCGTTGTATCAACCGAAATATAAATATCTCAAAAAACTTGTGTCTCCAGTAAAGGGAATGGGATTTTATGCGTTTTCTGAAAATGATTCAGTGATTGCTCCGGATAAGGCGAAAATCAATTCAATAATGATATTTGATGATGTGGCATGCGAAAAACAAAACAATATTCGGGCATACTTCTGTATGGGAAGACATAAGGATGTGGATTCGTTCTATTTGTGTCAGACGTATACACGCATTCCCAAGCACCTTGTGCGTGATAACGCCAACGTCATTTTAATGTTTAAACAAGAAAATACCACATGTAACTGTAAACGATCAAGCCAAACTACAAATGTTTAATGTGGTAAAAAGTGGATGTACTCTACCACTCGCTTTCCGCAGTTGGGATTGTTATATCAATCCATCGCTTTTTGATGGTACTCAGCATACATGGAGTGTGAAACTAGCTGCTAACCGGGAGAGACCGCGATTTGCAATAGTCGCTTTCATGTCGGATGGAAAATTTATTTCAAATGACTTAACAAATTTGAAGGTACACTTGAACTCAGAATCGTACCCCTATGATGATCTAAATATAAGATTTGATCGCTCTCGAACAAAGCTATTATATGAGAGAACCTCAACCGCTGTTATCACCAAAATCATTTTTGGAGAAAGCTCCGATATTTGTTATCGATCTTTCGTATCAAAATGAAGCAGTTAAGACTGGAGCAATTGATGTGAGACTGTCTATAAATTTATCAAGTCCAAGCGCTGCTTCCACAGAAGCTTATTGTCTGCTAATACATGACCGCTTAGTGGAATATTCGCCGTTAAGTGGATTAGTTCAACGTATTATTTAGAAGCAGTAACAACAAGGATGGACTTCAATAAAACTTTGATAAAAATGGATGAGGATGTAGTTTCTGTTGATATACAAGGATTTTATGGCAACAAACATGAATATATATTAAAAGAAATTAATGTTGTACTAAAAAATAAATCCTTTCCGGATAAACATTACATTATTCTACCTCCACATGATTTTCTTCAATTGACTAAAAACGCTAGAGGAAAAGCACTCTGGATGACTAAATACTGTCATGGGCTTTGTTGGAACGATGAACCTCGAATTTCGTGCAAGTTCGAAATTATCTGCGGTCTATAGTACGCGATAGCAACGTAATCACAAATGGGAGCAAGAAAAAAGATTTTCTCGAAAAATTTCTTGGAGTTGCTGTAAAAGACTTGGCAGAAGAAGAAGAAGACCTAAACAAAATTCAAATACAATTAAATGATTACAACTTTTTGTATAATTGTGGATTGCATTTAAATAATTATGAGTGCGCCATACAAAATTCTCGAACCATTTTGGAAATATATATAGCAATAAGATCAAAAAGCTGCTCCACATCCGTAATTTTAAAAATATCATTGTAAAACATTGAAATAATAAAGAATTAAACTTGTTTTAAATCTAATCAAAAACCAAAAAAAAGCTTCTTATTTATCTCTATAAATATAAAAGAGAGTGTCCTGACTGATTCACTGACTGACTGACTGACTGACTGACTGACTGATTGGCAATCATCGCACAGCCCAAACGGTAAGAGATAGAAAGCTGAAATTTTCACAGGAGTTTCAGTTGGTGGTGAAAGTGCGTACTAAGACTGGGTTTTGGAAAATTCCACCCGGAAAAGTCGGAAAAGCGTGGGAAAAGTTTGTATGGGAAAAATGTTATTTTTCATCCAATTGACTTGAAACATGGTTTGTGGTTGTTAGTACGCGAAATAATTTGACACGTGTTTTCCCGATTTTGGAAAATCCGCCCACGAGGAAAATGGTCGGAAAATTCTGCATGCAAATAACTATTTTTCATCTGATTGGCTTGAAATTCGGTTTGAAAGGAAAGCAGGTGAAATAAATTGAAATGTGATATGTGAAAATTCCCGGAAAACTCTGCATGAAAATAAACTATTTTTCATCCGATTGTCTTGAAACTCGGTTTGTAAGGACAAAATACGAAATAATTTTAAATGTGATTTTTCAATAACGGAAAATTCGCCCACGACGTAAATGGTCGGAAAATTCTGCATGCAAAAAACTATTTTTCGTCCGATTGGCTTGAAATTCGGTTTGAAAGGACAGAATACGAAATAGTTTGAAATGTGACATTCCGAAGTAGGAAAATTTGATCCAACGGTCGGAAAATTCCCGGAAAATTTTGCATGAAAAAACTATTTTTTATCCGATTGGCTTGAAACTCGGTTTGTAAGGACAGAACACGAAATAATTTGAAATGTGATTTTTCAATGTCGGAAAATTCGCCCACGAGGAAAATGGCCGGAAAATTCTGCATGCAAAACACTATTTTTCATCCGATTGGTTTGAAATTCGGTTTGTAAGGACAAAATACGAAATAATTTGAAACGTGATTTTTCAATAACGGAAAATTCGCCCACGACGTAAATGGCTGGAAAATTCTGCATGCAAAAAACTATTTTTCATCCGATTGGCTTGAAATTCGGTTTGTAAGGACAAAAAACGAAATAATTTAAAATGTGATTTTTTAATGTCGGAAAATTTGCCCACGAGGAAAATTCCCGGAAAATTCTGCATGAAAACAACTATTTTTCATCCTATTAGCTTGAAATTCGGTTTGAAAGGAAGGTAGGTGAAATAAATTGAAATGTGATTTTCCGAAGTTGGAAAATTTGACCCAACAGTCGGAAAATTCCCGGAAAACTCTTTGTGAGTGGAATGTGAGCGGGATGTGGACGGTAAGTGGGCGGGAAATGGGCGGGAAATTAGCGGGAAGTGGGGGGATGAGGTTGGGATGTGAGTGGAATGTGAGCGGGATGTGGGCGGTAAGTGGGCGGGAAATTGGCGGGAAGTGGGTGAGATGTGGGTGGGATGTGGGCGGGTTGAGGGCGGTAAGTTGGCGGGAAATTGGCGGGAAGTGGGTGGGATATGGGCGGGAAGTGGACGGAGGAAAGAGGGTGGGAGTGCGTAGTATGTGGGTGAGATGGGGGTGGTATGTGGGTGGGATGTGGGCGGGAAAGGGCGGGAAGTGGGTGGGATGTGGGTGGTATGTGGGCGAGAAGTGGGTGGGATGTGGGTGGGAAATGGGTGGTAAGTGAGTGTGCGTTGTTGTACTATTGAAGGCGCAGCGAAGCGCGACGGGTTATTTGCTAGTCTATATATATAAAAGAGTTCAACCTGACTGACTCATTGACTCACTGAGTGGTGACCGTCGCACAGCCTAAACCATAAAAGATTGGAAACTGAGCTTTTTACAGTAGTTTTATCTTATGCTGAAAGTGAGTTCTAAGAAAGGATTTTGGAAAATTCTGCCGGGAAATGCGGAAAATTGTCGGAAAACTTTTGTATGAAACTTCTTTGTTTTTCATCCGATCAAGTTCAAACTTTTTTTCAAAAATCAATAAAAATAATTCAACATTAACTGCATACTAATCTTCCGGAAAATCAACCACCACTGGGTGGAAAGATGGTGGTCAAGGTTGCCAGCCATTTGCTCCCAGTTCATTTCGAAAGGCACACTTTGCTTTACAGTTGCGAGAGCAGAGAGCGCACGCAAAACCAAAGCCCAGAGAGCATAAATCGAAGAGAAACGATTTCAATGTGTGCGTGGGAGCAATTGAATTGAGTTACCGATCAGGAGCGTAAGAAAATGAAACAAAATTTGTAACACAATGAATCAAGGCAGAGGAATACGTTTTGTTCCGTTGCCTCGGCAACAACAACAAGACAGAGTACAAATTAAAAAACTACAGTTGCAAATAAAACAAAAACAAACGCAAATACAAAAACTCCAGCCAGAATTAAAATAACAGCAACATGAAATAATGTTTGGGTGGGTGGGAAGTGGGAGCGATGTGAGTGGGAATTGGGCGACAAGTGGGTGAAAGGTGTGTGGGATGTGGGTGGGAGATGGGTGGAAACTGGATGGGAAGTGAGAGGGATGTGGGTGCGAGGTGGGGGGGATTTGGGCGGGAAGTGAGGTGGGAGGTGGGCGGGAAGTGGGTGGGATGTGGGTGGGAGATGGGTGGGAACTGGAGGGGATGTGGCGGGGAGGTGGGTGGGATTTGGGCGGGGTGAGGGTGGGAGGTGTGTGGGATGTGGGTGGGAGATGGGTGGAAACTGGATGGGAAGTGGGAGGGATGTGGGTGGGAGGTGGGTGGGATTTGGGCGGGGTGTGGGTGGGTGGTGGGTGGGAGGGGTGGGAGGTGTGTGGGATGTGGGTGGGAGATGGGTGGAAACTGGATGGGAAGTGGGAGGGATGTGGGTGGGAGGTGGGTGGGATTTGAGCGACAAGTGAGGTGGGTGGTGGGCGGGAAGTGGGTGGGATGTGGGTGGAAAGTGGGCGGGAATTGGGTGATAAGTGGGTGGGATGTAGGCTGGAAGTGGGTGGAGAGTAGGTGGGAAACGGGTGGAAGTTGTGTAAGAAGTAGATTGGGAGTGGGTGGGGTGTAGGTGGGATGGGGGTAGTAAGAACGCGGCAGCAAAGTCGTAACGGTGAAAAAAGCAAAGTAGTAAAACGTTGATTTTAAGCCAATGTATGTAAGATTCGATTTCTGGGCTCTACAAAGGAAACAAATTTATAGAATGTTTTCAAATTTGATAAATATTTGACTCTCACGATTGACTTCAAACTGATTCTGATATGGGTTCTATACTGTTCAAGGCGCAGCGAAGCGCGACGGGCTTTTTGCTAGTTTATTTATATGATACAAAAATGGAAAAATAAGAATCGTTTATGTACAAGCTTAAGTGTACTACGTGAATATCAATGTCGGTTATTGTTTTTAAGTAAATGATCCACGCATATTCATCCTCTTTTGACAACTGAAAGTTGGTTTGCATTCTGACTCCGTCATAGATCGAATCGCTCTCCATTTTCTTGTCCATGTGTAAAACAAATTCCATGAGCGGCATTGCTGTGTTTTTATCGTGAGCCTCCTGTTCGCTAAGTACATTATAAACGAGTTCACGCAAGCCATAGAGACTTGCCAAGCGTCCAGCAAGAACCGATCGAGATCCGATTATCTGTAAAATTCAGAAAACAATAATTAAAACCAAAATAGAAATAAAAAACCCTGTTTCTTTTTTTACTTACCAACATTGTAGAAATTTCGATTTTGGGGGAATGAAGAGAGAAACTCGAATGTGTTTTAGTACAATTCAAAATTGAACTGAAGTCTTTGCGCTCCAAGTAGAAGATTTTATAGAAATTGAATTCGTAGTGTGACCACTAGACCGTACATGCCTTATATGAAAAGTAATTTTTTGTCTAGTTCTTAGCACAACATGGCTCAAAAGATTCTGTATGTTTTATAGAAAATATGTCTAAAATCCAAAATCAGATATATTGAGGTTTGATGGTCTCGAGAAGGCTTTAAACGTTCAAATTTCCCCTTAATTTTGTTTTTGAGCTGCTAGAAACGTCATAGTAGGCATACAAAAATTTTGTGAAAATTGTAAAATAAAATAATTCAACATGTCGTACAATTGCTACAGCAACACAACGGACGGCACCAAATCGATGATTATTGCTGATCACGGCATATTCTTATTGCCTTCAAACTACACAAATATGTATTGTAAAAGAGAAATATTCATGGCATATTCAACTATGCACTTGTAGATTATATAAACATTGTGTTTACTAAAAACTTAGTTTTTTATAAAAAAAAAAAGTTTAGGTTCTACCGAGAATTGAACTCGGTTCGCCGGATTCAAAGTCCAGAGTGCTTATCACAACACCACTGAACTTGTAATTTATTATGAAATATTTACTTTATTTGTTCGACACATTTGTAAAAGGTCTCTGTCTACATTGACAATTCAAAGATAAATTAAGGAGAAATTGGAACTTTTAAAGCCCTTTCGAGACCATTAAGCCTCAATATATCTGATTTCGGATTTTTGATCAATTTTCTGTAAAATATACAGAATTTTTTGCGCCATGTTGTGCAAAGATCGTCACATGTTGAAAATCGTATGGAGAAATGTCCGGTCTAGTGACCACAGTACGAGATGAGGAAAATATCCCCCCAGACAGCAGGCAGAAAAAATAGCGGCCAAAAAGCGGGTTTAATTTAAAAATACCGGTAAATAACGGCTAAAATTTAAAATTTAACGGTCGTTAGTGGGGCCAGACTGCGATATTCGTAGTGTGATCAAAGTACGAAATGAGTGAAATACCGCAACTCTTTGTTTCCCAGTCATTGAGAAATTGCTTTTTATTATAGGCGAAGCAATCAAAGAGATATCCCACACTAAAACAAATATCTGGAAAAAAATAATCATCAACCCCCTCCCTTCCTCCGCTTATAATTAAAAAACAAGTTGAATTAATTTCTCGAAAAATTAATATTTATTAAATAAAATCCCAGGGTTGCTCTTCCTGCTCCAGGTTGAGCTTTTTTTCATCTCTTCTGATGATTTCAAAAGAGCCATCTGAAATAGTCTCCAAGGTTTTGTTGTTTAAAAAGAGGAATCTCTTTGGGAGGATGAAAATATGGTTCTCCAATTTGAGTACAACTCGATTTCCCTGGGCGGACTGCTCACTAGTGGCATTAATGATCCGATAGAACCGATTCATCTGCATACTATTCTCTGATAGCAGAGACTTTTGGCTTCTTCCATTAAAATCTGCAATGGCCAGTGCTGCTGCTGCTGGTGATGCTACAGCTTTTGGTCCCATATTCTTTTGCGATGCCATTATACGTTGAAAACTCGAAACTCTGTTTTATACAAATTGATGAAACTCTGAATTGAATTGAAGTCTTTGCGCTCCAAGTAGAAACTTTTATACAAATCGAATCCCTACACGGATACCCGCACATACGCACACACAGATCTTGAGCCTCGAAATTTACCTCAACATCAAATTGATAACAACTTTGCTACTCTTTAAGTATCCACAAGAATCCCCACCTCCACCCCCCCTCCTCTCTTCATTGACCACTCTGAGTCCAGAAATTAAAAATTTTTTAAGATAAACAATCGATTACACTAGTTTACAAAATAATAAAAATTTCGCGATCCCGAATATTTGGTAGTAATTCCTTGTGTAAGTCCTTCCGCTGAGTCCAAAAATCCAATCCGCAAATTTTTTTATGGGGCCGTTTTCGAGAAATCGCGGAAAAGCTAGTTTTTCGATTTGTGAAAAAAGTATCTTTAGAAAAATGCGTATATCTTTGGTACCGGTTCTTGCATTATGATCAGGTAATGCTTACTTGGAAGGTAATTGAACGCCCTATCATTCTCGATGATACTTCTTCTTCTTCTTCTTCTTTATTGGCCCGATGCTTGCATCACAACCGTTTGACGGTCTCGGCCGCTGCAACTAATGTCCGCCAGTCGCTTCTGCTCCGTGCGAGCTCGCACCAGTTTTTCACGCCAAGCTTAGAAATGTCTTTCCGCACCTGGTCGTCCCACCTTAGAGGTGGTCGTCCCACCTTGCCTTGTCCCAGTTCTTTCGCATTCCTCTTGTAGACCATTTTTGCTGGAGCTTGATCATCCATTCGGGTAACATGTCCCAGCCAGCGCAGCCGCTGTTGCTTTATGCGCTTGACCAGACTAGTATCCCCATAGAGCTTATACAGTTCGTCATTCCTTCGGATGCGAAAGTCCTCGCCAACTTTCAAAGGTCCATAAATCCTGCGAAGAATCTTTCGCTCGAAAACGCCAATCGCCGCCTCATCCGCTGATGATATTGCCCATGCTTCTGCGCCGTATTGCAGGACTGGGATGATAAGCGACTTATATAGCGCTATTTTTGTTCTTCGCTTGAGGTTTCTGCTCTTGAGCTCCCTACTTAGCCCGTAATAGCATCGGTTTGCGAGCGTGATTCTTCTTCGAATTTCCAGGCTGATGTTGTTGTCGCCGGTTATCATCGTTCCGAGGTAGACAAAGTCCTCTACAACTTTAAAGTTGTACTCTCCCATTGCAACAGATTGCCCAAGTTGTGTGTACTTCTGTTTCGAGGACACTAGGTACTTCGTCTTGTCCTCGTTTACCGCTAAACCCATTAGTTCAGACTGCTTCTCAATCTCTAAAAACGCCTTGCTTACTGCCTGTTCGGTTGCCGATAATGTCAATATCATCGGCATATGCGAGTAGCATTACATCCTTATTAAAGATGGTGCCCGATCTGTTGGCATTTGGGCACTGGCGCAGTATATACTCCATCAGCAGATTAAAGAAGTCACACGATAAGGTGTCACCCTGCTTAAAACCCCTTTTGGTATCAAAAGGCTCGGAGAGGTTCGTTCCAATTTTGACGGAGCTTTGAGTGCTTCTCAACGTCATCATGCAAAGTCGAACGTACTTTGCTGGAATACCTAAAATAGACAGGGCTTCGAAAAACCTTGACCTTATCGGCGTGTCGAAAGCGGCTTTGTAATCGATAAAAAGATGGTGATTTTCGATGTTTCTCTCATAGGTCTTCTCCAGGATTTGGCGCAATGTGAATATCTGGTCTGTGGTGGATTTACCAGGTCTAAAGCCACACTGATAAGGTCCAATCAGTGTATCAATTAGCGGCTTAAGGCGTTCACAAATAATGCGGGACAGAACCTTATATGCGATGGGGAGGAGTCTAATCCCGCGGTAGTTGGCGCAAACTGCAGGGTCTTCTTTTTTAAAGATTGGACAGAGAACACTCAGATTCCAATCGTCAGGCATGCTTTCATCAACCCATATACGGCACAGAAGTTGGTGCATGCACCTTACCAATTCTTCGCCTCCAGCCTTGAACAATTCAGCGGGCAGCTCATCAGCGCCTGGCGACTTGTTGTTCTTTAGCCTTCTTATGGCTAAACAGACTTCCTGTTGGGTCGGCGGGTCTATCTCTATGTTGTCGATTGGTGGCATCGTTACTTCTCTAAAGGCGGCATCATGTTCGTCATCGCCTCCCAGTAGGTTGGAAAAGTAACTTCTCCATTTGTTAAGCGCCACTTGCGGATCTGTGACCAGATTCCCCTGTTCGTCTTTGCATTGTGCGACTCTGGGCTTGAAACCTTCTGTTAACTGCTTAATCTTTTGGTAAAATTTTCGAGTCTCACTCATGCCGAATAACATCTCGACTTCCTCGCGCATGCGCCTTTCCTGCTCAAACTTTTTTCTTCTAAAAAGGCGTTTCTCCTCTTTCCTTTTCTCCAGATATCGCTCTTTAGCAGCCCGCGTTACTCTCGACTGCAGAGTTCTCCTGTAGGCAGCGTTTTTCTCTGCAGTAGCGCGTCGGCACTCCTCGTCGTACCAAGACCGCTTTCGAGGGGGCTCGGAGTAACCGAGTATCTCCTTGGCAGCAGTACTCATGGAGTGCGATATACGCTGCCACTGTTCGCAAATATCGGAAGGGAATGGGGAGGTTTCCCTAAGCAGTTGGGCGAGTTTAGCTGTGTAGGCTTCAGAGGTCCCTTGTGATTGCAGCTTCTCGACGTTTAGCTTTCGACGTGTGCTAGAGCGTGAGGCATGTGCCACACTGAGACGCGTGCGTACCTTGCCTGCAACCAGGTAATGATCCGAGTCTATGTTGGCTCCTCGAATCGCACGCACGTCTAGTACACTCGATGAATGCCTTCCGTCTATCACAACGTGATCAATCTGATTTCGTGTTCGTTGACCAGAGGACTTCCAGGTCGCCTTATGGATGTCGAGGTGTTAAAATCTGGTACTACTTATGACCATGTTCCGGCCCGCAGCGAAGTCTATTAGCCTCTCTCCGTTACCGGAGGTTGTTTCATGAAGGCTAAATCGTCCGACTGTCGATCCAAAAACTCCTCTCCCGACTTTCGCGTTAAAATCGCCTAGCACGATCTTTATGTCGTGGTCGGGGCAGCGCTCGTATAGTTGTTCCAGGCGCTCATAGAATTCATCTTTTATCGTGCCGTCCTTGTCTTCTGTTGGCGCGTGAGCACAGATAAGACTAATATTAAAATATTTTGCCTTAAGTCTGAGCGCGGCTAGTCGTTCATCAACTGGTGTGAAGCTGATGACAGAGCGACGCAGTCTATCACTCACTGGGGTTGGGGGGACGCCGCTCACGTTAGTCAGCAGCGAATGCGGGTGCATTGCCACTGCTTCCGGTGGTCACCACGAGGAGGTGTGAGTCGACTTGAGACGTAGTAAGCCAGGATCACCCTGGGTTCGCCAAGTTGAACCGATCAGAACCTTTCCCTGACCACATACGCCCCCGTTAGGTCCAGAAGATCTATGACTAGAAGTTCTGAACCACCATAACAGTCAACCTAAGTCAATTTGATTGAAGTTTAAACCTTCCATATTTTACTAAAATGCCAATAACTTCTTTATTCTTGATCGGATTTTAATGAGTTATGTGGCGTTGCATTTTTAATAGATAAATCTTTAGTGACCAGCTATAAAATAAATTTTACACAATTTTTTTCTTTGTGAAAATTGCACTTAAAATCCAGCTTTTTTTAATAAAGTGATAAATTTAATGCAAAGTTGCCGATAAAAGCCTTTATAACGCCGAAGTCCAGCACCGGATTAAGAAGTGGTGTATCATCGAGAATGATAGGGCGTTCAATTACCTTCCAAGTAAGCATTACCTGATCATAATGCAAGAACCGGTACCAAAGATATACGCATTTTTCTAAAGATACTTTTTTCACAAATCGAAAAACTAGCTTTTCCGCGATTTCTCGAAAACGGCCCCATAAAAAAATTTGCGGATTGGATTTTTGGACTCAGCAAATGGACTTACATACGAAATAACTGCCAGATGGTCGGGATCGGAAATGCTGTAAACTAGTGTTACCTTTCAATCACACTGTTGCATACTCTCAGAGAATCAAATATCGATGATTCAGCGAATTCCCTTTCCTCTATACATTGTAAGCAAGAGATCGTTCTTTAAGCAATTTTCAAAGCTTTTTATTTCTTGGATAAACAAAGAGCCCCTCTCTCTCTACAGTGATCAATTCATAGAAGCTTTTTCACACGACAAAAACCAACCATTTAAAGCTTTGAAATCGCAGTGTGATCAAAATACGAAATGAGTGAAATACCTCAGAAAACTGCCGAATTCAAAAATTAGCCGCCAAAATCGTTCTTAACGCAACTTTCAAAGCTTTTATTTCCCAAGACAAAAACCCCTCTCTCTGTCTACGTGATCAATTTCAGGAAGCTTTTTCCCAAGACAAAAACCAACCATTTAAAGCTTTGAATTCGTAGTGTGACCACAGTACGACTTGAGGAAAATACCCCCCCCCCACAGACAGTATGCACAGACTACAAAAAAAAAGAAACTTGAAAAAACCATTGCCTAAAATAGCGGGGAATAATAGCGGGGAAAATAGCGGTTTCAATTTAAAAATACCGGCATATAACAGCTAAAATTTAAAAATAACGGCTAAAATTTAAATTTGACCGCCGAAATTAAAAAACCGCCAAAAATATTAGTGTGACCAGAGTTAGACAAAATAAAAATACCAAAATTAGTGTGCCCAGGTTTTAAAAAATAGTGTGACCAGACTTTGTTAGGGAAATGTTTATAAGATCCTAATAGAACGATTAAGCAAAAAAATATGGAAAAACTTTTTTCGGAAAGCATACAGTACCCTTAAGTTATTTTGTGATTGAGTTAGGTTGAAAAGTGAACGTAAGGCGTTAAATTGAATGCAAATATGATCTTGATATGCTTGCGGGCATTTTTCTATTGCCTTACCATTCGCCATTTTTAAACCTAAGTCAATCAAGAAATAACTTTACCAGGTACAAAATAAATTTTGCAGGTCATAGTAGCCCTTAAATAGAATAGTTTGAATGGTTACAATGCCTCCGACGACGAACATAAAACAGTCAAACTAAGTCAATTTGCTTGAAGTTTAAAC
Organism: Lordiphosa clarofinis; assembly: GCA_018904275.1. Lineage (NCBI taxonomy): Eukaryota > Metazoa > Arthropoda > Insecta > Diptera > Drosophilidae > Lordiphosa > Lordiphosa clarofinis. The sequence continues at coordinate 56,194 of JAEIGQ010000183.1, forward strand.
CTTCCATATTTTACTAAAATGCCAATAACTTCTTTATTCTTGATCGGATATTAATGAGTTATGTGGCGTTGTATTTTTAATAGATAAATCTTTATAAGCCATAAAATAAATTTTACACAATTTTTTCTTTGTGAAAATTCCACTTAAAATCTAGCTATTTTTAAAAAAGTGATAAATTTTATGCAAAGTTGCCGATAAAAGCCTTTTTATCGCCGAAGTCCAGCACCGGATTAAGAAGTAGAGTATCAACGAATGATAGGGCGTTCAATTACCTTCCAAGCAAGCATTACCTGTTCATAATGCAAGAACCGGTACCAAAGAACTATGCATTTTTCTAAAGGTACTTTTTTCACAAATCGAAAAACTAGCTTTTCCGCGATTTCTCGAAAACGGTCCCATAAAAAAATTTGCAGATTGGATTTTTGGACTCAACGGAAGGACTTATACAATGAATTGCTATTATATGTTCGGGATCGCGAAATTTGTATTATTTTGTAAACTAGTGTATTATTTGTGTCGTTTATCGTGCCTATATTGGTCTAATTTCGACTTCGTGCTGCGTGCTGCAAGAAGTCGTGCCCAAACAAAGATGCTCAGGCTGGAATGACACTTGTTTGTTTTACCGACAATTTCTAGCAGCAATTTATCTCTTATGGGAATCTAAATGTGTGAAAGCGAGATAGACAGTTGCTGAATTCGCCGCACAATAAATTGCTGCTGGGGGCAGAGCAGTCGGCAGAATTGTTTTCGCTAGATACAATATTGTCGCTAGACAACAATTTGCTGTGGCTGCTATGTTTGATTATTTATTTAGCTATATAAATTTACTTTTGGCATCTTGAAATTAAACTATTTATTCAATTATAAAAATTAAGTTTTTGTGTATGTATTTATTATATTTATTATTCTTCTAAAAATAAATAAAAATATTTCCTTCGAAAAAAGCCAATTGACCAATAGGTTGCGCTTCTTTTGTGAATAAAACCTTCAAACCCCAATGGATATGGTTGCATAAGGAAGTGCTTCCTTTTATACGCTAAAAACATAAGAGCGACACACCCTCTGCAAGGTATAAAATGCATTATAAAATAGGTTGTCTTCAAGATGGCCCTACGCACCCTGCACCTGGGATACCCATTCTTAGATGACCTGGTTATCTGCGCCTAGAATACCTGGCCGTCAACGCCCACTCGACGCACGCCGTCCACATCCACCAAACTCCATTTCAACCCACATCACAAAAAGCCATAAGGTCTTAACTTGATCACGGCCTCAGCCGAGCAGCCTATTTAATCTAACTAATCTAACCTGTCATCCTAATAAAACAAACAAACATAAAAAAGTCTTGCGGTATTTTTTATTGAATTTTTAATTGTTCATAAAATTGGTTATAATAATGCGATTTAAATCAAATATGCGCCGTTTTGTTCGATGACGAGTTCCCAACGAGATGCCAACTTCATAATGCCCCTCTTATAGAAGCTCGCTTCCCTGTTGGCAAAAAACTCGGAGAGCCAATTTTCACAGGACTCTCTTGTGGCCAACTTCCGACTACCAAGCTCGTTCGCCATGGACAGAAATAGGTGGTAATCATTTGGTGCGAGATCCAGACTATACGGTGGATGCAAAAGAACCTCCCATCCGAGCTCCCGGAGCTTCTGGCGCGTCACCAAAGATGTGTGTGGCCTGGCGTTGTCCTGATGGAAGACAATTCGGCCTCTGTTGATCAAAGATGGCCTTTTCAGCATGAGTGCTGCATTCAAGCGGTCCAGTTGTTGGCAGTACAGGTCCGAATTGAGCGTTTGGCCATAGGGGAGCAGCTCATAGTGGATGATTCCCTGCCAATCCCACCAAACACACAGAAGAACCTTCCTGGCCGTCAATCCAGGCTTGGCCACCGTCTGGGCAGCTTCACCGCTCTTCGACCACGACCGTTTGCGCTTCACGTTGTCGTAAGTGACCCACTTTTCATCGCCAGTCACCATCCGCTTCAAAAACGGGTCGATTTTGTTGCGATTCAGAAGCGATTCGCATGCATCCATACGGGCAAAAATGTTTTTTTGCGTCAAGTCGTGTGGCACCCGTACATCGAGCTTCTTTTTGAATCCAAGCTTCTTTAAATGGTTTATCTACGGTTTGATGACTCATGCCCAGCTCTTGGCCGATGCTACGGCTGCTACTATGCCGGTCTCTTTCGATCAATTCAGCGATTTTATCGCAATTTTCGACGACAGACCTTCTGGACCGTGGCGCATCTTCGATCACCTCCGCACCAGAACGAAAACGTTGAAACCATCGTTGTGCGGTGGAAATGGAAACTGTATCGGGTCCATAAACTGCACGAATTTTATTGGCAGCATGAGATGCATTTTTGCCTTTATCGTAGCAGTACTGTAAAATATGCCGTATTTTCTCTTTATTTTGCTACATGTTTGCGACGCTATAACTCACGAACGACTAAAAACAAACAACAATAAATCAAACACGTGTTAGCGCGTGAAAAAAGCTTTCCAAAAAGCTCTAGCGTGAACCGATGCGACGAATACAACTAGAACTACGCGCTTGCAAAGACAAGCTTGCGGAAATACCGCAAGACTTTTTTGACAACCTTTATTACATTTTTTACGTTTAAATGTTAAGCTAAATCAGATGTCAACAACAGCCAGTGTGACCTTTTTTGTTGAAAATACAAAAAAAGTCGGGTGGAAATACTAAATTCTCAACCATCTTCAGGATGTTTTTGGTAGGTTATTTAAGAATTCGCCGAACTCGCCGTGTTCGTAATATTCGCCCGACAATATTGCTGCTAGAAATTGTCTGTAAAAAAAAGCAAGTGTCATTCCAGCCTCATGATTTGGACCAACTATGGTTTGTTAGTTGTTGGTTGTGCCAAAACATGATGCATGGTAAATGTGCTTCACTAAGCAGACGCGACCTCGACAACATTTGCTCGCCTAAACAGGGCTAGTCTATAAGATGGACATGCCCCACTTTCACAGATACACAATTTGATTTTTCTCGAATGTGCAATGACATGAGAAAAAATGTAATAATCTGCGCAAGTTACATAAGCAATTCACTAACGAGTTTATCTCTTGTTCTGAGTTGCTTAGTGAATAAAAGTTTGAATCGCTGCCCTCGCGTCGGTTCGAGTCAGCTGGTCAGTATTTAGAGCTGCCACTTTCCGATGATGGCAAGTCGTCTGAAACTCCTTCTTCTGTGCCAGCTTCGCCTCAATGTTTGGATTTATCGCCAACCATTTCTCTGTCCGCATTACCAGGAACTATGCTAGCTTTGTATCCCTTGCATACGCCCTTGAATCAAGCTGCTAGTAATGTTGTTGATAATCCACCTACACCGAGACTAGACCATCCTCCAATTGTGCCGTCTCAACCTGATGTCACTATTTTAGTCCGTTCTCAGCGTCCTCTTCTTAGTGTCAATGCACCACGTAAGCAAGTTTTTGTGTCTAGGTTGTCCCCTGAAACTACTTGCGAGAAAATTGCCGCGAATATTGCGAGCAAATCCTCAGCAAGTGTTTCTATTACAAAGTTTAGCTTTGCCCAACCTCGTGATGTAGCTTCCTTTAGCATAAGTGTTCCAGCGGAAGCATTTTCAATCATATGTGACCCAGAATTTTGACTGCCATAGGCCAATTCCTGTCAGTTTGTCTGCTTTTAATTTATCCTCTCAGCCAGGGACCAACTCTAGTCGGATTTCAAAAAACTAGACACAACTCTTTGTCCTAATATAGCCTATCAGAATGTTAGGGGTTTGTTATCCAAACTTTCTACTTTGTTCTTGAATAGTGCTTCATTTGAATTTGACATTGTTGCATTTTCAGAGACTTGGTTAAATCAAACCATCTCTGATTCTGAAATATTGTCAAATGATTTTTTTATCTATCGGCATGATCGACCAGTTCGCAGAGGTGGAGGTGTACTGATTGCAGTTAAATCCAGCCTTCGATCAGAGCTGATCAATGTTAATGTGCCTAGGGATGTTGAATTTGTTGCCGTAAAGGTAAGTTTTCAAACATTCGCTTTATTTATTACCTGCTCGTATGTCCCTCCATCTTCTGATAGTCAAGTTTATATGCAACATATAGCTTGTATTAAAGATGTTTTTACCCAATTAAGAGACATTGACTCAATGGTTGTCGTTGGTGATTTTAACCTACCAAACATCACTTGGTCTAATTTTAATGGGTCGACTTATCTTGTACCTTCAGCACATCATGAAATTTTGGATAGTCTGTTGGGCATGCCGTTTTTACAAATTAACGCAGTTCATCTCTGACAGCGCGAATGTTGTCGTCTCTTGGTGTGCCCCTCTATCACTGCCCGAAGATATTTACCATCCTACGCTTGAAATCTCTATTTCAGCTATTGGACCTACCTCTTCGACTGTGAAGATTTCCAATAAGCCTCGTCGTTGTGTTAGTAAAGGAAACTTTACGTTATTAAATCAACTTATTTGTACAACAGACTGGACTCCTTTGTACAATTCAGTTGATTTAGACTTTGCTTTTATTTTTTTCTACAGTTCCATTAATTTTCTTTTAGATATCTGTGGTCCTAATAGCGCTCCCTCTCCCGCGCCCATTAATCCTCCTTGGTATTGTCCTAGACTTTCTAATTTAAAAAATATTAAGTCTAAATGCTTCAAAAAGTATAAAAGTTCTGGTTCTGCCGTTGACTTTTCTAAATATTCAATTGCAAAATCGAACTTTACACTTTTCAATGCTGAGTGCTACAGGAAATATATTGTCCGATGCAAAATTCAGTTCGCAGAAAACCCTAAGCAATTCTACAGCTTTGTAAACTCTAATCGTAGGTCTTCTCTTTACCTTCTTCTTTTTTTCTGGGCGACCAAAAGGCTAACGATGACTCCACAGCCGTTGACCTGTTCGCCGACTTTTTTCAATCTACTTATTCCTCTACGCGATTTACTAATACTTCTTATCCTTATAACATTTCTTCTTCTAACTCGATAACTGCTCCCTCGATTTCCGAAAGCTCCTTACTTTCTCATTTAAAATCACTAAAATCTTCATACTTCCCTGGGCCTGACAACATTCCTAGTTGTGTGCTCAAAGAGTGTTGTATTTCTTTGTGCAATCCATTGCTTAAGCTTTTTAATTTATCGTTAGAATTTGTTTTTTTTTTCCAAATCGTTGAAAGGAATCCTATATTATTCCTCTTCATAAAAAATGTGGGAAGTCTGATATATCCAATTATAGGGGCAAAGCGAAACTAATCGCTATTCCAAAATTATTTGAACAGAATAACCTCTTCCCTCCAGTCACCCCGGCCCATTGTTTTTTACTCCTTTTATTATTGACCTCCCCACAATAAATTCGAATTCTCGGATACTTATGTACGCCGATGAGGAATCTGGTCACACTGTCACCGATCACATCGCACTTTTTCGGCTCCGTATTTAAATTAAATTAAATTAAATTTATTTAATCTAAAACAGCGCAAAAAAAGTGTTTTTTCATCAGTGCCAATTGTCCAGTGCCACCTGACAGCCAAATCATAACAGTGCGCTTGTTATTTGCTGGATCTGGAAGCGATCGCTTGTGTTTGTTTTTGCCTTTACCCACCTGTTGGCCAGCAGTCTCGCGTACCGCCCAGTGCAAGCTTGCCACAAGTGTAGTGAGTGTAGTGGAGAAAAACAAAGAGGAGAGTGCTCACGCATCAATTCAGCACCAGACGCAGCCATACATCGATCCATTTGCCACAAACATATATATATACATTTACATATATTTATATTTTTCTTGCATGTAAGTAACAAGATTTACGTCACTTCGTTGCGTACACAACTTCGTAACACGTAATAGTGCTGTCAACCTGTGAGTGCTGTCTCTTTAGCTATTTTGTAGCTAATGTTTTGTGGTGTGTGTTAACTGGCCTTTTTACTGTCTTACGCATATACGGACTCGGTTTCTTGTTGTTTGTCGCCGTTTTTTCCGTTCAGTGGTTTGGTCCCTTGATGGTAATAGGGGGAGGCATAGCTTTCTCTTTCTCTTCTTCTGTTTACTATATGACTATACAATTGATTGGTATTTTATATTGAATATACTACTATTAAGTACAGTAGAACATTTTTTTGTGGTCAAATAGTAATACAGATAAAGGGGTAAAGGGTCCCCCTCCTATCTACTGTTTTTCAGACTGAAGCTGAACCGGTCTTTTGAAGGGGTGACAAGGGATGGGGAACTGGCTGTCTGTGGGCGCCAGGCAGTTGGAATGGCCAATCCCATTACAACGGGATACAATTTTTAATAAAAATTTTTCCATACCGCAAATTTATTTCTGTATAGAATGAGTAGCAACCACATCAGCAACTCAGGAAAATTTTCGGCACCACAAGCCGGAAATGCACCCAAAGGTCAGGGAGGGAGCAACTCGGTTCCTTCCGTAGCCAATTTGCAACCCTCTGTTGCCTCGAGGGGGGAGACACCCAGTCAGCAACCAGCAGCTGGGACTTCTTCCCAAAAAGGCAGCAAAGGGAAAAATTGTTTGCAGCAGGGCCGAGGGGTACACCAGACCCGACCCCACAACGGGCGCACCAGCCAACCGGATGAAAGCGTACCGGATCCTCAAGCGTCTGGCAACCAACCCAATCGGGAGGGACCAGACTACTGCGGAGGACTACGCGAAAATCCAGGAGGACAGTGCCTGGGCTAGAGAAGTCATTTCAGACTTCTCTTTAGAGATAACCCGACCCAAACCGGCATCCACCGGTGCCAAACCACAAACTGGCACCCACCCTGAGGCGGTAACCACCTCTAAGAGGGATCGGTCTCTGGATGAACAGCAACAGCTTTCATCCAAAAGACCGAAGACTCACGGAGCCCCTCTCCGAGTTTCCTTCGCTGAAATGGCGAAGGATAAAAAGATCGTGGGTGTCCTGGACGAGGCACATCCGTTTGGCGCGATCCCAATACACCACCAGAGAAGATACTGAAGAAGATACTAAAGAAGATACTAAAGCTGATGAGAATGCTGAACCCTGAGGCTCCTACCAGCAATTGGAGGATGGTCAGAGTGGAACGCTCTACCAGGGCTACCACTACGGTAACCTTTCAAATCGACCAAGAATCTGTGGAGTACCTAACCAGGTGCGAAGGAGCCCTAAACTATGGGTTCCAGCAGATATATATGAAGGTCTGTAAGACTGATACCAAGGCGCTTGCTAACCTGACAGCAAGTGTAGTTGTCGATGCTCTGGAAGGAGCTCAAAGTGGAGAGGACATGGATGCAGAGCGTACCCCTCAGCAGGAGGAGCGCTGTGGAAACATGTCCTCTGAAGAGATGGATTCGGAGCGTACCCCTCAACAAGAAGAGCGCTGCGGATACATATATTCAGGGTCCGACTATGGACCAAACTTTGGGCGGCTCTATTCAGAGCAGAAAATACTCCAAGACATACAGGAGGACTCCGACGATGACACAATGACGGAGGAGAGCATCTTGCGCAATGGTGAAGGTTCTGCAAATAAACCTTCACCATTGTAAAGCAGCAACCGCTGACCTTCTACTTCGCCTAACCCCAGGTGAACGAGAACCTACACATTCCCTAATTGGAAGTAGAAATGACTAATTTTTGGCGTACTCGATGCAGTATTTAAGATGAATGAATGTACGAATGCTCTATGTCAGCTTCACCAATTTGAAGGCGTGATGTTAATGAACAGGAATTAAACAATAGTAGCTTGAATTCCCATAGGCATCTTCGTATTAAGCATTTCGCAAATAACTTTTTCGCTGCATTTGCTCCACTGTGCAGCGTGTATTTATATATGTGACGTATGTATGTATTCCTGTAAATCACTGGCAGCTTACATGTGTATGTACGAAGATGTAAAGGTATGGAAATGGTTAGGTCACTGTTGACTCCTCAGCTCCAGACTACCTCAATTAGTTACATTAATTTTCTTTTATTAAAGGTGTGTAGTTCAAGAGTGAGGTTATGTTTTAAGCTTGTGGTGTGTATGTGTGAAAGTAAAAATGAGGTTATGTATGTTTGTAAGTCAGCACCAAAAACCATATGTGCTTGACAATTAACATATAAAGAAGTAGATTATTACCTGACTTTTTATGCCATTGGAGACATGTGTACTCATACCCTTGTCCATGTGAACGCTCCGGCTTGATGGATCTTGGTTCCAAGCGCCTGGTCAGTTTTGTGATGACCTCTTTTCGTGGCACGGATGTAACTCGCCGTTGCCAGGGTTGTCACAGATATTATTTGTGTCTGGGACACTTGGTTCCTATATTTGCTGAATATCCCCGACCAAATAAGTACAGATCGAATGCTTTAAATGAGTGAGCGCTTATTTTATTGTTATTCCTAGAGGGTTCTAATATCTAATGTTTGTTCTTCGGATGGGGGCTTCTCTGGTGGATGCAGTGCGTCCACCTTGGGGGGACCGTGGCTAGGGCCGATGTGGTTCGTATTCTTCTGTTCCTGTGGGGGTCACCCGGTGGTCGGGGGTGATCCTCAGCGGTGCTTGGTTAGGGCGCGTTTGTTCGCGTGTGACGTGGCTGGGAGTTACCAGATGCAGTGCGTCGGACTAAGCGGTTTGGGCCAGGGGCCGATCTGATACGTTGTAACCGTTGCCGGGAGGAAGCCAGTTCGGGGTCCGGGAGTCGTTTCACGCTGGGAATGGTTGGACCGTACCTCACCGCGTGCGCCGTGGCTATGCCCCACTGGATGCAGTGCGTCGACCTGGTGGAACCAGGACAGGGGCCGATTGAGAATCGCACTCCCTGTGGCTCGCCCAGCCGCCGATTAAAAATCGCACGTTGGGAGCTGGTACGGGTTGGCGACGGTGCTATGTGACCGGGAATCCCGTCCAGACACGGATGCCGATTGAGAATCGCGCACCAGGAGCCGACCAAAGCCGATTGAAAATCGCGCAGTTGGTCCCTTTGACTGGGTATTACTGCATCTGAAACAAGAAGAAGAGTAGATCAATTTACCAAGATGTTCACTCGGCGGGTGCCGGGTACTGAATGCCTGTCTGCACGCTGATGCGTGCCTTTTATAGCCTGCTGGTGCAGTCAGCGGTGGCAGCGGGCGTCGCTGATCGTGGCAGAGCGCGCGAGATCGATAACGCTGTTGGGTGTGATCAGCTGGCTGCCTATCGATTGGTAGCGCGCGCTCTGTGTGTTTTGAAAGTGCGCGCGTGGTTTGAATTTTATTATTTTGGTCGCGCGTAATTTGAATTCATTTTATTAAACCTAGGTGGTGTGGTGGCGCTTCATGCGCAAACTGAAAATTATTTATTGATTTGGGCGCTTCATGCGCAGGAATTTATGAGTGGGTACATGTATCTTATGCTCTACGGGTTAAAACTGAAACTTATGTTTATAATGCCGCTTCGTGCGGTGACTTAGATTTAGTTGTGATTAAGTAGATATGGATATAGTATAGGTGGATATATGTAAGGTGGCAACCCTGTACATGCAGCGCATGTTGGCATCCCTCTGCTCGAGTTGGTCACACTTTTCGTTGTTGAGCGTCAGTCGCCAAAATCAGTCGTCATAATCAGTCGTCAAGGAGAGTCGTTAATAGCAGTCGTCAGCAAGAAGCAGCAGTTGAGTAAAAGTCGGTCTAAAGTTGTCAAGTTGTATAAGAAGTCGTTTTCGGTCTAAAGTTGAAAGTTGTAATCCGCTCGTCGTCTAAATCAATTCTCTGTTGTCAAGTTGAACATTCATATCATACTTAAATCTTTATTGTGAAACTCATATGTAAACCACCAATGTATTCTTTAATTTAACCGTCTGTGCCAAACTAACAATATTACTTGTTAATAAATGATTTATCTTACAATCTTACATGGGGGCTCAACCGATCAGTCAAATAAAGTGTACAAAGTGGCTTAACAGTTGTGAAAAAGCAAAGAACGCGTACAAAGTGGCTTTACCGTTGTGAAAAGGCAAAGAAAGCGAGTATAGTGGCTCGCCACGGAGCAGACAAATAAATAAATAAAAAAGTTGAAGAAGTGAGTGAAAAAGTTAAAACTGTTGAAATTAAACAAAGTCGAAAATTCTCTGGAACTAGAAATTGTGAAATGATGTTGCTGTGCAAAGTCAAAAGCAAAAGCAGACGCCGCCTAAGCAAAAGCGAGACAAAGATGTAGACAAAAATGAACTGAACTGTACGTTTGGTGTACAGAACATAGACGAAGCAAACAGCCGCGATACCAATGAAAAAGAGACAGCATTCGAGAAAAAGTTGACAGCTACAGAAAAAGAACAAAAAATGCGCGGAAAAAATCGAGAAGTTGAAAAGGAAAAAGAAGAAAAAGCAAAAGAAGAAATAGGCAGTGAATGTGATGAAATTGAAAGCGACAGTGAAGGCCAAAATAAAATGAACACAGTTGACTATAAGGAAACACACACATACGCACACAATGGTGAATTGGCAGAACTTATTAAAATGTTAGCAGTAAAATGTGAAAGCAGTCAAAATAAAGGTGGTGTGTCAATCGAAAGTTTTTCCAAAGTGGTTCCTGATTTCGACGGTGTGTCAGTTCCAGTTCGCCAGTGGTTGGATAATTTTAAGGAAAACGCTGAAGCCTATGAACTAAACGATAAACAAAAATATGTAAACGCAAGAAACAAACTGACTGGAACGGCGAAATTATTCTTGGAAACGATTACAGTGTCAAATTATGAGAGCTTAAGTAAAATTTTAATTGATGAATTTGACAAACAACTGAGCAGTGCGGAAGTTCACAAAATGTTGAGAAGTCGTAAAAAGCGCGGGTCGGAAAATTTTCATGAGTATGTACTCCAGATGCGTAAAATAGCTGCACTTGGTCAGATTGAAGATCAGTCGGTAATAAGTTACATAGTGGATGGCCTAGAAGTGCGTGATGATCTAAAATTTCCGTTGTACAGTGCGTCCTCATTTAAAGAACTAAGAAGTCGCTACGAATTGGCAGAGCCGATTGCTAAAAGCAGTTCGTTCAATAAACGTCGTCAAAATATCGACAAAACAGGTGAAAAACAACTACAACAGCGGAAACAACAACATTGTTACAATTGTGGCTCTACAGAGCATAAGAAAGCTGACTGTAAAGAAGAAACGAAATGTTTTAAGTGTAACGGTGTTGGTCATATTGCAAAGCAGTTTCCTGGTGTGAAACAAAGTGTTAATGTTGTTGTAAAGGAGAATCGTTTAAAAGAACTGAAAATCGGACTTGAAAATGTAATGTGTTTGATAGACACCGGAGCAGATGTTTCTCTGATTCGAAAGGAAAAGTTCCAAAAGACATTCGGTGATCGAAAGCTTCAAAAGTGTTATGTAAAACTGTATGGTTTAGGTAATGTTGCAACCTCAGTACTGGGTGAATTTTCTGAAAAAGTTGAAGTTGATGGACTTTTAACTGAGCATACATTTCTAGTTGTTCCCGATGAGAAACTTAAACTGGATGTAATAGTTGGCTACGATTTTTTACAAAAGTTTATTGTTACCCTCGATAGCAGCGGCTATACGTTTCAAGACGCACAAATGAAAGCTGATGAAAATGATTCTGAGCTTAATGTATTCAATGTGGTGAGTTCAAACGATGATATTGAGATAGATGTGGATCCCAAATATGCAGAAATCATAAAGCAGCTTATAAAGTCGTACAAGCCTAAGAGCAATCAAGATGAGTGTCCAATAAAGTTGCGCATTATACCAAAAGACGACAATATTGCATTCCGTGAAAGTCCAAGCCGCTTGTCAGTACCAGAACGCGAATTTGTAAGAAACCAAGTTGAAGAATGGCTAAGTAAGGGTATAATCCGAGAATCTTGCTCTAACGTGGCAAGCAAAGTCGTATTGGCAAAAAAGAAAGAAGGAATCTACAGGCTGTGTGTAGATTATCGGATCCTGAATGCTTATGTGCTTAAAGATAGATTTCCAGTCCCAGTTGTAGAAGAGGTACTTGAAAAAATGCAGAGTGCGAAATTTTTCACGGTAATGGACCTTAAAAACGGATTTTTCCATGTGGAAGTGGAAGAACAAAGCCGCAAGTTTACAGCATTCGTTACAAAAGAGGGGTTATACGAATTCAACAGGGCTCCATTCGGATTCTGTAACTCACCAGCAGTATTCGTTCGATATATAAACCACATTTTTCAACCTTTAATAAACAGAGGTATTATGGAGGTCTACGTCGATGACATTGTTATTTTTGGAGATTCAGCTGAGCAATGCCTAGAGAATATGCAAACGGTATTGAAACAAGCAGAGGAGTTTGGGTTGGAAATAAAATGGTCAAAATGTCAATTTTTGAAGCAGAAAATCCATTTTCTTGGACATGAAGTTGAGAATGGGCATGTCAAGCCGGGGCAGGAGAAAGTAAAGGCAGTCAAAAATTTTCCGTTGCCCAAAAATATCAGAGGAGTACAGGCATTTCTTGGACTGACCGGATACTTTAGAAAATTTATCCAGGACTATGCTCTGTTAGCCAGACCGTTGACCAATTTGCTGAAAAAAGATGCTGAATTCAAGATTGGATCGTTGCAGGTTCAGGCTGTTGAAAAATTAAAAGCTTCCTTAATGAATGAACCTGTTTGAAGATTTTTAAGCAGAATGCTAAGACTCAGTTATACGTAGATGCCTCAAAAGACGGTTTTGGTGGAACTCTTCTTCAGCAGCACAATAATAAGTGGCATCCCGTATTGTATTGGAGTAAGAAAACGTCGCCTCAAGAAGAAAGGCTACATAGTTACTTGTTGGAAGTAAAGGCAGCGTATTTAGCAACCAAAAAGCTAAGACATTATCTGATGGGCATCGACTTTGTCCTTGTTACTGACTGTTCAGCTTTTAAGATGACAACCACAAAGAAAGAGGTACCGCGAGAAGTAGTACAGTGGCTAATGTACCTTCAAGATTTTTCGTATACAATAGAGCATCGCGCTGGCACCAGGATGAAGCATGTAGATAGCCTAAGTCGCTTCCCAGTCATGTTGGTTACATCAGAAGTACATTCGCAGATGTTAAAGGCTCAACGCAAAGACGAACATCTCTCAGCTGTTGCAGAAATTTTAAAGCAGAAACCTTATGCAGACTATAAGACAAAAAATCAGTTGATTTATAAGCAGGTTGATGGGATGGACTTGATAGCTGTACCTAAGTGTATGGAGAAGGAAGTCATCAGAAGTGCTCACAACTTTGGTCACATGGGAGTACAAAAAACCATGCATGCGATTCGGCAGGAGTATTTTATACAGCACCTAGAGAGGAAGGTTAGTGAATTCATCGCTAATTGTATCGAGTGCATAACACACAACAGAAAGCTGGGTAAACAGGAGGATTTTTTGCACTGCATCGACAAAGGTGACAAGCCGCTGACCACACTTCATGTTGATCATCTAGGGTCATTGGATATAACGACGAAAAAGTATAAGTACATTTTTGCTGTAATTGACGGGTTTTCAAAGTACACCTGGTTGTATCCTACTAAGTCGACGGACGCGCAAGAGGTCATCAAACATATCAGTTCGTGGGTAGCAATCTTTGGAAGTCCTCAACGTATTATCAGCGACAAAGGAGCAGCCTTCACATCAAAGCAGTTTAAGGAGTTTTGCGCTGACAATAAGATAGAACACGTCGAGACTACAACAGGAATTCCGAGAGGCAACGGGCAGATTGAAAGGGTGAATCGAGTAATACTTTCTGTATTAGCAAAAATGTCTGCAGCGGAACCATCAAAATGGTATAAGTATGTTTCTCAGGTGCAACGGGCAATTAATGCGCACGTTCTCTCGTCAACAAGGTTTACTCCATTCGAACTCATGTTTGGCGTCAAAATGCGAAACGAATCCGATGTTGAATTGGTAAAAATTCTACAAGAAGAGCTTTTGATAGGCATGCAAGATGAACGCAACCAAATAAGAGCAGAAGCCAGACTCCAGATCGAGAAAGCACAAGAATCCTACAAGCGGAACTACGACAAAAAGCGGAAGGGACACCATGGTTACCAACTAGCAGACCTAGTAGCCATCAAAGTCACTCAATTTGTAAATGGAAAGAAGTTGTCCGGCAAATATATTGGTCCCTACGAAGTTACTAAAGTAAAGAGAAATGGGAGATACGACGTTAAAAAAGCAGCTGAGTTCCAAGGTCCAAATCAGACTTCAACTAGTGCTGATTTCATGAAGCTGTGGGGTTTTTTGGGATACGATGAAGGCGAGGAGGAAGACGAAGCTGGATTATCATCTGGGACAGATGAAGAGCAGGATGGCCGAGTGTAAGGTGGCAACCCTGTACATGCAGCGCAGGTTGGTATCCCTCTGCTCGAGTTGGTCACACTTTTCGTTGTTGAGCGTCAGTCGCCAAAATCAGTCGTCATAATCAGTCGTCAAGGAGAGTCGTTAATAGCAGTCGTCAGCAAGAAGCAGCAGTTGAGTAAAAGTCGGTCTAAAGTTGTCAAGTTGTATAAGAAGTCGTTTTCGGTCTAAAGTTGAAAGTCGTAATCCGCTCGTCGTCTAAATAAATTCTCTGTTGTCAAGTTGAACATTCATATCATACTTAAATCTTTATTGTGAAACTCATATGTAAACCACCAATGTATTCTTTAATTTAACCGTCTGTGCCAAACTAACAATATTACTTGTTAATATATTACTTGTTAAATATTACTTGTTAATAAATGATGATTGAGCAGCTTAGCTAACACCCTAGCAACAAAGGAAGATATTGGAGACCTTAAAATGCAGATTGGTGGGGTCGTTCACAAAATTGAGACTCTGGAGCAGGAGAATATTGAGCTAAAAGCTGAACTTATCCAAATGAGAGCCGATAGAGACAGAGACAGAAGGGAACTAACAAAACTTGTTGAGCAAAGCAAAGCCAAATTTCTAATAGTCAGAGGGGTTAAAAAGACAAAATATCAAAAGAGAGCCTAGATACGCTGTTCCGATCAAAATTGCAGATTGCCTCAGCAAAGGTAAAGGATATCCGTGTGATATTTGAAAGGAACAATAAAGTGGATTTACGCGTCGAAGTTGAAACGGAGGATATGGCTACGCAGCTGCTTAAAAACACAAGAAAACTAGCGGGAACGTCGATATATATCGAAAGAGATCTCAGTATCGAAAAACAAGAGCACAAGGCGGTGCTCCTACAGTTAAAGAGAGCTCTTACAAATGTCAACAACGCCCATAAGGTTTCCGTTAAGAGCGACTCCATTAATATAAACGGAAAATGGGTGCGCTTCGACAGCAACAAAAAGCTAGTGTGCAAAGGACAACCAGTAGAAGCTGAAATCAACGAGCTGTATGGCATCCGTCTTGAAACCGGCCATTTCACCTACGAGGGACTTCTCGCTAAAGCTAGGGGACCAAAAAACGGGCAAAATCAGATCGAGCCACTGCAGCAAGTCCCGCAATAAACTACTCCTCTTCTAAAGGTAGCATTAAGATATTAGCATACAATATAGCAGGTATTAGCAATAAGTTGATTCAGTCACATTTTCTCGCCGTTATAAAATCGCATGACATCTTCTTTCTCTTCGAAACGTTCTCCGAACACTCAATAGAATTGTATGAGCCTTACTTTCAAAATCACACTCTGTATTCCGAACCAGCTACAAGGACGGCAAGCAGGGGACGAGCTAGTGGTGGCGTTTTATACGGAATTAGCAGGAAACTGAATACAGATTTAAGATGCAGGTTCACTCAATCGTCTGGCATGACCATTGTCAACATGAGCGTAAATGGCAAGACCTTATACATATTCCCCACTTATCTGAACTGCAATCACTGGACGAGAGACTTTGAAATACTATACGATACCCTCCAGCAATCAGAGCAGATGAACATAATGATTATCGGTGATCTGAATGCGCGCATAGCAAAGGAACAAGTGTGGACAGAAGACTCTCATTCGGAGAACAAATATTGCAATCTTAGCAGAGCTGCTAAGGACTCAATCCTTGATGGAAATGGCAAGAAAATCATAGATCTGTGTGAGTCCTATAGTATGACGGTACTTAACGGCAGAACAAATAGTGATTGCGAAGGAAACCTAACCTTTGTTAGATCCCATGCTACGTCAACAAAGACTACTGTCTTATTAGCGGTGAATGGCATCAATACGTAGAAGATATGGAAGTGAAAAGCGAGATCTTCTCAGACCACATGCCGATAGTCGTTAGTGTTGAGTATTCGAAGACTCTGGAACCACATGAGGAAAAAAGAAACCTGCTGCCCAAGCTTCGCTGGTTGGAACATGGTGCCAATCGGTACAAGGCAAATCTGGAGCTAAGTCTAGTACAGACAGTTAGACCAGGATTCACTGCATCGATAGAAAACCTCACAGAATGCATTGTAAAATCAGCAAAATTTATGCAGAAATCATCCAATCCAAAGTACACAAAATACAACCGTGGTATAGTTGGGAATGCGAGGAAGCAAGGAGGAATGTAATGAAATTGCTAAGAGAAGTCCAAAGAAATGCTTCAAGTGAATCCAAATCCAGGTATCAAACTGCAAATGTGAAATATAAGCTATTATGCAAGGATGCGCAGCGGGCATATAACAGAAATCTGGAAACATTACTTAACAATGTCCAAAATAGCAAAGAACTTTGGTCACTTGTGAGAAAAATTAATGGAACGAACACCAGTAAAGCTATTAAGGTCGATGCGCACAGTCTGGCGGTACATTTCAAAAGCCTAATATTTAAAGAATCTGCATTAACACAGCACAGTTTCGCCCTGCCGTATGCATCAATTCCCGAATTGGACCGAGCGATATTACCCACGGATGTATCGAAAGCAATAGCGCGCTGCGAAAACAGAAAAGCACCGGGGGAGGATAGAGTTTCAGCCGAATTTTTAAAACATGCAACACCACAATTTATAGTACACATGGCAGACACTTTCAACGTCATATTTGAGTCAGCAGAAGTCCCAGACAGCTTCAGGAAAAACATTATATACCCGATTTACAAAAAAGGCGACGTTATGGATCCGGGAAATTACAGAGGCATATCCTTTCTGAATGCGATGATGAAGGTATTTACTTCAATCGTGCTAGCGCGACTTACGAGTTGGGTCAAATCGCATGACATATTGGGAGAATACCAATCAGGATTCAGGGAAGGCTACTCGACGGTGGACAGCATTTTCGCACTAACATCAATTGCAAAGCACTATCTGGAGCAAAAGAAGAAGATGTATGTATTCTTTGTTGACTTCAAAGCCGCGTTCGATACGGTAGACAGACGTAGTCTTATCTTGAAATTAAGCAACCTGGGAGTTTCAACAAAGATCATTGATGTCATACAAAGCCTCTATTGCCTTAACAAAACTACCGTATGGGATGGAAAGGAGTTGTCTGAATGGTTTGAAACGAATTTAGGAGTTAAGCAGGGGTGCCTGCTTAGTCCATTACTATTTGCACTATATGTGGACGACATTGATGCGAACCTGCCTGGAGGTGTAGAACTGGGAACACGGCGTATCAGGGTATTGATGTATGCGGACGATATGGTGCTGTTGGCTGACAGTCCAACTAGCATGCAGCAAATGATTGACGCCCTTAGTACATATTGTCAAATATGGAGCTTGAAGATAAACATTGAGAAGTCTAAGGCGATGGTGATAAGAAACAGCAGAGGCCGCAGGGCAAGATTAGATGCGTGGACATTAAACGGAGTCGAACTTGAGACAGTAAGCGAGTATCAATACCTGGGCATGTTACTAACCCCCAATATGTCTTTTACCAAACACCTGGGAAAAAAACTGACGGACTCCAAAGTCGCTATAAATAGTACCTGGAAAAATCTGCTTGGGAAAAAGACCGTCAATAACAGTACAAAGTACAAATTGTTTCTCGCTACAGCCAGGGCTATCATGTGCTATGCGGCACAGGTCTGGGGCTTTAGTCGGTACGAGGAAGTTGAGCGACTCCTGCGCTTTTTATCAAGAAAGTATTCTACCTGCCAATGAATGCACCAAACTATGCCATACATATTGAAACGGGACTGACAACCCTCTTTCAATATACACTACAGCTGCACTTCAATTATGTCAATAAAACTATGCGGATGGAACCGTCGAGACTACCAAGAATCATTGTTGAGCATCTACTGGAGAGCAAATCACAGTTCTTTCAAAAATGGGATAGTATGGCGAGCGAACACAACACAAGCATGTTTACAAATGATAGCAGTGCCTGGGAGGTATGGCAGTTAAACTTGTTGCGGCAAATAGACAGTAGTGAGAGAAGCCAATTCGAGCGCGAAGCACGTCAGAGCGAAACGCGAGGCACCTATAAATGTCTCGAATTCAACCTTGCCTCTAATAATTATTTTAACGACGAGTTCAATACATACGCCATATCGCTCATATTTCGAGCAAGAACAGAATCGATCCGCCTCTGCTATACACCACACGTCACGACAGTAAGCTGCTGCACCCTCTGCAATTCTAGGGAACGAGGAGATATAGCCCATTTTGTAGCACGATGTCCGATTCTAGGAGAGTTACGGGCACTGCATTTTGGACAATGGAGCATGACAACACAACAATTGCACGAAGTATTAAATGGTCAGAATTGGAATAGTCTTATTGGATACCTTAAAGAGGCTATAGAATATCGGCGAGAAATTATGATAGATGTCTAGACAGAACATTCCAATCGCATCATGGTGGAGAAAGGCGTAGTATCTCGTGACGAGCGGGGCAGCTGCGGGTAGTACCTACCGTGGTGCGTTGGTATGGGCAGTTCTACACTACCTATATATTAGGCGAACGGCATACAGCCAAGCCTTTATTTATTCTTATTCTTTTTCTTTTACATATGTATATTGTCAACTATTTTGTTATACCCTATATATTAGCAACTTTGTATGTAGATGATAAGGAGATAAGAAATAATAAATACTACTACTACTACTACTACTACTACTACTAAATGATTTATCTTACAATCTTACATAAATATGGGTAATTATAAACTGAAACTTACATTTATAAGGACGCTTCGTGCGATGACTTAAATTTAGGAATAGGATATAAAGTATAGGTGATTAAGGTAATTAAGATAATTACAGGTGATTAAGGTAAGAAATTATATTATTAAGTTAATTCTAAGTAAAGTTAAGTTTGCGCGACGCTGGGGCGTCGCACTCCCCCCTCGTTTGCCAGGTTGGGGCGTCGCAATCCCTCGTTGTTCGCCGGCTGTCGACGGTCTTCTTAGACCCTTATGTGGCCCTGCCGGCCGATTTTGATGAGGATGGGGGTCCCTCTGTCGACTCGTTGGAGGTTAACTTGGTTCCCTGGCCAGTGTTCAAAATCCCACGGCGACGCGCACCCCTGACCAAGGAAGAGGACCGGGACATCCTAGACATTCATGTCGACGACGATTGGGACAGGTCACCACCCAGAAAATACGAGCCCACCCGTCCGCAACCGGCAAAAACCCATCCGCCAAGAGCGCCGGCCCCTCGAGCAATACCACAATGGGTCCAGAAACCGCAAATCCCGTAGAGGACGCCCACAAAATTGAGCCAAGGCATTCTCGAGGGCGTGGAAGAGGAGGATTGGGACGAGGAGACAAACATCCCCTGGGAGATTCAAACCGATATACGACTCTCCAAGGGGACCAAGGAGCTCATACTCCGGGAGCGCAACCGATGGCGGCCAGGGAACCAAGTTAACCTCCGACGAGTCGACAGAGGGACCCCCATCCTAATCAAAATCGGCCGGCAGGGCCACATAAGGGTCTAAGAAGACCGTCGACAGCCGGCGAACAACGAGGGATTGCGACGCCCCAACCTGGCAAACGAGGGGGGAGTGCGACGCCCCAGCGTCGCGCAAACTTAACTTTACTTAGAATTAACTTAATAATATAATTTCTTACCTTAATCACCTGTAATTATCTTAATTACCTTAATCACCTATACTTTATATCCTATTCCTAAATTTAAGTCATCGCACGAAGCGTCCTTATAAATGTAAGTTTCAGTTTATAATTACCCATATTTATGTAAGATTGTAAGATAAATCATTTATTAACAAGTAATATTGTTAGTTTGGCACAGACGGTTAAATTAAAGAATACATTGGTGGTTTACATATGAGTTTCACAATAAAGATTTAAGTATGATATGAATGTTCAACTTGACAACAGAGAATTGATTTAGACGACGAGCGGATTACGACTTTCAACTTTAGACCGAAAACGACTTCTTATACAACTTGACAACTTTAGACCGACTTTTACTCAACTGCTGCTTCTTGCTGACGACTGCTATTAACGACTCTCCTTGACGACTGATTATGACGACTGATTTTGGCGACTGACGCTCAACAACGAAAAGTGTGACCAACTCGAGCAGAGGGATACCAACCTGCGCTGCATGTACAGGGTTGCCACCTTACACTCGGCCATCCTGCTCTTCATCTGTCCCAGATGATAATCCAGCTTCGTCTTCCTCCTCGCCTTAATCGTATCCCAAAAAACGCCACAGCTTCATGAAATCAGCACTAGTCGAAGTCTGATTTGGACCTTGGAACTCAGCTGCTTTTTTAACGTCGTATCTCCCATTTCTCTTTACTTTGGTAACTTCGTAGGGACCAATATATTTGCCGGACAACTTCTTTCCATTTACAAATTGAGTGACTTTGATGGCTACTAGGTCTGCTAGTTGGTAACCATGGTGTCCCTTCCGCTTTTTGTCGTAGTTCCGCTTGTAGGATTCTTGTGCTTTCTCGATCTGGAGTCTGGCTTCTGCTCTTATTTGGTTGCGTTCATCTTGCATGCCTATCAAAAGCTCTTCTTGTAGAATTTTTACCAATTCAACATCGGATTCGTTTCGCATTTTGACGCCAAACATGATTTCGAATGGAGTAAACCTTGTTGACGAGTGAACGTGCGCATTAATTGCCCGTTGCACCTGAGAAACATACTTATACCATTTTGATGGTTCCGCTGCAGACATTTTTGCTAATACAGAAAGTATTACTCGATTCACCCTTTCAATCTGCCCGTTGCCTCTCGGAATTCCTGTTGTAGTCTCGACGTGTTCTATCTTATTGTCAGCGCAAAACTCCTTAAACTGCTTTGATGTGAAGGCTGCTCCTTTGTCGCTGATAATACGTTGAGGACTTCCAAAGATTGCTACCCACGAACTGATATGTTTGATGACCTCTTGCGCGTCCGTCGACTTAGTAGGATACAACCAGGTGTACTTTGAAAACCCGTCAATTACAGCAAAAATGTACTTATACTTTTTCGTCGTTATATCCAATGACCCTAGATGATCAACATGAAGTGTGGTCAGCGGCTTGTCACCTTTGTCGATGCAGTGCAAAAAATCCTCCTGTTTACCCAGCTTTCTGTTGTGTGTTATGCACTCGATACAATTAGCGATGAATTCACTAACCTTCCTCTCTAGGTGCTGTATAAAATACTCCTGCCGAATCGCATGCATGGTTTTTTGTACTCCCATGTGACCAAAGTTGTGAGCACTTCTGATGACTTCCTTCTCCATACACTTAGGTACAGCTATCAAGTCCATCCCATCAACCTGCTTATAAATCAACTGATTTTTTGTCTTATAGTCTGCATAAGGTTTCTGCTTTAAAATTTCTGCAACAGCTGAGAGATGTTCGTCTTTGCGTTGAGCCTTTAACATCTGCGAATGTACTTCTGATGTAACCAACATGACTGGGAAGCGACTTAGGCTATCTACATGCTTCATCCTGGTGCCAGCGCGATGCTCTATTGTATACGAAAAATCTTGAAGGTACATTAGCCACTGTACTACTTCTCGCGGTACCTCTTTCTTTGTGGTTGTCATCTTAAAAGCTGAACAGTCAGTAACAAGGACAAAGTCGATGCCCATCAGATAATGTCTTAGCTTTTGGTTGCTAAATACGCTGCCTTTACTTCCAACAAGTAACTATGTAGCCTTTCTTCTTGAGGCGACGTTTTCTTACTCCAATACAATACGGGATGCCACTTATTATTGTGCTGCTGAAGAAGAGTTCCACCAAAACCGTCTTTTGAGGCATCTACGTATAACTGAGTCTTAGCATTCTGCTTAAAAATCTTCAAACAGGTTCATTCATTAAGGAAGCTTTTAATTTTTCAACAGCCTGAACCTGCAACGATCCAATCTTGAATTCAGCATCTTTTTTCAGCAAATTGGTCAACGGTCTGGCTAACAGAGCATAGTCCTGGATAAATTTTCTAAAGTATCCGGTCAGTCCAAGAAATGCCTGTACTCCTCTGATATTTTTGGGCAACGGAAAATTTTTGACTGCCTTTACTTTCTCCTGCCCCGGCTTGACATGCCCATTCTCAACTTCATGTCCAAGAAAATGGATTTTCTGCTTCAAAAATTGACATTTTGACCATTTTATTTCCAACCCAAACTCCTCTGCTTGTTTCAATACCGTTTGCATATTCTCTAGGCATTGCTCAGCTGAATCTCCAAAAATAACAATGTCATCGACGTAGATCTCCATAATACCTCTGTTTATTAAAGGTTGAAAAATGTGGTTTATATAGCGAACGAATACTGCTGGTGAGTTACAGAATCCGAATGCTGTAAACTTGCGGCTTTGTTCTTCTACTTCCACATGGAAAAATCCGTTTTTAAGGTCCATTACCGTGAAAAATTTCGCACTCTGCATTTTTTCAAGTACCTCTTCTACAACTGGGACTGGAAATCTATCTTTAAGCACATAAGCATTCAGGATCCGATAATCTACACACAGCCTGTAGATTCCTTCTTTCTTTTTTGCCAATACGACTTTGCTTGCCACGTTAGAGCAAGATTCTCGGATTATACCCTTACTTAGCCATTCTTCAACTTGGTTTCTTACAAATTCGCGTTCTGGTACTGACAAGCGGCTTGGACTTTCACGGAATGCAATATTGTCGTCTTTTGGAATAATGCGCAACTTTATTGGACACTCATCTTGATTGCTCTTAGGCTTGTACGACTTTATAAGCTGCTTTATGATTTCTGCATATTTGGGATCCACATCTATCTCAATATCATCGTTTGAACTCACCACATTGAATACATTAAGCTCAGAATCATTTTCATCAGCTTTCATTTGTGCGTCTTGAAACGTATAGCCGCTGCTATCGAGGGTAACAATAAACTTTTGTAAAAAATCGTAGCCAAATATTACATCCAGTTTAAGCTTCTCATCGGGAACAACTAGAAATGTATGCTCAGTTAAAAGTCCATCAACTTCAACTTTTTCAGAAAATTCACCCAGTACTGAGGTTGCAACATTACCTAAGCCATACAGTTTTACATAACACTTTTGAAGCTTTCGATCACCGAATGTCTTTTGGAACTTTTCCTTTCGAATCAGAGAAACATCTGCTCCGGTGTCTATCAAACACATTACATTTTCAAGTCCGATTTTCAGTTCTTTTAAACGATTCTCCTTTACAACAACATTAACACTTTGTTTCACACCAGGAAACTGCTTTGCAATATGACCAACACCGTTACACTTAAAACATTTCGTTTCTTCTTTACAGTCAGCTTTCTTATGCTCTGTAGAGCCACAATTGTAACAATGTTGTTGTTTCCGCTGTTGTAGTTGTTTTTCACCTGTTTTGTCGATATTTTGACGACGTTTATTGAACGAACTGCTTTTAGCAATCGGCTCTGCCAATTCGTAGCGACTTCTTAGTTCTTTAAATGAGGACGCACTGTACAACGGAAATTTTAGATCATCACGCACTTCTAGGCCATCCACTATGTAACTTATTACCGACTGATCTTCAATCTGACCAAGTGCAGCTATTTTACGCATCTGGAGTACATACTCATGAAAATTTTCCGACCCGCGCTTTTTACGACTTCTCAACATTTTGTGAACTTCCGCACTGCTCAGTTGTTTGTCAAATTCATCAATTAAAATTTTACTTAAGCTCTCATAATTTGACACTGTAATCGTTTCCAAGAATAATTTCGCCGTTCCAGTCAGTTTGTTTCTTGCGTTTACATATTTTTGTTTATCGTTTAGTTCATAGGCTTCAGCGTTTTCCTTAAAATTATCCAACCACTGGCGAACTGGAACTGACACACCGTCGAAATCAGGAACCACTTTGGAAAAACTTTCGATTGACACACCACCTTTATTTTGACTGCTTTCACATTTTACTGCTAACATTTTAATAAGTTCTGCCAATTCACCATTGTGTGCGTATGTGTGTGTTTCCTTATAGTCAACTGTGTTCATTTTATTTTGGCCTTCACTGTCGCTTTCAATTTCATCACATTCACTGCCTATTTCTTCTTTTGCTTTTTCTTCTTTTTCCTTTTCAACTTCTCGATTTTTTCCGCGCATTTTTTGTTCTTTTTCTGTAGCTGTCAACTTTTTCTCGAATGCTGTCTCTTTTTCATTGGTATCGCGGCTGTTTGCTTCGTCTATGTTCTGTACACCAAACGTACAGTTCAGTTCATTTTTGTCTACATCTTTGTCTCGCTTTTGCTTAGGCGGCGTCTGCTTTTGCTTTTGACTTTGCACAGCGTTCTTCTTTTTGTTTGAACGCAA
Source organism: Lordiphosa clarofinis (assembly GCA_018904275.1). Taxonomy (NCBI): domain Eukaryota; kingdom Metazoa; phylum Arthropoda; class Insecta; order Diptera; family Drosophilidae; genus Lordiphosa; species Lordiphosa clarofinis. The sequence continues at coordinate 80,750 of JAEIGQ010000183.1, forward strand.
CATCATTTCACAATTTCTAGTTCCAGAGAATTTTCGACTTTGTTTAATTTCAACAGTTTCAACTTTTTCACTCACTTCTTCAACTTTTTTATTTATTTATTTGTCTGCTCCGTGGCGAGCCACTATACTCGCTTTCTTTGCCTTTTCACAACGGTAAAGCCACTTTGTACGCGTTCTTTGCTTTTTCACAACTGTTAAGCCACTTTGTACACTTTATTTGACTGATCGGTTGAGCCCCCATGTAAGATTGTAAGATAAATCATTTATTAACAAGTAATATTGTTAGTTTGGCACAGACGGTTAAATTAAAGAATACATTGGTGGTTTACATATGAGTTTCACAATAAAGATTTAAGTATGATATGAATGTTCAACTTGACAACAGAGAATTGATTTAGACGACGAGCGGATTACAACTTTCAACTTTAGACCGAAAACGACTTCTTATACAACTTGACAACTTTAGACCGACTTTTACTCAACTGCTGCTTCTTGCTGACGACTGCTATTAACGACTCTCCTTGACGACTGATTATAACGACTGATTTTGGCGACTGACGCTCAACAACGAAAAGTGTGACCAACTCGAGCAGAGGGATGCGAACATGCGCTGCATGTACAGGGTTGCCACCTTACATATATCCACCTATACTATATCCATATCTACTTAATCACAACTAAATCTATGTCACCGCACGAAGCGGCATTATAAACATAAGTTTCAGTTTTAACCCGTAGAGCATAAGATACATGTACCCACTCATAAATTCCTGCGCATGAAGCGCCCAAATCAATAAATAATTTTCAGTTTGCGCATGAAGCGCCACCACACCACCTAGGTTTAATAAAATGAATTCAAATTACGCGCGACCAAAATAATAAAATTCAAACCACGCGCGCACTTTCAAAACACACAGAGCGCGCGCTACCAATCGATAGGCAGCCAGCTGATCACACCCAACAGCGATATCGATATCGCGCGCTCTGCCACGATCAGCGACGCCTGCTGCCACCGCTGACTGCACCAGCGGCCTATAAAAGGCACGCATCAGCGTGCAGACAGGCATTCAGTACCCGGCACCCGCCGAGTGAACATCTTCAGATGCAGTAATCCCCAGTCAAAGGGACCAACAGCGCGATTTTCAATCGGCTTTGGTCGGCTCCTGGTGCGCGATTCTCAATCGGCATCCGTGTCTGGACGGGATTCCCGGTCACAAAGCACCGTCGCCAACCCGTACCAGCTTCCAACGTGCGATTTTCAATCGGCGACTGGGTGAGCCACAGGGAGTGCGATTTTCAATCCACCTCTAATCTTAATTGTGACTGGACGCACTGCATCCACCATACATCAGCCAGTGACGCGATCGTCGGGACTCCCGGAGTGCGATTTGCAATCGGCTCCATCGCGCTCCCAAACCAGGGCCCAATAGTGCGATTGTCAATCGGCACTGGGTCGGCTCCGGGTGTGCGATTCTCAATCGGCATCCGTGTCTGGACGGGATTCCCGGTCACATAGCACCATCGCCAACCCGTACCAGCTCCCAACGTGCGATTTTCAATCGGCGGCTGGGCGAGCCACAGGGAGTGCGATTCTCAATCGGCCCCCTGTCCTGGTTCCACCAGGTCGACGCACTGCATCCAGTGGGGCATAGCCACGGCGCACGCGGTGAGGTACGGTCCAACCATTCCCAGCGTGGAACGACTCCCGGACCCCGAACTGGCTTCCCCCGGCAACGGTTACAACGTATCAGATCGGCCCCTGGCCTGATCCGCCCAGTCCGACGCACTGCATCTGGTAACCCCCAGCCACGTCACTCGCGGACAAACGCGCCCTAACCAAGCACCGCTGAGGATCACCCCCGACCACCGGGTGACCCCCACAGGAACAGAAGAATACGAACCACATCGGCCCTAGCCACGGTCCCCCCAAGGTGGACGCACTGCATCCACCAGAGAAGCCCCCAACCGAAGAACAAACATTAGATATTAGAACCCTCTAGGAATATCAATAAAATACGCACACACTCATTTAAACCATTCGATCTGTACTTATTTGGTCGGGGAAACAATTTCAGCAAATAGGCCTGATTCCAGATGACATAAATTTTTATTTCGGCACAATACTTCATTCAAATAAGACCGCTTTGCAATAGCATTCAGATTTCAAAACAGTTCAAAAGTGTTTCTATTCATGTGAACTCCAACATAAAAAGTGATTTTTATGTCATCTGGAATCAGGCCTAATATAGGAACCAAGTGTGCCAGACACAAATAATATCTGTGACAACCCTGGCAACGGCGAGTTACATCCGTGCCACGAAAAGAGGTCATCACAAAACTGACCAGGCGCTTGGAACCAAGATCCATCAAGCCGGAGCGTTCACATGGACAAGGGTATGAGTACACATGTCTCCAATGGCATAAAAAGTCAGGTAATAATCTACTTCTTTATATGTTAATTGTCAAGCACATATGGTTTTTGGTGCTGACTTACAAACATACATAACCTCATTTTTACTCTCACACATACACACCACAAGCTTAAAACATAACCTCACTCTTGAACTACACACCTTTAATAAAAGAAAATTAATGTAACTAATTGAGGTAGTCTGGAGCTGAGGAGTCAACAGTGACCTAACCATTTCCATACCTTTACATCTTCGTACATACACATGTAAGCTGCCAGTGATTTACAGGAATACATAAATACGTCACATATATAAATACACGCTGCACAGTGGAGCAAATGCAGCGAAAAAGTTATTTGCGAAATGCTTAATACGAAGATGCCTATGGGAATTCAAGCTACTATTGTTTAATTCCTGTTCATTAACATCACGCCTTCAAATTGGTGGAGCTGACATAGAGCATTCGTACATTCATTCATCTTAAATACTGCATCGAGTACGCCAAAAATTAGTCATTTCTACTTCCAATTAGGGAATGTGTAGGTTCTCGTTCATAATCATATTATATATTTATGGCAGTCATCTTACTTAACAAGTAACCATTATTAAAATATCCTCCATCTTTGCTAAGGTGTGCGTTGGCATCGCTTCCCAGAATCAGGCTTGAGTGTGTCTGATTGCTCCTTCCTATCAGGTCTCGGAAGGTTTTTGATGGTGGAGGGCTCTCGGAGTCATGAGCCAGATAGAAGGAGGCCAGTCTGATGGTTGAACTCCCCAGTTCCAGACTGACCGTGGTGATGTCGCCATCACTAAACTGGGGAATTAAAAGTGTATTTAGATGCTTTTTTGCTAAAATGCAAGTACGTATTTTAACCTTACCCTTGGTTTATAAGAGGTTATATTTTGGTGTCCTTGAGCCTTTAACATTGTCTCCAGAAATTAACGGCTTTTGGACAAACACAATATCTACTTCGTCTGGGGTTAGGCGAAGTAGAAGGTCAGCGGTTACTGCTTTACAATGGTGAAGGTTTATTTGCAGAACCTTCACCATTGCGCAAGATGCTCTCCTCCGTCATTGTGTCATCGTCGGAGTCCTCCTGTATGTCTTGGAGTATTTCCAGCTCTGAATAGAGCCGCCCAAAGTTTGGTCCATAGTCGGACCCTGAATATATGTATCCGCAGCGCTCCTCTTGTTGAGGGGTACGCTCCGAATCCATCTCTTCAGAGGACATGTTTCCACAGCGCTCCTCCTGCTGAGGGGTACGCTCTGCATCCATGTCCTCTCCACTTTGAGCTCCTTCCAGAGCATCGACAACTACACTTGCTGTCAGGTTAGCAAGCGCCTTGGTATCAGTCTTACAGACCTTCATATATACCTGCTGGAACCCATAGTTTAGGGCTCCTTCGCACCTGGTTAGGTACTCCACAGATTCTTGGTCGATTTGAAAGGTTACCGTAGTGGTAGCCCTGGTAGAGCGTTCCACTCTGACCATCCTCCAATTGCTGGTAGGAGCCTCAGGGTTCAGCATTCTCATCAGCTTTAGTATCTTCTTTAGTATCTTCTCTGGTCCCTCTGTCGACTCGTTGGAGGTTAACTTGGTTCCCTGGCCGCCATCGGTTGCGCTCCCGGAGTATGAGCTCCTTGGTCCCCTTGGAGAGTCGTATATCGGTTTGAATCTCCCAGGGGATGTTTGTCTCCTCGTCCCAATCCTCCTCTTCCACGCCCTCGAGAATGCCTTGGCTCAATTTTGTGGGCGTCCTTCACGGGATTTGCGGTTTCTGGACCCATTGTGGTATTGCTCGAGGGGCCGGCGCTCTTGGCGGATGGGTTTTTGCCGGTTGCGGACGGGTGGGCTCGTATTTTCTGGGTGGTGACCTGTCCCAATCGTCGTCGACATGAATGTCTTGGATGTCCCGGTCCTCTTCCTTGGTCAGGGGTGCGCGTCGCCGTGGGATTTTGAACACTGGCGCGGTCTTGAGTCCTGTGCCGCCGGTAGGCTTGGTGTTCCTGGGGTGTGGTCAACCGTTGGTGTGCGTGGCGGTAGCCGTTGTTGGTGCCGTTGGTGGTGATGGCGCGGATCTGCGCCGTGGTAGTGGTGGCACGGGTTTGGGCTGTGGTAGTGGTGGCACGGGTTTGGGTCAAGACAGCGTATTGGGTTGCGGCAGCGCGTTTGTAGCTGGCTGGGCTGTGCGTTTTCTTCCCCGCACCGGGTACAACCCCGCATCATTGTCGGGCTGGGTGGTGTCCTCTGCTGCCCGGACGAGGATCTCATGTTGGCGGCTTGGCACCTGTCGGCTGACTCGGGTGGTGCACACACTCATGTGCCTTGGCCCGATCTTGGGTGCCTCGCTCATTGCCAGCATGAGTGTGGTTGGTTGCTGCTCCCTAACCGCCTGGAGTTCCCGTCTGCCGCGATCCTTTGCCCTTTCCAGCTGGTGGTTGACCATTTTGATGTTGCTTGGTCGCTGTCCGACCTGCGACCTCGCCTTTATAGGCGCCGGTGCAGTCGCTGGTGGCAGCGATACCCCGGCAGCTGATCGCGGTATCGTTATCGATTGGTCGTGATCGTAGTCGATAACGATACCTGGCTAGTGGTGGCCACTCTAACCCGTGCGGGTGCGTTTGAATTTAAATTTAAATTCGCTGGCCCGTTTTTTTCTGTTGGATGATCTTGGGAGCGTAACGTGGTGAACGTGGTTAGTTTGATGATGGGCGAGGGGTTTATTGAATTTGATCATTCTCTTCTGGCGTATGCGCCGGCTTTAAGTTATTCACGTAGACCCTTTGTGTTTTCCCCGATTGCGTATTTTTGACGATAGCGATGACGGGAGAAGCGAACCCTGTGACTTTGCCCGGTCCGTTAAATTTTGGGGCTAATTTGGCCGCGAAGTTGTCTATCGCCTTGAAGAGTGGGTGCTGCCGAATCCACACTTGTTCACCGATTTGGGGTCTCTATTCTCGTTTTCTCAAATTGTATGAGTGGGATTGATCCTGGGCTGCTTTTTCCAGGTTTCGTCTGGCTATTTCGCAGGTTTCTCTCATACGTGCCCATCTTACTTCGTTGGTTTCTTCGGTCATGGCTGAGCCTGGGGTTAGAACGTTGAACAGCGATCCAGGGAGCCGGAGTTCCCGCCCGTAGAGTAAGTATGCTGGGCTGTAACCCGTGGCTTCTGACAGGTTGCTGTTAAAAGCGAGCGTCAGGTCGGGTAAGAATTCGTCCCACCGTGTGTGTCGGTCTCCTGTGAACTGTGCGATCATTGTCTTGATGGTGCGGTTCGCGCGTTCTGCAGGGTTTCTTGGGGCGTATAAGGGGCCGTGAATTGTTGCTGCACTCCCCATTTTTCCATGTGCGTCTTGACCTTATGACTGGTGAACTGTACGCCATTGTCGGAAATGAGCACTTTAGGGGTTCCGTAGCGTGTCATGATCCGCTCCTTAAAAACCCGTATCACCACATCCGCGGTGGCTTTCCGAACGGCGGCCATCTCTACCCATTTCGAGAATTTGTCAATGAATACCAGCAGCATGGTATTACCGTGACTTGATCGAGGGAGCGGGCCTACAAAGTCGACGCACACCGTTTCCCAGGGGGTTTGGGCGATTCTGGTCAGCATCTTCCCGGACGCTTGAGGGCTAGGTTGTCGGTCACCACGATGGAGTGATAGGCCTCGAGGTACATCCTCATCTTATGTATCCCCCAAAAGATGGCCAAGCACTCGTTTTCCGTAGCCGAGTAATTTATTTCCTCTTTCCGGAGTTTCCGGCTATCGTATTCTATGACGTGTTCCCCATTGTCATCCTCTTGCGTCAGAACCGCTCCAAGTCCGCAGTCACTGGCGTCCGTTTGGAGGATGAATGTTTTGGTGAAGTCTGGACAGGCCAAGACTGTGGCTTCGGTCAATGCTTGCTTGAGTGCAGTGAAGGCCTCCTCTTGTTCCGGCGCCCATTCGAACTTTTTTCCCTTTTTGATCAGAGCATACAGGGGTTTCGCCAGCTCGGTAAATTTTGGTACAAAGCGACGGTAAAATGACGCGACACCTACGAAGCTGTGGATCTCTCGTGTCGTTTGAGGTCGTGATAGGTTTCGGATCGCCTTGACCATGTCGGGGTCTGTGTGGATGCCCTTTGCGCTGACGACGTGGCCGAGGTATTTGAGGCTAACTTTAAAAAAGTGGCATTTTTCCGGGTTGATGCGCAAGTTGGCTTTGCGGAGCCTTCGAATTACTTCCTGCAGTTTTTCGAGGTGTTACCGTTTGGTTCGACCGATGACCACAATATCATCCAGGTAGGCGGAAGCGAACGGCTGCATGTCCGGCCCGATGATACCGTCCAGTGCCCTTTGGAATGTGGCGAGGGCAGTATGTAGCCCGAAGGGCATGACCTTCCACTGGAACAGTCCGAGTCCCGGTACGGTGAGGGCCGTGTACTGTTTGCTTTGGATGTCCATCGGGATTTGCCAGTATCTGCTTTTAAGGTCGAGCGTGCTGATGTATTTGGCCTCCCGGAGCTGGTTGAGGATGTGGTCCATGCGGGGTACGGGGTACGCGTCCTTTTCTGAATGGGCATTTAACTGTCGATAATCGATGCAGAGTCTTCGTTCATTATTCTTTTTCCGGACGAGTACCACCGGTGCGCTATATGCCGAGTGCGACGGCTCGATCAGGTCTTGGTTTATGAGCTCCTTGACTAACTTGTGTATGATTGCCTGCATTGCCGGGTTCCGGGGGAAGTACCTCTGTTTGATAGGGCGGTCGCTTTTCATGTAGATGCGGTGGCTTGTTATCGGGCTGGTACCGGACATACCCTCGAAGTGCGCTAGTTCCCCAGTGAGGAAGCGTTCCACCTCCGCGTCGATGATGTCGGTGTCGGGGTCCTCGTTGATAATTGCCCATCCCAAATTCTCATCTTCTTTTGGTGGTGTTTCGGTGGGACTCGTTGATGTACGGGTTCTGGGAGTCTTTCTTTTTCCCGCTCGTCGCTTGTCGGGGGGTTTTATGGACGTGGTCAGACCGCCGCACGAGAAAACGGCCCCGCACTGTGCTAGAAAATCGATTCCTAGGTGTATGTCCCCAATCACGTCGGGGAGGATTAGGAATCGTATCTTGGCTTCTTGTTGGCCTAGCCACAGAATTAGTTCGAGGGCCTGAGTGACTACTCGATGTGTCCCATCTGCTAGTCGGATTGTCTCCTCAACGGTAATCCAGAGTCCGTATTTGGCCAGCCTCTTGGTCATGCTCTCGCTCATAAAACTTCTCGTCGCTCCGGTATCGATTGCGCCGCAGACTGGTTCACCACCTACCGTGACCTGGGCGAGTAGGCGGCGACCATTAAATTGCAAGGAGGTGGCGTGCGGACTTACTGTCTTCCGGCCCCTGGGCGTCCGCTCTGCTCCCTGGGGCTGCGACCGTTTCCCTCTAGTGGTCGGCAACAATCTTTTGTGCGGATGTTGTCCCTTAGGCATATCCAGCAGAATAACCTTGGCCGGTTGGTGCATTGGCTGTGCACGTGTCCCGGTTCTTCACACCGACGGCAGGGCTCTGAGTTCGGCGGTGGGCCGTCTATGGACTGGATCATGGGGCCTCCCGGGTGTGGGCGATTCCGAGTGGCCGTGCTGACTTGTAACTGCTCGAATTCTTCAGCCAGGAGGTACTGCCCTAAGTTTTTTCATTCCCCTCGTTTAGCGTAATGCCTAAAGTCTACTCGGCTGTTTCTGTAGATCCACTCCAGTTTCTGGTCCTCGCTAAGTTTGGAGAAACGCATGATTTTGCGCATTTCCCTAACGAAGTCCTTCGCCGGCTCGCCCCGTGCTTGGTGGCGTTGGGTGATTTTTTCCATGGCTCGTTCTTGGTAGTTGGTGGGTACATAGTACTGTTGAAATTCCCGCTTGAACGACTTCCAGTCTAGCATCTCCACTGGGTTTGTGTGCCACCAATCGAGTGCATCCCCTCGGAGCAGGATGACCATGGCTCCCGCCGCTTGGTCTAATTCGATGCCATAAGCGCAGGCTAGTTCTTCGGTGCGACTGATGAACTCTAAGGGGTCGCCACTGCCATCGAACTCCTCGCCCCAGCTTCGGATGGTGCTGATGGCCGCTACCTTTGCGTTCCTCGGACCTGGGCCCATTGCGGTGTCTTTTTCCTCTTCCTTGTCTTCACTATGCTTTGCAAGGGGTTTCGACTCGGTTTTGGTGGTCGAGTTGTTTAGGATCTCGCCAGGTGGCTTCGTGGCCGGCGGAACTATGAGCGCTGACTGTATATTTGTTGCTCCCGGGGGGGCTCCCAATGTCATGACGGTTGACGCGGGGGATGGGGTGCGGGCATGCTTTTGGGAAAGGGCCATGATTCTGGCATGGGTTGCTTCATCATGGTTTCGGTCGCGGATGAATTCGGAAACCTGGCGTCTCAGGTCCTCAGCGAGTGGTGCGGGATCCGGGCCGAATTCTTGGGCGTATGCCTCCAATTGCGTTTTTTGTACGTTGACTACCCAGCCACGTGGGAGTTTTCCGTGTTCCGGCATGTCTGGGGTGGTGGTAAACGATTTACTGGTGTCGGAAATAATAGAACCAAGGTCCCTGCTCGGGCGCAGCTGTGATGACCTCTTTTCGTGGCACGGATGTAACTCGCCGTTGCCAGGGTTGTCACAGATATTATTTGTGGTTCCTATATTTGCTGAAATCGTTTCCTCGACCAAATAAGTACAGATCGAATGGTTTAAATGAGTGTGTGCGTATTTCATTGATATTCCTAGAGGGTTCTAATATCTAATGTTTGTTCTTCGGTTGGGGGCTTCTCTGGTGGATGCAGTGCGTCCACCTTAGGGGGACCGTGGCTAGGGCCGATGTGGTTCGTATTCTTCTGTTCTTGTGGGGGTCACCCGGTGGTCGGGGGTGATCCTCAGCGGTGCTTGGTTAGGGCGCGTTTGTCCGCGTGTGACGTGGCTGGGGGTTACCAGATGCAGTGCGTCGGACTGGGCGGATCGGGCCAGGGGCCGATCTGAAACGTTGTAACCGTTGCCCGGGGGAAGCCAGTTCGGGGTCCGGGAGTCGTTCCACGCTGGGAATGGTAGGACCGTACCTCACCGCGTGCGCCGTGGCTATGCCCCACTGGATGCAGTGCGTCGATCTGGTGGAACCAGGACAGAGGCCGATTGAGAATCGCACTCCCTGTGGCTCGCCCAGCCGCCGATTGAAAATCGCACGTTGGGAGCTGGTACGGGTTGGCGACGGTGCTATGTGACCGGGAATCCCGTCCAGACACGGATGCCGATTGAGAATCGCGCACCAGGAGCCGACCAAAGCCGATTGAAAATCGCGCAGTTGGTCCCTTTGACTGGGTATTACTGCATCTGAAACGAGAAGAATAGTAGATCAACTTACCAAGATGTTCACTCGGCGGGTGCCGGGTACTGAATGCCTGTCTGCACGCTGATGCGTGCCTTTTATAGCCTGCTGGTGCAGTCAGCGGTGGCAGCGGGCGTCGCTGATCGTGGCAGAGCGCGCGAGATCGATAACGCTGTTGGGTGTGATCAGCTGGCTGCCTATCGATTGGTAGCGCGCGCTCTGTGTGTTTTGAAAGTGCGCGCGTGGTTTGAATTTTATTATATTGGTCGCGCGTAATTTAAATTCATTTTATTATGCGCAGGCTGAAAATTATTTATTGATTTGGGCGCTTCATGCGCAGGAATTTATGAGTGAGTACATGTATCTTATGCTCTAGGGGGTAAAACTGAAACATATGTTTATAATGCCGCTTCGTGCGGTGACTTAAATTTAGTTGTGATTAAGTAGATATGGATATAGTATAGGTGGATATATATGGGTAATTATAAACTGAAACTTACATTTATAAGGACGCTTCGTGCGATGACTTAAATTTAGGAATAGGATATAAAGTATAGATGATTAAGGTAATTAAGATAATTATAGGTGATTAAGGTAAGAAATTATATTATTAAGTTAATTCAAAGTAAAGTTAAGTTTGCGCGCCGCTGGGGCGTCGCAGTTTGTATGTGGCAGTGGCGCAACTGGGCTCCAATGGCGGCAAGAGATGCAGGCACAATTGATCCAGCGACAATGATCCAACTCCAGATGTAATGAGTCGTCAGCTTGGTTAGGCGCTTCGCCTTCGATGGACGATTCCTGATGTCTTACGGGCTTAGTGTTGAGGCAAACTCTTTGGCTCATTTGCCGCCTCAACTTGGCTTCTCTTTTATATATGAAATAAACTATTTAAAGTCCCTGCTCGGGCGCCATGTTGATTCGTATGAGTTTATACCATTAAATAGTATGCAAATAGTTTTTAATTTCACGTTTCTTTCCTATTGTCTGGCTCGGATTAGCAGGTCGCGAGACTTGGATCGCCGAGCCATCACTAATAAATGTATGCGGCGTCTGTCCCCCCCCGCGCAGGGCCCCCGGCCGCCGGGGGGAACAAACCCGCTAGTAACCTCGAAAAAAAACCTTTCTTTCCAGCTTTATTTCAATTGTTCTGTCGCTTGCCATACAAAAAAAGGGAAGTTAAGTTGGTTGCGGTTGATCGACCTTTGATCAATTTCATCATTCGATATACTTCATTATAAATGCGCTAACAATTCGATAAACTTAATATTTAAATATGAAATGCGCTAGCAAGTAGCGCACCTCTTTTTCGAACTAAACTCAACACGTAAACAAAACATAAACATAACTATGTAAAAACCAAAATAAAGTAATAATAGCTTAAGATTACATATATGTAAATGTAAATGTTGGCTATACAGCTCCTACAACGGAGCCAAGCCAAGCTTCTATCAATCTCTTGGCGTGTGTGCTTTAATTTTTTCGCACAAGAGAAAGGGACCTACAGTTTAACGCCGGATCCGAACGGCAAAGTTTGAGAATTTGCTTTTTCATGGCTAGTTACTTCACAGCTGGCGCCAATAGCTGGTGAAGGTGACCGTATGTGTAAAAGCTATTTTCTAAAGAAAAAAAAACTTTCTAAAGAAAGAAAAAAACTTTTATTATTAGATGTTCGGAGGCGGGATCGAACCCACGACCTCCCGCCCAGCAGTCCAGCACACTAACCACTGGGCCACACACGACCACATTAGATTACATATCGACCCCTGTGCGCGAAAACATCGTATGTGCCATTTTTTGCGAAATTGACATTTTGATGCAAATTAGTTCTAAATCCACTAACTCATCATCTGGTAAAATTATATAGCGATAACCATAACGGTTACGGAGATACAACGAAATTAATTTAATCGTATGTGACAATATGAGTTTATTTCTTGTGGGCGAAATGATCGTATGTGCCCCACAAATTGTGGGCCTCAATACTGATATTCAACAGTCTGGTTGAAATATAGCTAAATTGTTAAATTTTCATAAAAATAGTTACGAGTTTAGTTAAATAAATTGATAAATGTTGCACATATAAAGAATGGTAGCGACGTTGCCAGCCACCGCATCGAAAAGTAGAAAAACGCTCTCCTGTAAAATTTGGTTTTTGGCACATACGATTTTTTCGCGCACAGGGGTCGATATCTCTCTATATATAAAAGAAAGTGTCCTGATTCACTGACTGATTCACTGACTGATTCACTGACTGATTGGCAATCATCGCACAGCCCAAACGGTAAGAGATAGAGGGCTGTAATTTTCACAGAAGTTTCTGTTGGTGGTGAAAGTGCGTACTAAGACGGGGTTTTGGAAAATTCAACCCGGAAAAGTCGGAAAAGCGTCGGAAAAGTTTGTATGGGAAAAATGCCATTATTCTTCCGATTGACTTGAAACTTGGTTTGTAAGCTTAGTACGCGAAATAATTCGACACGTGTTTTCCCGATTTTGGAAAATCCGCCCACGAGGAGAATAGTCGGAAAATTCTGCATGCAAAAAACTATTTTTCAACCGATTGGCCTGAAATTCGGTTTGAAAGCAACGTAGGTGAACTAAATTGAAATGTGATTTTCCGAAGTTGGAAAATTTGCCCTGACGGTCGGAAAATTCCCGGAAAATTCTGCATGAAAAAAACTATTTTTCATCCGATTGGCTTGAAACTCGGTTTGTAAGGACAAAATACGAAAGAATTTGAAATGTGATTTTTCAATGTCGGAAAATCCGCCCACGAGGAAAATGGTCGGAAAATTCTGCATTCAAAAAACTATTTTTAGTCCGATTGGCTTAAAACTCGGTTTGTAAGGATAGAATACGAAATAGTGTGAAATGTGATATTCCGTAGTTGGAAAATTTGACCCAACGGTCGGAAAATTCTGAATAATAAATACTATTATTCATCCGATTAGCTTGAAAATCGATTTGAAAGGACAAAATACGAAAAAATTTGATTTGTAATTTATCGTCGAAAAATCCGCCCACAAAAAAAATTCTGCTTGCAAAAAACTATTTTTCATCCGCCCTCGGGTGTGAAAGTACGCGGAAATTATACATGCAAATACTTATTTTTTATCCGATTGAATTTAAACTCGGTTATTAGTAATAGAATTTCATTTCATTTGTCACTGTAATTATATATCATTCATCCGATTGGCTTGAAACTCGGTTTTTAAGGACAAAATACGAATTAATTTGAAATGTGATTTTTCAATGTCGGAAAAGCCGTCCACGAGGAAAATGGTCGGAAAATTCTGCATGCAAAAAACTATTTTTCATCCGATTGGCTTGAAACTCGGTTTGTAAGGACAAAATACGAAATAATTCGAAATGTGATTTTTCAATGTCGGAAAAGCCGCCCACGAGGAAAATGGCCGGAAAATTCTGCATGCAAAAACTATTTTTCATACTAAAGTTTCGCCCATACAACCTTGACCTCCCACTTTCCACCCAGCGGGGTGAATTTTCCGGAAGATTGGTATGCAGTTGTTGTCGAATTTTCATATAGATCTTTGAAAATGAGTTTGAACTTGATCGGATGAAAAACAAAAAAGTTTCATACATAAGTGTTCCGCGAATTTTCCACACTTTCCGGCAGAATTTTCCAAAATCCTTTCTTAGTACTCACTTTCAGGATAAGATAAAACTACTGTGGAAATCTCATCTTCCTATCTTATATGGTGTAGGCTGTGCTACTGTCACCGGTCAGTCAGTCAGTCAATTAGTTACGTTGAACTCTCTTATCTCTATATATGGGGCATTCCATACAAAAAAAACTTTTTTCTGGGATGATGTCTCCGAATTGGATGATAATTGGCCCAAAGGGAGCTTATTATGAGAGAAGCTCAAACCCAAAATGTGAGCTTTTTTGGAGCTCTTTTGCGGAAGTTCTACGCTTAAAAGTGTAATATTGTGAATTTTTAAAATTTTCAATAACTCGAAAACGGCTTAAGATAGAGCTTGGCGATTTTTTTTCCAAATGTGCAGGATTAAAAAGCCCTTTTTAAAAAAGTTTTGAAAATTTTTTTATTTCTTACCTTTTTTGAAAAACAAAGGATTTTTTCAAAAAACTTGGTCTAGCGAAAAAGACCCATCCTTCAAAAATTCTCAAAAAAATATATGTGAAAGCCGCATCTTTTCCAAACATTTTGAGTGCTTGAACATATCTGTAGCTTGAAAATTGTTGGAAGTTAGGGCCATTTTTGTCATGTAATCTCAAAAATATTAGTATGAAAAATTAATCAAAAATTTCTAATAAATTTTTTTTGGTTCTTAATTCGGCCCAAAAATCTTCTTTGAGCTATTAAATAAAATTTTAGGACGGAGAAAAGAACGCATTGGATTTGAAGCTTACAGTAAAATATATATAAAAGACATCCTATTACTTCGTAGTGGAATTCCAAGGACATCGATTTTAAATTATTCAATCGGTAGAGAATTCAAGCTGCGACCTGTATTGGCACGGTGTGTAATGCGACCGGGCGTGCTCGACTGTTCTTTTCTTTCTTGTTTTTTTTTTTTCAATTATATTAGCCTAAAAATAAAAGTAACTAATTTCGAAATTACACTTCTTGATGTCGTGTTGACTTTAAGTGAGGAATCATTCACAGGAACCGCATGATGAATTCCAAGCGTCCCTTTGATTGTTTTAAGGTTTTTAGCTGTTGGTATTTGATTTCTTGTTCCTTGCTGCAGGCAGTATTTCCAGGCAAGCCGTTTAACCGCTCACCTGCCCCATTACAAGCACCTTTTCCGTACTCTAGATTTCAGTAATATATGACAATTTCTCTTGGAACCACTTTGCAAAAGTTTACCATTGTACGTGGTTAAATTAAGAACCGAAAATAAAATTTATTAGAAATTTTTGATAAATTTTTCATACTAATATTTTTGAGATTCTTCTTTTCTTCTTTATTGGCCCGATGCTTGCATCACAACCGTTTGACGGTCTCGGCCGCTGCAACTAATGTCCGCCAGTCGCTTCTGCTCCGTGCGAGCTGGCACCAGTTTTTCACGCCAAGCTTAGAAATGTCTTTCCGCACCTGGTCGTCCCACCTTAGAGGTGGTCGTCCCACCTTGCCTTGTCCCAGTTCTTTCGCATTCCTCTTGTAGACCATTTTTGCTGGAGCTTGATCATCCATTCGGGTAACATGTCCCAGCCAGCGCAGCCGCTGTTGCTTTATGCGCTTGACCAGACTAGTATCCCCATAGAGCTTATACAGTTCGTCATTCCTTCGGATGCGAAAGTCCTCGCCAACTTTCAAAGGTCCATAAATCCTGCGAAGAATCTTTCGCTCGAAAACGCCAATCGCCGCCTCATCCGCTGATGATATTGCCCATGCTTCTGCGCCGTATTGCAGGACTGGGATGATAAGCGACTTATATAGCGCTATTTTTGTTCTTCGCTTGAGGTTTCTGCTCTTGAGCTCCCTACTTAGCCCGTAATAGCATCGGTTTGCGAGCGTGATTCTTCTTCGAATTTCCAGGCTGATGTTGTTGTCGCCGGTTATCATCGTTCCGAGGTAGACAAAGTCCTCTACAACTTTAAAGTTGTACTCTCCCATTGCAACAGATTGCCCAAGTTGTGTGTACTTCTGTTTCGAGGACACTAGGTACTTCGTCTTGTCCTCGTTTACCGCTAAACCCATTAGTTCAGACTGCTTCTCAATCTCTGAAAACGCCTCGTTTACTGCCTGTTCGGTTTTGCCGATAATGTCAATATCATCGGCATATGCGATTAGCATTACATCTTTATTAAAGATGGTGCCCGATCTGTTGGCATTTGGGCACTGGCGCAGTATATACTCCATCAGCAGATTAAAGAAGTCACACGATAAGGTGTCACCCTAAAACCCCTTTTGGTATCAAAAGGCTCGGAGAGGTTCGTTCCAATTTTGACGGAGCTTTGAGTGCTTCTCAACGTCATCATGCAAAGTCGTACTTTGCTGGAATACCCTAAAGTAGACAGGGCTTCGAAAAACCTTGACCTTATCGGCGTGTCGAAAGCGGCTTTGTAATCGATAAAAAGATGGTGATTTTCGATGTTTCTCTCATAGGTCTTCTCCAGGATTTGGCGCAATGTGAATATCTGGTCTGTGGTGGATTTACCAGGTCTAAAGCCACACTGATAAGGTCCAATCAGTGTATCAATAAACGGCTTTAGACGTTCACAAATAATGCGGGACAGAACCTTATATGCGATGGGGAGGAGACTGATCCCGCGGTAGTTGGCGCAAACTGCAGGGTCTCCTTTTTTAAAGATTGGACAGAGAACACTTAGATTCCAATCGTCAGGCATGCTTTCATCAACCCATATACGGCACAGAAGTTGGTGCATGCACCCTACCAATTCTTCGCCTCCAGCCTTGAACAATTCAGCGGGCAGCTCATCAGCGCCTGGCGACTTGTTGTTCTTTAGCCTTCTTATGGCTAAACAGACTTCCTGTTGGGTCGGCGGGTCTATCTCTATGTTGTCGATTGGTGGCATCGTTACTTCTCTAAAGGCGGCATCATGTTCGTCATCGCCTCCCAGTAGGTTGGAAAAGTAACTTCTCCAGTTGTTAAGCGCCACTTGCGGATCTGTGACCAGATTCCCCTGTTCGTCTTTGCATTGTGCGACTCTGGGCTTGAAACCTTCTGTTAACTGCTTAATCTTTTGGTAAAATTTTCGAGTCTCACTTATGCCGAATAGCATCTCGACTTCCTCGCGCATGCGCCTTTCCTGCTCAAACTTTTTTCTTCTAAAAAGGCGTTTCTCCTCTTTCCTTTTCTCCAGGTATCGCTCTTTAGCAGCCCGCGTTACTCTCGACTGCAGAGTTCTCCTGTAGGCAGCGTTTTTCTCTGCAGTAGCGCGTCGGCACTCCTCGTCGTACCAAGACCGCTTTCGAGGGGGCTCGGAGTAACCGAGTATCTCCTTGGCAGCAGTACTCATGGAGTGCGATATACGCTGCCACTGTTCGCATATATCGGAAGGGAATGGGGAGGTTTCCCTAAGCAGTTGGGCGAGTTTAGCTGTGTAGGCTTCAGAGGTCTCTTGTGATTGCAGCTTCTCGACGTTTAGCTTTTGACGTGTGCTAGAGCGTGAGGCATGTGCCACACTGAGCCGCGTGCGTACCTTGGCTGCAACCAGGTAATGATCCGAGTCTATGTTGGCTCCTCGAATCGCACGCACGTCTAGTACACTCGATGAATGCCTTCCGTCTATCACAACGTGATCAATCTGATTTCGTGTTCGTTGACCAGGGGACTTCCAAGTCGCCTTATGGATGTCGAGGTGTTAAAATCTGGTACTACTTATGACCATGTTCCGGCCCGCAGCGAAGTCTATTAGCCTCTCTCCGTTACCGGAGGTTGTTTCATGAAGGCTAAATCGTCCGACTGTCGATCCAAAAACTCCTTCTCTCCCGACTTTCGCGTTAAAATCGCCTAGCACGATCTTTATGTCGTGGTCGGGGCAGCGCTCGTATAGTTGTTCCAGGCGCTCATAGAATTCATCTTTTATCGTGCCTTCCTTGTCTTCTGTTGGCGCGTGAGCATAGATAAGGCTAATATTAAAATATTTTGCCTTAAGTCTGAGCGCGGCTAGCCGTTCATCAACTGGTGTGAAGCTGATGACAGAGCGACGCAGTCTATCACTCACTGCAAAGCCGCACCCAAACTCGTGCTTGGAAACATGTCCGCTGTAGTAGATCTCCCAGGGGGGTGGTGGTTTCTGTTCTGTCTTCTCTTTTGGTAGCGTTATTATCTTGCTCCCATGTCCGATCCATCGCATTTCCTGGAGGGCGGTAACGTCCGATGAATATTTCTTGAGGACATTCACCAAGGCGATATCATCACCATCTCTGTTGAGGGTGCGGACATTCCAGGTGCATATTCTCAAATCGTGGTCCTTAAAACGTTTGCGTGGGTCGTCGTCAGGGGGGGTCCGTATCCGAGGCATTGTAGTCGCAGTTTTCATTGGTGGAGATTTTACGATGGTGGGTACCAAACCCGACGCACTAACCCTATATATTATACCCTGTAGGGAAGAGGGTGGGGGGGGGGACGCCGCTCACGTTAGTCAGCAGCGAATGCGGGTGCATTGCCACTGCTTCCGGTGGTCACCACGAGGAGGTGTGAGTCGACTTGAGGATTTTTGAGATTACATGACAAAAATGGCCATAACTTTCTCAATTTTCAAGCTACAGATATGTTCGAGCACTCAAAATGTTTGGAAAAGATGCGGCTTTCAGATATATTTTTTTTGAGAATTTTTGAAGGATGGGTCTTTTTCGCTAGACCAAGTTTTTTGCAAAAATCCTTTGTTTTTCAAGAAAGGTAAGAAATAAAAAAAATTTCAAAACTTTTTTAAAAAGTGTTTTTTAATCCTGCACATTTGGAAAAAAATCGCCAAGCTCTATCTTAAGCCGTTTTCGAGTTATTGAAAATTTTAAAAATTCACAATATTAAACTTTTAAGCGTAGAAGTTCCGCAAAAGAGCTCCAAAAAAGCTCACATTTTGGGTTCAAGCTTCTCTCATAATAAGCTCCCTTTGGGCCAATTATCATCCAATTCGGAGACATCATCCCAGAAAAAAGTTTTTTTGTATGGAATGCCCAATATATAAAAGAAAGTGTCCTGACTGACTGACTGACTGACTGACTGATTGGCAATCATCGCAGAGCCCAAACGGTAAGAGATAGAGGGCTGTAATTTTCACAGGAGTTTCTGTTGGTGGTGAAAGTGCATACTAAGACGGGGTTGTGGAAAATTCCACCCGGAAAAGTCGGAAAAGCGTCGGAAAAGTTTGTATGGGAAAAATGTTATTTTTTACCCGATTGACTTGAAACTTGGTTTGTAAGCTTAGTACGCAAAATAATTCGACACGTGTTTTCCCGATTTTGGAAAATCCGCCCATGAGGAAAATGGCGGGAAAATTTTGCACAAAAAAAATTATTATTTTTCATCCGATTGGCTTGAAACTCGGTTTGTAAGGACAAAATACGAAATAATTTGAAATGTGATTTTTCAATGTCGGAAAATCCGCCCACGAGGAAAATGGTCGGAAAATTCTGCATGCAAAAAAATATTTTTCATCCGATTGGCTTGAAACTCGGTTTGAAAGGTCAAAATCGAAATTAATTTTTGTTTTTATTTTCCGATGATGGAAATACCGCCGGGATGCCCACTGGGAAGTGGTTGGGAAGTGAATGGGATGTGGGTGGTAAGTTGTTTTGGAAGTGGGTGGAAAGTGGGTGGTAAGTGGATGTAAAGCGTGTGGAATGTTGGAGGGATGTGGGTGGGATGTGGGCGGAAAATTGGCGGGAAGTGGAAGGGAAGAGGGTGGGAAAGGGCGGGAAGTGGGTGGTATGTGGGCGGGAAGTGGGTGGGATGTCGGTGGGATGTGGGCGGTAAGTGGGTGAGATGTGGGTGGGATTTGGGCGGGAAATGGGCGGGAAGTGGGTGAGATGTGGGTGGGATGTGGGCGGAAAGAAGGTGGGATGTGGGTGGGATGTCGGTGGGATGTCGGTGGGATGTGGGCGGGATGTGTGTGGGATGTGGGCGGAAAATTGGCGGGCAGTGGAAGGGAAGAGGGCGGGAAAGGGCGGGAAGTGGGTGGGATGTGGGTGGGATGGGGGCGAGAAATGGGCGGGAAGTGGGTGGTATGTGGGCGGGAAATGGGTGGTAAGTGAGCTTGCGCTGTTGTACTATTGAAGGCGCAGCGAAGCGCGACGGGTCATTTGCTAGTATTATATATATAGATAAAATATAAAAAGATACACTTTCCCTTTTCTACCTCTTACGAGTATGAGCGATTTGAACATATCAATAAGTAGTCAATAATTACCGATTGAAGAACAGGAAGTAATTAAAATTAATGTGATTTATGACTTAATTAATTAGTTAATTAGGCAGGTGTGGGGGGGTGATTTATGATGTCATTACTTATTTAATTAGGGTTCCCAGGTGGTAGGTGGGGGGCGTCACAGGTGTGTGTGCTTATGATCTTGGGTGTGTGAGTGTGTACAGTCAAGTGTGTCAAAGGTTGTCCCGTGTTGATGATCTTGGGTGTGTGTGTGTGTGCAGTCAAGTGTGTCAAAGGTTGTCTCGTGTGTGCTTATGATCCATTCAAGTGACCCATAAATATTAGAAAGTACGTTGCAGTGTGGCAGTCTGGCCGAGGGTTGACTCATAAATATTAGAAAGTACGTTGCAGTGTGGCAGTCTGGCCGAGGGTTGATAAAAGTGTGTTTAACGGAGCGTGTGAGTACACGTTTTGTTTTTGTGATTTGGTGGTGTGTGTTGTTGTTGTTGATCCGTGTGAGAATTGTGTCAAAGGTTCGTTAGCAGGTTGAGTGAGCGCCTAATTGAGTGGCGTGAGTGTGTTTTGTGCGTTTTTTGTTTGGGTTCAGGTCACACAGGTGCGGAGCTGTTCGTGTTAAGAGGGATGTTTTGAAAAGATCAACCACCCCCCACACCTGTGCATAAGCATGTGGCTATTTTGAATGGTGTGGAACTTGATTTCCGTGTGAGAATTGTGTCAAAGGTTTGTTAGCAGGTTGAGTGAGCACCTAATTGTGTGGTGTGATTGTGTGTACAGCCAAGTATGTCAAAGGTTGTCTCGTTTTTTGTGTTTCTCTTCGTAACGGACAAATTTTTGAAAGATGGGGTGAGTGTTGTGTCACGTGTGCTGAGGTTCTTGTCCAGTAACCACGTGTGGGCAATTTCATTGGTTTGGGGTTGAAAAATGAAGCTATATAAACGGTGGTACATATTAGTTTTGATTATCAGTCTCTCAAACATTCTATTTGCGTGAGTTTTTTGTTGAGAAAGTAAAGAAAAAGTTGATGTGTGTGTTAAACATTTTTATTAAAAAAACAATAAGTGAAAAAAACTGAAAATTTTTAAAAATGTGGTGTGAATCATGTAAATGTGAGCTGCCTGCAAATCTATTGTGGAGCCACCATATCAGGACCGAGCGTCACAAAGAAAAGGCTGTGCAACCTCTGGATGGGCGCATCAAGTTCCTGACCAATGGATTCAAGGGGCGCATTCTGCACCATATGTATGAGAATGTACATGATGGTGTGGTGATTCCAGAGGAATTCTTTAATGAGGCTGGATCGGTGCTATTACCACACATGCGGCAAATCATCGAGCTCCATACTTTATGCAAAGCTAACTTTGAGCTGTTTGCAGAGTATGAACTTATGAAGGAGCAGGAAGAGCTATGTCTAAACGAAATCAAATCGTTTCAAAGTCACATGAGCGTTGTAATGGTTGGAACGGATTTGGTGGATATGTTCAAGGAGCACATGGATGTTATTCTGTCAATCTTGTGACAATCTTTGGATACTGCAATGAGAGAAAGCTCATCCTTGGCCCCCTCATCAAATTACCCGAGATGAAGGAGTATCATGTAAATTTGCTGCTTTTGGAGGAAGGAATCACAGCTCACTATGTGCTGATTACAGACCTATCAAGGTAAGTTCACTCACCCAAACCTATCCACTCCTTCCATATTGAGAGTTTTTTTATCGTTTTATTTACCCCCTTTTAACCAAATTTCTTTTTACTTTACAGATTAGTAAATCGTCAAATGGAGAAAGGCTGCTCCCACAAAAAATGATTTTGCCACTCATGTTTAAACT
The DNA here is from genome assembly GCA_018904275.1 of Lordiphosa clarofinis. NCBI lineage: Eukaryota > Metazoa > Arthropoda > Insecta > Diptera > Drosophilidae > Lordiphosa > Lordiphosa clarofinis. The sequence continues at coordinate 102,167 of JAEIGQ010000183.1, forward strand.
ACTCAAGTACTGCAGAAGCATATGCACGGCATAAAAAGCTGTGTGGAGGGATGGTTGCGCAACTCCCAAGTCCCGAGAATGCAGTCCTAAGGTTCCAGCATTTCAGACGACAGCTGCAGGTGCCGTTCACAGTATATGCTGACTTCGAGTGTGCTTTAAGAGCAGTAAATATTAGAGTAAGTGAAAACACAAATAGCATTAATACACATGTACCAATAGCATTTAGCTATTATATTAAGTGTTGTTTCGATGATAGTTTAAGTAAGCTTGTACTATTGACAGGAGAAAATGCAGGGCTAAAATTTATATCGTCTGTGATAGAAAACGCCACTGTAATTTATAGAGAATATTTGAGGAGAATAGTCCCGATGGAAATGCGACCGGAGGATATTGATAGTTTCCATAATGCCACTTTTTGCCACATTTGTGGCTCTTTCATGGGCGAGGATAGGGTTAGAGACCATTGTCATTTGACTGGTCGATTCAGGGGTGCTGCACACAACAAGTGCAATATAGATTTTAAACTAGGCTCCTTCATCCCAATATTTTTCCACAACTTCTCACGTTATGACTCACACTTGTTCATCAAAGAAATGGCCGAGTTTCCCGGGTACATTAAGGTACTGCCTCTCAATAAGGAGCTATACATTTCAGTCTCCAAGACCATTGAAATTGGTGATGTCAAGAAACAGCAATTAGAGCTAAGATTCTTAGACTCTTTTAGATTTATGTCTTCAAGCTTGGACACTCTGGCGTCTAATCTTAGTGATGAAGACATGAAAACAGTTAGAGAATTTTTCCCTGGAAATGATGCTTTCTCATTGGTGCGTAGAAAGGGTGTATTTCCATATGCCTATATTGATTCAATTGAGCGGTTATCAGAAACTCAATTACCGCCACGAGAAGCATTTTTCAATAGTCTCACAGATAGTGAGTGCTCAGAAGAGGATTATGCTCACGCTATTCTAGTGTGGGAGAAATTCTCATGTGTGACAATTCAAGATTATCTTGAATTGTACTTAAAAACGGACGTCTTGCTTCTGACTGATGTTTGCCGACTATTATACAATTCCTGGGTTATCTTGGGATGCCATGCTCAAGAGTACTCAGATTGAGCTTGAGCTTTTGACCGATATTGATATGTATCGGTTCATTCAGTGTGGAATTCGTGGAGGCTTGGTGCAATGCCCCAAACGCTATAGCCATGCGAACAATAAATATATGTCCGATTTTGATCCATCAAAAGAGAGTGAGTATCTAATTTATTTGGATGCCAACAATCTTTATGGTTTTGTAATGTCTCTGTCTCTGCCATATGGGGAATTTCAATGGCTCACTCAGGAGGAGATTGACTCTCTCGAAATTTTAAGCATACCAGCCGACTCAGAGTATGGGTATATATTTGAAGTGGATTTGAAATATCCCGTCAATATTCATGATCGGCATAATGACCTTCCCTTTTGTCCGTTAAACAAAAAACCACCACATGGTGGTAAAAGCAAAAAACTAATTGCAGATCTATGTGATAAAGTAGAGTATGCAATTCATTACATAAATTTGCAGCAGTGTCTGCGAAATGGATTGGAGCTCACAAAGGTGCATCGGGTTTTACGGTTTGCCCAGAAACCTTGGCTCAAGCCATACATCGATTTGAATACGCAGCACCGAACAAATGCAAAAAATGCATTTGAAAAAGATTTTTTCAAATTGCTTAATAATAGCATTTTTGGTAAAGCGTTAGAAAGTATTGAAAAGCGTATAGACTTGAAGCTCATCAGTGAATGGGAGACTCAACGGCGGCATACTGCTGGGCGGTACAAATTGTGTGGTCGAGAGCTTGTCGCAAGAGCAAGTTTTCATAGCTCTGTGCAATTCTCTGAGAATTTATATGCCTTTCAAATGAGGCGATTGAACATCTGCTTCAACAAGCCCATTTACATTGGGTTTGCTGTATTGGATTTGTCCAAGTGGAAAATGTATGATTTCCACTACAGCTACATGTTGCCTAAATTCGAAGATGCCTTGAGTCTGAACTACATGGATACTGACTCTTTCATCTACACAATTAAAACAAATGATTTGTATGAAGATATCAGAGAAGATATTGAGCAGACATTTGATACGTCCGAGTATTCTGAAGAGGCAGCCTCTATGTTCAATTTTAAGCGAACAAATAAAAAGAGATTGGGTTTTTTTAAGGATGAGTCCAATGGGAAAATAATGCGGGAATTCGTTGGGCTAAGGGTGTGAAAAAGTGTGCCGTTGAGAAACTTACACTGCAAAACTACCGCGACTGTTTGCTTAAACAGGAAACATTCTGCGATAGTATGCTAGTATTTCGTTCGAAACGGCATACAATTTATACAAATCAGATAAAAAAAATAACTTTGAATAGCAATGATGACAAGCGTATGATTCAAGCTGATCGGATTCATTCATATGCTTGGGGCCATTATCGGGTCCAAGAAAGTGACCTGAAAACAAGCATTGGTTTGCTAGAAGCGAATGCAGTTGTGTATGGTGAGGAGATTGCCACCCTAGAAGCAAATATTTTCCGGTCGCAACATCAAAACAATACCCTCAATGCTCTCAAAAAAAAGCTTGAGGAAAATGATGAAGAGATGACAATTGCTGAAATCAATTTAGAGTTGCTATACAATGACACTGAAATGATGTAAAATAAAGAAAATCAAAAGAAAAAAAATACAAGAAAATTTTTTATTTAAAGAATATTGTTAATGATTATAAAAATTTTAAATGTAAAAATACTATATTAACATTTTTTTTTTTTTTTTAATTAATAATGTTAAAATACAATGTTTGAAATTTTTTGTTTTTGATTTTTGTATATAAACTAAAAAAAATGTGAAAAGTACAAAAAGTAGTAAATAATTATATATAAAAATAATTTTTTGTTAGTATTAATAATAGTATTTTAAAAAAAAAAAAAATTTTATGCAAATTGTTTTTTGTTGATAATAATTGTATATAAAGAAATATGTAAATTGATTTTTTCTTTTGTTAGTATTAATAATCATATAATAAAAAAAGAACTGAATAAAATTGTTTTGCTTATGCTGCAATAAAAGTGCTGTTTAAAAGATTTTGGAAATTATTTATATGGGTATTGAGAATTACTTCTTCTTCCTCATCCTCATCACTCCACCCCTGATCACCACCTCTATCTTTCCTAGTCAAACTTGGCATATCATTAAGCATGATTTCATGCAAATTTATTAAGTCCCTATTTCCTTTAGCTGATGATGAAGTTAAAACTTCCTCTTTACGTTCAATGCAGCTTATTGAAACCGTCTTTTTTTCAGCTAATGCTGAATATGTGCATTTAATATCAATTTGATAATTGGTGTACGATATTCGGAAATATCTATAAAAGTCTTCTTTACTATCAATAACCCCCCCTATTTGTGACTCTAACTTTATAAGGTTATCCCTGAAGGCTTGAATCACCAATTTTTTTGTTGATATGAAAAGGGTTTCTCCTCCTATTTTTGAAGCATCAATTCCTTTACCATTATCTGCATGGTGTGTTGCATTTGTATGCACTTCATCCCCCAACTTTATTCCTATACCTGTGACGCCCCCATCATTAGAACCACCATTCACCTCTTCCTCATAATAGTCCTCATCATCAAAATCGTCACCCATAACTTCATCATCTGTCCTGTTATTACTTAATGATCTTCTTCTTCTTTCTTTCTTCTTTATTGGCCCGATGCATTGCATCACAACCGTTTGACGGTCTCGGCCGCTGCAACTAATGTCCGCCAGTCGCTTCTGCTCCGTGCGAGCTGGCACCAGTTTTTCACGCCAAGCTTAGAAATGTCTTTCCGCACCTGGTCGTCCCACCTTAGAGGTGGTCGTCCCACCTTGCCTTGTCCCAGTTCTTTCGCATTCCTCTTGTAGACCATTTTTGCTGGAGCTTGATCATCCATACGGGTAACATGTCCCAGCCAGCGCAGCCGCTGTTGCTTTATGCGCTTGACCAGACTAGTATCCCCATAGAGCTTATACAGTTCGTCATTCCTTCGGATGCGAAAGTCCTCGCCAACTTTCAAAGGTCCATAAATCCTGCGAAGAATCTTTCGCTCGAAAACGCCAATCGCCGCCTCATCCGCTGATGATATTGCCCATGCTTCTGCGCCGTATTGCAGGACTGGGATGATAAGCGACTTATATAGCGCTATTTTTGTTCTTCGCTTGAGGTTTCTGCTCTTGAGCTCCCTACTTAGCCCGTAATAGCATCGGTTTGCGAGCGTGATTCTTCTTCGAATTTCCAGGCTGATGTTGTTGTCGCCGGTTATCATCGTTCCAAGGTAGACAAAGTCCTCTACAACTTTAAAGTTGTACTCTCCCATTGCAACAGATTGCCCAATTTGTGTGTACTTCTGTTTCGAGGACACTAGGTACTTCGTCTTGTCCTCGTTTACCGCTAAACCCATTAGCTCAGACTGCTTCTCAATCTCTGAAAACGCATTGCTTACTGCCTGTTCGGTTTTGCCGATAATGTCAATATCATCGGCATATGCGAGTAGCATTACATCTTTATTAAAGATGGTGCCCGATCTGTTGGCATTTGGGCACTGGCGCAGTATATACTCCATCGGCAGATTAAAGAAGTCACACGATAAGGTGTCACCCTGCCTAAAACCTCTTTTGGTATCAAAAGGCTCGGAGAGGTTCGTTCCTATTTTGACGGAGCTTTGAGTGCTTCTCAACGTCATCATGCAAAGTCGAACGTACTTTGCTGGAATACCTAAAGTAGACAGGGCTTCGAAAAACCTTGACCTTATCGGCGTGTCGAAAGCGGCTTTGTAATCGATAAAAAGATGGTGATTTTCGATGTTTCTCTCATAGGTCTTCCAGGATTTGGCGCAATGTGAATATCTGGTCTGTGGTGGATTTACCAGGTCTAAAGCCACACTGATAAGGTCCAATCAGTGTATCAACAAGCGGCTTTAGACGTTCACAAATAATGCGGGACAGAACCTTATATGCGATGGGGAGGAGACTGATCCCGCGGTAGTTGGCGCAAACTGCAGGGTCTCCTTTTTAAAGATTGGACAGAGAACACTTAGATTCCAATCGTCGGGCATGCTTTCGTCAACCCATATACGGCACAGAAGTTGGTGCATGCACCTTACCAATTCTTCGCCTCCAGCCTTGAACAATTCAGCGGGCAGCTCATCAGCGCCTGGTGATTTGTTGTTCTTTAGCCTTCGTATGGCTAAACAGACTTCCTGTTGGGTCGGGGGGTCTATCTCAATGTTGTCGATTGGTGGTATCGTTACTTCTCTAGTGGCGGCATCCTGTTCGTCATCGCCTCCCAGTAGGTTGGAGAAGTAACTTCTCCATTTCTTAAGCGCCACTTGCGGATCTGTGACCAGATTCCCCTGTTCGTCTTTGCATTGTGCGACTCTGGGCTTGAAACCTTCTGTTAATTGCTTAATCTTTTGGTAAAATTTTCGAGTCTCACTCATGCCGAATAACATCTCGACTTCCTCGCGCATTCGCCTTTCCTGCTCCAACTTTTTTCTTCTAAAAAGGCGTTTCTCCTCTTTCTTTTTCTCCAGGTATCGCTCTTTAGCAGCCCGCGTTACTCTCGACTGCAGAGTTCTCCTGTAGGCAGCGTTTTCTCTGCAGTCGCGCGTCGGCACTCCTCGTCGTACCAAGACCGCTTTCGAGGGGGCTCGAGTAACCGAGTATCTCCTTGGCAGCCGTACTCATGGAGTGCGATATACGCTGCCACTGTTCGCATATATCGGAAGGGAATGGGGAGGTTTCCCTGAGCAGTTGGGCGAGTTTAGCTGAGTAGGCTTCAGAGGTCCCTTGTGATTGCAGCTTCTCGACGTTTAGCTTTCGACGTGTGCCAGAGCGTGAGGCATGTGCCACACTGAGCCGCGTGCGTACCTTGGCTGCAACCAGGTAATGATCCGAGTCTATGTTGGCTCCTCGAATCGCACGCACGTCTAGTACACTCGATGAATGCCTTCCGTCGATCACAACGTGATCAATCTGATTTCGTGTTCGTTGACCAGGGGACTTCCAGGTCGCCTTATGGATGTCGAGGTGTTCAAATCTGGTACTACTTATGACCCACTTAATGATCTAACATTAACAAAAGGTATTTTAAAACTATCCCTAGGTTTTACACCACTCACATTGTTAAAATAGTCCTCACCATCTCCATCCTCATCATCAAAGTGGTGTGGTGACAGCGGAGTCAACATTGTAGTCGCCCCCATCGTCGTTGCTGTGGTTGTTATAGTTGCTTCTGTCGCCAATAATGGTGGTGATGCTGTTGTTGCCTGATGCCCCTCAGTTGTAGCACCTTTTGATTGGGTCCCATTTTTTACCCCATCGGTAATCAGCATGCTGTTGTTGACGAGGAGAAACTTCATCGATACAACTTTTGTATCATTCGATGGTAATCGTATGATGAAGTCGCTTTCACTGACCTCATTCAATGAAATTGTTGGCAAACTTGCCAAGTTTTTGATGGGAATGGGATTCACCACCCCACATAACCATTTGAATATAATCAAAATGGTAAGTGTGTAACTCATTTTAGGACCCATCATCATGCGTATGCGTATGCGTTTCAAACTTTTGCTTGCTTTTGTGCGTTTCAAACTTTTGCTTGCTTTTGTGCGTTTCAAACTTTTGCTTGCTTTTGTGCGTTTCAAACTTTTGCTTGCTTTATGAATTGTGACAACGAAAGACTGTCAGCATTGAGCTTGTGGCTCTACCCATTTTATACTCAAATTTGTTTTGCTCACGACACCACCCCAAAAAATGAATATGCAAAAAAGCAAACAAAAATCCGATTAAAAATAAAATGTAAAAAACAATATGCCCTCAGTGTAAACACACCCAACACACACACACTCACACACACAAAAAAACAAAAACATAAAAATGTATTGGCGCGTCAAAGATTGTTCTTCAAGTGGCCAAGCGTGACCTCCAAATAACATTCCAACAATGCTGATAATAACATATAGGCTAAATTTATGACCAACCCCCACCCAAGTCAAATAAAAAAATGCGTAATTCGCGCGAGTGTTTATAATTTTTTTTGGTTTCTTATTTATTCTCAAATACAAAAGCAATAACAAAAAAACATTTTCACAATAAATACATTTACAAAATATCATTTTTGTTTACCCAGCTGTCGGAACTTTTTGGGAAGCCCAACCAGCGGACAGCACCCTGTCACCGCTCCTTTTCAGAATTTTTTCAACGAGATATGTGTCGGGGAATTTACTCTTTTTCAACTCGGTTCACCATTTAAATCATTCAACATAAATGTTGTTGGGAATGTGTTTCTTACTTTACTTACTCTAAAAATTTCAGTTGTCCAATTGGGAGTATACCCCTTTTCAAAGACATGCTTGTATTTACTGATACGCACACAATCACCCACCTTCAATTTGCTTCCAGTGAACATCTTTAGATGATTGTATGCTGTTGATAAAATGTGATTCTCATTCGAAGCATCAACATCAATGGGGGCCATTTTAATAGTTCTATGCCACCTCTTGTTGTATGCATCAATTAAATTTTGATATTCTTTCACCCATTCATGTGTGCCATTAAAACTAAATTCACGCCACATTAGCTCTTTCAAGCTTCTATTGAATCGCTCCACAATAGAAGCCTTTAGGGTGCTGTACGTTGAATAATGATTGATTTTATATCGCTGCATTAGTGCCTTAAAATTACTATTGTAGAATTCGGTTCCATCGTCGGTTTGCAGGTTAACCGGTGTACCGCGACCAGATTTGAAAATTTTCTCCATGGCCATGGTGACTTCTTTGAAAGTTTTAGTTTTTAGGGCTGCGCCCCAGGCAAACTTGGAAAATGTATCAATCACTGTTAGTAAGTACCGATGACCATTGTTCAATGTAGCGTATGCTCCCATCTCGACTAAATCAGCCTGCCACAAATCGTTTATTCCCTTTGTCACAACTCTACGACGTTTAAAGTTCTTGCGAGAAGGTGCATGCAATTCATTTACCAACCCTCGCTTGTTAAATTTGTTGCTGTTGCTGCCACTCATTTTGTTGTTGTTGTTGTTTAGTTATTTTTTGTGATTCATTAATTTTTTTTGGTTCGTCAATGCACTGACCATTTGTGTTTACATTTTAATTTGAGTCGGAATAATGGGCACCTCTTCCATTTGTATTTTCATATTTTTTACATGTGCAGAGGTTGGTGTGATTATAAATTGAAAAATTTCCTCCTCTATACTCGCCCATTTGATATTACAATTATGGAGAGTTTTCTCAAATCCCTTTACTCTTGCTATTGCTGTTTTAATACTCTTTTCCACTGCGGTTATTTTGGGATTTCGCTGTTTAAACTCATTCGATATGATGTTCTCCATCTGAGTTAATTTAGCATCAACATATTCTTTCATCACCAGGTCATCACCATCGATGGGTGTTGCAAAATTTTTGATTCGCTTCTTTTGAGCATTTAGATCACCATTACCATCAATGAATAAGCCCACCAAGCTTTGAACATCCCGCTTCAACTCTGTTGAATATTCTTTATTATTGGTTGCATAATGACCAAACTTGTCAACGGTCATAATGAATATAATTTGTGAGCGATCAACGCACAGTATATTTATTAACTTTTCGCAAATGGACTTTTCCGATAGAGACCCACATCTGCGGTAATACTCTGAGTCTTTACAATTGGTTGTTTTTGATGATTATTACAGTGTTCGCTCACAAAACTATTTGTGCTCTTTATTTTCTCAACCAGTTCATTAATGATATCATTAACGTTTTCCACCATCTTAACCAATCCAACAATTGAAGATTCCAATTTATTCACGCGATCATTGCGTTGTTTAAGCCCATTGGATATGCTGTTCTCTAATGCATTTACACCCTCATCCACATATGCTTTCACGACCGAATCATCGCTATTGATGGGTTTCACGGAATTCCGAATTCGTTTTTTCTGAGCATTAAGATTACCATCCAAATCAATAAAAAGCCCCGACACATTTCGTACCTCCCTTATCAAATGCTCAGATCGCTCCTTATCATTGGAGAAATGACCAAACTTGTCAACTGACATTTTGCTTATAAGTTTAAATGCCATTCGCATGCTTTATTTATTAAAATATGATTTCAGCTTCACGTAATTCTTCATAGATTGATGTGATTTCATTCTGTAGATTAGTATTACCTGCCGATTGGGAAGCCAATAATAGGCGAAAGCGATCAACTATTTCATTAGGGTCATCCCAGTAAATGTAATTGGGTTTTGATGTTGTGTTGAGTTTTATCATTGTGAGTAGTCCTGACCCATCAATTTTCTTTCTTCTTCGGCTTCTGGTATAAATTGGTGTTGATACTGCAGACGGTAGTCCTGTCTTTGATGCTGGTGGTGGTTGTGTTGAAGCATGCATCAAAAGTGGTTTTATAATTTGTGTATATTTCTTAGCTCGACTGCCTTTTACTTGGCCATCTGATTGAAAATTTCTTTTATGTGCATTGGTTTTCAATAGTATCCCCTTGTATGCGTTTAAATCATAAGTATCATACCCCTTTGGATCTTTATGGAAAATTAGCGAGTATAGTCCTAATGAGAGCGGTAAACTTTCACCATCAGGAAACTCAAGGTGCTGATGCACCACATTTATTTGTGAATTGCCCAGCCATAAGGTTTTAGTGGCTGCCTTCTTATATGGCCCATAACATTTATCCAGATGCTTTGTCCTTGCTAGTTCGCTGATGTTGAGATTATATTGATTATCATCACCCCCGGAAAATGTCATCATCATCATCATCATCATCATCTTCAGCATGGGGGTTTTCAAAAGAATAAATATTCTTTGTCATGCTTTCTGCTGCTGCTGCTGAAGCATATGAATGATCTCTAGAAGACTTTTCCTTCTTAAAGTAATCAGCATCATGATAGACATCATCTTCATCATCTTCATCTTCATCATCATCATCCTCAATGTCTTTGAATGGTAACGATTGATGAGACTTTGGTGCTAGTGCTAGGTTATGATGTCGCCGCCTCCGATTAAGCTGATATGTGTGTGGAATGTTTGTCCGCTTTCGTGGCTTTTTAATCTTTCCAATTTTAGGCTTTAGTAGTTCTGTCTTAATGTCTTGGTCACTGGATTTTATAAATTTGCTTTGCCTATTCTCATTTACGAGCTCTTGTAATGGTTGTGTTATGGGCTTAAATGTTTCCTCCAATTCATGAGTATTCTGCGATTTAACCAATTTGAGTGACTCAAATTTCCTCTTCAAGGCTTCTCGAGCCTTTGTCAATTTGCTTAAAACATTGCGGTTCATTTTTATTAATGTGGGCACAAAGCCAGCAGTTTAAACCGCTACAACAACAAAAACAACAACAACAACAACAACAACAGCGAAAACAAATACTGCATCTGCTACAATTGTTCCTGTTGATGTCCCCTAGCCTATTCCAACACCTAAGCGTCGTGAAAAGAACCCAAAATATGAAAAGAGCTAAACAGAAAAGGGTTGTTGATTCAAGAATTTTTATACTCTGTACCGAAGGTACATAGAGTATATTAAGTTTGTGCAAAAGTATGTAACAGGGAGAAGGAATCATTTCCGACTATATAAAGTATATATATTCTTGATCAGTATCAACAGCCGAGTCGATATAGCCATGTCCGTCTGTCCGTCTGTCCGTCTGTCCGTCCGTCTGTCCGTCCGTCTGTCTGTCCGTCCGTCCGTATGAACAAACAGATCTCAGAGATGGTAAGAGATAGAGGTTTGACATGTATGGGACAAATGTTTCTTATAGCTGCAGGCAGATCAAGTTTATTTTCAATTTTTGCCACGCCCCCTCCCGCCCCCGCAATTCGGAAAAAATGTTATATCTCCTACAGTTTTGAAGATAGACGTTTCGTACCTTCTAGAGATAGTTAGTAATTAGCAAAATGTATCGATTTGCCGAAGAAATGATAAAGATCGGATCAGCGGTTCTCAAGTTATGAGCAAAAAAGTATATCGCCCTCGCCCCACCCCCTCCCACCCATTCACAACTAACACCACACAATCTTAGAGAGAGAGAGAGAGAGCGAGAGAGAGAGTGAGAGAGAAACTTTGAGATGAGCGCACCACCAGCATTGCATTCAGCTTCTACTCCAGGTACAGAGTATGTTATAGTCGGGCTTGACCGACTTTCTCACTTGTTTGTACAGTTTTTGTGCAACAACCAGATTGCTGTTGCATTGATATTTTTTTTTTGCTGATTAACGATGCTGATTTTGTTACCGTTGTTACTCCCCAAGATATCGATCATAAAGTGTTGTGAAATTTATTCAAACACCTTGTATTTATATTAAAGCTGAAAAGATAAATACCGAAAACCACCCAGAAATTGCAAAAATTATGTTTGTATTTTTTTGTTTTGTTTAATTTTATTAAAATGAGAATTACATTTTTTATATTTTTTGAATTGATACAATAAAATTACATTTGTTTGATTTGCTCTACATAAAGATTAACATCTTCAGATTTTTTTATTATGGAGTGGTGTCCAGCATTAAGAGCTCTAATGGATGTGTCGGCCAATGAATTATACCTTTCGGGTAGGTATAGAATATGCTCAGCCAGCTCCAGAGCAACCGAATCACCAACTCTGGTCTTCCTCCGTTCAGCCTTGAGGATTGGGAATGCCACGTTGACTGGCATCTTCATCTTTGACAGGGTCTGCTTCTGCTGATACTTGTTAAAGTCAGCTATGAGATTGTCAGAAGAAGCAATCACTTCACCATTCCCAAATACTGATTGGGGCATCATGTTGTTGTATTTGTTGTTGTTGAAGTTGTTGTTGTTCATGTTGTTCATGTTCTTTATATACTTCGTGGGTGGACTGGATGATGATGATGATTGGTGATGGAGCCAATTGTGTACCTTTCAAGGTGAATATTCCTGATTGAATTAAGGTCTCTGATTTTTACACCAGCTTTTAAAGGGTTAGGAGTGATCACACCCTCATTTGCTTGCTGCAACGCGATTACCCTCATTTGCTTGCTGCAACGCGATTGGTTGAAACCTACATCCATCAAGAAGTAGAAAAAACAACCACCATAGGAAACTAAGCATGCAACGCATGCGTGGGTGCACCTTATTGGTTGAAACCTGCATCAAAAAGTAGAAAAAACATCCACCATTGGTAACTAAGCCCACAACGCATGCGTGGGTGTGGCACCCCATGGCTTGAACCAAACACGAAAGAAACAAAAAACACACATTTATTGTGGGTGTGGTTGAGTACCATAAAAAAATTCTATGCATTTATTTTAGCTGGGCTATACATTCGGTTTCTTAGCCTATAGTAGCGACACATGATGTTGATTGCATGCTCCTTAAAACGATGAAGTGAGTGACAATTGCACGTATCAGGTCCTTCTTGGGCATCATCATCGCTCCATGGGCAGTTCATGAAGTGTCTCCCGAACCGGGTAGTTTTTTGCTCAACTCCATCAAATTCAAGCATTTCCGACCTTAAGTATTTGATTTCCACAACATGCTCATCAAAGATCATGCCATCAAACTGCTCCAGGAAAAGATTAATCTGCTTAATTAGCATTTTTAAGCGGTTATTTGCTGTTGTTTAGCTGTTTGCTGTTTGCTGTTTGCTGTTGTTTAGCTGTTTGCTGTTTGCTGTTGTTTAGCCGTTTGCGGAAAATGCACCTGTTTCAGCCAACACTCTTGATGGTACTAAACTCTGATTGTTAATAAAAACTCTAGACACAAGTGACCACAGTTGAATGTATTAAAGTTTTGAAAGCGGTCATAGTTATATCTTATATTTTCACCGCTACCCAAATATTTCACAACCTCTTTTGGTGGCTGTAAATTTCCAAAACTATCAAAATAATTGGAAATTTTACCCTTCTTGTGGTAAGCTACCCAGTGTGTACCCATGGAAGATGAGTCACCCAAGTTGATTACACCACACTCATTTGTGTGAGGACATTTCGGTAGTGTATCCCGCATAAATACACCCCTGAAATGGGGTATGTGTTTATATGCAAATTGCATTATATCAACATTGGATAATGGTTTTTTGGGTAGCTCGTCCATTAGTTTTTTTGCTTTGCTGCTGCTGCTGCTGCTTTACATATCCCATTACCATGCGCATAAGGTTTAAGATGCAATCCACGTCCTTTGGATATACCATAGCCCTTCTTATATGGATGGAGATATAATCCTTGACCCACGGCTATGGCTTCCATTTTTCGATTGTGTCTAGCACCCTCATCAAGTTGTTGTTTTGCAGCCTTTGCGTTATTAATTGTCTTGGCAATTGCAGCACTTCCAGAGGCTAGACTTCCGATTGCACTGAGTGCCGTCAATATTGGGATGAGTGGTAAAAAACCACCAACTTTTGGAACTGGGATTATACGAGGAATTTTCATTCTCTTTTTCCGACGAGACCCACCTATTGATTTATTTATCACTTTTCGGGCAATCTTTATTGAACTCATAATGTTGAGTGGTTTTTTAATTTTCAATTCTTTAGTGGCTTTTTTTATTGCACCCGATAGGGTGGTGCCGCTGACTCTAGTTTTGCGGTTGCGACGTTTCTTTCCGCGACGCTTTGATTTTTTCCTAGTCACACCCATACCGAATTTTCGCTTAGCTTTCATCATGTTGGTCACAATGTATGCTGCAGATCGCTCCCCAAAACTGCTATCTGGCGCCAAAACTCGCTCCCAAGCTCTGTTTGATAATATGTGATCGGCTTTGTGTCGTGAGGTCAAGTCCTTATCCTGGGAATATGCGATATCGTGCACCCTACAAGCCTCGTCCAAAGCGTTAATACCACGATCCCCGCGTACCAATCGCTCCTTTAATCGTGTGCCTGGCCCACAAAAGTTATAGCCAGGAATATGAGCCTCAAAGGGTAGAGAATTAATTAATTTATTAACAAGACCACTACCCTGTTTGCGGTTTAATTTACTACTGCTTAAGTTATATAAACGTTTCCCCATTTTATGCAATGTTTAATCATTGAGCTTTTCTCATTGAATGAACTACTTGAGGTATTAGTATGCGTTTTTTAAAGCAAAAGAAAAACATTAGAGTGCGAAACATTGAGGCTGAGATTGATGGCACCGCCGATGCTAATGGTCGATTTGGAAAAAATCCGCCGCCACCACCACCAAGACACAGCACTCTTTTACCCAACACAATAAGGGGGATAATTGTGGGCCCGTCAAATTGTGGCAAAACCAACGTAATGCTCAGTTTAATTGAGAGCCCAAACGGGTTGAAATTCGAGAACATTTACTTATTCTCAAAGAGTTTATACCAGCCAAAGTATGAATATTTAAAGGAGCTGATCAAACCAATAAAAGGAATGGGTTATCATACGTTTAGCGACAATGAGGCAGTCCTACCACCCAATGAGGCTAAAAACAATTCAATTATGATTTTCGATGATGTTGCCTGCGAAAAACAAGATAATATTCGAGCATATTTTTGTATGGGGCGACACAAGAATATTGACTCATTTTACTTGTGTCAAACGTATACTCGCATACCGAAACACCTTGTGCGCGACAATGCAAACGTAATTATAATGTTCAAACAGGATGATTTGAATATGCGTCATGTGTACAAAGATCATGTGAACAGCGACATGAGCTATGATTCATTCATGGAAATTTGCCGCAAATGTTGGCTGGATAGATTTGGATTCCTATTGATCAGCAAGGATGATGACATGAATAGTGGGCGATACAGGAAGGGCTTCGATCAGTTTATTCTTCTCTGAGATTGGGCATGAGAATAGAAAAAATAAATAAATAAATATACACGTTGGGTGGTTGGGGTGGTGTAGTCACACTTTACCACAGCAAGTGAACACAATGGCTAGAACACTATCATTGAATGGTAACACATCGGTAATAGAGGCAAATTTTTTCCCACCTATCGAATTGAGGGGTGATTATGAATGCGCTCTGGTTGACTTTTACATGTACAATTCAATCCCAAATGTTGATGAAAACAACAACTTGTTCCATATTGATGACAAAATTATCAAAATACCACTCGGATCGTATGAACTGGATGATATTGTTAAAATTATTCACAGTGAATTGAAAAAGTATTCATTTGAGAATACACTGACAATCAAGAGCAATAGCAATACTCTGCAGGTGGAAATTACCACAACAAAATTCAATATTTATTTCAATAAGAGCAATTCAATTGGTGGGTTGTTTGGTTTCGCTAAGAGTGCTATACTTGCAGCCAAACCAAACCACACTTACATCTCAGATTTACCGGTGAATATTATGAAAATTAACACAATACGCTTGGAGTGTAACATTATAAGCGGGTCATATGTAAATAATACACCATCCCATTCATTGTATGAGTTTGGCATCAATGTGCCGCCCGGTTATAAAATGAATGTACATCCACACAATCTCATTTATTTGCCAATCAACACTAAAGAGATAAGCAACATAAAGATACAAATTACTGATCAGAACGGAGAGTTGTTGAACTTGCGCGGAGAGAACGTGACACTCCACCTTCACTTGAGACCGATAATAATAATACAATGATTTTATATAATATAAAGGGGGTGAGCACACCCATTCATAACACTTTAACTTGCAAAGCTATGCGAAGAGGAACCACACTGAGGAAAAAGCAGCAGCAGCGGCAGCAAAGACTTGGTCAACATAAATCACTAACAAGAGAAAATAAATTGTTTTTAAAAAGTCTAGGTTTCAAGATTAGGTCCTCGACTGTAAATCAATACAAATAACAACAAAACTAAACAAAATGAGCGATGTATTGAATGTGCGTGAGAGACCGCTGACGGATGAGGGCATTTCAAAGAAGGAATATCACACTTATTTCCCATATCAACAGACATTCAAGTCAAACGATGAAATTCGCATTACAATCCAGAATCAAGACCTGTATGTATTACCGAGTGAAAGCTTTCTCGACATACAGGGAACAATTGCCAAGATTACTAATGTTACGACTGGTGAAACATCCACCAACAATGTTGTTGTAAAACTCAAGAACAATTGTATTGCCGAAATATTTGATGAAATTAAATATGAACTGAATGGTAGTGAGATTGATAAAACAAGATTTGTTGGCATTACAACACTGCTCAAGAACTATCTTTCTCTGAACAAGTATGAGAGTCAGAAGCTGCAGAACGCTGGCTGGCACCACAATAGCAAAGAGTTCTTTGAATCTGGGGCACATTTCAACTTTTCATTGCCATTGAAATGTTTACTGGGGTTTGCAGAGGATCACAAGAAGGTGCTGCTAAACTGCAAACATGAACTTGTGCTATTGCTTTCCAAGGATATTGAGGATATATTTTATGATGCTGGCACAAAGGGTGCACATAAAGTGATGATAACGAGTATTGGCTGGAAAATACCACATGTCGCACCCAATGATGTGAGAAAAATTAAAATGTTTGATTTGATAAAGAGTGGAGCTTCGCTACCGATTGCATTCCGCAGTTGGGACTGCTATGTCAATCCAACACTGGTGCAAGGAACTCAGCATGTATGGAATGTGAAACTGGCTGCCAATCGAGAACGCCCCAGATTTGCGATCATAGCGTTCACTTTGAATGGGAAACTAATTACAAATAGCTTATCAAATTTGAAAGTGCACCTCAACTCTGAAACTTACCCCTATGATGATTTGAACATAGATTTCACTAAAGAACGCTATGCTCATTTGTATAATATGTATGCAAAATTTCAAGAGAGCTACTATGGTCGTGATCAACAACCATTACTATCACCTTATGAATTTAAGAATAGGGCACCGATTGTTGTTATTGACCTATCATATCAGAATGAAATGGTTAAAACCGGACCAATTGATGTTCGAGTTTCCACAGAGCTCATGAATGCGAGTGCTGCAGACACCAAAGTCTATTGCCTATTAATGCATGACCGATTAGTTGAATACAGCCCATTGAGTGGGTTAGTTCAACGAGTGGTCTAAATTTAAACTATACCCAAAATGATTGCTGATAATGAGGAGCTGGTGTCTATTGATGTTCAAGGATTTTATGGAAACAATAATGAGTTTATTTTAAAGGAAATAGCCATTGTGTTTAATAATGAAGAGAAATCAAATCATTGTTTTTTTATACGCCCACCATATGATTTTCTTAAATTGAATATTAAATCACGCAAGACTGTGGGTTGGCTAACAAAAAATTATCATAAAATTTACTGGAACGATGGGACCAATTCATTCATTTTAATAAGAGACTTTCTAAGACGTATAACTAGAGGAAAGAACATCATTCTATGCAAGGGTGCTGCTAAGAAACATTTCCTAAGAGGTTATCTGGGTGCAGATGCAGCTGAATCAGCTCTATATGATATTGAAGAGTACTTTATTTGTCCTAAAATGGTCGCATTGGGATTGGGGTGTGACACCAACCCACTCTTTTGCGTTTTTCATCAGCAGTGTGAGATTGAGCAGCGGCAACAACAACAACAACATCGAATGAAGGAGACTGTTTGCGCCCTGAATAATGCTAAGAACATTTTACATTTCTATCTTGCTAACCCCCAACTAAATTAAAAGATGAATTTTTTTGCAATTGTATTTTTATTTATTAATTCACAAAAATCTTCAATTGGATAGCTGAAAAATAAAACGCTGAAAAATAAAAAATGACTACAATAAAAAGAAAGTGGTTTTGTTGTTTTGCTTTTTAGTTTTTTTATTTCATAAATTTTTTTTTACATAAACTTTCAAATTTGATCATTCAGCGAATCATCAAGAGGATCCAAATCCCCCTTTTTTCTCACGTTCAACCAACTCATCAAGTCCATTGTTGAGAAAATCATCCCCTCTGCTAGACAAATGGGCCCACATTGGATGGTTTATGCGACACAGGACACAATCACACCAACCACATTCTGCAATACACTGTGGTTGAGCATAACAAGTCAGCAACTCTGCCCAATCCACAGCATTATCCATTGTGGACATTGTGGAGATGGAGATGTCCATAAATGCCATGGTTTCATCACCCATAATTGGTTGAGTCACATTATCACCATCCTCATCCAATAATTCCATTCGGGTAGATGACAGCATCGGGTTGAAGGATTCATATCGCATGGTTGATTCAGCCACCTCAATAGGCTGAGAGATATCCGATGCCTCAGACTCGGTATCGGAGGTTGATTCAGCCACTTCAATAGGCTGAGAGGTATCTGATGCCTCAGACTCGGTGTCGGAGTCAATGAATACGATGGACATTGTTTGTATGACTATTAAACATTCTAGATTCACAGTTTGCTTTTATAGCGAACGAAAGAATGAAAGTTGGGCATAACAGTTGGGCTAGGTGAAAAATCTACCCTAACTAACCCCAAATACTAAATTTTCGTTGACACCACTTGGCAGCGAATTGACTCCCATTAGAATGTTTTGAAATAGAAGAAGGGGAAAGAAAAAAATGATCACAACACATAAATTTGTTTGGAAAATTTTTTCCTTAAAAAAAAACATAAAAAATTATGATGCGAGTCCACTTGAGCCTATGTCACATACTTTGTTTTAAATTGCCACAATTTATGGGGCGAATGTGTGGTTAAAAAAACGTCAAAAAATTATGATGCGAGTCCACTTGAGCCTATGCCACATACTTTGTTTTAAAATGCAACAATTTTTTGAGGCGAGTGCGTGGTTAAAAAACATAAAAAATTATGTTGCGAGCCCACTTGAGTCTATGCAACATACTTTGTTTTAAAATGCAACAATTTTTGAGGCGAGTGCGAGGTTTCAAGCTTTGCATCAAATATTCGATCATTTAAAAATCTTTCGGCTTCGCCCACACCAACATCAACGTCAGCAGCAGCAGCAAACACAGCCCACCCAAAACATTGGTAACTGCCTGCAAAAGGAACAGCAGCAGCAACAACAGCAACAACAACAACTGCAAATTTAACAAGCGCTTAAAAATGGATGACTCGAAGCGTCTTCTTAGCGGAGAAAGGGATTCCGGTAAGGAGAGACAGTATGGCGTATCGAACAATCCAAAGGAAGAGCGGGAAAAGGATGAACAGCGTGAAAGAGAGAGGTACACTACTTCCAAAGTGCCATACAAAAAGTTAGAGGAAACTTAACATGCATCATCAGAAGCAGTTTTTAAAATTTCAAAAATTTTTTTCTTTTAATTTTCAAAAATGTTTTTCTTTAAAATAAAAAAACCAAAAAACTGCCAAATTAAAAAAAATCAAAAATATTATTATTATGTTGCTAAAATATAATTTTTTCAGCCACCAATAAAACTAACAAAAGAATCAAAAAACAATATTGCGTGTGGTGCAGCGTTTTTTGTTTAGATACATTGCGGTTTTTTATTTTTTCAGAATGAATGTTTACAATGTTCAAAAATTTATTTTTTTATTTATGTTTTTTATTTTCATTTTTTTTGGGTTGATTGGGGTGTCTCCAGGTGCCCCAATTTCATCAAAGTTTAGCCTCCGTCTTTTTATGGGAGCTCTATTCACCCCCATTTCTTCATCACCGTCTGGAGTGTTGGGTGTGTTGTGTGGAGTTTCTTCAACGGGGCGCAGTGGCGTAGGGACATCATCCTGGTTCCACAGCAATGGATCCCCCAAGGGCCAAATGTTGTTTGCGATTCCAAACACCATTCCCCCTCGCAACTCAATCTCCCTGTCATTCATCTCCAATTCCATTGGTATTTCCATTTTTGGTCCTGAAGTGATCAACTACGACTGTATAAACAAACTTGATGTGCATTGCCTTTAATAGCAAAAAAACATTGTCAACAACTAATCAAGTTCCACACCATTCAAAATAGCCACATGCTTATGCACAGGTGTGGGGGGTGGTTGATCTTTTCAAAACATCCCTCTTAACACGAACAGCTCCGCACCTGTGTGACCTGAACCCAAACAAAAAACGCACAAAACACACTCACGCCACTCAATTAGGCGCTCACTCAACCTGCTAACGAACCTTTGACACAATTCTCACACGGATCAACAACAACAACACACACCACCAAATCACAAAAACAAAACGTGTACTCACACGCTCCGTTAAACACACTTTTATCAACCCTCGGCCAGACTGCCACACTGCAACGTACTTTCTAATATTTATGAGTCAACCCTCGGCCAGACTGCCACACTGCAACGTACTTTCTAATATTTATGGGTCACTTGAATGGATCATAAGCACACACGAGACAACCTTTGACACACTTGACTGCACACACACACACACACACCCAAGATCATCAACACGGGACAACCTTTGACACACTTGACTGTACACACTCACACACCCAAGATCATAAGCACACACACCTGTGACGCCCCCCACCTACCACCTGGGAACCCTAATTAAATAAGTAATGACATCATAAATCACCCCCCCACACCTGGCTAATTAACTAATTAATTAAGTCATAAATCACATTAATTTTAATTACTTCCTGTTCTTAATATATAGGATGGAAGGGGGAGTAGGAGGGAAGTTTTATTTTTTTTTATTAAAAAGCTATTGAAATTTTCTGTCACCTTCATTCGAATTTTTCAAATATCTCTTTCCGTTTAAAAGTTACGATTTTTGAAACGCTAAATCAGCGAATCCGGCCACAGCGCATTGGTTCAATTTACTTTAGAAAAAGTTGGTTGATGCCAATGGGGAAAAATGTGGTCGAGTAGTTTAACTTAAAATTTAGTACACATATTATAAAATTTAAAATCAATTATGTACTCTAATTACACAAATTACACTCCATTACCTTTCGATTTATATTTATCTTGACTTTATCTGACAATTATAAAGTGAGATATGGCTTAAAATGTAAGAGTACCTACCAAAAAAATTAAAAAAATGAATCTTTTAAAACTGGAGCCATGAAAATATGTTTGAAATCGATTTTTGAGATCACCATTCCAAACTATACTAAAAAAATTTTTCAGCTGAAATAGGTCATTTGTTTTTATTTATGTAAACTAGTGTTATTTGTTATAATGTGGAACTTATTAGAAATAGATTACGAATTTAATAAACAAATAATTATAAATAAATAATTTAAAAATCAATCTACCTTTTACCACTGTGCAAGGACATTGTGTCTCGTGAGGAACCTATAATCAAAACAAAAGTGGTGATAGATAAGCTTTCGCAATTTAGTCACATTAATTTTGGACCACGCTGGCGAGGTAAACAGTTATTTGAAAATTAAAATAAATCAATGAATATAATTAGGGTTATCACGTCAACTCGGTTATCAAGTAATCGGTTTAAAAATTAAATCAACAACAACAAAGTGTACTGGGAAGAAATAAACTGACATCACCAGCCCAGTCCCAGGTCATGAGATTAACTGGTTGAATATCATTTTCAGTGTTGATAAACACTTCGTTATCTTCTAGAAAAAATAAAGTAATAATAGAAAAGATACTTTTCAGTTAAATAGCACATTTAGCTGTTCTCTCTATCTTGGTAGCTGTGGTAAAGGAGGTAAGGTGTGAGACTCAAAGTCAAACAGACCTGGGTTCAAGTCACGGTAGGTCACGTATTTTTTATTTTTTTTATTTTTTTTTTTATATTGAACAATTATTAAGTTATCACGATAAGCACACAAAAGTGTGTTCACTACAGTTGAAGATTAAATTTAATTTTTAAACAAATAACTAGATAAGCAAGTTGACGTGAAAACCCTAATTATATTTATTTTAATTACATTTATATTTTCAGATGAATCAACATTTCCACATATACATTAGAGGAGGTTGTGGTGGTAGTGGTTCCTCAACAGGAGAAAGACCAGCTGCTGGAGGTCCACCACAAGCCAGACGCCCCTTTCCAGCCACGTGTCCTCCATCATGCCGTTTTAGCATAAAGTGCCGATTTCGGCACAAGCGTGAGAGTTCACGAAGTGACCTTTTGGTAAAGCGCCAGCTGCTGGCACTGTTGAAGGCGGTAGAACAAGAAATACAGTGTTCCCCTGCAAACGCATATGAGAGGCGTTTGGATAAGCGAGCCGAAGAAAGAAAGAGCGGAAGAACCAAAAAATTTTAGTGTGGTTGAGAAAAAGGTTCCAGACAAGCCAAAGGAGAAAGACTCGCTGGAAATGGCGAATTTAAATACTAGATTTACACATGAAAAAAATTTAAGAAGTTTTTGATTTGCGCGAAGTTGAGTTATTTGTTGAGTTATAAATAAAACTCATAAAATAGGACTTAGTTTTAGAGTAATTAATAAAACTCAAAAAATGCAACTTATTTTCGAGGAAATTTATAAAAATATTAAAAAACGAGAAGGCCAATCTAACTGCGTCTTTGCCGAAGTTTATATACCTACCCTTGCAAATATTTTAATACATCAGAGATTAAGAAACATTTTTCCAAATAAAACCCACTTTTCGACCGATAGTTCCTATGGCAGCTATAAGATATAGTCATGCGATTTCAAACAAAACTTCCAAATCTGTGTTAAAGCGTAAAATATTAATAATCGCTGAATATTAAGAATCGCTCACAACCGGCGCCAAGGAATTTAAGAAGTGCAATCCCTTTCGTGCCAAACCCAGCCCAAGCCTGTCGACGTTGCGGACAGCAGGGACTCTGGTCAAGAGAGTGCGGAAATCAACAAATATTGTTTTGTTGGCAGTGCGGAAAAATAGAAGTGCGTAGCTTTAATTGTTGTAGAAGCTCGGGAAACGAGCGACGACCCCTGCAAATGAGGAACGAGAGGGCGTCGACTCAAACAGCCTATCAGAGTTAATCGGTCGATTTCAGGATGAGGGAGAGCAGTTGACAGCAACAGTGAGAATAGGAGTACACGAGTTCAAGGCTTTAGTAAATACAGGAGCTACGACATGCTTCATCAGCCAGTCGTTAGCGGAAGCATTGGGAAAGGCGGGAAAGCTAGCATATGAAAGAAGAAGCGATATCTTTAAATCGCTGGAGGTGAATATAATTTATTTATTTTATTTTACTCCCAGCGCAACAAGTACATTAGCACTTATAAATTAACGCGCTAGTCACAGTATTTTATACTAATCACCGACCACATGACATTGAAGAGGTTGAATTGTATTGAAAGTCCAGCCGGAAATATAGCAAGGTGGGCTTTGGAACTGCAACAATACGACTTTGAAGTAAAATATCGAAAAGGTCAACTAAATGTGGTGGCGGACGCACTGTCTTGCCAACCAATGTGGGAAGAAATATGCCGACAACTTTCTGTGGCTCAAACGGAGGCGAAACTTGGATTCAACAGCTAAGCGAAAACGTCAAAACAAACCCACAAAAAATTTTCGTTCAATCACGCCAATCGCCGCTTCATCTGCTGCTGTTATTGTCCACGCTTCTGAGCCATATTGCAGGACTGGGATGATAAGCGACTTACTTAGCCCATTAAAGTTGTAATCGTTGTACCCGACTACATGATCGAAGGAAATGAAGCAGGGACCGTAAATAATGATTATTTTGTGTATTTTTAGATCAAAAAATTACGCACTTGGAACAGCCGTAGAAGAAAAATTTTGATACCAGAATTATTCTTTTATGATAATCCATGGAAATCCACCATGATTTTTTTTTTGTAAGTTTTATTAATATTGCTCATTCGTAATGATTAATTTTAAGCAAAAAACGAAAAGGCCAAGATAACTTCGTCGCCGAAGTTTTTATTCCCTTGCAAATGTTTTAATACAACAGAGTTTAGGAACGTCAGCATCAAAACTAACAATTTTTTAAGTAAAACCCCCCTTTTCGACGGAGAGTTCCTATGGAAGCTATAAGATATAGTCATCCGATTTTGACCAAAACTTCCAAATCTGTGTAAAAGCGTATAAAATTAATAATTGGCAAATCGGGATGCGTTTACAATAAAAAATAAAAAGTTTTTCTCACAAAGACCCACTTTTCGACCGATAGTTCCTATGGCATCTATAAGATATATTCATCCGATCCGGTCGGTTCCGACATATTTGCAGTGTGTAGTAAAAAAGTCTCTGTGCAAAGTTTTAGCTCGATAGCTTTAAAACTGAGAGACTAGTTTGCGTAGAAACAGACAGACAGACAGACGGACGGACAAAGCTCAATCGACTCAGCTCGTCGCCCTGATCAAGAATATATATGGGTGATTCCATGAAAAATCGCCCACTGGGATTTTTTTGTATCGAAATAATTTTTTTCGTATTCCTTGTGGTAAAATAGTATATACGTATTTTCAGCATTTTGGCGAAATACACTTAATTCGCGGACAAAGTCGATTTGAAAATTTACATATTTAAAAAATTTAATTATTTTCAATTGCTTGCTATCCAAAGCCATTGGTAATAAAAATATTTAAAAAATCTGAAAATTAACATCTGAATCCAAACTTTCAAATAACGCACACTTAAAAATTTTTAAAATTTTCTTTGGTCTTCAAATCGCGAAAATAAGTAAACAAAAATTAATTGCCGCTAACGGGATTTTTTTTTTGTCTTAATTTTTTTCTCAAAATTTGGTCTTGTATCCAGTAATTTACTGTATTAAGCTCTAAATGGGCAATCAAATAGTTCCAGAGTTATGGCCATTTTTCATTTATTAAAATTCACTTTTTTTTAGGAACTAACAATATCAGATGTTTCGGAATGTGATAATGTTTTGGTTTTAAGAAGATAGTTATTTTGTGGTTGAATAGAGTGTCCCATGTATAGTTTTGCATTTCGAAAATCGTAATTTTAATAATTCTGTGGCCCTAGTTTAGTGATTTATGTTTCTGTATCTTACTGTGATGTTTGGTAAAAATTCGTTGACCCATTCATAAAGTTCCAGGGCTGGGGTAATCTGTTTATCGGTAATCATTTGAAGGCTTGCCCTTCTAGCCATTCTTTTTAGTGTTTTTCCAGCTCCATCGCAAGGCCCTTTACCGTGGGCTGTTGCATGGAAAAGCCACTCCGTCGATCTGTTAAAATAATTTTTATGATGATAGACTTCACTATATTCGACCACAAAAATATTACCCTCTTAAAATTAAACATACTAAATCTGATATTGTTACAGAAAATTAATTTAAATAAATGAAAAATGGTCATAACTCTGGAACTATTTGATTGCCCATTTACAGCTTAATACAGTAAATTACTGGATACAAGACCAAATTTTGAGAAAAAAATGAAGACAAAAAAAATCCCGTTAGCGGCAATTAATTTTTGTTTACTTATTTTCGCAATTTGAAGACCAAAGAAAATTTTAAAAATTTTTAAGTGTGCGTTATTTGAAAGTTTGGATTCAGATGTTAATTTTCAGATTTTTTAAATATTTTTATTACCAATGGCTTTGGATAGCAAGCAATTGAAAATAATTAAATTTTTTAAATATGTAAATTTTCAAATCGACTTTGTCCGCGAATTAAGTGTATTTCGCCAAAATGCTGAAAATACGTATATACTATTTTACTACAAGGAATACGAAAAAAATTATTTCGATCCAAAAAAAATCCCAGTGGGCGATTTTTCATGGAATCACCCATATAGTTTATAGGGTCGGAAATGAATATTTCTATGCGTTGCAAACTTCTGGGCAAAATTATAATACCCTTTGCAAGGGTATAAAAATAAAACTCTGCAATAATGATTATTTTTGATCAAGAAAAATAAAACTCAAAAATAATGATAATAGTTGAGTTTTATTTTTTTTTGCTTAAAAATAAGACTCAACAAGAAATTACGGCTTTACCATAAGGAATTTTGGAAAGATTGAAGTACATTCTTAATAAATGAAGCAAGATGAAAATATAAAATGCAATATTTTATTTTATTAGTTATTTGTTTAGCTATACAAATAGTAATTTTTGCAACGACTCCGCTGTAATGTTGCTTCTTAACTCCGTAAATACCAATTTAAGGGCTGAAAATGAACGTTCCACGCTCACTTGCGTTGCAGGAACCGCATGAACGACTTTGGAAAGCTCATACAAATTTGGGTACTGAAGCTTCTTGATCTCCCAGTACTCCATAATATTCATATTAGTATCAATTGGATTCGGATTATATACATCGATTTCGACGTCATCTTTCTCCTCGTCCCTTGAAGCAACCTCAATAGAGTCAAGGAACTCGTTCAAAAGGGAGACAGAATTTGTGTCACGCCCTCGCTTGTATTTACTGCCGAAGCCGATGTGGAGGTCTGCGACCTACTTGAGCTTGGCGTGGGGAGTGAATTATTCTAATACAGAAAAATATTAAATTTAAAATTTCATATTCGATGTATAAGACTGTAATGGAAAATATACTTACGGTTTGCACCAAACTGTAAATTTGCGAAATAAGTAACTTAAGTTTAGATTTAGCATGCAAAAGTTTCATTGGATTTTGCTGCAGAACTCTTCTTATCCGTGGATCCAAATAAATACTGCACACGACACATGGTTTCTAATAGCGACTCTTCTCTTTTTACGATGCACTTATATAATATGGTACTATGGCTGGTTTTTGCTGAAGTGAGATGAAGTGAGTTTAAGTGGAAGTCCCAAGTGTTTCTTGCAAAAGTCTTCGAACTGTACTAATTTAGTAAGCATTGTAAATGTCGAGTTCCAGCGAGTCACAACATCAAGCTGTGGCGGTGATAGTGACTCAGCAACTATTAAACATCTTTATTAGTAAGAATAAAATATTATTATTTTGGAGAATTAAATAGCAAATAAAAAGTACCTGTATGTAGGGGTTCTCAAAACTTTCACTATTTTACGCGCTTTGTCAATAAAATTAAGTGAGTCCAAGTGCTGACAAAAATCTTTAACAGCAAACTGCAAGGTATGTGCTGCGCATTTTGTCGAAGAAATTGAAAATATAATAAAGTCCTTGAGCAGCTCGTCAACATTCAAATTCCCATCTCCAGAGTCTTACTTATCTTCTGCCGGGCAATCATTTAGCAGCTCTACTGCTGTCAGCAAATTGCGCCCATTGTCAGTCGTGATCGCGTAAACTTGGGTCTTTTTGATATTAAAAATGTTCAAAATGGAGTGTATTTCGGCACAAAGATTTTCGGACGTGTGGGATTTGTGAAGCTCTATAATACCTAGGAAAGACAAAAACTTTTATTATTAGATGTTCAGAGGCGGGATCCAACCCACGACCTCCCGCCCAGCAGTCCAGCACACTAACCACTGGGCCACACAAAGCCACTTTACATTTACATAATACCTAAGGTCGTCACACAAATTGCACCGCGATTGTAATACTGGGCATTTATGCCTAGGACTCCGAGATTACATCTTGAAGCCGTGTCCATTTTGATCTGTTGAGTGAGGCTACGATTTTCGACTTCAGTTGATCATATTTATCCTCCACCAAACTCATAATATTCCTTGAATTCACGGCCGGCATATCCAGGCCAATAAAAATCTGCGAAGTTAATGTTTTAAAGCCATTTGAGTCCAGAATTGAAAACGGCATCTTTTCGGTGGTCACCAGATCAACACATGCATCTTTGACTTCACTTTGGCACATAGTCGATGAAAACTTAATTTTTTTTTCTGGGATCTCTTCAAAATTTTCTCGAGCCAGTTCGCACTGGTACTTTTTCCTATGATAGGCTTCCAAATGGCGCTTTAGATTGCAGACATAGTTTCCCGTGAAAGTTGTTTTACAAAGTTTGCACTCCGATGCATTATTTTCCATGTGCACAGAGAAAACAAAATTGGCTACACGGCGCGTGTAGAAACGTCAAACCTAAACGCAACGTATTTCGCCCTGTAAAATTGCACACGCTGCGTGTTGAATTTAGAAAGCCACACGGAGGTGTGGAAAAGCTACACGCGACGTGTAGGAATTAAAAATCTAAATGCAAATGTAGAAAAGTTAAATGCTGCGTGTGCAAAAGCAAAGTCTACACGACATTTGAAAATCAGCTTGTTTCCCTTATTAATTCTAAATTTTTCATGCAGCAATCTGATTACCACACGGACGTTTAGATTTTCTACATTGACGTTTGGATATTGAAATGCTACACGCGCATGTGGAAATTCTAAACGAAAAATGTAGCTCTACATCAGTACTGAATTCTTATAATTTTCGTTTAGCAAACTGGTTGCCACACGTGGCGTGTGGGATTTCTAAATGTACGTTTAGATTTACAAAGCCTTAACGCTGCGTGTAAAAAATCTAAACGAATCGTGCGCGAACTTCTGTTGCCTGTATATAAATAGCGATAGCGTTGAATTAGAACTTGAGAACTACAAGCAAGCAAATATTGGATTGTGCCTTTAGCAGATTTAATACAAATAATGTCTTAGAGGCCGTCCCTTACACGCGTGACGTGGCAGAGACGTCTAAGCCATCACTCCAATCATGTTTCAGTCCAAGGGGCCGGGATTTCAAATCTACCAGAGTAAGCAAAAAAATATAAATTTGTTAAAAAAAAAAAAAAAAAAACGAGAAAGGCAAGGCTAACTTCGTCCGTGCCGAAGTTTTTATACACTTGAAATCGCTTGTCTTAACGGTTATCGACTTCGACCAAACTTCACAGATCAGCTTTAAAACATTTAATATTACCCATGACCGTGTTTAAGAGCGGTAATATTAAGAAAAAAACAGTTTTTCTCATTAAAACACATTTTTCGACTGATCATTTGAATGGCAGCTACAAGAAGTAGTCATCCGATGCGGTCGGTTCCGACATATTAGCAGCGTGCAAACAAAAGAAGACTCTGTGCAAAATTTCAGCTCGCTAGCTTCAAAACTGAGGGACTAGTTCGCGTAGAAACAGACAGACGGACAGACGGACGGACGGACAGACGGACGGACAAAGCTTAATCGACTCAGCTCGTCACGCTGATCAAGAATATATATACTTTATGTGGTCGAAGATGATTCCTTCTATGCGTTGCAAACTTCTAGGCAAAATTATAATACACTTTTCAAGTGTATAAAAATTAAAAAGCTACACGAAAATGTAGGATTTCTACACGTTTCGACCGGGATTTTCAACCCATTACTTTCGTGTAGCATTTTTGCGCCGCGTGTTGAAATGACAAAGCCACAAGCGCGTGTGTAAAACCTAAACGCGCCGTGTAGAATTCAGGAAGCCACACGCGGCGTTTAGAAAAGCTACACAAAAATAGTGGGTTGAAAAACCCGGTCGAAACGTGTAGAAATTCTACATTTCCGTGTAGCTTTTGAATTTTTTTT
The DNA here is from genome assembly GCA_018904275.1 of Lordiphosa clarofinis. NCBI lineage: Eukaryota > Metazoa > Arthropoda > Insecta > Diptera > Drosophilidae > Lordiphosa > Lordiphosa clarofinis. The sequence continues at coordinate 131,399 of JAEIGQ010000183.1, forward strand.
CTCTGTGTGGTAAACTCCGCGGAATGCAAAAACTCTTGCGACCCATTTTACGACTCGATAACAACGATTAAAAATAAACAATGCTTGTGAGGGTGCTCTTGAATTTGGGGTGTTAATTAATTTTTTTATGCTCTTAGATTAAAATAACGATGGGTAAAAAATACGTAACTACTGAATTGCCTTAACTTCAATAGTGATGGAAGATTTATTTCTTCGTTACACTTCATGCTACTATGTGTACTTATATAGTGGTAACTAGATTATGACTATTTTGGGAACATTGAACATTATCTGAAATGAACCGAACCGAGACATTTTAAAATGTAGAGTAGAATTTAACCCATAAATTGTTTTCTGCATTGCAAATGTTATCCGATTATGATAGTAAAGATAACTGGTTTAGAGTTACTATTTTAATCTCTAATTTAAAATATTTGTCCATAAAACAATTTAATAGAACATGCGAGAAAGTCGGTCAGGCCGACTATAACATACTCTGTACCTGGAGTAGAAGCTGAATGCAATGCTGGTGCTGCGCTTATCTCTAAGTCTTTCTCTCTCTCTCTCTCTCTCTCTAAGTGTGCGGTGTCAGTTGTAAAAAGGTGGGAGGGGGTGGGGCGAGGGTGATTTACTTTTTTGCTCATAACTTGAGAACCGTTCATCCGATCTTTGCCATTTCTTTGGCAAATCGATACATTTTGCTAATTAGCAACTATCTCAAAGGGTACGAATCTATCTTCAAAACTGTTTTTGGGCTATAACTTTAAAAAACGCAATGATATCGGAAAACTGAAAATATACAAAATAAAAAGAAACAAAAGACTACCAACTACTATTTTCAAAGATTTTTAATATAAGCGGAAAAATTTACAGAATTTTTTAAACTTGCAAAAAAATCGATTTTTTCAAAAAATAACCACATTTTTAATATTCAAGTCCAAAAATTTGTACCTTATCAGCAAAATCAAAACTTCGTGTTTGGCTTTTCTGTAACGTCAGTCAATGCAGCTTACATTAAAACAAAGTTGGTTCGAATAGGACACTTAATGTGGCCACATGACCAACAAATGTAAGGATACCTCGCTAAACACACGTTTATGCAAATATCTCGTGAACCTGACGTGCTGGGAGAAAACGGACAATATATCTGAGTTCAGCGACCAAAAATACATAAGGAACGTTTGCAAAGTTCTCTGTTGCAAAAGTTGGCCTTTTTTTGTAAACTTGTGTAATCATTATGGAGTAAGTTTAATTTTAAAACGTATAATGATTACGGTCCCTGAAATAAAGTGTATGCCTCATCGAGCCGGGCATGAGGATGTGGTTTACGAGCAAAATATTCTCAAAATTTGTCGAAAAGCTGGGAGTGCGTCACCAGTACACAGCTCTGTATACTCCGCAGGGAAATCCCACGGAAAGAGTTAATCGATCTGTGAAGACCATGGTTTCACAGTTTGCAGGGCAGGATCAAAGGATGTGGGATGAAGCTTTGCCCAAAATAATGTTGGCTGTTAATACCAGTGTGATTAAATCCACAGGGTACAGCCCAGCATTTATAACACAGGGATGGGAGCCCAGACTATTACAAACACTGTACGATGAAACTGCCACGGGTGCGGGGCAGGCAGCGCAAAATCCCGAACAAAAGGACGGCAAGCTAAAAGAAATCTTTGAGCTTGTGCGTCGGAATCTGGAACGCTCTGCACAAGATCAGGCTCGTCACTATAATTTGCGACGTCGAGCCTGGAAACCAGTCATAGGTGATTTGGTCTGGGCTAAGGAGCATCACCTATCAAAGGCTGCAGATAGTTGTAACGAACCTTTGCAGCTGGGCTTAGCTCAGGGTGCTCGGGGATCGCTCCAACAAATTTATATTTGTGGAGACTTGCCAGAAAAAGGAAGACAGCGGTTTAATGTACTTTAGTCTATATTTGGGTTGGAGTATTCAACACTTAACAGTAGGTTTTAAACTTAGTTCTACACTTCACGTTTACACTTCAGGTCTTTTATGCTACCGGCCCACTTGTGCTTGCTTCTGAACCACCAAGAACTCGCTAAGTTACCCAGTGCTCTCCTCTCTGCTTTCGTCGTGCCTTCGCTACGACCCTTTCGCAGGATACCTCGCACTTCCCACTTGCTGTCGCTAACCCTCTTGCAATAATCGTCGAGCACTCGCTTCGACTTCTCGCAATATACGGTCGCGGTTCCTTGCTACGTTCACGCTCACTCGCAATTGTGTTCACAATTCGACTTTATCGCGTCCGCGTATCTCACTGACTGTCCCGTCTCTTGGGCAGCCACTCCTTTTATAGCTATGGCGCAGGTCCCGTTTCGCTGCTTCAAGCAGGGCCTGTGTGTCCCCAAGCAGGGCCTGTGTGTCTCCAAGCAGGGCCTGCCGTCTCCAAGCGGGGCCTGCTGCTTCCTTTGTTCCGTTGTTTCGCTGCGTCACGACGCCACGGCCACGGCCTTCTGCTGTTGTCGCTGGACCGAGGCCTTTCTGCCGCTGTCGCTGGAGCGAGGCCCTTCTGCTGCTTTCATTGTAGCGGGGCCTCGATCCCGTTGCGCCGAGCCTTTACCACCAATCGCAGCTCGCCTCCGATCTCCAGTTAGCCGCTCTGTTGTAGCGAGGCCTTTGGCTCTCTGGCCACGGCCCTCTCTCCAACTCTCCACTCGTCTCCCTTCTCGCTCGCTCTCATTGCTCTCCCAGAGAGAGAGCTTTCCCCAACTCGCCGCGCTTAACCCTCCATTGCCCACTTGTGAGGAATAACTCCTCACATAGTTTCGCGGCAAAACTGGCACCAAGGTTTGGAGGACCGTTTAAAGTGGTCGGTTTTACCTCGCCAGTAATTTGTAAATTACGCGAACCGGGCAGTCGACGTACTAAAACAGTCCACGTCAGCGGACTGAGGCCGCTCTACGGACCGGAGAATGCGAAAACCTGTTGAAATAAAAAAAAAATTGTTTGATTGTTTTAAAAGTTAACCCATAACGGTTAATGGAAATAGAAAAGGAATTCAGAACTGAAATGGTCTTAAAATAACCCAGCGGCCAGCCGCGGGTTAATAAGCGGCGAAAATTGCCAGAGAGCCTGAGCTGCCATAGATTCGAGCGAGACAGCAGGCAGCAACGATTACCCTTCCTGAGGCGCGAGCGGGGGAATGGAAGTCGAAGACTTACCCAGGACTCGGAGGTAAAAGGCGGAGGCCTGGCTCCCAGAAGGGACGATGTATTGGAGATACATTCTTCTTCAATACGCTCCAGCTGCTCGGCCGCGACTGCGTCTTCCTGGAGCATGGGCGAGTCATCGTGGTCCTCTTCTGGTGGTGCGCTGTAGGTGGAGGCGGAAGAAGCCAGGCCAACCATGGGCAGCGAGGCAACCACGCCGTTAGAACCGGTTAGCGAGGAACCGCCCGTGTCACCGTTGAGTTTGCGGCCCGAGGAACTGGTAGATCAGGCCAGCTGGCAGAAGCGGCACTCTCCGCCAGCTGAAAAGGGCGAACCAGAAGGCCTGCGGCCCAAATAACGGCCCGTTCCGGGCACCGGGCAGCGACAGCGAGCACCCCCGCGGATAGATCCAGATGTGAGGAAGTTCCGGTGCTGAGGCGGGTCAAGCGTTCGATTTTCAAGAGAACGCACTGGGAGCATCAGGCGGTCCTCGTGTGGACGTAGAATGAGCCGGTGGTGCTGCCCGGAGAAACGAGTGGCATTAACATCAGGGAGCTGCCCCCAAGTAGTTCTCGTAGGAAGCTGTCAAAGCAGCAGTGTCTCAGTCGAGCTAAGCTCCAAGGCCAGAGCAGACACGGCAGCATGGGAGGCCAGTCTTCATGAGGTAACAATCCTGCCCCGAACCTACGGCAAGGCCAGCACAGCCACCGCCAATGGAAACGGTGGGTCAGGAGCAGGCCGAGCCGGATGATTGCCCGGCAGCACCTGGGTGGAGAGAGCCGGAGGCGAATAGCTTTCATCCGCGAGAGCAGTGGCAGCGTTGGCATGAGGCAGGGCCTTGGAGGCCGGCCAGGTGGCGTCTGTTGGCGGCAGCAGAATGGCCACACGAGGTGAGCATGGCGTTGCAGAGGCGAGGCATCGGTGATATGGACACCCGGCGAAGGGCGCACATATTGTCCGGGGCTACTGGACGATATCGACTGAAGTTTAGCCGAATGGGGAGAAGGTGAGCAGCGTGAGGGGAAGCCGTTCGCATTAAAAAAAAACGAGAGCGCAAGTTAAAGTCGGCTCTAACCGACTTCGATATACCCGTTACTCATGAAAAAACATGTTTTACAGTGTTCCTGCGTTACTTAGGGTGAACATCTAAAAAGTATGCAACACTTGTTTAACTTGGCTATTTTTCACATTTTTGCTCATAACTTGAGAACCGCTCATCCGATCCTTATCATTTAGCAAATTTATTCGTTTTGCTAATTACTTACTATCTCTAGAAGGTACGAATCGTCTATCTTTAAAACTGTAGGAGTTATAACGTTTTTTCGGATTTGCGGGGGCGGGAGGGGGCGTGGCCAAAATTTGAAATAAACTTGATCTGCCTGCAAGTATAAAAAGCATTCGTCTCATACATGTCAACCCTCTATCTCTTACCATCTCTGAGATCTAGGTGTTCATACAGACAGACGGACATGTCTATATTGACTCGACTGTTGATGCTGATCAAGAATATATATACTTTATATGGTCGGAAATGATTCCTTCTGCCTGTTACATACATTTGCACGACTTTAGTATACCCTTTTTACTCTACGAGTAACGGGTTTAAAAGAAAATGGAAAAAGCATGAAATGAAAATAAAGAAAATGAAGAATGAAACGAAGACTAACATATGGGGGGTGAGGGAAAAGTCCGAGGAGATGGGAGGCAACTTGGGGTCGTTTTTTGGTTGAAAAAAACACGAAAACTTTTAAAATTTAGCGCGTTTGTGAAAATTTTCGTCAATGGAGTTTCGAAGTAATGGCGTGCTCATAGTAGAGATGTGAGTTTGGTACCGCGTGCAAAGCCACGATCACGACAGGGGGTCACACTGTTAGTGAATAAGGGGAATGGGGAAAAAAGGGAAGTTAAGCAGGAAGGGGAAAAATTCACTGGGAGGGAAATTCCACTAGGGCGAAATGTCACCGAGGGGCGAATGTCACCGGGTGGGAACTTGTCACAGGGGAATTCGGGAAACGGTAAGGAAACGGTTAAATGTTCAAATTTGAAACTGGAACAGACGGACAGGGAAGTGCAAGGGAAGCGAGTATTCTTTTGGTTTACCAAAGAAAGGGAGGAGTGTGAGTTTTTTATTTTTGAAGTCTTACAACGAAGAATAATGGTAATATTTAAGAAAAGTAAATGTAAGATATTTATATTAATATTTCAGACTAGAAGTAAATGAAAATTTAAATTATGTAGAGCGTGGTCCGAAAAACGGTCACACTCGCACTCGCAGAGACAGAAGAGAAGGGCAGTGGAAAACAACGGGACCTGGGAGAGTGACAGACTGAGTGCGATTAAACGTGGTTTGGGATCCTCACACTGTGCAGGACGAAACGAGAGCCTGCAAGTTCTGCGAAATTTGCAAGCGTGTCCGGGCGAATCGTGGGCCAGAGAGAGGCAGCCTCTGCCTCCTGTCAAGACCCAAACGTCAACAGACCTCGAGAGGTGCGGTGAAAACGAGAGCTGGCGAGTTTTGCGACGAGCAAGCGTGTCCAGGTGAATCGTTAGGCCCGCGCGGGCTAAAACCACTGCAACGAGGAATAAGAAGCAGCTTCAAGTCCTTGAGTTAAGCCATCTAGCTATAAGCGGTAGGAAAGAAGCTGAGTTAGAGTCAACTAAGGGTCACTATTGTAAATTAAGTACTTTAAGGCCAATAAACACGCACCAAAATAACCAAAATAAACCAACTCCGCCAAATAAATTTGTTGGAGCGACCCGCGACTGCCCTGAGCGTGAGCCGGCAATCAATAGGATCGTTACACTGGACATATAAGCCTCAAAGCCATCGAGAGCAATCGGGCCGGATGGATTGGCCGCATGTAATGTGCGGAGTTTCAAGAGAAACAAGTAAGAGTGCTGCAGTCGATTGCCGCGACTACAAAATACGCTGCACCCTCTACTCTATGCTATCCTTAACACTAACTGAAATACCATTATGGTGACTATATATTCTCAAAAGTCCTGGCACTAATATCTTCTGTCGATATATTTGAAAATGCCCAATCAATGTGGGAGTCGGAATCGGTTGTGGGCGTATTCAAATCTAATAAAGATCTAAGTCCCTTACCAATTAAACTATTATATATTGGCCTACACCTTCCAAATTCTGCTAAACATAAATTAAAATCTCCTAATATAATGGAATTGTCATCCAAAAACTCCTTTTGTAGAAAAATATACTCAAGTTCAGTTTTAAATTTAGCTATCGGATAAGTCGGACTTTTATATAAAACTAAAATTCCTATAGACTTGTACTTAAAAATAGCATGCTCAAAAACTGCCAATCCATCTAAAAATCTCTTACTAACGCAGTGGGAAAGACCGCTCACAATATCATTATTTATATAAATGATAATGCCTCTTTTGGAGCGCTCAGTTCCCTGACAGTCCAACCTGAGCACAACAGAAAATCCAGGAATCTCAACATTTTCTTTAGGGTGAGTCCAAGACACAACAAAACACAAAATGGAACACTGAAGCATTAGTCTGTCCGATCGAATGTCTTCAATATGACAGTGTATGCTTTCAGTGTTGTGGAAGAAAATTTCTACGTTGGAACTGTTAAACAGATGGTCATAGTGCGCAGTAAGTTTGTTTTGGACTTTATCGTAACTTCTGGGAGGATTGGGAACACGAAAATTGCCCACAATAAAGAGACCTGCGGAATTGGTTGCTCGACTGCAAGCTACGTATAAGTGGGCACGCTGCATACGAATACTAGTGTGGACCACTACTTTGCTGTAAGTCGCCCCCTGACTTTTGTGAATGGTTATGCCTTCTGCAGGTACCACTGGAAATTGTTTGCGGTCAATTGTAACTTGCTCATTGTTCCTGTATTGGAAATTTTTCACAGTTTTCTGAATTGGGGTCCATGAAGATTCTGCTTGATGAGTATACCATCCATAAATTAAAAGGAGAGTTGGATAAGTCAAGATCTATCTGCTTTAATATGCCTGTTGCCCCATTGACTAACCCGTCCCCAGTATCAATATTAACCGTAATCATGTATTTAGCTGTGACCTTTAATATAAGTGAATAACATAATAACAAAAACCTTGTGAGTCGGACGTCTTGAAACTTTTAACTGCTTCTACAATAGTGGCCCTATTTGCTGCATTTAAATGGGTTGCTTTAATGAAATCATCGGCGGTAGAAATATATTGATCTGTAGAAATCGAGTTTAGCTTTAAGGTATTGTAGTTATCCACCTCCACATTTGTGCTAAATAGATGAATTGCATCATCGGGCACTTGTGAAGGCTGGCATATTCGACTGCAGATAAGTTCAGTATCTGCGGCTGTCATATTTCCCGATGCCATGTTATTTAAAGCAGAAGCTAATATTTGGTCCTCCCGTTGACGCATAATTTCTGTGAGCTCAAAATACTTAAAGAGGTCCCACAGCGATGAACCGAAATTGGCATTGTAGGGATCAGACGAGTTGGATTCAAAAATCCACCGATCACCTACAGGCTGCCGTAGGTCCCCAAAGACTATTACGGATATACCACCAAAGGGAAAAGTATTTTTGAAGATTTGTTTCAATCGGGCGTCGATTTGGGAAAACCTCTTTGAGCCCACCATCGAAATTTCGTCAATAATAATTAATTTAAGGTCAATCAGTGTTAACTAAATCATGACTTAAGGCCCTCAAGTCAATGATTCCGAATGCAGCTTTCCCTGCGGGTGCGCCCAATAGAATTTTAATTGATGACGGATCGGTTCCGGGCCTTTTATTGTACATAACGGACTAGGACTGAAAGATTGCTAAAATTAAGCGACTTTTTCCAACATCCGATTTGTTTTTGGCATTGTGCAAATCGTGCCTGAGATAAGTCTTCTGCTTTAAATTAAGAGATCGAACAATGTTTGCCAAGTTGTCTGGCAAAATCAACGGTGGTAGTTGTATTAATCGGACATTACTCTCCCCAGAATCTTAATGATCGCTGTTCTGATTTACATTCAAAACATTTAGTTGGGAATTTATTTCTGGCAACCCTAAAACTCTATAAGCTTCATCTACCTGTACCTGATTTTCAATACTATTCTGTTCCTCTTTTTGTGCTACACTATTAAGGGCATTCTCCAGTTCCCTATCATCTAAAACATTGTATTTCCTACGACTAGCCTCAATCAACTCCAGATTTTCATTACAAATCAGTTCGCAAACCCTTAAAACAAGCTCTGAGGTCTCATCCCTCCACGGGAGATACAACATTACTATTTCCCTAAAAAAAAATGTCCTATCAGTGTTAATATTAAACCTCCAATATCTTATTTCGCAAGGTGTAAGCCTCTTTTTTATAAAGCCACTACCATTGAAAAGGGGATAAAATGTTCTTTCAGTGACTATGGGTGCATCGTCTTCGTTATCAGATTCTTGCCGAGTTGCTCTTTGACTTTTGCTAAAGGTATAAAAAGCTGCCAAGTCGGCCAAGCATAAACTCTCAAGCTCGATAGGCCGCTGAACATAATGATCTAAAAGACCCACTTAAAAAATTTCGGTTGATTCTTGGGGAAGATTTTGAAGCTGTTGTCTCGGCGTAAGTATTCGAACACGCTGCTCTGGCAGGGACGTGTTAATAAAGACATCGGCATTTCTACTAGAGGACAAATGCGTGCCCAAACAACAGTACACCGCTTCTTGTGCTGATATTTCAGTACCGGAAAAAAACTTGTGGCCTATATGCTGCAACTTTTGCTTTATAGTTACATTACCCCTGTTAATCTCGCTTAGAGCCTCGCGCATTATTTTAGAAATTCCCCTTTTAGATTTATTAATGTAGTTGACAACATAGATGCAGCAAGCATAAGGATCCAGAATATACTGAATATCAATATTTGCTCGCTGCATCATAAGAAGGTGAGTGTTATAAGCGTTAAGTTTAATGGCTGCAAATGATCTTTACAGAAATATTTTTGGTTTTTTTAAACTTGACCTAATCGCATTAACGTAGCTTAAGTTAAGCTGATCGTGAGACAAAAAGTTATCAAAACTGCTAAGAAAATCTATGGTCTCAGGATCAAAATTGCTTTCCAAAAAGTTTTGAATCTTATGAAAATTTTCCCGATGAACATCCACGTGTTGCGTATTTTCATCTAATGGGAACAAAATATCTGTATGGGGCATGGGAGGATATGGAATTCCGAACCTATAAATCTTTTTCGACCTAACTTCGCGTCTGCATGAGTGCCCATGATTATGCTTTCGGTAATCAAGAAAAGCAGCTATATCTGGGTTGTTCGTATCTGATAAGCTGATCAATAAACGATTTAACGGGAGCATTAGTCGACTCATCATTCAAATTGACCTGAGGAGCATCTTTCAGCCAAAACATTCCATGAATGTGTGGAGAACATCTCTGTTGGAACTCCACCCGCCAATAATGTTTAATAACAGGGTGACTGCAGAAAAAAACCCCTACCTTTTTCATCAATTTTAAAAGCTGCCTATACCTAAAATCGAAATACCTAGCGCAAGTAACTGGGTCTGCTCTAATTAGACGCGATTTGTCATCAAAACTTAAGTTTAAAGCTACTTCTTCAGAAATGTCAATCTTATCGACGTTCCTAAAAAGCAAAACTAAAAGCTCCCCCCATCTGGTCTCAGCTGCCGAGAAAGTAATGAAAAAGGTCGGAAGACCAAACTGCCTAATCATGGCCATAACTTTCTTCTTCTCCCCCTCGCAATGAGCCGGAGAAGTTCGAATCATGCAGGTCATGCAGGTTTGCATAGATCCGAACTCATTTTGTCCACAGAAGCTCTTCAGATTCGGGTTGCGATAAATGGACATGAACATCAAAATACCTATGTAATGCTGAATCTCATCAGTGTTAATTTTGAACTTATTGTTAATATCATCCGTTAAAGCTGCGCACATGGTTTCCTTGACGATCATATTCATGATTTCCGCATTAAAGAAATAGCAAAAGAGCTCTAGTGAAGATTTAAGCTCCTTTATTTCTGCTGGCAGCGAAAAATCGCCTCGAAATGCTACATTGTTAACATGCAACTGCAAGTTAGCAATTAAATTTGGCTTACCAGCTTCATTGAACCCACCAGAAGTTGACGGAGATGCGCACGCTGAGTCTTCACTGATTGGTAATGGTGATCGCGACCTTTTTGCAGTTTTCTGGGAAGTCTAAGCTTTCTGAGCAATGGTTTGGACATTTTCAACTTTACCCTCAAGAAATTACACAGTCTCAGCATCCTCTAATGCCTCCACTATATCAATGTCGTCGTCCTCGTCGTCACTTGAGCTTATCACTTCTTCATCCGACGGAACTGAGTCAAGTATCTTGAGCAACTGCTCATCTGTCAAGTCGGACAGCTTATACCGAACCCGGTTTGCCATTTCTTGTAATATTTATATATTTATATATATTTACATCAACAGAAAGAAACACATTAATTGCAATCAATTGTGAAATATCAACAGGCAACAAAAGTTGTCTTGGAGCTCCAAACGTGCCTCAAGGCACGCATCGCTATTTCGCTGTCACAACGCATGTCTTTTATATATTTGCAAAACTGCAACTTAATTTTAATAGTAAATAAACATATAGGTTTTTTATATTTACTATAATTTGCACAGCAAAACACAACATAGAGCAGACCAAATTTTACTCGCGAAAAAACATTTGGCTTGTGCATAGCGAAATATAAGTCCTGTTATAGGCTTCGGAGAGCTTTCAAAGCTAAGACTCATAACCCTGTAGTTCGGAAGGTCGCCGGCCGGCTGGAGAATGTCAGCCGGATTCTGGCTCCGGCTGCCGGCCCCCATACCAGATTTTATATGGGATGTCATCAAATCCGGACACTGCCGCCAGCGGTCAGACAAAAGTGTCCAACCAAGCGGCAAGCTGTTTAGGTAAGCCTTATGGCAGGCGGTATATACTATGCATCGACCAAACGGTTTTATCACCCAAAAAACCAAAAGAAAAGGAGATTTTTTGGTTTTTTTAAATTTCATAATCATTTGTTTCTATACATTACCACCAACCTCCGCAACATCACATCCTTGAAAAGTGTTGCAAGTACTTTGAATTTTTTTTTTATTATACCCTTGGAGAGGGTATATTAAAATTGTCCGGATGTTTGTAACGCATAGAAGGAAACATCTCCGACCACATAAAGTATATATATTTTTGATCAGCATGACGAGCTGAGTTGATATAGCCATGTCCGTCTGTCCGTCCGTCTGTCCGTCCGCCCGTCTGTCCGTCCGTCTGTCCGTCTGTTTCTATGCTATCTCCTCCGTCAGTTTTAAAGCTATCTTAACCAAACTTTGCACGAAGTTTTTTGGTACAAATACGCTGCACATTTGTCGGAACCGGCCGGATCGGATGACTATAGCATATAGCTGCCATAGGAACGATCGGTTGAAAAACTAGTATTTGTGAGAAAAACTATTTTGTTTTCAATGGTATCGCTCCCAACGCTCGTATTTATAAGTTTTTAATAATTTTACATAATTTCATTAAGCCTTGTCGAAATCGGACAACTATATAGTATAGCTGCCATACAAAAGTTAGGTCTGAAAAAAGTCTTAGGGCCGTTTTCTCATGTTGCTGTTTTTGCAAATCTAGGTGGATTTGCTGTATTTGCTTTGCTCATGTTCAAGGTTAGCCATCTAGATGGTTTTTGTTGCCATCTACTTCATCCTCATTGATTTCAAAGCCTTGTACATGCTTAACCAATTTGTGTATCTTTATGTATGCGCGCATATAGTCACACTGAAAAATATTTGAAATAAAAAAATAGAGGCCAGCTAACTTCGGCTCGACCGAAGTTTATATACCCTTGGAGCTTGATAGTTTGTATGGCAGCTATACTATATAGTGGTCCGATTTCGACAAATCTTGTTGAAATTATGTAAAATCATTGAAAACTTATAAATACGAGCGTTGGGAGCGATAGCATTGAAAACAAAAAAGTTTTTCTCACTAAGACTTTTTTTCAGACCTAACTTTTGTATGGCAGCTATACTATATAGTTGTCCGATTTTGACAAGGCTTAATGAAATTATGTAAAATTATTAAAAACTTATAAATACGAGCGTTGGGAGCGATAGCATTGAAAACAAAAAAGTTTTTCTCACTAAGACTTTTTTTCAGACCTAACTTTTGTATGGCAGCTATACTATATAGTTGTCCGATTTTGACAAGGCTTAATGAAATTATGTAAAATTATTAAAAACTTATTAATACGAGCGTTGGGAGCGATAACATTAAAAACAAAAAAGTTTTTCTCACTAAAACTAGTTTTTCAACCGATCGTTCCTATGGCAGCTATATGCTATAGTCATCCGATCCGGCCGGTTCCTACAAATGTGCAGCGTATTTGTACCAAAAAACTTCGTGCAAAGTTTGGTTAAGATAGCTTTAAAACTGACAGAGGAGATAGCATAGAAACAGACGGACAGACGGACGGACGGACAGACGGACGGACAGCTATATCAACTCAGCTCGTAATGCTGATCAAGAATATATATACTTTATGTGGTCGGAGATGCTTCCTTCTGTGCGTTACAAACATCCGGACAATTTTAATATACCCTCTCCAAGGGTATAAAAACAACTGCTGCTGAACACAGTGAAGTCTGAACTGTTAATAAGTAACCCAAAATTGGAAAGTACTGGATGTGCCTTTATATAGGCAAGACACCTGCACACATTGCCGAAGAGACAGATGCGTATACTAATTACTACTAATACAACTATACTTTCATACGCAAATAATATATAAGTATCTATTAAATTTTTAAAAAAATTACCATGCTCTTAAGTTTAAGTTTATTTATTTAACATCCCATCGCTACAAGTCAGCGGAGACTTATAAATTATCGCGTTAGTAACGAAAGTTCAATTAATACATTGAAAGTTTACAAATATCAGGACAAGAATCTTAAAATAACTTATTAAATAAGCCAATAAGCTTTAAATCTATGATTTTAGAGAAGAAGGTTTTTCCCTCGAACAAAAGAACACAAAAGTTACATAATAAATAAATCTAAATCTAAATGAAATTAATTTTAAAAAAGTAATAAAAGAAAAAATCTAATTTATTTACTAACTCTTTCCCTTTCTTTCTCACTTAGGAGTCTACAACATTTTGCATTTACTATGGTTTTTAAATTATGAGGAAGATTATTCCAACTGCGAACAGCATATATAAAGAAATGTCTTTCAGAACTAGCTAGCTTGTATCTCGGGCAGATTATATTATGCGTTCTTCTTGACGCACGTAATTTCAACATATCATATAGATAAGGTTCATTTGAGAAAATTATTTTTTGTAGCATTATCAAAGCTCGGAGGGTTTTCCAGGATTGTACAAAAAGATCGAAGATTTTATTGCAATGTTTGTCTGGCTTCTTGCGTCAGATGTACCTAATTCAAGTAGTTTTTGGTAATATACAATTGTCTGAAAAGTGCGTACATTTTTCCGACAGCAGCAGAAATGTGATCGTTCAGAGTGAACGTTTGGTAAAAAATGAATCCTAAGTTGCTTGCCCGCGCTACATAATCAAAGGGCGAATTGTCAATTACAAGTTTTGGCAAGCCATTAGTATCAATAATTTTATTTCCTATTAACAAGCATTTTGATTTGGCTGTATTCAGGCAATTCAAAAATCAAAATCATATATGGCCAAATTTTCATCAAAATATGTCCAAATTATTTGCCTGCATGAACTTATCTTCATACCTATTGCTTAATCTCCCATCATGGTAACAAGTCGTTAAAAAAATCCTTTTCTGTGAAATGCATGCTTTGCTTTTTAAAATTGGCGCGTAATAAATAAAACCAAAATTCAGCGAGTTGCAACTTGGATTTAGTGCCTTTTCAGCCCTCCCGGTGTGACCGTGGCGCAAATGCCCAAACTTAAAATCCATCTACATGAGACAACCGATCGCACAAAATCCATCTAGTTGCGAAATCTAGGTGGATTTCGATTTGAGCAAAAACAGGAACATGAGAAAACGGCCCTTAGTGAAAAAAAACTTTTTTGTTTTCAATGTTATCGCTCCCAACGCTTGTATTTATAAGTTTTCAATGATTTTACACAATTTCACCAAAGCTTTTTGAAGTCGGACAACTATGTAGTATAGCTGCCATACAAACTGTTAGGCATATATCGAGCTCCAAGGGTATATAAACTTCGGTCCAGCCGAAGTTAGCTGGCCTCTATTTTTTTTTATTAACATACCTTTACTGGGATTTGAACTCGAAACCGTACGCTTCACAGTCTAATGCTCTAGCTCAGTGCTACTGTTGCTAAGATCAATAGCCGAACTAAATGTGCTATATATATTTGAGATATTTTATAAAGTTATCATTTAAATATCTCTTACCATAAGTATGATGTGCATACAGCGCAAATATTTTTAATAATCTTTAATCAGGAAACGTAAAGATTATGCATTCGCATTTAAAAAAAATTATTCTTCGTTTCAACGGACTGACGCGTCGGGTAGACGATTGTCGGCGGACTAAAACCGCAATGTGCCGAATGCTCAAAACGCAAAGTGCACATGACCCCAAGAAATATTCGTTATTGACCGTACTAGGAAAGACCAATATAATCTCAAAGATGCCGAACGGCCATATATTGGTTTTGCACTATGCAGCTAATTTTTTGGTGGCGACGAAAATTGCGCTCTCTCCGCTCACACAAAGTTGAGAGCGTAAAAATTAAAGAAAAGAATTTACTTGCTTGTGTGAGTAATGCTTGAGAATACGTGTGCACACTTACAGTCGTCGGCTGTCGCTGTATGCGTACAAAAAGCGGCTGGCTCTAGAGCACTCTCTATCTGTCGTTCCAACAAAAATTCAAATGAGCGAAAAGCCAGCACGGAAAAATCGTGTGCAAAAAAATCCTATGGCGTTACTCATCTTCATATTCTAATGTATTTGGTACTAGTATCTTGCCGCTTGAATTGGGGGGATGGTGCTTCGGTCTTCGCGTCATAGTCATATACAAAAGCTTCTTTATCAGCTATGACCCGAATCTTCGCAAACTTACGAAACAAATCGTATGTTGATATCTGTCCAAAAGAAATAATAAGTGCAAAGTGGCTGATCATGTCATCCTAGGTAGTACCAATTAGGTACATATGTAGAGAGCAGGTGTACCAACATTACAAAAGAGTATCCCACCAAATTTGTAAGTTATCCTTTTTTAACAAACCTTATTATTTTTTCTGCCATTCCCATTATATGGCGGTTCCAAATCAGTAAAAGTCTTTATTATTATATAAATTGCGAACTTAAGATATTGCCAGAAGGTTAACAAAATATAAAGGGTGATTTTTTAAGAGCTATAGGAAAATTTAAAAAAAACACATACAATTCAGAAAAATGCATGAAATCTTTATTTGAATCGATAGTACGGTCCATATAATTTAATGCTTGAGGATTATTTCATGCAATATTGGCATACTCTTTCCTCTTTCCAAAATTTCGGCCGGTATCTCACGAAAAAATGCTTTAATGTTGTCTTCTAATGCGTCAATTGAAGCGGGCTTGTCTATATAAACATAAGCTTTAACGTAGCCCTACAAAAAAAGTCTAAAGATGTTAAATCGTACGATCTAGGCAGCCAATTGACTGGTCCCAAACGTGAAATAAAATTTTCTCGCCTCTCAAATTGTTGCGCGTGCTGTGTGGCATGTGGCACCGTCTTGTTGAAACCAGACGTCATGCAAGTCAAGCTATTGAATTTGGCCAAAAAAACGTTGGATATCATCTCCCGGTAGCGCTCACCATTCACAGTTACGTAACGATTCGCATCATCTTTGAAGAATTACGATCCAATGATGCCACCAGCCCATAAACCGCACCAAACTGTGACTTTTTCTGAATGCATTGGTAGCTCTTGCAATGCTTCTGGCTGATATTCACTCCAAAATCGACAATTCTGCTTATTTACGTACCCATTGAGCCAAAAATGAGCTACGTCGCTTTATTAATTTGAACTTTCTTAACAGAGCACGCATTTTGATAATAAAAATCCAGTCCAGAGTTGTTTAAACTAGTGTTGCCAAAAAGATAATAGCTAACAAATCACCCTCTATATATGGGCGGGTGTGGCGCAGCGGGAAGTGTGTTTGCCTTCTTTGCGGGAGGTCGAGGGTTCGAAGCCGCCTTGGAACAACTAATAAAAAGTTTTTCTTTCCATAAAAACTTTTACACAACCGCGGTCTCACATTTTCTGTATACACTGTACAAATCGGGCGGGCTGATGGTTATCCTTAACATGGTGCCGGATGGTTAACGCAAATGCACATTCAGATGGTTAACCCATATCACTTGGCGTATGGCTGCCATTTCAAGTGTAAGATATGATAGTGTTGCGCGGATCTGTCAGTCCGATGGTTACCCGTAGCTGACTGCCGGATGGTTATCCGAAAATGTGCTGGCCGATGGCTGTTCCGAAACAGCCTAGCGGATGGTTGGCATTTTATGTATAATCTCTGGTATTTATGTGCCGATCGGGTCTGTCCAATGGTTACCCTTAGCTGAATGCCGGGTGGTAAGTGGTAAATGGCCTGGCCGATGGCAGTCCCAAAACCGCCTGGCGGCTGGTTGACAATTTCTAAGCGAACGTCTGGCGGTGCTGTGCTGATTGGCCAGGCCGATAGCTACCCCTTAGCAAACTGCCGGATGGTTGACTAAAATTGTATGAGCGTCTGGGGGTAGTGTACGAAACCGGTCACAGGACGCTTTGCTTTTGGCGGCACCCGACACAAAAAAACTACTGGGACATTTGCAACACCACATCTTTGAAATGTGTTGAAAGTACTTAAATTTTTTTTTTTTATAGACATACCTTTTCTGGGATTTGAACTCGTACCCGTACGCTTCAGAGTCGAATGCTCTAGCTCAGTGCTACTGTTGCTAAGATCAATAGTCGAACTAAACGTGCTTTATATATTTGAAATATTTTATAAACTTATCATTTAAATATCTCTTACCATAAGTATGATGTGCATATAACGCAAATATTTTTAATTATCTTTAATCAGGAACTTAACTGACGGGTCTGCCGATTTAGCATCTTCAGAGTCGGGTAGACGATTGTCGGCGGACAACAACTGCAATGTGCCGAATGCTTAACGCAAAATACACATAACCTCAATAAATATTCGTTATGGAGCGTACTAGTATCTTGCCGCTTGGCGTCATAACCATATACAAATGCTTCTTCATCAGCTATGACCCAAATCTTCGTCAAACTTACGAAAAAAATTGTATGTTGATATCTGTCCAAAAGACACTAAAAGTGCAAAGTGGCTGATCATGTCATCATAGGCACATATGTTGAGAGCAGGTGTACCAACATGAAAAACTCTTACACAACCGCGGTCTTACATTTTCTGTATACACTGTACGCATCGGGCTGGCTGACGGTTATCCTTAGCAGGGTGCCGGATGGTTAACTCAAACGCCCATTCCGATGGTTAACCCATATTACTTGGCGTATGGCTGCCATTTCAAGTATAAAATCTGATAGTGTTGTGCGGATCGGTCAGTCCGATGGTTACCCTTAGTTGACTGCCGGATGCTTATCCGAAAATATGCTGGCCGATGGCTGTCCCGAAACAGCCTGGCGAATGGGTGGCATTTTATGTATAATCTGTGGTATTGTTGTGCCGATCGGGTCTGTCCAATGGTTACCCTTAGCTGAATGCCGGGTTGTAAGTGGTAAATGGCCTGGACGATGGCAGTCCCAAAACCGCCTGGCGGCTGGTTGACAATTTCTAAGCGAACGTCTGGCGGTGCTGTGCTGATTGGCCAGGCCGATGGCTACCCTTAGCAAACTGCCGGATGGTTGACTAAAGTTGAATGAGCGTTTGAGGGTGCTGGGCCAAACGGGTCACCGGATACTTTGCTTTTCGCAGCACCCGACACAAAAAAAACTACTGGGAATTTAGTGTGTTTATTGTCAACCGATAAAAATTAATTAAACAATTGAAAAGCTGTTAGTTTATTTTTTAAGGCCAAAAACGTAATACGTGCCTGCAGGCAGGCTTACGTGTTAGAGGGTTAAGGGCAGGTGCAGCTGAAATGCAATGAGTGGCTCTGTGCTTACGTAAGCAAATTAAAGTGTTATTTCTTATGTTTAGCTTTTCCATCTTCTTATAGTTCAGAAATAACTTGTCGGTTCTACATCCTCTCCTATCAAAGTTTCTAAGCTCGGACCTGACTATGGTGGTAAAACTTTCTGTGCATTTTCTTTTATTGCCAGCAAATATGGTCGGAAGGCCAGCTCCTTTGAATCACAATCTGCAATCATATCTAACGGGCGCTGGCCCTCCCCAGAAGCTATAACTATTCTTTGCATGGCAACATTTTCAGCAGGGACATTTTCCATAAATGTTTCCTGACCACCTGGATTAATATTTTCAATATCTAAGCTGGTAGACGGATCTATTTGCTCTGTCGATGAGGTTTGAGCAGATCTTGCCAATAGCTCTGAGACTAATTCCCTATCGTCAGCTGA
Source organism: Lordiphosa clarofinis (assembly GCA_018904275.1). Taxonomy (NCBI): domain Eukaryota; kingdom Metazoa; phylum Arthropoda; class Insecta; order Diptera; family Drosophilidae; genus Lordiphosa; species Lordiphosa clarofinis. The sequence goes on from JAEIGQ010000183.1 coordinate 150,111, forward strand.
TGCAACAAAAGGAACAGAGTCGGAGGTATGGGAAGACAACCACCCAGTAGTTTTTTTTTGTGTCGGGTGCTGCCAAAAGCATAGCATCCGGTGACCCTTTTGGCACAGTACCCCCGGACGCTCATTCAACTTTAGTCAACCATCCGACAGTTTGCTAAGGTTAGCCATCGGCCTGGCCGATCAGCACAGCAACTCCAGACGTTCGCATATAAATTATCATCCAGCCGCCAGTCAGTTTTGGGAGTGCCATCGGCCAGGCCATTTACCACTTACCACCCGGCATTCAGCTAAGGGTAACCATTGGACAGACCCGATCGGCACAACAATACCACAAATTATACATAAAATGCCACCCATTCGCCAGGCTGTTTCGGGACAGCCATCGGCCAGCATATTTTCGGATAAGCATCCGGCAGTCAACTAAGGGTAACCATCGGACTGACCGATCCGCACAACACTATCAGATTTTATACTTGAAATGGCAGCCAAACGCCAAGTGATATGGGTAAACCATCCGGCACCCTGTTAAGTAAGACCGCGGTTGTGTAAAAGTTTTTATGGAAAGAAAAACTTTTTATTAGTTGTTCCGAGGCGGCGTCGAACCCTCGACCTCCCGCACAGAAGGTTAACACACTTCCCGCTGCGCCACACCCGGCCATATTTTTGTTAACCTTCTGGCAATATCTGAAGTTCGCAAATTATATATCGTTTCCCTTTGTTCAACCCCGAAGATAGAAATGAAGACTTTTACTGACTTGGAACCGCCATAAAAGGGGAGTGGCAGAATGAAAAATAAGATTTGTTAAAAAAAGCCAACTCTTAAATTTGGCGGGATTCTCTTTTTTTCATGTTGGTACACCTGCTCTCAACATATGTACATATGTACCTATGATGATAGAGAGAGAGAGAGAGAGAGCGCAAGTGCAGTGAACAAACGTGTTTTGTTTTAGCTCCGAGACAATTGGCTCATATGCGAAAAACAAACTGCGGTAAGTACATCACTAAGTGCGTACAGACCCATAAGAAAACCCTTGGCCCGAAGGGCAGACTATCAAGGCTATTCGCAGCGCGTGTTATATACTCTGGCAATTTGTTTAATTGCAATTTTTATAGTGACAACTACGATCGCTTAGCAACGTGCAGACCTACATAATCGCCCAGCTAACGCCAAGCAGCAACTGCCGGCGTAGCGCAGTGGTGGTATAGCAGGACCACAAGCCGTGTGTACGTACACGGGTTCGAACCGCGGTAGAGGAAGCGAGAAAAAAAAAGTTTTTTCCTTTTTTTTCTTTTTATTAATTGTTTTTAGCATTTTTTTGGACAAAATAATATATTTCTGTTGTGGAGACAGAACTTAGTGGAATGGAGTTGCCCAGGGAAGAAGTCGAGCCTGGAGGACCGAACCAACTCGGGATTCCGGCAAATATTGATAGTGCAGGAGGCACCACTCCACTAACTAGCGTTATCGACTGGGACGCAGGAGACCCTTTTAGGAAAAGCACGAGGGTTGGTAGATTCCCGGAAGATTCAGTGCCTATGGAGATGGAACTACCAGCGATGCCAAAATCCACTCCACACTCTGAGCCAACATCTGAGGGTAAAAAGGCAGAAGAAACTGATGGTTTACGTAATCTCAACAATATTGGAGCAAAGGTAAGAGAGCTTAGAAAGCTTATGGCCTTACCGAAGCGCTCTATCGCTAACGTGATGAGAGAGCTCATCGACGACATTCATGTGCTACAACGGGAAGCACACTCATATCTGCAGGGGTTAATGGCAAAAAGCGCCACAGCAGACAATGTGGTCAACACAAATGTAGCGAATGGAGGCTCAAAGCGACTAAGGGACCACATGTTGGACAACGTGTCGCCTATATCCACGCCAACACCAAAGAAAGCAATGCATACGGCACCTTCGGAAAAACCCGCGCGAAAGGAGCGGAACTTTCGCACGGATACGGTGGATAAAAAGGAGAAAGGGGCCCAGAAAGATTCCCAGACAAAAATAGCACCTAAGGAACCGCAAAGAGAGGGATGGTCTACAGTAAAAGCAAAAACAAGGAAACCACGACTCCCAAAAAATGATGCCTTAGTCATCAAAACTAAAGGAGAATCATCCTCTTATGCGGATATATTAAGACAGGTCAAAGCCGAGCCGCAACTAAAAGAACTCGGGCAATGTGTGCAAGGCATAAGACGCACTGCCAAGGGCGAACTTCTGCTCCAGCTGGACAAAGTTTCAGACCCCAAGACAGCGGAACTCCAAAGTGTGGTGCAAACAATTCTAGGAATCACCGCTGAAGTTCACACTCTTACGGAGACTACGCTAGTGGAAATTAGAGATATAGATGAGGTCTCGGAGCCGGAAGAAATCCTCTCTGCAATAAATGCTCAGGCAGATTTAAATATACAAAAATTTAAGATCGTTAGCCTACGACCCGCCTACTGGCAAACGCAAACCCTAACGCTACGCCTGATACCGGAATCAGCGAGCAAGCTGTCCGAAAAAGGAAAAATTCGAATAGGGTGGGTATATTGCAGAGTTAGGCCAAAGTTAGTACCAAAGAGGTGTTACAGATGCCTCGAATTCGGTCATATCTCTGTGAACTGTAGAAGCAAACACAATTACACAAAAGCCTGCTATAACTGCGGCGGGGAAAAGCACTTGGCCAGCAAATGTAAAGAGACCACCTCTTGCATTCTATGCACGAGGCATAAAATGGGAGATAAAAATCATGCTCTATCGAGCTTTAGATGTCCGTTATACCAGAAGGCGCTAAAGGAATTGTGTAATAGGAAAAAATGAAAATAATTCAGCTCAACCTAAACCACTGTGCGGTAGCCCAGCAATTGCTGGAGCAAACCATCCAAGAAGAAAACGCAGACGTCGCAATTATAAGTGAGCTTTATAGAAATCGCGAGCCTGGAGAATGGGTTGCGGACACCATCCGGAAGTCTGCGATCTGGTCATGCGGGCAACCAAGAGCGCTAATGAAGGACATTCGTCGATCGGAAGGATATGTTCGGGCGGAGATTGGTGGTATCCATTTTTACAGCTGCTACCTGCCGCCCAGACTCAGTACTGCGGAGGTCTCGCATATTTTAGAAGATCTGGCTGATAATGCACAGGGAAGACACCCAATTCAGATAGCGGGTGACTTTAACGCATGGTCTACCGAGTGGAGCTGCCCATCCTCAAATGCTAGAGGCCAAGCACTTCTGGACAGGGCTGTAAACCTCATAAAAATCGACTGGGGTTGACTCCGGGGTTCGAACCCGCGAAACTTTTTGGGTTCGGGTTCACGGAGCGGGTTCAGAAGGTCGCTGAACCTAGGTTAGGGTTCGAACCGAGGTTCAGGAATAATTTTGTTCTTCGCTTATTCAGCAAACATATACGTAAGTTCAACCAAATTTAGTGCCAATTTCCCTTATACCAGATAGCTGCTATGTTTCAGGTCTAATTTAGTTTATATAACATTTGGCTCTACGTAGAGATGAGAAATCGGACCTTGAACATTTTATTTATACATAGAAGTTCAGAGGCTTGATAACATCATATTCGAACTTGGATCATCGAACTTTTTAGCGGACTCTAGGTCAATAAATGATGGAAGAATGAGTATTAGAAATAAAATGTACACTGCCTCTCAATCTTAAGTGATGATAAAAAATAGGCCGCAATGAGATTATTATTGTTCGTAAAGCATATCACAGTTAGAGCGATACGGGCGTATTCCCAAGTGCACTTAGAGAGCGCAAGGGAAAGCGAACAGCTGACTAATTTCTGACAGCGCAACCGTTAGGTCTATTTAATTAGACTTTTAAAACAAGACACACACTCGACACAAAGGGGGATGGTCGCAGAAATTGATCAGAAATAGAAATCGAGCAGAAATTGATCAGAAATAGAAATTGATCAGAAATAGAAATTGAGCAGAAATTCGACTGTGCAGATGTCTTAAGAACCTCCCGGTTCTATTATAAACAGGCAAGTTTACAGAGGCCATTGCTATAACTGTTCGGGAATTCCAAAGGCAGCACAAGTGAAAAAACTGACAACTCCAAATTGACAGAAGATTTTGCGTGTGCGTGTGCCCCTTCTTCTTTTTGTCTGTTGTTTATTTATGTGATATTTTTTTGTGCTAGAAATACAGGAGTTAGTTAGTAGCACTAATTACAACGACGATCACGAAGACAACAGTCGATGGGAGTCATACAGTATTTTCAAAAATATTATTTTTTAGTTCCATTTAAATATTATACAATGAAGCAAAGTGTTTCTTTGTAAGCTGTTTTTATTTTAAGGCTTACAAATATTGGAAAATGGCAACCCAGAAATATTGTACGAGAACATGTTTTTGAACCGAACCCTTTTCTACTTTTTTTTGCTCCGGTTCAGGTTCGGGTTCGGAAAGAAAAAAAATTGTTCTGCTCCGGTTCAGGTTCGGTTCGGACTTTCCAAAAATTCCGGAGTCTCCGACTCCGGAGCGATTCAGGTCCGAACCGGTTTGCAGCCCTGCTTCTGGAGGCCTTTGCGGCACTTGACATTACACTGCTTAACAATGCACAGTGGTTTTTTTTGGCCTTTTTCTGGCATAAACCCCAAAATTTTTTTTTCAGATTTCAAATATTAACTGGTTATTTTTTTATTTCCATACTCACATTAGTTTAAAAAACAAACCCATTCAACCTTAGTGGCCACACTGCTTTTTTGACGGGCGGTTGAAGTCAGCTGTTTGTGTGCCACGTGTTTTTTGTGAAACTGGCAGCAAATATTTGCCAACTTTGAGTGTGTCTGTTTAAAAAGTTAGAAGCAAAATAAAAAATGTAAAAACGCAAACTGTTAGTTCAGGTATGTTTTGTTAAGATTTGATAACTGGTTTGCCATTGTTGTGTGCTTTTGTCTAATTTTGCCGTGTGTTGCTTGTGTGTAATTTTATGTTGGCCCTAACAAGTGTAGCAATGTTTTTTGGATGATTAGTTGTGCATGGCACAGCATGGCACAAAGTCTTAAATGCAAAGTTGTTAACGAAAGAGTGTAGATTAAAAAATAACTAACACTTTTGCTACAAGGTGCGACTTTTCGAGAAAATTGGCCTTATTGCAGCTGAATTCATGCTTAAGTTGAAGATATTTCTCAAGAGAGAAAATTTTTTTCGTTTGGTTGCGTCAAACACAAAAAAAGTTTCTTAAGTCGTATTTAGTGCCATAAATAAAAGTACGAACCGAATTTTAGTTCAATAGTGTAAAATACAAGAAAGTTGGAGCAAATCGGATGTATCAGTTATATGGCAGCTATATGAAATAGCATTCCGAATCGAACCATATTTCATAAGTCGCTTAAGAAGCTTAAAATACGTGCTCAAAGCGAATTTCAGATCAACATATTTAAAACCAACGAAGTTGGTGCATATCGGCCAAATCGGTTATATGGCAGCTATATCAAATAGTTGTCCAAACCAAACAAGATTTGGTAAAACGTATAAGAAGCTTAAAATACGTGTACAAACCGAATTTCAGCTCAATAGCGTAAAAAACAACATAGTTGGACCATATCGGCCAGATTGGTTATATGGCAGCTATATCAAATATCGGTCCAAGCTTAACAAGATTTGGTACAACGTATTAGGAGCTTAAAATACGTGTACAAACCGAATTTCAGTTCAATAGCGTGAAAAACAACAAAGTTTAAGCAAATCGGCTAGATCTGTTATATGGCAGCTATATCAAATATTGATCTAAACTGAGTAAAATTTTCCAAGTCGTCCTTGGGGCCCAAAATATGATAATAGTCCAAATTTGTGGTCAATAACGTAAAAACTAGAGTTTATGCCAAAAAAGGGCAAAAAAAAACCACTGTGCAATGGTGCAAAGCAGACCTACTATAAGGCGGGCAGAGGCTCAATCATCACGTTTGTAAGCAGCAACCTTCTCCCACGGAGCAGCTGGGCCATTACTCATATGGCCATTATCACCACACTGCAACAACCCTGCAGCACAGTTAATAGATGCTCAGCCAAAATGCGATATAAGGTAGAAACACTGGATACGGAAATGATCCCCATCCACTTGGATGGCTTCACCACTCATGGGTCAGCCAATGATAGAGCAGATCAAATGGCGGCGCAACTAAAAGCTGTATGCGACTGCGCGATGCTTCCGAAAGGCCGTGGACTACCGAAGAGGAACGCGGGAAATAGCAGAGTTACGAGAGGAATGCTTACGTGCGAGAAGGAGATGTCAGAGATCACGTCGCCTACAGGATCCAGAAAACTGGCAGACATTGCAGGAGTGCTTTAAAGGAAAAAGACGAGTCTTAAAAAGGAAAATTGAGGAGGCAAAGCGCGAATGCTTCAAAAATATATGTAGCGACCTTGATGAGAATCCCTGGGGCCTCGCATACAAGCTGGCGATGAAAAAACTTAAGGTTAGCAACCGGCCATCCCCAACATGCCATTATCAGATGGCGCACATAGTTATGGAACTGTTCCCACCCCAAGCTCTGCGAACACAACGGACCCCGAATAGACCACAAACACCAGATTGGCAAGGAATGACACAGGAGGAAGTGCTCGTAGCAGCAAGTGCTTTCGACGACGACAAAGCGCCAGGACCAGACGGTGTCCCCAACAAGGTACTTAAATTAGTAGACAAAGCCAATCCTCAGTCATTCGTTGACCTATTCGACGCCTGCCTATCAGAAGAAATCTTCCCCGACAGGTGGAAACGGCAGAGGCTGGTCCTAATCCCAAAAGGAGCAACCCAAACGGAAAACGCATCGGCATATAGACCAATATGCATGCTGGACACCACGGGAAAAATGCTGGAACGAATTGTGCAAAAGCGTCTGGAGGATGCAGTGGAAACATGGATGTCCCCCCTGCAATATGGATTCCGAAGGAGAAGATCGACCATCCTCGCCATTGGTAAATTGCACGATTTAGCGAGCCAGGCCATCGAAGGGAAGCGTTGGAGGTATGGCAGCAAGGAGTACTGCCTGGTTGTCACACTGGACATAAAAAATGCGTTTAACTCGGCAGGGTGGCAGCATATACGACTAGCTCTCGATACCATAGGCGTCCCATCATACCTTGGAGCTATCATAGAGAACTACTTCAGCAACAGAGTACTTATCCATGAGACCGACCAGGGCGAAAAACAGTACAGCATCACAAGAGGTGTTCCACAAGGATCTGTACTAGGTCCCATGCTCTGGAACATTATGTACGATGGTATACTGCGCTTACAGCTGCCGACAGGAGCTACAACGATTTTATTCGCCGACGACATCGCCATAGTGACCGTCGTAAAGCATATCGGAGAAGTGGAACGAAACTGCAACTTAGCGATCGCAATAGTGAAACAGTGACTTGAACGGATGGACCTGATTTTAGCCACACACAAGACGGAGGCGGTACTCATCAGCAGTCGAAAAGTTGTCGAGACGGCCACGATAAGGGTAGGCGAAGCCACCATCACCTCTCAGCCATACATAAAGTACCTAGGGGTTATGATCGACCACAGGTTAAACTTTAGGGAACACTTGGCGTACGCTAGTAAAAAAGCAGGAATAACGGCGACAGCCTTAGCCAGAGTCATGGCCAATATAGGAGGCCCTAAACAGTCGCGACGGAAACTACTCGTGGGAGTTGTTAGCTCAACATTGCTATACGCGGCCCCTATCTGGGCACAGGCCACACGATACGACTCATACGTACGAGGGGCAAACGTAGCGCACCGGCTGTGTGCACTTAGAGCTATATGTGCTTTCAGAACAGTGTCGAATGATGCAGCACTGGTGGTGGCGGGTCTGATCCCATTCGACCTGAAGGCACAAGAGGCGGCCAAAATTTTCAAAGGAGGGACAGATGGCACAATACTGGCTGAGCATAAAGCGGAAATGCAAATGGAGACCCTACGAAGATGGCAAACCAGGTGGCAAAGGTCTACCAAAGGACGGTGGACGTACAGCCTAATCCCTAACTTAGGCCCTTGGCTAGACAGAAGACACGGACAGGTTACATACTATCTGACGCAACTTTTGACAGGACACGGGTGTTTGAAATCTTACCTCTATAGGTTTAAACACGCTGACGACCCTTATTGCCCGGAATGTACCGGACAGTCGGTCATCCAAGACGCAGAACACGTTATTTTTAATTGTCCGTCTTTCATTAATGAGCGAACTGAACTAAGCAGGCGGGTTGGGAGGACACCAGCCGTTTGTAACCTGGTGGAAATAATGCTAGAGTCTGAACAAAATTGGTCTGCAGTTTGCAGTATGGCCACAACTATTTTTCAAAAGCTGCGCTACGCAGAAAGACTGCGTATTCCAAATTCATAGGAGAGAATCCTAGGTGAGCCTTGGGGATTCCCCCTGGCGAAGTTATACCTAAAGGTAGTTCCGCCGGGAATCGGGATGGGGGTGGATTGTTTAGTGGGTGCGGTTACTCAAGTCCCACACTTTGGTTGCTACTCTCTAGCGCCAAACCGGCTTTAAAGCTTTCAACCACCCCTACAAAAAAAAAAAAAAAAACCTATGATGATATGATCAGCCACTTTGCACTTTTAGTGTCTTTTGGACAGATATCAACATACAATTTTTTTCGTAAGTCTGACGAAGATTTGGATCATAGCTGATGAAGAAGCATTTGTATATGGTTATGACGCCAAGACCGAAGCACCGTCCCCCAAATTCAAGCGGCAAGATACTAGTACGGTTAATAACGAATAGTTATTCAGGTTATGTGCATTTTGCGTTAAGAATTCGGCACATTGTAGTTTTTGTCCGTTGACAATCGTCTCCCGACTCTGAAGACGCGTCAGTAACGTTTCCTTATTAAAGATAATTAAAAATATTTTGCATTTGGCTGGCTTAAGGTCGGTGGAGAGTTACAATTCAATGTAATCAACACAAATCAAAAGAGATTAATTACAACAATTTGGAATAGCAATTGGTTTGTCCGTACAACGATCGCTGTTTCAAAGATAACCACATCTTATCATCAGCGGACTTTTGTGTTGCATATTCACATTCAAACGACCACACAGACTTCCTTATAAACCTTGCCTAGAATTCTGCTATGTTTTTTGAACGTATTGCTCTTGTTTTTCCAATTGTTGTAATTAATTTCTTTAATTTACCAGCCAAAAAACAGATCGCTAAAACCCATATAAGTATAATTAAAAATATTTGCGTTATATGCACATCATACTTATGGGAAGAGATATTTAAATGATAAGTTTATAAAATATTTCAAATATATATAGCACATTTATTTCGACTATTGATCTTAGCAACAGTAGCACTGAGCTAGAGCATTCGACTGTGAAGCGTACGGTTTCGAGTTCAAATCCCAGTAAAAGTATGTTTATAAAAAAAAAAAATTTTAAGTACTTTCAACACATTTCAAAATTGCGAATAAATATGATTTTTTTTATTATTTAAAAAAAAAACACATTTCAAAGATGTGGTGTTGCGGTTGGTTGGTGGTGGTGATAGAAACAAATGTATATGAAATTGAAAAAACCAAAATATCTCTTTTTCTTTTGGTCTTTTGGGTGATAAAACCGTTTGGTCGATGTATAGTATATACCGCCCGCCATAAGGCTTACCTAAGCAGCCTACCGCTCGGTTGGACACTTTTGTCTGACCGCTGGCTGCAGTGTCCGGATTTGATGACATCCCATATAAAATCTGGTATGAGAGCTGGTATGGGGGCCGGCAGCCGGAGCCAGAATCCGGCTGACATTCTCTAGCCGGCCGGCGACCTTCCGAACTACAGGGCACTGTTCGTTAAGGGATATTTCATGTTTCCTATATAGCTCTGTATTTACTAAAAATCTTATTGCAGCAGCAATTTTTGAAGGCCTAATGGTCTCTGCCATGAAGTCACGATCATACTCCATCCTGCGTTTGAGATGAATCTGAATTACCACAGCTTCGTGAAATGCCCTAGGAAGTGATGTCACTACATTGGAGACGGGAATCGGGACATTAACCACGGTTCCTCTTATTGCATTTTGTCGGCCATAACCTAAAAATTTAATGATCATAAAGGGAAGTCGAGAAGAAATAAGCCTTTCTTCTAAAGGCGTCAATGCCTTTAAGCATTCTGGCAGGTCAGGAAAATCTGGACCATTCGAAGTCGAAGCTTTTGGTTTTTTGCCCAATTTTATGTTTCGACTACAGGTCTTACAAAAGCTGAATTTATTGTTGGGAGACGGAAATTGATCGGACAGATGCAATATATCTGCGGCTATTTCTACGCTACATTTGTTTTCAATAAGCTCGCGGGATATTTTCTCCACTTGGTGTGGAAACCAAAATCCTTTGCATTAAATGCAAACCTGATCGGGACCCTGCTTGACAACTCTATTTTAGCTTGCAATCATGGTACCTAAACTAACATTTTGAATCGAACGGTCTCTACCTGAAGGGCTATCTTCTCTAAGTTTCCTAATACGGGCTGCATTACGCATATTTTCTGATCTACGATTTTCATAATCTGCCCTATACTGGCTGACGCGTTGAGTTAAACTTATATTAGCATTAAAAGCCCCCTGCCTAGCTTGTAAGCGCGCACTTTGCCTTGCAATGGTGTTTCTAGCTTGTTCAATTATTCTTTGAGTGGGATTGTCTCTGACCACTGATCTTTGAAACCTATCTCTGGCCCTTTCTCTAATTCTACTTTCCAAATCCTCCCTGTTTCGTGCGTGCGATTCGGTGTTCTGTCGTTGCTCGTTTACCCGAACTATCGGGATTTGTCGGCGCCTCGAACGAAGCAAAGTGTGAGCTGATTGTTCTTGTTGTCTAATGGAAGAATCGTTTCTACGTGCAGCACGCTGTACTGTATTTTGTTGTTCTTCTTTTACCCGAACTATCGGGTTTTGTCGGCGTATTGAATGTCGCAAAGTGTCGTTTCTCTGTTCAGTTTCCCTAACTCTCCCATTCCTTCTAAGAACTTGTCGACGCTGAATGTCAAGAAGCTGTTCAGCTTCACTTTATTCTGTATTGGCCCTTCGCTCCCTTTGTGACGCTGCATTTTGTTCCCTCTCATGATTAGCCCTTTCTATGTTCGACCTATTTAACTGATTCCTAGCCCTTTGGATTTGAGCCCTACGTGAAGCGGAAATTCTACTTGTTCTAGGCATTATTTAATAAAGTAAAATTATTCGAAATTGGGGTTTTTGAAAAAGAGTGCAAGTTCTAATTTTGTAAGGAGTTATGTGGATAGCTTTTAAAAAGACTTTTCTATTGCAAATCAATTTAATTGTTTGTGGAAATATTGTCTGAGAAATAATAAGTTTTTTTTTAAGCTTGGTATGGAGATACTTGCGAAAAGTGTGCAAAATCTCTGCACATTATTTCGTCGATAGCAACTGCGAAATAAGTTGCTCATCTCTAATTGCTTTGTTTTCAAATTTAATTTGGCGGGACAATTTAAACTAATTAACAGCGAATATTTATGGTGGCCTTTAATGATGCAATTGTTGCAGCAATAGCTTTATGTGAAGCTTTAGTTAAGGCACCTAGGGTTCGGCAGTGTTTGTTATATCCTTACTTCCTGTGAAGATCCATGTGGAGGTAGTTGTATAACTTAAATAAATCGCAAAATAATAAATCGTTTGTAGGTTCATCGTTACTGTTTCCGCTATTCCTGTAGACAAGCTTGAGCTCCTCTTGAGCTCCCAAATAATTACGTCCGTCTGCTTATCGTTTGAATAGAAGAAGAAGGTTTATTTTACAAGCCAACCTCATGGCTTTTCTTACAAAAGTTATCGATATTCGATAGTACAAAATTCGATCGTACAATATTCATAGTGATTCAATTGCCTAACAACTAGTTCCTTAGGACTTCAAACAAGTTCATTTACTTCAATTAATTATAATATACTTTGGGCGCAAACATACTCCCCGCCTTGGAAGCTCCTTCCAAAATAACCAAATCGTTAGTCCAAGGGCAGTGGGCTGAGCTTGTGGACGTTCCTTTTGAAGAATCCAGTTTTCGTCTTGAGGGTGACGACACGAACAACGCCATCAGTGCCTGGATGTACTTCGTGCACCCGTCCAAGTACCCAATGCCCCGGATATATGTTGTCCTCCGCAATGAGAACCAATGTTCCAAGTTGAATATTCTTGGAGCTGTCTTTCCATTTGACTCGCTCCTGTAAAAGGGTCAGATACTCAGTTGACCACCGCTTCCAAAATGCGTGATGAACTGCCAGAATGCGTTTCCAACGGTTCGTCATAGACAGCTTCAACACGCCATCATCGAACGGTTCAGGCATAGCATTAAGTGGTCGCCCAACCAAGAAGTGACCAGGCGTCAATGCCTCGAAATCGTTTGGATCCGACGACAATGGGAGCAGCGGTCTGGAATTCATCAATGCTTCGGCTTGAGCAATAGCAGTGGACATCTCTTCATAGTTTAGCGCCGATCCATTCACACAGCTGACTAACATCCTTTTAGCCACCTTGACTGCGCTCTCCCACAGTCCACCAAAGTGGGGGGACCGCGGCGGTATGAAATGGAAATTCACTCCGTGAAGACTGCATTGATCCAAAATTTGGTTCCGGCTGCTCTCATCCCAGACGACTTCTGCTGTCCTCTTTAGCTCTCGAGCGGCGCCCACAAAATTAGTGGCGTTGTCGCAGAAAATCTCAGAGCTGAGTCCACGTCTGGCAAAGAATCGCTTCAGTGCGGCGATGAAGGCACTTGTGCTTAAATCTGACACCAGTTCTAAGTGACAAGCCTTGGTTGTAAAGCATACCATAACGCATAGGTACACCTTCACTGGCCGCCGACCTGTGATGTTGAAGTGCATCCATAGGGGACCGGCAAAATCCAGGCCCACCTTCTCAAAGGGATGGACACCAGTTCGGACTCGACTCGCAGGCAGCGGCCCCATCATTTGGCTGGACATCCTTGGTCTATGTCTGAAGCAAGCAATACAACTCCGCACCGTTCTGCGAGCCAATTTTCTGCAGTTGATTACCCAGAATCTTTGCCTTACAATAGCACTCAACAGCAGTGCTCCGGCATGCATATTGGCTCGATGTGTGTATACAAATATCGAATTTACTATAGCATGATCATTTGGCATTAACATTGGATGTTTTACCTCAAACGGTACATCGGCCTTGGAAAGTCTACCACCTACACGAACGATTGGTACCCCTTGCTTGTCATCTATAACTGGATTTAGCCCTTGCACCTTCGCGGTTTTAATGACTTCTTTTCTTTTTAGTCTATAGATTTCCTCACCAAATCTTACGTTTTGCAAGTTAAAAACGATGTAATCCAAACCACCCCTCAACTCGACTGCAGTTAGCGCAGCTTCTGGTTCAGAATTGACTTCAAACTTTCGCACAGGACGATGCCAGCGATATATATATCCGAAGACTCGTTGCAATTTTTGGAAATCATTTACATATTTACAATCTTTTAATATATCAACCGTCTGTATGTTCTCGGTTGCAATCAGACTAAACTTACAGCTTCGCTGTTCTGGCATATTTTCAGAGCTTTTCCACTGCATTGTTGGCCACAGCTCACTAGGCTCCCTGCAGAAATTTTGGGCCTTCCCACCATAACGATGAATTTTTTAAGTCTGCGGTATGTAATCCACGGGAAACAATGTCCGCCGGATTAAGCTTTGATTCGACCTTAAACCAATCTTGCCTATTGCTTAATTCCTGGATCTGAGCGACTCGGTTGGCTACGAAGGTTGCCCAGCGACTAGCATGGGACGACAACCAATTTAGCACAATCGTAGAGTCCGTGAAATATCGAATTCGGGAAACAGTGTGGTGAATACATGCGACTACTCTAGCCATGAGTTTGGCCAAGAGAAATGCCCCTTTCAGCTCTAGGCGTGGCAGCGAGGTAACCTTAACTGGCGCTACCTTAGATTTCGCTGTCACGAGTTGCACAAGGATTGCTCCTGTATTGTCGGTCACACGCGCGTAAATCACACACCCATATGCACGGCAGGATGCGTCCGAAAACCCACAAAGCTATTTCGTTACTCCGCGGGACGACTGACCGTGGAAGCGAGCACTCGTGTACAAGTTTTAACTCTTCTCTATATTTCTTCCACTGCATTTCAAAAGTGGAAGGTAGCTCAGCATCCCAACCCTGCTCAAGAAGCCATAGCTCTTGCAGAAATATTTTCCAAGAATCACAACTGGGCTTAGAAACCAAGAGGATCAAACAACTGAGCTAACTCAGACAAAACTACACGTTTTGTAATGGGATCCGACTGATTGTCGGTGTATGAGAACTTGAAAAGATCTTCGCTGGCCGACCAACCAATTCCCAGTGTCTTTACCACGTCTGCAGTCTTTACTGCTAACGGCCCTTCATCCTTGCACTCCCTCTAAGGCAAGTTTGCTGTTCGACCACCATTTGTGGAGGTTAAACCTTCCTAATTGTAACAATTCTGTCACCTCGAGTTTTAACCTCTCCACTTGCTCCTCGGAGTCAGCTCCACAAAGCATATCATCCATGTAAAAATTTCTCCTTATCGCTTCCGAAGCTAGCGGATATTCTTGTGCATATTTCTCGGCCAGATAAAGTAAGCAACGAACTGCCAGAAATGGTGCCGAGCTGGTACCGTAAGTTACGGTTTTTAAGCGCAGTACCTTTATGACTTCAGTACTGTTCTGCATCCATAGTATGCACTGGTAATTACAGTCGGCTTCGCTGACCAGAATCTGTCTGAACATCTTTGATATATCGGCCGTTAAGGCGTATTTATAAAACCGAGATCGGACTAGAATTTCAAACAGCTCGGGCTGTAAAGTTGGTCCGACTAGCAAGGCTTCATTTAGTGATACTCCATTGTTACTCTTACACGAAGCGTCAAATACGACACGCAGCTGAGTAGTCAAGCTATCCGGTCGTATTACCGGATGGTGAGGCATAAAATATTTCACCTCGTCTATCTTAGCATGATTTACTTCCTCTAAATGACCTAGTCTTCTGTATTCCTCTATGAATTCAGCGTATTGCTCCTTTAGAGCCGGGTTACGGTCAAGCTTTCGCTCCAGATTATAAAATCTTTTGAGCGCTATATTATAAGACTCCCCTAATTCCATTTTAGGTTCTCTTAATGGAAGGTTAACAACGAACCGGTTAGACGGCGTCTGCGCCACGGTTGAGACGAATTTCTCCTCGCATTGTTTTTCTTCTTCCGTAAAAATACAAACCGGCTGCGAAACCTCTTCGCACTGCCAAAACTTTTGCACTAACCTGTGCAAGCCCTGATCATCGGGCGTAGAATCCGAACTATTGTTGACGATTAAGGAGATGCCATTATCCATTGTACATTCGCCAACTAAAATCCAACCTAACAAGGATTTCTGCAATAGTGGCATATTTGACCCTAATTTGATTTGCCCAGCAACTATGAGCTTAAAGAAGAGCGTAACACCTATCAACATGTCGATCCTTTCGGCAGAATCGAATGCCGGATCTGCTAGCAGTATTCCACTCGGCACCTTTAACAATTTTGCAGCTGCTGTACTTGTGGGGCTGTACTGTGTAATCTCTGGGAGAACTCCAAATTTATCCTTAGCGCTGAACTTTGTAACTCTTGATTTGAAGGTAGCCTCCACTTCCCCAATCATTTCGGACTTTGCATTACCTATTCCACTTAAAGAATACTGACCAGGCTTAACTTGTAACTCCAATTGAGCCACCAATCGGGATGTGACGAAGTGCAGCTGGCTGCCCGAATCAAGAATGCATCTACATGGATAGTACCTGCCATTTGAGCTCTTTACAAGTACTACAGCAGTGGCCAGAAAACTTGTGGACGTACTTGTCAATAGAGAACTCTGCAGAGAATTGCTTATGTGGACAGAGTTTGTTCGACCGGCCAGTTCAGCATTTTCCCTGTGCAGCAATTCATGATGAGGTTTGTTGCAAATACGACAGCGTGGTATACTACATTCTTTCGTTTGATGACGTTTGCTAAAGCATATCAGACATAGGCTCAACCTTTTCACTTCCTCATACCTTTGCAATGGGGAAAGTTCTTTGAATTTCGGACAACCCTTTAAAAATTGCTTTCCTGAACAACTATAGCAACCGTTGCTAACATGACTTGCCACTGCTGCAGTCAAACTGGACCGCTTAGGCTCACCCTTAGGGTTCCCACGTGAACCAGCTGTCTTCCTGACCTCTCGATTGGCTAGGTTCATTCCTCTATTAATCAAAAACTGAGACAAAAGCTCCCATGATGGCAACTTCAAACAATCATACTCGCTGTCCCATCTCTCCAACGTCTCCTCATCTAGCTTGCTGCGGACAAGATGAAACACAATGGCTCCTAGCACTGCCTTGTCATCACCCAATGAGACTAGGGCCGTAAGCTGTGAATTGACCACATCTACTAGGGCTGTTAATAACTCTCCATCAGCTTGCTTAAGCTTTCGAATGCTAAACAGCTCGCACACATGTGCCTGGAAAATTATAGCCTTGTTTTCAAATCGATCTTTAAGCAATTTTATGGCCTTCTTGTAATTTTCCGTTGATAATTCTAGACATTCGATTGTACTTCGCGGAATGGGACCTAGACACGACTTTAAGTGTATGAGTTTCGACAACTCATCCATTTCACTATCGTTTTCTATTAACTTTTCAAACGTGTTGTGCCAACTCGTCCATTCCGTATATTTGCCTGAGAATTCTGGTATTTTTAATACCGGCAACCTTGATGAAAGGGAACTGCCAGAGCTTTTCAAAATGGTTGAGTTCGCAATTGGATTTGGAGAACTTGAAGATCGCCTTCCCTTTTGGGTACAGAAACTTATGATTTTAGCCTTTACCTCGCAGTACAAATCTTCCATTTGTTGACGAACCTCGCCCTCAGCGACCTCATTACTGTGCTGTTCAATTTAATTCTGAACACTGCAAAACTGAGAAAAACTTGCTTCAATTAGACTTAATCTCGCCTCTAGCTCTGCCGCCGTCATTGAAGAGCAGTTTTTCATTACATAGCTTTTATTGCGGTTTAAAGAAGTGATTAAGCCTTCTCGCGATGAGTGAAACTCTGACTCTTTAACTCCCTTTCTTTGTCCCATTTTGATTTATCGCTTATCCGTTTAATTAAATTTCCACCAATCGAACGCTTCGTCACTATTTTGAAAGAATAATAATAATTTTTTCCAGTGTAGTTACGTTAACTCCAGAAGCGGTAACACTTTATTAAGGTAACGTTATGAAACCAAAAGCCACTATGCGTCCACGCTATGCTTAACTTGGTCAGCTATACGTATACGTCTCTGCTACCAATAATTAGCTGGCAATAATAATTTTTCACAAAATGCGCCAAGAATGCGCTATGGTTCAACCTAACCAAAATTATTGTCGTCCAAGTCAATTCAAAGTCAGTAAGTATGTATGTAAACCACTGTTGCAATTAACACGTGTTTATATATGAATATGTATGTGTGCTCTAACCTATGTCACCTACTATTGCATACACATACAGCCTTCAGCCAATGTACCGCTATAACTGACCTGCCACAACTTATCTCCAAGTGAGACTTCTTTGAGCACTTAGATCACACACATCGAACTTGCAATGAACATGCCATGTAAGACGTACCAGTTGTCACTTGCAGTCACTGACTCACAGCCCGAATCCAGAGCTGCTGCTGTCTCCAGTAGACGCAGCCCAGCCTCCAGGTTGATCTTCTGCTCCAATGATTTTAGCTCC
Organism: Lordiphosa clarofinis; assembly: GCA_018904275.1. Taxonomy (NCBI): domain Eukaryota; kingdom Metazoa; phylum Arthropoda; class Insecta; order Diptera; family Drosophilidae; genus Lordiphosa; species Lordiphosa clarofinis. The sequence continues at coordinate 167,840 of JAEIGQ010000183.1, forward strand.
TATTCTGAGCCTCCAATGGGTGAGCTACCAAATAGCGAGCTCCAGCCGGGAAAAGAACCTTCTCCAAAAGGTCCCTGCTCGGGCGCCAAAATGTTTCCGCTATTCCTGTAGACAAGCTTGAGCTCCTCTTGAGCTCCCAAAAAATTACGTCCGTCTGCTTATCGTTTGAATAGAAGAAGAAGGTTTATTTTACAAGCCAACCTCATGGCTTTTCTTACAAAAGTTATCGATATTCGATAGTACAAAATTCGATCGTACAATATTCATAGTGATTCAATTGCCTAACAACTAGTTCCTTAGGACTTCAAACAAGTTCATTTACTTCAATTAATTATAATATACTTTGGGCGCAAACAGTTACTTTTATTTGTAACTTTTCAATTATTTGCTCCAATTGGCAATTGGTGCTCTTTGGACACGACTAGGGAAATGGCAGAATCGACTGTTGTGGCCATTTCATCTCGATGTTATATACTTATAATGCAGTATCATTGATTAAAAGATGTTGTCCACGACATGCGACGACAAAGAAGTCCCAAGTCTGACCATTGAAAAGTTCTGCGGCTCATCCGGTCAAAATACGGAATCGCCGTCGTTCACAATTGAATCACTTTGTGCTGGACCAAGTTCCTCATCAACAGACCTCTCGTTCGAGGAGTTAAGGTTCTTGAAAAGAGAATGAGCACTTATTTGTTCACATGCATGGCACACATACCTTGTGCCGACAATTTGGTCAAAAAGTGGAGCTAACTGCCACTTCACATCGTTGCGATGGATACTCCACCACCGCTTTAACTCTTGGCGTGCTTAGAACGCCGCCAGCGAACGGTGGCGCTGTCCTTTACCGAAGCCAAAGCCGCGCTGTAATGATCTCCTAGCAAAAACAATCAACTGTGAATAGCATAATTAAACTCAATAAATTTCTATACTTTTATAGATCGTTTTTGACAAGCCGCTATCACCTTTTCCTCCAATGAAAAGATGTTCAGCCTTTTTAATGTTTTTGTATAGTTGTCCTACTCATTTAAAAACTCCGCGCCACAACACTTGTATCTATATGAGTGTCTACCGCTATGCAGAGTACGAAAAATATGTTTTACATATATTTCACACCTTCGAAATCAACTCTCATCACTTGCCTATCGGGTGACTATCGCGTGACACGTTGACGTCGGGTGGCAACGCTGTGATATCGTATGCCAATTTCGCGCGTGAACGCCATACCAACTCACGAAACAGCAACTTGCGAAATCCGTGCGAAATCATTTTTTTTATATGGACTTTTTCATTTCGCGGCTATTTCGCGGGTATCTCCATACCAAGCTTTAAATGGGGAGACAGAGAGAAGCACTATGTTTACTAAAAAAAATTTTGCGACTTTAAAAATGTGAAATGAGTAATTTTATTTTGAGTGTTTGTATAAGGGGGGGGGATTGTTTATATGTAAATAACTGGTATTTTATAGACGCACATTCAGAACTTGCTTTGTAATCTCCTTTAAACAGTATGCTTTAACGCAAAAATTTATTATAGACGACTAAAACACACGTTGGTCACAATAAAATATTTTACTTGCAAAAACACACGCACTTTGTTTTAATCGCGAAAATATTTTTACGTTGTCCACTTACTCACTGTTAAAGGAAACTGATTCGCTGTGACACGCAACTTGCGTGACGAAGCCTAAAAAACGGCACAAATCCCAGGTAACACCAAAAAGGAAATCCGGAAAAATCCCAAAGTAGGCCGACTTGATCATATACTTGCTACGGGTGGGAGGTCTGAATGAAATGTGACCAAAGGGCTGATACAATAAACAGGTGTCCAAAGACTTATACCAGCAGTGGGCAATGCCCTGGTTGCGGATCTCTCTGCCCACGCTTATATCAGCACCACAGCAATAAGAAAATAACACTTTCAAGATTCTCGTTTTGTTGTCTTTTCATTAAGAAGTCCCTACACTCAGAAAAGCACAGTAGTCTAATTTCATTTATGAAAATTGGAATATTGTACACTTGTGCGGTGAGATTGTCCCAGTTGAACCCTTTTTTCTACCTACCAGGTAGATTCGACTCAGCAATTCGCGGCAGCAATGCTTACAAAATTTTGCCGTCCCATCGCTGCCTGAAAATCGCAAAGTCGGGTAAGTTCATCCTTTCCCGTTAAAGCAGTTACATTGTAACCGCTTTTCATAATTTTTGGGAGTTTGGAGTTTATTATTTGGAGTGAGTGTGTAACCCTGAGAGACGGTTCATCAAAGATTAGAGCGCGGCGACAAATATTTAAAGTTTTAAACTAGAAGACGTTGTGAAATCGTAAATCACTGCGGAGGCGAGGTGCGAACCACAGGCAGTTGCACAGCGGATCGAGGATCGTCGGAAAACAGCGTACACACAAAGGGACAGAATCATTGTAAATAGTTTGGCCACAGCAGCCCCCGCGGCAAGTACAATAACAAAACAATATAAAGAACAAGCATAAAGTCACCCACACTGATAGCAAAGTAAATAGTGGGTGAGACTTGATGCTAATGCTAAAGAAGGAAATAATGGCTGTCAACTCCACAAAGCGTATAACCGTAAGAGACGATAGGATGGCCATAGAGAACAGGTGGTTTTATTGGAATCGTTTTGGTGAATTGATGAGCGACAATCAGCCAGCAGATCAAGTCTTTAAAAGCTTTTATGGAGAAGATTTTATGCTTAGGACTGAGTACAATGCAGTTGAGACCAGATCAAAAAACTAAGGAATGGTATACGCGCCAAAAAAATACATCCTCAATCACATCACTTAGATAATAATTTAAGTAATTGTAAACCAACAAACCGTAGTACGTACATTAAAGCCACAGAAAATCCAGCCACTCATCTCGATTGCAATACTAACACAAAAAACCAGATTGTCAAAATTCTCTCCTATAATGTGGCGGGCCTGTCTAAAAAACTTCTATTCACTGACTTTTTAAATACGTAGCCTCGTTTGAAATTTTTGCCCTTACGGAAACTTTTGTTGAAACTAGATTGGCAGCGGTTGAATCAAAATTCGCAGAATACTGTCTCAAATGGATTCCAGCTATTCGTACCAGCAACAGGGGAAGAGCCAGCGGAGGTATGCTTTACGGTGTCAGAAAACAGCTTGTCAACAGCAAATTAGTGTGCTTTCAAGAGACAAACGGTACCACTCTAATCAAAATTCAGGCAGCTGACGAGAAGAATCTTTGCATCCTGCCGGTCTATATAAACTGCAATCACTGGGATAGGGATATTGGCACTTTATACAACTTTTAAATGATACGCATGACAACCTTTTAATTGTTGGAGACTGCAAAGCAAGGATAGGAAACACGCAGTTGTGTAGATATAATCCGCAGCTTATACATAAAAGCTTGAAAGAACGAAGAGAGGCCAGAGACAAGGTGATAGATGCAAATGGACGTCGCTTCTGTGAGTTGATCGAGATGTTTGGTTTTACCATGGTAAATGGAAGAGCAGAAAATTATCCTCTTGGGGATAACACCTTTATTCGAGGAGAAGCGCGGTCCACAATAGATTTTTGTTTAGCCCGAGGCACCTGGGTGGAAATAATACAGAATTTTTAAATTCATGAAATGGTATATTCTGACCACCTCCCATTAGAAATTACGCACTCACTTGCCACAACTCAGCACGCGAATACCCAAGAATTGAAGCTATTACCTAAGCTAAGATGGTCGAGGAAGCACGCTGAATTCCTTTCAAGCTGTATTACAAGATCGGCCTCATCATGGAAAGGGGGAAATATAAACAACAAGCAGGAATGCTATACAAGGCAATGTGAAGAGGCTCGTTCTCGCTCCTTTGAAGCATTAAGACGGGCTAAGAGAGAAGATTCGCAAGAAGCCATGCGCTTATACCAGCGAGCGAATATATCATATAAGGCCATATGCCAGGAGTTTAAAGATCAGTTTCTTCCAAATTTAGCCACATCTTTAGGTCAAATAAGAGATAGCAAATCCTACTGGGCCGCCATAAAAATGCTAAATGGAAGCACCTTTAAGAAAGCCATAGAAGTTGATGCAGCTAAATTAGGGGACTATTTCAAAGAGCCGGAACATCTAGCGGATCCTCCCTAATACGCACTACCCTTTATTAGAGATGAGTCACTTGATGTAATAACAACCACACAGGAACTATCTGCAGTTGTTAAAAAACTTAAGGACGGAAAAGCACCAGAAATCGATCGGATCCCAGCAGAATTTATCAAATTTGCCACCCCTCTTTTTATGGAAAGTCTAGTAGCCGCATATAATTTGAGTTCCGAGTGGATTTCAGAAGGCGATTATATTTCCAAACTACAGGGGAATCTCATTTCAAAACGGAGTAGCCAAAGTATTCTCAGCGGTGCTTTTGGAGACACTAAACAAATGGATATGTGGAAACGACCGACTGACGGAGTTCCAAGCAGGGTTCCGGAAAGGATACTCCATAATAGACAATATATTTAGCCTGACAAGTATCGCCAGAAAATACATTGACAGCGGACGCAAACTATACGCTTTTTTTGTCGACTTCCGCGCAGCGTTTGATTCCATCGACAGAAGAGCACTCTTTTACAAACTAAGTAATCTGGGCATTTCAAAGAAATTTATTAACACTCTTCAGAGCATGTACAACGCCAACAAAGCAGCAGTATGGAATGGCGAAATGCTATCGGAATGGTTTGCAACAGAATCTGGGGTCAAACAGGGCTGCTTGCTAAGTCCTCTCTTCTTTTCGCTCTTCATCAACGACATTCTTGAGTACCTCCCGGAAGGGATTTTTGTAAATAGACACGAAGTAAAAGCACTCTTATACGCTGATGACATTGTGGTTTTTGCAGAATCACCTGCAAAAATGCAAAAAGCGGTAAATGCACTCCAAGAATATTGCAAAACGTGGAGTCTTCAAGTGAACACGGAAAAGTCCAAGATCCTAATTTTTAAAAGGCATTGGAGAAAACTAGCAATGAATGAAAAGTGGCACTTAGGAGTGGCTGAGCTAGAAGTAGTCAAAACTTATAAGTATCTGGGTATTTGGATATATCATAATGCTCAGTTCAAATTTCATTTGCAAGAGAAGCTTAAAGATGCGAAAGTGGCTATCAACTGCACATGGAAGTCCATCCTAAAGCTTAGTATACACTTCCACCAAAGACTCGCCAAAACAAAAATACCAAAAGTGACAATTCTTTTGTTTTGGGACAATGTGACCAGATATTAAGATGTATGCATGTAAAATGGTCACTTTTCCAAGACCGTAGCTTTTGGTTTAATTTTAAACTATAAGTTTTACAATCAATAAATACAAGTTAATAACATGCGTTCTTCATGGCCAAACCCTGGCTACTGGGCCTGATGAGCAGATATGACACTTTTGCAATGATTAAATTCATAATTATAACCATGTTTAAGTATGATTGAAGTCTCACGGTGTTTTGTACCTTACTTTGAATATTGCGCTCAATCATTGATGGGAAAATTATCCAAATTTCACCCGATTACGCATATTTGTGTATCGGCAATGTCCGATACCTCTTGAAATAATTAAAATTAATTATTCAGGGAGCTATCGATAAAAATACAAAAACTACGGATCTAGTATTTTATCGGTATTTAATCGAGGCCTTTTTGTTTTGAGTGTGGACTGCCACCAAAGAGACTGCCAAAGGATTTTGGCACAAAAATTTTTGTGAGTTTTTTTTATATGGAGTTTTTTGTTTTGGCGAGTCTTTGGTGGAAGCGTATACTAAGCTTAAGTAAGAAAGATGAACCAATCAGCACAAAATATCAACTCTTTGAGGCAGCAGTTAGATCCATAATGTGCTACGGTGCACAAGTATGGGGTATCATGGGATATGACGAGGTCGAGAGTCTGCAGCGGTTCTTTGTCAAGAAACTGTTTCGCTTGCCGAGCTTCACGCCCAATAGCATGCTCTACCTCGAAACTGGGCGGTCCAAGCTGTATTTGACAACCGCAGACATGCATTTTAAGTATGTTCAAAAAGTCTTTGGTATGCCTGAACATAGGCTTCCAAATAAGTTGGCACGGTCTCTACTGCGCGAACGTCAGCAAGTTTTCCTTGTTTGGGAAAACCTAGCCAGCACGCACGGAGTGGCTCTTTCCTTAGAAGATCAATCTAGCTGGGGATCCTGGGCGGAGCAAACTCTTGCTAAAATGGATGCAGCTCACAGGCCGCCATGCATTGAGCAATCGCAAAGAAGCTCCGAACGGCTTATTTACAAAGAGTTACATTATGACCAAGGAGCAAGGAACTTATTTCAAGACACCTTCACAGTGGATCAAATTCGCACCATCTTCAAGCCTAGAGGAGAGATTCTCGAATTAAACTTCGTTCCTAATATGGTTGGCAACGACAATACATGTTCACTGTGCAATTTGAGTGACAAGGAGAACATTGTGCACTTTATCGGCGTCTGTCCCATTTTGAGGGAGCACCGATTGCTAGGCAAGGCTGATCTACAACTGCACGAGATAAAAAATTATCTTAATGGCGAAAACTGGTCGGCACTATTTAGTTTTATAAGTCAGGCTTTAGGATTTCGAAAACAAATTATTAAGGGACAGTTTTAAAAACGGCAACACCGCTATTTGGATTCTGAACTACACAGTTGAACGATCTGATATCTGGGGAAGACCTGGGAAGTCAGGTGTATTAGACTGCGTAGCAAAGGATCTGGGTAGCAGTGATCGACAGACGGTTAGACATCAAGTCGATTAGTATAAACTTCTTTTTAAAATTTTAGCCTATATCCTTAGATAATAACTATAAATGTAATAAGAAGGTGAAAAAATATTTTAAATAAAGAAGAATACTAATATTTTTTTTTATTTCGTCATAAATAAAGATGAATGGGCAAATATTTATCTCTGAATGAAGTATGTGTGTGCTGTGAATTTAAGAAGAAGGTACTGTGCCAAATACCAGCCCTCTCAATCTGTGTCTTCTCGCGCTTACCATTGGCGTTCGCGTTTGTTAACAAACGCGTGGCACCCCAAGTGAATTTGAGCCCAAGCGAAAAAAATGGTTGTACTGCATTACGCATCTTTGTGAGTTCTGGAAACTTTACATCAGTACATATGGGCTAATCCGAAAAATTTTAAACCAAGGGTTGAAATTTAAAGTTGTCCAAAATCCAAATGTTTGTTAATGGAATAATAGTGTACATATTCAAGCTTCAAAATATGTAAGCAATATTGTTCTACGTTGGTTTGTCTGCTCTTGGCAGAGGCATACCTACAACTTCCTCTTGCTTCTATTAATTCTTGAAAAAAAAGGGTTTTTTTATTGGTCACAAAAATGGTAAAAACAGTCGTTATAGATTTTTCCGCTTGGCAAAACTTAAAGTTTGTTTCATTTTCTTTAAATTAAAGTACTCATTATATTTGTAGGATATCTAATACATATTTAAAATTTTAACTAAAAATCGGTTTGCTGTGTGTAACGTCCGCAACGGAAAATTGGGTTGTTTTAATTTAACAGAATGAATTTTAATAATTCGATTATCCAAACTTACTTTATAAATAGAGTTTCTTATGCCCTTTAAACTGATGAAAAAAAAAATATACCTTCATTACACATATTTTTGGAAAACGTTAATGCCAAAATGTGTAACGTCCGCAACGACAAGAAAATTCTCAAAATTTTTGTATTACTATGAGGTGGAAATAGGTGTTTATAATGGATTATTGCCTGCTGAGTCTGAATCTGGGCTCTAAATTGCTCTAGGTTGTCGAGAATCCGAAAAACATAACCTCAAAGTAACAAAAAGTGTGTTTAAATAATATTAATATTAGTAATTGATAAAAATCGGTATTTCCAACATCGGAAAATGAAAACCCAAATGAATTCGAGTTTTATCATTACAAACTGAATTTCAAGCCAATCGGATGAAAAATAATTTTTTCGCAAGCAGAATTTTACGGAAATTTTCTCGTGGGCGGATTTTTCAAAATCTGGAAAACACGTGTCGAACTATTTCGCGTACTAAGCTTACAAACCCAGTTTCAAGTCAATCGGATGAAAAAAAAATTTTTTTCTTATACTATTTGGGTCAATGGAAAAAGTGTAACGTCCGCAACGTAACGTCCGCAACAGCACAAAAATTAAGATATATTAATAACGGGACCACTTATCATTCTTTTGAAAGCTGGGTTGAATTTGTCATATATTCTACTAAATTTTTTGTTATTAGACTTTTTTTTGTTTATTATGCAAAATTCGCTAAAAAATGGAAATGCACATTAGCCTCAAAGTCGACTTCCATTTTTTGTAACGTCCGCAACGGAACTTTAAACAAGCATAACTTTTTTTCAAAAACAGATAACCTATTATCTTAAATTAGGTTTGAAAGTACTCCCAAAGAACTGCATTTTGCACCAAAAGTATTTCAAATATACCAAAGTAGACGCCAGCTGTGTCAATTTTAAGAAGCAGAAAAAATGCGTACAAATGTAACGTCCGCAACGCAGGATTAGCCCATATCCATTTCAACTCCTTCTTAAAATTATGCGTGAAATGTCATATTACACTAGTTTACAAAAAAAAAAAAAAATGACCCATTTCAGCTGAAAATTTTTCTTAGTATAGTTTGGAATGGTGATCTAAAAAATCGATTTCAAAAATTTTTTCATGGCTCCGTTTTTGAAATATTAATTTTTTAAATTTTTTTGGTAGGTATTCTTACATTTTAAGCCATATCTCAGTTCATATTTGTCAGATAGAGTCAAGTAAGAAATAAATCGAAAGGTAATGGAGCTGCCAATAATTGCGTGGAGCATTGTTTTTAAATCGGTTCAGTAGTTTGAATTCAACAACCAAGAATATTTCAAAAAAATCGATTTTTTGCTCGAAAATCCAAGAATTTTCATTTTTAAACGACTAGAAAAAAATATAAAAAATACAAAAAAATTATTTTTATATTTTCTACTTAAGAATCGCACTCTTACGAAGAAAATAAGGTATTTGTGAGGAAAATCGTGTAACACGTACCATAGATGGATCAAATTGAGTAGAGGAACTAACAGTCAAATTTGAGTATATTGTGTGCTTCCAAAAATTAACTTTGTACTTTTCTTCGTTTTTTGGTCAAATTATGAAGTGAACGAAAAGCCAAAACAAAAATAAAAATTAAAAGCGGAACAAAAGTCGAAGCAATCGAAAATTTATTTTAAAATATTCAGGAAAATATCTCATTTTTTTGCACTAAAATGCTTACAGCTCCTGTGTTTGTTCACAGATTTTGATCATCGATATCTGTTTTTCTTTGTAGAAGTGCGGTTCTTATGTAGAAAAAATAAAAATATTTTTTTTGGATTTTTTTATATATTTTTCAGGCGACCAAAAATGAATTTTCGAGCAAAAAATCGATTTTTTCGAAATATTTTTGGATATTGTAGTCAAACTAATGAACCGATTTAAAAACAATGTTCTACTCGATTACCGGCAGCGAAATAACCTTTCGATTCTTGTCTTGCTTGACTCTATCTGACAATTATAGAGTGAGATATGGCTTAAAATGTAAGTGCCCCTACCAAAAAATAAAAAAAAAATTATATTTCAAAAACGGAGCCATGAAAAAATTTTTGAAATTGATTTTTGAGATCACCATTCCAAACTACACTAAAAAAAATTTTCAGTAGAAATGGGTCTTTTTGGCTGTAAACTAGTGTTATTAATCTGCCAGCAAAATCAAAGTTGTATGATTCGACTATATATGTACAATGTACATACTCAAGCATTCATTCGTACCCACGCACACACACATACACACACTCGCAAATAAACAAGCACGCTCACACACTTACGCCTTAGCTGCTTGCAACAAGCACAGCGTGTGTTGCTGGGGGAGGGGGGTGCGCAAAATTTGTTTCGTGAATAACTTAGGTGTTTTTGCTAAGATCGCATTGTGCGTTTCAGAATAGATAGACTTAAGGCCTAAGTTAGTGTATATTAAGCAACGAGGTTGTGCCTTTAAAATTGTGGCTCTGACAGTTTTTTGCGGTTTAAGGGGGGGGGGGAAATTTTGCAAATCTGAAACCAACTTGATCTGCGTACGGTATACACCTATGTGCATGCAAATTTGTATTCTTATCTTTTATAGTCTCTGAGATCGACGCGTTCATACTGACAGACGGACAGACGGACGGACGGACAGACGGACATGGCTAAATCGACTCGGTTGTTGATGCTGATCAAGAATATATATTCTTTATAGGGTCGGAAATGCTTCCTTCTCCCTGTTACATACATTTGCACAACTTCATGATCCCCTTTTACCCATTTTCAATGGGTACAGGGTATAAAAATAAATGTTGCTAAATCTTTCGGTAAACATTTTTTGAGGCAATAAAAATTTTGGTTTCAAAAATATGAATTTTTTCAATCATGGAGCAAAAGAAAAATGTTTAAATTTGAATAGCGCGCGAATAGTACGTAAAAGTGCTCGATTACATCTCATGTGCAAGGCTGCGATAAGATTCACTTGACAATCGGAGTAGAGCGAATGCGTTGACAGCACTTTCAAGATGGCAGTTTACAAATTTCCGGAGCATTCAAGGGTTAATAAGACGGGTCAAACCGGCTTCCGGCCTCTTTGCCGAAAACGTTGCCCAGAAGACACATCATTTGAAAGCTGCCCAGTATCGATACTCCCTAACCTCTTCGTGTAAGAAATTTCCTTGCACAGCAAAAGCCACCTTTATGTGCAGAAAGGTTTTGGATTGAAGACGCGATCGATTTGCTTATTATTTACTCGCATTTGCTTGAAATAATAAAAGCATCATTATACCAAAAGTACAAAGGCAATCGGATAATTTATCTATTGCATTATGAAGCACACCCAATTGGTAAGCATACGCGTACTTTGAGGATGGCAAAAGCCTCATCTAAGAACCACCAAAATTCCCTTTTATTTTGTGCAGCGGGTTGCAAAAGCCTCTTGCTTCTGCTAATTAATCTGCAAATTGAGTCTGCTATCATAGTTCAAGAGAACGTAACCTTAGACGCAGAGAAGGCAAAGCAAAGACGACGACAGCACCCCCAAATTTAATCAGGCAGCCTTGGATCAGACCTAAGTCGGCTTCATCCGCATGGCATGAGACAGATCAGTTACAAGAGCTCCCTGATGACCTCACAAACCATCGAATAATCAGTGAAAGAAAAAAAACAAGTGTGCATCTCTCAACCATATTCTTGGCTATAGAAAACGTCTCAAAATCAGTCAAAAACGCAGCAAAAAGTATTTCTCTTGTTCAATTTTTATACCCTTGCAAAGGGTTTATATTTTGCCCAGAAGTTTGCAACGCATAGAAATATTCATTTCAGATCCCATAAACTATATATATTCTTGATCAGGGCGACGAGCTGAGTCGATTGAGCTTTGTCCGTCCGTCTGTCTGTCTGTCTTTCTGTCCGTCTGTCTGTTTCTACGCAAACTAGTCTCTCAGTTTTAAAGCTATCGAGCTGAAACTTTGCACAGAGTCTTCTTTTTACTGCACACTGCTAATATGTCGGATCCGACCGGATCGGGTGACTATATCTTATAGCTGCCATAGGAACTATCCGTTGAAAAGTGGGTCTTTGTGAGAAAAACTTTTTTGTTTTTAATGTAAACGGCTCCCGCTTCAGCAATTATTGGTTTTATACACTTTTACATAGATTAGAAAGTTTTGCTCCAAGTCGGTGTTCGAAGAGAGAGTTAGACAGGAGATCAGGCATCTTGCTCCCACTTGTAAAGTGGGGATCTGAAATAGACACACTACTCCCACTCGCGAGGGGATTAGCGGCAGATGAGAAGGCTGTGGAAACGGTCAATGGCTCTTAGGCGTTGAATTTTAGAAAAGGGACAATTTGGGAAATGGCACGAAGGCTATATAGGGGGATGATTCCGGTTGCCAAGGGCAGTAGAGTAACTGATATAGCTGTGCGCAGGCAGTTGAAAGTCGTTTTCCGTTTTCCTGACAATTAGTTCTTTTCAACAAAGTTTTGTGTTAAGTGCCGATATATATGTAAGTGTTATTGGAACCGAAAGTTAAAGTTCGCTAGTCCTTTTAACGGTAATTGTCTGTAGTGACCCGAGGATCCTCAAGGATATACGTTGGTCCTGCATTCCCGCCGGCGAAAAAACTAGAGGCTAACAGAAACCCCTTTGGATGAACCCGAGCACACATTTCGACAGCCAGGTTTAAAAGGCACTTTGCGGGAGGCGACAGTACCCAGACAGGAAGGTCGATTTCAGCAACCAGGAGGCACTACAAACGAATTTTCCGAGTGAGTTTGTTCGAATCGAGGGTGGTCAAGCTCATATAAATCCGAGCCTGTGCCCCCAAAGAAAACACCTGTGGCTTACTCTTATTCGCACTGCCAACAGCAGCAACTCTACAACATATAAAACGTCACATCTACGTCAAATTCGACATTTACCTGGCATCTACGCCTGGTTTGAAACTTTATTATACATACCTCTTGAATATCACCTGAAAAGAATAATAAAAAGGTGTTGACCCCAGGCATATACGAAACACATGTAAAAGATTAAAAATTAAGAACATTTATAAAATTAATTTCGAGACACATATACTCATACCCATGCTGTAAAGGCAAAACTAGTGGATCGGATTTCTTTTCACTGCCAGTACTTGTAAAGATTTTGAATTACCCTTGCTTAAAACACACACATATGTATTTTCACACTCACGTCCCAATCTGTCCCTTAGAGCTCCTATAGGGTAGGATAGGGGTTATTTATTTATATATTTATCTATTTATTTATTTATATACTTAATCAAATCTATTTGTTTACTCATACCTGGCAATGGGAAAGGTCGGAAGCCGTTAGGCCTTCAAAATTAAAAATACCCTTAAATATAAAATATTAAAAATAGGAATTATAATATTTACCTTATGTTAAAATAGATGTCTATGTGTGAGGTCATACCGAAAGTTATCAATGTGTATTAAATTGTTGTAACGAATTGAAATGATGTGGTAAAATTTTATGAGGGGGGAGAAGAGGAGCCAAACCATCCTGGATTAAACCGACCGCCAATCTCCTGAGTAAGGGCAGCCGGATGAAGAATCTACATCTGCGATCCGCTGCATAGGAAGGGTGGGGACGTTGCCGGCAAAAACAGCCATGCCGAGATCACTGTCGCCCCTGTTTCTAATAGTTTTTTTTTGTATGTCGTTGTGAGCGTTAAGTTTTGTGAGAGGTATTGATTGTGGTGACTGCGGGCTTGGGAAGTATCCCGCCCTGGGGGGGTATGACTAGCTAGCCGGTGTCAGCCCAAGAACCAGAAGCAGCGGCGTAACACATGCTGTAGTTAGCGTGAAGTGAAAGAGAGAGTTAAGAGCAATTCGAAAGCAATGAAAAATTATCAAAGTGAAAATACCTTAATAGGTGGTTGTGCAAAAATTGAGATGATAAACATTAATTGTTTCCCCAAATATATTCAGCAAACCCAATTCGTCGAAACAATCCAAACTCTTCGAGCAGGCCTTCATCGTCAGCTGCAGATTGGTGAATCAGAATATATGTTTTCTTTTAATATTGCACCCACAAAATCATTAGACTCTCTTTTGATTTTGGGTTTTGTCACCCACGCTTAAACGAAAAAAAATTGTGTGCAATTGTTGTGGTTGTTGTTGGGACCAAATCAAAACGCAAAGAAAAAAAAAGGCAAGCTAACTTCGGCTCGACCGAAGTTTATATACCCTTGGAGATATGTGCCTGACAGTTTGTATGGCAGCTATACTATATAGTGGTCCGATTTCGAAAAATTTTGGTGAAATTATGTGAAATCAGTGAAAACTTATAATTACGAACATTGGGAGCGATAGTATTGAAACCAAAAAGGTTTTTCCTACTAAGACTTTTTTTCAGACCTAAATTTTGTATGGCAGCTATACTATATAGTAGTCCGATTTCGAAAAATTTTGGTAAACTTATGTGAAATACGAGCGTTGGGAGCGATAACATTGAAAACAAAAAAGTTTTTCTCACAAAGACTTTTTTCAGACCTTACTGTAGCATAAATTATTGCAGCCACTATGCATCAGTTCAAAGCTCAGTATAAAACCAAAATAGCTTCACAAAAGCTCTACTTTAAAGTCAAACTATAAGAAGTTTAAGCTTTGGCCCACATATGAAAAAGCAAGCAAGATATATTCCTAAGTACCGTAATTAAGCCTAGCATAAGATTAGCATTAATATCTCTTCTAACATATGTAACCATACCTAGTCCATAAGAACCCATGTAAACCAAATGATATAAATAGGGCGCCTGGCGCCCCTGAAATAAACAATCAAGGTTCAAACCTCAAACCGCCTTCTACATGGCGATCCTGCCTTAAATCGGCACAACATAAAAAAAAAAATAATAAAATCTCCTTACTCCTGCCTATCCTTGGCACAAAATTCCTGCCTACAACAAATCGGCAAAAGGATATGAGCGACCACAAGATCGCTTTAGAGGAGGCAATCGCTGCTTGCCCACAGGCTGGCCCTAAGCCGTTATCCTTGGTGGAATACCGGGCACGCCAACCAGCACACAGAGCGGCAGAGCAACGGAGAGCCAGGGAGGAAGACCTCCTCACCCAAATCCCAGTGGTGAAGACACCAAAAAGGCGTGGCGGCATAAGCGCCAAACTCAGGAGGAAGCGGGCCGCACTACTGGCCAAGGTGAACTCCGACCCACCCCCACCGTGGAGAGAGGCCAGCTGCATTTGGGCAGAGATAAATGTGCTGGAGCAGCAGCAGCAGCGAAGGAGAATCAATGCCATACAAAAACAAAATCCAGCGCCTGCAGAGCAGCAGCAACAACATTAATAAAATCAAATAATCCAAAAAAAAAACAAGAGTGCCTAACGGCAACTTGGCGCTACGGCGATACTCGCCCTCGCTCAACAAATAAAAAAAAAAATATAAAACAAAAAAAAAACACAAACATATGTACATGCACACATTTATTTATTTATAATTATTCTTACATCCTAGTGCGACAAGGATAACCTTATAAATTATTGCACTAGTCACTACAAAGAAAAAAAACGAACATTGAGGAAAGCGTATTAACCTAATTTAATCTAAACTTTAAAAATTACATTTCCACATCTGCTTTGAGCCAAACAAGATATTTTAAACATGTTTAATATAATAAAATTAATTAATTGTTTAACATTAAAAACTGCCTAAGCTTGTCCCTAAATTGCGCTGCGCTACTAACTTCCTTTAATTGAGGGGATAATTGGTTCCACAAACGAACAGTGTGTACGAAGAATTGACGTTCTGAGCAGGAGAGTTTATGTCGTATGCTATTGATATTTTTAGTTCTGGACGATGTGCTGAAACATAATTTGTCATATAAATAGCTTGGCTCTTTTGTAAAAATGATTCGGTGCAAAAGCAGTAGATTTTTATAGTCGGTCCAGTTTCTGGCGAAACTGGATATGTGCTCTCTTCTTCCAACATTGTAGACAAATCTCGCGATATTATTATATGCCACTGTGAGTTTTCGCTGAGATGCCACGTCGCAATTTCCAAAAATTTCTGTACCATAGCACAGCGAGGGTGTCAGGTACGTTTTAGCAATCGATAGTCTAATTTCAGTAGGTAAAAACTGCTGAGTCAGTGAAAGCTGCCTAAGTTGTCCATATGTTTTTCCAGTGGCTTTAATTACTTGGTCACTCCAGGAGAGAGTCTTATTAATTGTTATGCCAAGGTTGACAGCTTGCTCTACGTATTGAATTGGTGTACTACTAAGCATTAAATTAGGTAGTGATTCAGTGCTCAGCAGTTTTTTATAAATAACAATACACTTACATTTAGACGGATTGAGAGATAGTCCATTACATTGAGCCCATTTACTGACATTAGACAGTTCACTGTTACATAAATTAACACAATTATTTATACTTTCTAGAGAACAACTAGCATACAACTGGACATCATCAGCATACTTGTGGACATTACAATTTGACAATGAGACAGGTAGATCGTTAATATACATCGAAAACAGAAGAGCACCAAGAATTGAGCCCTGAGGTACACCGCATTTGACTGGCAAAAATGTAGACATTTCTTCGTGGGTAAATACTGCCTGTCTTCTACCACATAGGTACGACGAAACTAGTTTGATGGCAGTGTCGTTAAAATTAAAAAATTTGCTTAATTTTGTGCATAGTATGTCGTGTTGTACTGTGTCGAAAGCCTTACTAAAATCTAGTAATGTGAGAAATGTCACTTGGCTGTTATCGAGTTGCCTTCGAATGTCTTCGGTAACATTTAAAACTGCTGTGATGCAGCTTCTATGCTTCCGAAAACCAGATTGCATATTGTTTAACAATGGGTTACTTACTAGGAACTTGTTTATCTGTTGTAACATTAAATGCTCGAACACTTTAGATAGAAATGGTAGAATAGATATTGGTCTGTAATCATTATTTGCCTTTGGAACTGGGATTATTTTGGCAATTTTCCAATTTTCCGGGAATGTTGACGTAGTAAATGCGGTGTTGCAGATATGAGTCACATAGTTTAGGATTTTTGGCAATATGAGGTTGAAAAATTTTGAATGCATGTCATCCAGACCAACCGCGCTCGACTTGATTTTGAGGACACATTCGAGGACATCACATGGGCTTACACACGTAAAACTAAAGCTACTATCACAGTTATTATCTTCTACAACGTCAAGGTAAGAGTTAGTCAGGATGTCAGGTGTTATTGATTGTAAGAAATTTTTGTTCAGCTCGTTTAAGTCAGTAGTCACTTTGTTAAAGGATTTCGTCTTACCAACTCCCAGTTTCCTAAGTTCACTCCATTTCTGTTTCGAGGAGATAGCACTTCTAAATTTATTTGCATAATGAGTACGCTTAGCGGTGTTGATCATGTTATTTACAAGACTTCTAAGCACTTTAAACCGCATGTAGTGATCAGAAGTCTTGTACCTTTTCCACTTTTTATAAGCTGTGTCACGCTCTGTAATTTTTTTCGCGATATCCCGCGAAAACCAAGGTTTATGCTTCTCATTATAATTTTTACTTTTTAGTGGTATAAATTTGTCATATAATATATTTATATAACACTGTGCAACAGTCAAAAAAACTACCAAGCACCACTATGCGGAATCGATAGTGCTACCCGAACTGAGTAAATCCCTATCAGCGTTTGGCTAGATTGGTAGCACTTTTTTTTTTATGGACCCTCAAAGTTTTTGAAATTGGGTGTGATAACAAAAAAAAGGTGTCATCAGATTTGGGAATACAGCTCATTCAGTTTTAGTGATAGCTGCAAACAGTCTTCGGCAAAGTTGTAGCTGACAGTCCGCAGAATAAATTTTTCTTACAAAGATTTTCAAAAAAATTGTATTTTCCGGGAGTTTTTCTTAAAAAATTTTTTTGAAAAATCGATTTTTTTTACTTTTTCGAGTATAACTTTTAAAAAATCAAAATTTTTGGCATACATTCTTTGGGAAAAATGAAGCTTTTGAGATAACAAACATCTGTTCTCAACAAGGTTTTACAATCTGAACACTTCCACATCCTCTAAATTGGCCCCAAAAGTGTGTATATCCAGTAAAAATCACTATTTCGTTATCATTCTTCATTATGTTCTCAAGTTTTTTTACCAAAATAGCAGCTAATTAATTTTTTCAAGCTGTTAGAGCAAAACACTACGCGTTTTACTTGTTGTAGTCCATGAATAAAGAAAAAAAATACTTTTTTGGGCGGTATTTTGAAAATTCTCCAATTTATTATTATTTTATTATATTATTATGTTATTGTTGTTATTATAATTATGTTATTATTTTAACAAGCTAATAAATTTTTTAACAAACTGAGATCGTATTAGAGTTAATCTTTTTATTTTATTTTATTTTTTTTATTTAATTATTATTATTATTTTATTTTAATTTATTTTATTTTATTTTATTATTAATTATTATTAAAAATATTAAATTTTAACTTTAATATGATCTCAGCTTGTTAAAAAATGTATTAGCTTGTTAAAATATTTTTTACAGTATTAAATTGGCAACATTTTTACTGATAAATTGGAGAATTTCCAAAAAACCGTCCAAAAATTATTTTTTTATATATTCATGGACTACAACAAGTAAAACACGTAGTGGTATGCTTTAAAAGCTTAAAAAAATTAATTAGCTGCTATTTTGGTAAAAAAAACTTGAGAACATAATGAAGAATGATAACGAAATAGTGATTTTTACTGGATATACACACTTTTGGGCCGATTTAGAGGATGTGGAAGTGTTCAGATTGTAAAACCTTGTTCAGAACAGATGTTTGTTATCTCAAAAGCTTCATTTTTCCCAAAGAATGTATGCCAAAAATTTTGATTTTTTAAAAGTTATACTCGAAAAAGTAAAAAAAATCGATTTTTCAAAAAAGTTTTTTAAGAAAAACTCCCGGAAAATATAATTTTTTTGAAAATCTTTGTAAGAAAAATTTATTCTGCGGATTGTCAGCTACAACTTTGCCGAAGACTGTTTGCAGCTATCACTAAAACTGAATGAGCTGTATTCCCAAATCTGATGACACCTTTTTTTTGTTATCACACCCAATTTCAAAAACTTTGAGGGTCCATAAAAAAAAAGTGCTACCAATCTAGCCAAACGCTGATAGGGATTTACTCAGTTCGGGTAGCACTATCGATTCCGCATAGTGTTGCATGGTAGTTTTTAAAAAAGTTGAAATTTGTTGCACAGTGTAATAGGAGAATTCACTTAACTGGGAATTGACGTCTGTATAAGAATAAATTGTGTTCCAATTACATAGATCTAAGTTGTCCAGAAGTTATTCTTACATTTATATAAAATTTATACATACATTTATTCATAGACTTAGATAACCTTTACCACATACATTTTTCAAAAACAAAATTGTACAGTTATTATTAAAATGAATTGAAGCAAAGAAAATCCAAAACAAATACTCCATTAACAAATTCGCAGTGGGAAAACCAAAACAAAGCAAAAAAAAGAGCTTTCAAAGAGAACTGCAGCTTAAGAAGCTTTCGAAGCTTAATGATCTCCGCACAGTGGTTAGCGGTCTAATTAAAATTAATTGAACAGTGATTAGAAGTCAAAGTAAAAATAGTCGACAATTTTTTGCACAGTGGTTTGAGGTCTAACGAAAAAGAGAATATATATATAAAAATAAAAATTGTTTTCCATACAACATATGGATTGGACAATTATTCAAGATAAAATTCTACCCCACAAAGACAATTTCTATAAGTCTTACAAATGTCTTAACAAAAGTATTCTTCCAATTAGATCAGTAACCGTGGGAAAACATTTAGAAATATTATTTGAAAACTTTAACAAAATTAGAGAAATATTAATAGCAGACTATACTAAATTCAATGCACTACAGGAACTTCAGGCTAATGATATTTTCTTACTTTTTGGAAATAACTTAGATTATATTACGAACAAACATCAAATAATAGCATTCTTGCCTAGACAACTGGAGAACCCAGCCACTTATGAATTTAAACATATGGAAGGAGAAGCAGAATTAAAAAAAGATAAGGAAGATCAACTACCCATTAATATTGAAAAGAAAGATATCAATATGTCACAAACATCTCTTGAATTTCTGAGCTCAGCCGCAAGGCTTTTTCATGATTTTGATGGAAAGGCTGAAAACCTACAAAGTTTCGTTGACTCTCTTGAACTTTCAGATGACATTAAAGAAACACATGAATCGACAGCCATACGTTTCATTAAAACAAAATTAAAAGGGGACTCAAGAATATTGATTACGAATTAGCGAAATAGTATTAAAGCTTAAAAATAATATAAAGGGAGAATCAGTAGGAGTTTTAGAAGCAAAGATGATGAATATGAGACAGCACGGAAAATCAGCTACTGCCTACGCGACAGACCTAGAAAATTTAACAAAAGCTCTCACGCGAGCATACATTTTAGATGAGTTTAAACCTGAAATAGCAAACAAATACGCTACTCAGACAGCTGTAAGAGCAATTACCCACAATTGCACAATTGAAAAAGTCAAAACAATAATGGAAGCCGGCTAATTTAGTAACATGAATGAAGTTATTTCTAAATTTGTCAGTAGTTGTACAGACGCAACTGGCCAAAACAACACAATTCTCTTTACAAGACAAAACTTCAACAACCCCAACAGGCAAAATAATCAATGGCAATACAACAACAATGGTCAAAGAAACTGGAATAACTGGAATAATGGTTATAACAGAAACAATGATAATTACAGATACTGCAATAATAACAATAACCGATATAACAATAATAATAACAACAACCGATATAATAACAATAACAGTTATAACCAAAACAATGGATATAATAATAATAATAGCAGGAACAACAATAACCAAAACAGAAATAACAATATAAGAGTAGCAACTGAAAATAGTCAACAGGAAAACTCCGAACGTCCTCTGAATTCAAATTAAGTACACACACTCAGAAAAATTTTCTTCCTAGATTTTAGGAAACAGTATGCCTTAAATACAAAAATGGACTATAATTGATATATTTAGGTAATTTTTTACCTAAACAGGTCAAATCTGGACTAAAATGTCAAAATTTAGGCAAAAATTTTTAGGCTATCAAGGTCCAATTACCTAAAATTTTATGCTACGGACATGATATGCATATAATTTATCAACTTTTTATTATCTCATGACTTGATTTGGTTGCAACCATCGAATTGAAAGCGGTATTTTATGACCGTTGCATTTCCGCACATAGCAATTTGGAAAACTATTCATGACAAGATTGCTCTAAACATGACCATTGTCATGCAGTTTTTTGAACCGACATGCTTGTGATATGAAAACCTGGAATAATTGAAAATATAAGACCCAATAATTCTTTACTCCATTGAGGACAAATGTTGAAAATTAACCTCCTAGGACCGATTTCAACCCGCTAGCGGTAACCATATTAAAAATAGTTAGAAGGTTAAGTCTGCAGAATCGTTGTACCACAGTTAGACGTGTTTTTCCACTTCAATACCTATTCAAAACCGCTCAATCATTAAAACAGGATAAAAAGTTTTATTCCGCAGATATCACAAAAAAAGTAGTAAGCGCGCGTTCCTTAGCCAAAGAAACCCATTCTCAGTCCACTCTTTGTCATATAAAAAACCCCGTGTCCAAGTCTTAACTTCGTACACCAAATATAAATTTTTAGAAATTTATTGCCTAAAAAGGCCTAAAATTGCCTAAATATTTAGGAAAAATTACCTAAAAAGGCGACTATTTTAGGTATTATATTTGCCAAAATTAAGAAAAGCAACTAATCCAAATTTTAGACATTTGTAGTCCTCCAATGAGGCATAAAATACTAAAGTTTTAAGAATTTTATGTCTAAAGATTGAGGTAATTAAAATTTAATTTTTTAGGTATTGATATGAGTTGGGGGAGTTATGCGTGTATATTAAAGATTAAAGCTTTAAAGCAATTGATAATTTGTTACCATCTATTGCTGGCACACCTCTAACTCCATCACTAAATACGAAAGTATTTCAATCGAAGTGACTTTGTGTATTATTGCCAAATAAATTCGGAGACGTCTGGACTTTACTTAAAATAAAATAAATAAATTTTTTGTAAAAAAAAAATATGTGAACAAGTCTAGCAAGTCCGACTGTAAAAACCCTTATACCTGCGAAAGTGTCTGCTCAGATGTATGTGTTTAGCTGCTGCGGTGCTGCAGCTCAACACTTGACTACCGTTAATCCGATCTTTTCCATTCTTACGCAGATTGATAAATAATGCTGATTACAAAAGAATAGGAGGTGTGGCGTGGACAAAAATTGAAAACTAACTTGATCTGCCTGCAAGTCTCAGATGTAAATCTCTCCTACAGGTCGGACCTCTGTCTCTTACCATCTATAAGATTTGTTTGTTTATACGCTTACGGCTATATAAACTCGACTGTTGATGCTGATCAAGAATATTTATATATTGAAGGGTCGGAGATGCGTCCTTCTGGCTGCGAACTTTCATTTGCTCATAATATATCTTTCTTCTATCAGGAATAGGATATGAGAACCGATTATATGAAGCATTGGGCCTATTTTTCTATTGTATACACTCTGAAATATATCATTTTACTTACCTATATATTGTATATCGTGCTAAAAATAATAGCTATTTTATCTTATTTAATATCGATGCTTTAATATAGTTATAAAAGTAATAAACAATGTAACTTTTGTAAGAAATGTGTTTTTAAATAAAACCTGAATTGTCTAGAGCTATGGATAGTTAATACCCTGTTTTAGGACTCAAAATGACTAAATTTTAGGAAATTTTTACCTTAATCCTAGCATATAAATCATAATTTATTTAGGCAATTTCTGCCTCAATTTTAGGGCATAGAGTACATAGTATTTAGGTAAGGTATGTCCTAAGAATTAGGACCCCCATTGCCTTGGCGCCTTTTTAGGTAATTTTTCCTAAATATTTAGGCAATTTTTGGCCTTTTTAGGCAATAAATTTTTTTGAGTGCACAAAATATATACTCTAAGTCTAAACAACAATAGTTTCATTTTCGCAAACCTTAAAACAAAATTATTTAAATTTCTTCTAGACACAGGTGCGGATATCTGCTTGATAAAAGAGAGTAAACTGTTTAATCCAACAGATATAAACACAACAAAATGCACCAGCTTAATCCTAGCATATAAATCATAATTTATTTAGGCAATTTCTGCCTCAATTTTAGGGCATAGAGTACATAGTATTTAGGTAAGGTATGTCCTAAGAATTAGGACCCCCATTGCCTTGGCGCCTTTTTAGGTAATTTTTCCTAAATATTTAGGCAATTTTTGGCCTTTTTAGGCAATAAATTTTTTTGAGTGCACAAAATATATACTCTAAGTCTAAACAACAATAGTTTCATTTTCGCAAACCTTAAAACAAAATTATTTAAATTTCTTCTAGACACAGGTGCGGATATCTGCTTGATAAAAGAGAGTAAACTGTTTAATCCAACAGATATAAACACAACAAAATACACCAGCTTAAATGGGATATGTCAGGAAAGTGTTCAATCAATAGGAGAAATTGCATTAAACTTAGAAATCGAAAACATTTCAATAAAGCACAAGTTCCAAGTTGTAAAAGATGACTTTCCTATCCCATGTGATGGAATAATTGGACTTGACTTCATTAAAACCTTTAATTGCAAACTTGATCATGCACAACATCAACATCTATTCACATTACGAACAAACTCTCTAAGTCAAAATTTAACTATCCCCATAACAACAGGCTCACAAACAGGTATTTTCACAATCCCATCTAGGTCAGAAGTCATTCGACCAATACAAATTGTGAGGACTTTATTTTTAAAGTCTCACAGTTAGAGTAAATGGAAGTAATATTTAATAACTATTATGTATATTTATATTGTTTTATATAGTTTTAGATTGATGATTATATTTATAGTTAAATGTATATTTAGAGTCAATTTACATTTAGGCTTAAAAATGGGAAAAACCAGGTGGCCGCACAAGGGTTAAGGGGTACGGCGAATTGGTGGCAGGAGCTGAAGGGCAAAGCGAAGAGGAGGAACACGGGGCACCGTTGGAGCACAGCAGAGCGCTGGGAAAAGAACCGCTGGAGTTCTGGAGAAAAGGAGAGAACGGGAGTACGACGAGTGCTCACGCTCGCACTCGCGGAGTCAAAGCGAAGGACAGTGGAAAATTCCACTGATCTGGAGGTGCATGGCAACAACGGGACTTGGCGGCTAATGGCAAACAAATGCGCAGCAGAGGCGGCCCGGTGGTTATAAAAGAGCTCGCTGCTCGAGAGGGAGGACAGTCGAGTACAAGTCCGAGTGCGGTCATTTTTCAAAGCGAGTGCCAAGTCTCAGTGCGCGATTTTCAAGCGAGTGCGAATACCAACGCGAGTGAGTGGAGCCAAAGGAACGTCGAGGGAAATCACTAACGGATCCAAGGATTTGTCGCAGGAAAAGGGCAGAGTGAGTGCGAGAAAGCCTAATTTTAAAACCATCGAGCTGAGCGTTGAAACGAGGGTCGGCGTAACTGAGCGTACTTGCCAGTGGGCCTGACGAAGTCGTGGTGCCAGCGCGAAAGGGCGTAAGCTGAGCCTCCTGCCAGGAGTACATAGCTTCAAGACAGTAGCTGTGCGGTTACAAACGAGAGCCGGCGAGTTTTGCGTACCAGCAAACGTGCTCGAGCGAATCGTGGTGCCAGCGGTGTCTAAAGGAGCAAAAAGGAGTAAAGGCGTTAATTAAGTCGCGCCACGGGCGGCAAATTTTAAGGGGCGGCAAATTTTTAGGGGCGGCAATTTTTGAGGGCTGTGAGTTTCAGGGGCGGGAAGTTTTTGGGGCGGCAAATTTTAGGGGCAGCAAATTTCAGGGGCGGTAAATAATTACAAAATGTATATTGATTATTCTCTTAAATTAAGAAATAGTGGTATTTCTGAAAGTAATTTAGACTTTGCTGTCATTTCAATATGGAGAACGTTGCAAGATTCTGCACTTCAAGATCTAGTAATAAAAGAAATATTCATTGAATGCATTTTTGAAAGCTTACGAATCAGTATAAAGGGATTAAAGAGCAGAGGTCTACCATAGACAGAGTCAAACATTCTGCTATATTGATTATGTTCTCAAGGGAGTATGCAGGAGGGTGCAGATTTGTAGTATGCCTTGAAAAGTTCTTATGGAACAAAAGTTGTGTCAACTGAACAATAATTAAAAAAAATTGTTTTTTCATCAAAAAAAATAACCACAATTTCCATATTAAAGTCCAAAAATTTCATTCCAATGAGCAAAATCAGAAAGTTGTTTTCAAATATACTTTGTAATCAATACAGAATGAGTTCTTTAATAGTTTGTTACATATTTTCACATTAATTTATCTATTTCGCGATATTTTCCGAATTTTTGGAGCTTACAATTCTATACTGCCATTGAGTTATGTTTCCAAAAAACGTAGTCCAACTCGTCCAATTATATCAGCCTCCAGTAAAAACCTCTACAGGCACCCTAAAAGGAACGTTTTTTTGAAGAAAAAAACTAATTTCGAAACGCATTTGCCATCAAACTAGAAAACCATGTTCGACCTCAAAACAATATTTTTTCGGCCCATCGAAGTCAATTTGTATTTAAATTTTGGTTAAGAAGATATGTAAAATACGTTTCCGCGGATTTTGCGAAAAAATTTTCGCCTGCGGCGCACCTTTATTATACATCCCCAAGAATTTTTTTCCAATAATGATAGCAACTTTTGCAAAATAATACTCCCCCTCACAATTAAGGCCTTCGTCGTCCCTTTATGCGTACGTCCCTTTACGTTACAGAGAAGTTTTTGATGGAAAGAATTAGAAAAACTTAATTGTAATTATAGAAAAAAGGTTAAAGTTTAGGACTATTCAAGGGGGAAGGGGGGCGGCAAAGTCGACTTCCGCCCCGGGCGGCATAACTACACGGTACGCCACTGAAATTAATTCCTTGGACTGATTTATTAAGTCTGGTCGCCAAAACAATTTTAAGCGATATGAGCTTGCGTGCAACCATAACCTTTGTATCCTCTTTTATGGACAGCCCTTTCACTCGTACATGATCCATAATTCTCGAGGCTATTGGAGCCATTTGCAGGGCATTTATGTATTTATTTGGATTATAATTTTACGAAACCCTTTGCAGGCTTATAGTAAAAAGGGCCTGCCGTCGTGGATCCAATTTTCACGTTCGGCGCAATTATTGTTTGTTCATTTGCCTCGATGGCAATTTTTATTTCTTTGCATTTTTTGCACACTGGTGTACTCTTTGACCTCATTAAATGATTCGAACACTTCTTAGCGTTTAGCCGTCAATACTGCCTCAAAATTTTAAACATGGGGGCTAGTAAATACTATACCACATTCGGTGGAAAGCCATGAATTTAAGGTATTGTAAAATTTAAAAATTATGCACTTGGTTTACTTTTTTGCTCATAACTTGAGAACCGTTCATCCTTCAGCAAATCGATTCATTTTGCTAATTACTAACTATCTCTAGAAGGTACAAATCGTCTATCTTCAAAACTGTGGGAGATATAACCTTTTTTTCAAATTGGGGGGGCGGGAGGGGGCGTGGCCAAAATTTGAAACAAACATGATTTGCGTGCAGATAAAAGAAGCATTTGTCCCATGCATGTCAAACCTCTATCTCTTACCATCTCTGAGATCTAGGTGTTCAAACAGACGGACGGACAGACGGACATGAAGGCTCAGGAAAATTTTTAATTCTTAATGCCATTATAGGCTAATTAACAACAATCAACTGCGTCGATGTATTGTTTTGCCTTTTACAAAAGCACACATACATGCATACACACTTATAGTTTACTGAGTCACACACGCATGCTTGTAAGACACTTTCGACAAATTCTGAGCAGCAAAGTGTCTCAAGGAAACACATGAGCAAAGCAAGCTAAAAAAATCTCTCATTGATTGAGCAAAGAGCACTTTGTGAATAGTCAGAGGTGAGATGTCATTTCGTTACACTAGTTCAAAGTGTCTCAGAGTGACTGTATTTTATCTGACAGCCTGTGAAAAGGGAGCATTTTTTGGGAGCTCTGATTTTAAGGCCAACAAACTGGCAACAAAATCGAACCAAAACCGTCTTATTATTTCAACCACCAACTCCACAATATAAATTTGTTGGAGCGATCCACGACTGCCCTGAGCGGAAGCCGGCAGCAATAAAGGTTCGTTACAACTGGCACCCAACGTGGTTTTGGTGGTAGAAATAGTGACGAAAGGTTGGAAAGAGGGTACAGATTAAACAAAAGAAACAAAATGGTACGGTCATGGGTTTATAACCTCAAAAAAGAGGAACTTGTCAGATATGGACAAGAATCAGGCATCAAGATGGAGGGAACAGTGGAGGAAATGAGGAAAGTTTTCGGGGATTGGATTCAGAAAATGGAATCCGATCCCATATTAGGACCTCAAATCGAGGAATGGGCCCGAAGGCACAGCAGGAATTCGCCTAAGCACCAACTACTGGGTGCAGTGGGAGGATTAAACCTGGAGGAGTTGTCAATTCCCGAATTGCGCAGAGCCTCGTTGCACGGCCAGTCACGCGAAACAGGAATTCCAACAATAACACAAACCAGTGCAACACCAGAGGGGCGATCACAGGTGACAAATATAGATTACCCAAAAGTGGCAAAACAGGTGCGCGAATGGGGATTTAGCTTCGACGGTAAAGGGAAACCATTTGATTTTTTAGAAAGAGTAGAATGGTCGGCAAACACATACGGGCTTGACCTAGACATGTTACCTAGAACAATGCCAGAACTATTAAAAGGAATGGCATTAAACTGGTTTGTAGCAAATAATAAGAAGTGGTCCACGTGGAAGACATTCGTGGAGAGTTTTGAAGGGTATTTTCTGCCACGAGACTATTTCCAAAAATTGGAACAAGAGGTACATATGAAAAAACAAAGGTTAGGGGAAACTTTTAAGGTTTATATGGTGGAAATGCAAACCTTAATGCGTCCGTTAAAATGGTCACAAGCGACACAGCTCAAAAGAATTTATGATAATAGCACACCAGCACTCAGAATGTTTGTCCGACCATATGATTGCTCCACATTGGATGCATTAATGGGGTTAGCGGACGATTTCGAGGCGTTGGAAAACGATAAAAAAAGGTTTTGGGAAGAAAACAGACCGGGGCGACACAATAGTGGCACGGGAACGAATTTCTTGCCTGGGAAAGTGGAAGCATGCCGGCGTTGTATGGAAGGGAGCCAGGCAGAACCACAACCGGCGCCAAGAAATGTTAACAGTGCGAACACTTTTGTACCAAACCCAGCCCAAGCTTGCAGACGTTGTGGACAGGTAGGACATTGGTCAAGAGAGTGCAGAAACCCTCAAGTACTATTTTGTTGGCAGTGCGGAAGAGTAGGAGTCCGAAGTTTCAACTGCTGTAAAAGCTCGGGAAACGATCGACGAACCCCGCAAGCGAGGGACGAGCGGGCGTCGCCACGAACAGCCCCTCAATCCTAATAGGAAAATTACAGGATGAAGGAGAGCAACTGACGGCAACAGTTCAAATAGGGAAACACGAAATTAAGGCTACGGTGGATACAGGGGCCACGACCTGTTTCATCAGCCATACGTTAGCTGAATCGTTGCGAGACGCCGGGAAGTGGATATATATTCGGAAGCAGGTGAAGTTGGCCGATGGCAGAAGAAGTCAGATCGAAAAGTCGATAGAAGTGGAAATCGCTTTTGGGAATCGGACAAGATTAATATCCCTGCTAGTAATGCCAGGAATTATAGATTCCCTGGTGCTAGGATGGGATTTCTTGATAGGAATGGGAGTAGAAATGTCTTGCGGAGGGCATTATATCAAAATTCCTCAGCGTGGAAGGAGAAACGGCTGGTTAGAGGAAAAATTAACAGTCGCAGTGGAAATACGGCCGGAAGGCAGAACGAACGAAACAGAAAGAAACCCCTCGGAGATGGAATTAATAAAAAAATTTCTAAAAGAAGAGTTATCCACTTTCGCGGAAATGTCCGGTACGTCCACAGTGGCGGAACACCGCATAGTAGTAAAGGACGATCGTCCAATTAAGCAACGTTATTTCCCGAAAAACCCGAAAATGCAAGCGGAAATAAATACGCAGGTAGACGAACTGTTGGCGAAAGGCTGCATTGAGCCATCAAATAGCCCACACAGTGCCCCTATAGTTATGGTTAAAAAGAAGACAGGCAAATGGAGGCTCTGCATGGATTTTAGGGATATGAATGCGCGTACAATAAAAGATGCATATCCGCTGCCCAGGATTAACCATATACTAGACCAGTTGAGAGAGGCGAAGTTTATTAGTAGCCTTGATCTCAAAGATGGGTATTGGCAAATCCCTATGGAGGCAGAAAGCCGAGCATTAACAGCATTTACGGTGCCAGGGCGAGGACTCTTTCAATGGCGAGTTATGCCATTTGGTCTCACGTCGGCTCCAGCCACATTTCAGAGAGCGCTAGACAAGGTCATAGGTCCAGAAATGATGCCAAAAGCATTTGCATACCTTGACGATATTATCGTTATTGGCAGAACACTAGAGGAGCATGTAGAAAATCTCAAAGAGGTATTTCGGCGACTTCGGGCCGCCAATTTGAGAATTAATCCGGATCAAGGTATTCGCACCGATCCCGACAAGGTAGCAGCAATCGCTGAGCTAAAACCTCCAACCAATGTACGAGAATTAAGACAGTACATGGGTGTGGCTTCGTGGTACCGACGTTTTGTACCAGGGTTCGCAACATTGGTCCATCCACTGAGTGCATTATTAAAAAAAAGCACAAAGTGGGAATGGACACCAGAAAGGCAACGGGCATTTGAGGAAGTAAAGGGAAAACTCATTTCAGATCCCGTTTTAACATGTCCTGATTTTGAGCGACCGTTTATTTTACAAACGGATGCCAGTGATTATGGAATCGGGGCTATTCTCACCCAAGTAGGAGAGGAAGGGGAGCGAGTAATTTCCTATGCCAGTAGAACTTTAAACGGGGCCGAAAGAAATTATTCAGCGACCGAGAAAGAATGTTTGGCGATAGTTTGGGCCATTCGGAAACTCCGGCCATATCTAGAAGGGTATAAATTTACGGTCGTTACGGATCATATGGCTCTAAAGTGGCTAAACAGTATCGAAAGCCCAGCTGGGAGGATAGCAAGATGGGCTTTGGAACTTCAGCAGTATGAGTTCGAGGTTAAATATCGTAAGGGACAATTAAATGTAGTGGCTGGCGCGTTGTCACGCCAACCAATGACCGAAGAAACACATAGGCGCTTGTCGCTGGAGAAAGGATCGCCAGAGCTCCCTAGCGATTACGATATTTGGATTGTACAGCTTAAAGAGAAAGTCAAAGGAAATCCTCAGAAGTTTCCGGACTATTTGATAGAGGGAGAAAATATATTCCGACATGTTCCACATCGAGCAGGAAATGAGGATGTGGAATCGTGGAAATTATGTGTACCAAAAGAACAACGAAAACGAGTGCTGGAAGAAAACCATGATTCGTCTGCGGCTGGGCACAATGGAAGCCGGAAAACCATAGCCAGAGTGGCAGCGCGATATTACTGGCCAGGGATGCAAAGAGACATAAGAGAGTACGTTAAGAAATGTGCCACTTGTCAGCGTTACAAGGCAAGCCAGTTGCAAGCAGCTGGTAAAATGCTTACCCAGGTTCCAGAGGAACCTTGGGCCACAGTATGTGCCGATTTTGTGGGTCCATTGCCAAGGTCAAGGCAAGGAAACACTATGTTATTGGTCTTCGTAGATCGGTTCTCAAAATGGACTGAGATCGTGGCATTACGGAAAGCCACGGCTAACACATTACAAAAGGCTTTCAGGGAACGAATTATAGCCCGGTTCGGAGTACCAAAGGTGTTGATCACCGACAATGGGGCTCAGTTTACAAGTAGGGGATTCCGACAGTATATACAGGGGTTAGGTATCCATTTGCAATACACCGCTCCCTATACACCGCAAGAGAATCCGACTGAACGAGCCAACCGAACCGTGAAAACGATGGTGGCGCAGTTCGCCGGTCAAGATCAGCGATCATGGGACGAAGCATTGCCAGAGTTGACATTGGCCCTTAATACAAGTGTTGCCGAGTCCACAGGGTACAGTCCGGCATTTATTACTCAGGGGCGAGAGCCGAGGCTACCAAAAGCGCTTTTCGATGAAGTTTCGCAAGGGACGGGGCAACCAAGTCAAAATCCAGAAGAAAAGGGCATAAAATTGAAAGAAATTTGGGAATTGGTGCGCAGAAATTTGGAACGGGCAAGCCAAGACCAGGCTCGCCATTACAATTTAAGGCGGCGACAGTGGAAGCCGAAGATTGGCGACCAGGTATGGGTAAAAGAACATAAGTTGTCAAATGCAGCAGAGGGATTTGCCGCAAAACTTGCACCGAGATTTGACGGACCTTTTCAAGTCCTGAATTTCACCTCCCCAGTGATTTGCAAACTGCGGAAGAAGGGACTACGACGTATAAGGACAGCGCACATAAGTGGACTGAAACCATACTATGCGTCCGAGGAGGAGCAGTCGATAAGTAGCGAAGAAGAGCAATAGCCAGAAGAAGATCAATAGCCAGAACAAGTTCTGAACTTAGAGAGTAGTAAATGGAACAAAAAAAAAAAAAAAGAAAAAATAACTAACACGAAAATAACTGTACCAAAAGTTTTTTTAACCACGTAGCAAATGCCACCCAAAAATACAAAAATTTAGGTATAATAATAATAAAAAGAGAGGTTGTATACAAAACAAAATAAAAATAGAGGAAAGCTAACTTCGGCTCGACTGAAGTGTACATACCCTTGGAGCGTGATATATTTTTGCCAGTTTTTATACGGCAGATATACGATATATTTATCCGATTTTGATCAAGCTCTCTAAAATTGTGTTCAGACAGATAATACTTATAACTGAAACGTACGAACACACTACCATTGAAAACAAAAAGTTTTCCTCAGTCTTACTATAGCTATTTTTCGACCAATCATTCCGCAGCTATATGTTAGAGTCATCCGATTTGGATAATGAGGGTCGCGAAAACAAATATATATAAACAAAAGAAAAAAAACAATAATCGAGAAAATAATATATTAAAAAAAAAAAGGGAGAGGTAAAATAATCTTGAAATACGCACATAAATGGGAAAAGGAGAAGGGATTTGCATTTAAAATAATTTAAATTACATTTAAAAATAATTGCGAATTCAAATGTCGCTTAAACGAAAAACAAACATTGAAAAACATTAAAAATTGAAAACAGTGAAAACAAAGATGAACATAAAACGACAAAATACGAAAAACAAAATATAAAAAGAAATTGAAAATATGTAAATACAAAAAAAAAGATTTGAGCGCAGGGAAATAAACCACTAAAACAATCGAAAATAAAATTAATAAATTGCATGGAAAAAAAAAATTTGCTGAAAAAAAAAGGTACTGAAAATAACCCGGTGGCCAGTATGGGGTTAACAAGCGGCGAAAGTAGCCAGCTTAACGAGAAAGAAAGAAAGAGCATTGCAGGTATAGGTGCGAGCGAGACAGCAGGCTGCAATTGTGCCGTTGATCCTGAGCTCCATCTACTATGCAAAGGCTGAACTGCTGACAACGACAGCCGCAGCTGCGCAGCGGCAGCGGCCTAGTTCAAGGGCAAGTCGGACAAAGAAAGGTTTTTACTTTAAAATGAGCGCCAGAACAGAAGGGTCAAAAAGATTTCAAGGAGCTGAGCCAGTCGATTCCCGCCGCCAGGCCAGAGTCCAAATCGGCGAGGCGAGCGATAGGGGAGTAGGACGGCGTAAGCTGGAGGCAGTGCGCGCGCGACTGTCGGCCAAGTACCAGGTAGGCGTGGCAACGAGATTGCCATGTTCCGTGAGTAACCGGGCGAGGAGGGGGCGGAAGTTAAAAACTCACCCAAAGTCCAGGCGCGGAC
Source organism: Lordiphosa clarofinis (assembly GCA_018904275.1). Taxonomy (NCBI): domain Eukaryota; kingdom Metazoa; phylum Arthropoda; class Insecta; order Diptera; family Drosophilidae; genus Lordiphosa; species Lordiphosa clarofinis. The sequence goes on from JAEIGQ010000183.1 coordinate 200,375, forward strand.
TTCTAAATACGCGGCGGGATGATGTTCTGGACCTGGAGACGTCACCAATCCGGTCCAGAACCTCCAGCGTCGCGACTACGGTGCGATCAGCGTGGTCCACTTCGTTGGGCTCCCCGTCGCAAGTTTCGGTGGCCACGGAGGCAGAAGAGGAACCTGAGTCGCTGGAGAAAATGTCCCCAGTGCCAAAGGCGGTGGTTAGAGCTGAGGCGAGCACGGAGACAACTCAAATAGGGTCCCGTGAGTCCAGCAAGGGGGAGACAGTGCTAGTGACGAGTGGGTCAGAGTCGTCCACCTCGTGCAGCTCGCCATCGCATTCGTCAGGGGCCACAGAAGACGAGGAGGAAGCACCAGTGACGCCTCTGAGGTTGCGAGCAGAGGAGAGAGAAGCGGCCAAGTTGTGGGGCCGCCCGAAGCCAAGCCCACGCGTGGACCCCGACATCATCGAAATTTCCGATGAAGAGGAGCCGCCAATGGTTGAGGAGCCGCCAACGTTCGAGGAGCCGGTCGTGGATAGGGTGAAGCGGTCAGTTTTCCGTGGATCCTATTGGGAACACCAGGCGGCCCTAGTGTGGACGTGGCGGGAGGCGGTGGTGGTGCCAGGAAAACAAGGCGGGCCGGGAATCGTCATTGAAGAGGTTCCGCCCAGCCCACCGCGTCAAAAACAACAGCCCCCGGAGTTTATTCAGCTGCGGCCGCAGCCGGCATCGGCAGCTGCACCGGTGGATGTGGACGCCGCGGAGCGCGGTCCTTGGCAATGGCCGGATCCGAAGCAGCAACCGCAGCAGCCGTTTCCAAGGGCAACGGAGATGCAACCTCCGCAGCCGCAGCCCAATGCGACACCTCAGCCATCCCAACCAGCGGATGCGCCCAACACCGGCTGGAAGCCGATATTTCTGCGGCAACATTCTTGCCCAGCCGAAGGCACAGCTCCAGCTCGGCCGTCGTTTAGGCGACAGCAGTCCACCGGAGGAAACGTCGGCGGGGACCCACAGGCATTTGGGACGCCAGGTCACCAGCCGATGTCGCAAGCAGCAGGGCCATGGAAACCCTCCAAATGGAAGTGGCTAGCTGCTGCAGACTGGCCCAGGGAGTTGGAACGGGTGCTGGAGCAACCCCGGTTTGCAGTAGGTGGACCAAGACGGGCCCATATTGTGATCTTGGCCACTGGGCGGTACCGGATAAAACTCGGCCGAATGGGGATCCGAGTATTTGAGGAGCAGCAGCAGTAGAGAGGTGGGCAAAATATGAAAAAAAAAGGAAAATGGAAATAAATGGAATTTGCAAAGCGGAAAAACGATGACTTACCAATAGGGGGTGGGGAGACTGTCCGGGAAGCTGAAAAGGGCGACTTGGGTGGAGGCGGGCGAAACAAAATGCGGAAATTTTAAATTTTTCGCGGGTGACGCCAATAATAGAATTGAATTTTTTTTCGGAGTGATGGCGACCCGGTATTAGGGATGGGGGTGTAGGCCGCGTGCCAAGCTACGATCACGCGAGGGGGGTCACACTGTCGTGAATAAAGGGAATGGGAAAAAAAAGGGAAGTTCAGCAGAAGGGGGGAAATATCACAAGGGGAATACTTCAAAGGGGAAAAAAAGCACCGGGGGGGAAATTTCACGCGGGGAAAAGGTCACAGGGGGAAATGTCAAGGGGGGGGGGGGAAATTGTCACGGGGAATTTGAGGAAACAGGAAATGGTGAAGAAAAAACGGGTAAAAATTTAAATTTGAAAACTGGGAAAGGGGCTTCCCAGAGACTTCTTTTCGTTTACCAAAGAAAGGGAGGAGTGTGAGGACTTTATTTTTGAAGTCTCACAGTTAGAGTAAAGGGGAGTAATATTAAATAACTAGTATGTATATTTATATTGTTTTATATAGTTTTAGATGGATATTTATATTAATTGTTAAATGTATATTTAGAGTCAATTTACATTTAGGCTTAAAAATGGGAAAAACCAGGTGGCCGCACAAGGGTTAAGGGGTACGGCGAATTGGTGGCAGGAGCTGAAGGGCAAAGCGAAGAGGAGGAACACGGGGCACCGTTGGAGCACAGCAGAGCGCTGCGAAAAGAACCGCTGGAGTTCTGGAGAAAAGGAGAGAACGGGAGTACGACGAGTGCTCACGCTCGCACTCGCGGAGTCAAAGCGAGGAACAGTGGAAAATTCCACTGATCTGGAGGCGCATGGCAACAACGGGACTTGGCGGCTAATGGCAAACAAATGCGCAGCAGAGGCGGCCCGGTGGTTATAAAAGAGCTCGCTGCTCGAGAGGGAGGACAGTCGAGTACAAGTCCGAGTGCGGTCATTTTTCAAAGCGAGTGCCAAGTCCCAGTGCGCGATTTTCAAGCGAGTGCGAATACCAACGCGAGTGAGTGGAGCCAAAGGAACGTCGAGGGAAATCACCAACGGATCCAAGGATTTGTCGCAGGAAAAGGGCAGAGTGAGTGCGAGAAAGCCTAATTTTAAAACCATCGAGCTGAGCGTTGAAACGAGGGTCGGCGTAACTGAGCGTACTTGCCAGTGGGCCTGACGAAGTCGTGGTGCCAGCGAGAAAGGGGGTAAGCTGAGCCTCCTGCCAGGAGTACATAGCTTTAAGACAGTAGCTGTGCGGTTACAAACGAGAGCCGGGGAGTTTTGCGTACCAGCAAACGTGCTCGAGCGAATCGTGGTGCCAGCGGTGTCTGAAGGAGCAAAAAGGAGTAAAGGCGTTAATTAAGTCTTAGATTATAGGCTTATATTAGATTATAGAAGATAAGCAAACTAGAGATAAGCCAGCTTGTAAATTTAGTATTTTAAGGCCAATAAACTGGCAACAAAATCGAACCAAAACCGTCTTATCATTTCAACCACCAACTCCACAATATAAATTTGTTGGAGCGATCCACGACTGCCCTGAGCGGAAGCCGGCAGCAATAAAGGTTCGTTACAAAATCAGTAGTAACGATGACGATCTTTTAGTCCCGAACCAAGAAATTCAACCGGGTGTGTTCATTGCTAACAAGATAGTCTCAAAAAACAGCCCATTTGTGAGATTGATTAACACGAATACAGTAGAAGAAAAAATCAACAAAACTAATATTCAAACTGAAAAGCTATCAGACTATGAAATTTTCGAAATACCCACAAACAATAAAAACCATAAAATCAATGTCTTGGAAAAGCTTAGTAAAAATTTCCCTACTTTTGTTAAAGAACAACTACATAGCTTAAGTTCTGAGTTTAACGATATTTTAGCAACAGAATCCGAGAAAATCTCGTCAAATAACTTCTACAAGCAAAAACTGCGAGTAAAAGACGAAACCCCAGTATATTTGAAGAATTATAGGATAGCACATAGTCAAAAAGAAGAAATAAGTAGGCAGGTGGACAAACTGATCAAAGATGACATAACTGAACCATCAATGTCCGAGTTCAATAGTCCAATTCTTTTAGTCCCAAAGAAATCCCTACTAGGAAGCGAAGAGAAACGTTGGCGTCTAGTAGTAGACTATAGAAAAATAAAAAAGCAGTTGATAGCAGACAAATTCCCATTACCCAGAATGGATGACATTCTTGATCAACTGAGACGCGCCAAATATTTTTCTTGCCTAGACCTAATGTCAGGTTTTCATCAAGTAGAATTAGAAGGAAGTTCAAGGGATATTACCTCATTTTCAACTGATAAGGCTCATACCGATTTAAAAGATTACCATATGGTCTAAAAGTAGCTCCAAACTCATTCCAAAGAATGATGTCATTAGCATTTTCTGGACTATCACCGTGTCAAGCATTTTTATATATGAACGACCTGATAGTTATAGGATGTTCCGAATCCCATATGTTGCGCAACTTGCGTGATGTTTTTACCACGTGCAGAAAGTACAACCTTAAATTACACCCTGACAAATGTTCTTTTTTCGGACATGAAGTTACCTTTTTGGGCCACAAGTGCACAAACCAAGGAATCTTACCAGATCACAACAACTTTGAGGTTATTAAAAACTATCCTACACCAAAAAATGGGGATGAAGCAAAACGGTTCATAGCATTCTGAAATTACTATCGCAGGTTTATTCCAAATTTTGCACATTCAGCAAGACATATAATATAACCAGGTTATCTCGAAAAAATATTTATTTAGTATTTATTTATTTAGGGTATTTCGCCAACGCATAAACTTAACTGGCTACTACAATAAAACTTAAAATTAACAGTAATAAATAAAACTATAAGAAAAAGTCCCTAAGTAACTGCTTAACAGTAACGTTGTTACTGTCAAAGTCGAACCGCATGCTAACTGGAAGACGATTGTACGTAAGAAGAGCTCTTAATATTGGATCATTTAAGGCATAATTGACCCTGTGAGTCCCCACTCTAAATGGAAGCATGGCACGCAAAGATCTAGGCGGAACATTGAAGGGAATTAGGGAAAGTAGGTTAGCGCAATTAATATTGCCTACTATAATGTAATTTAGAAAGATTAGGGATGCAATTGTTCTCCTATCCTCAAGAGTAGAAATATGCATGAGGCGACATCTACTCAAATACGGCGGTAAAGGCTCGGAAAAATTTAAGTTAGCAAGTGCAAATTTGAGGAATCTTTTTTGAAGACGCTTCAGCCTATTCACATGAACTGCAGCGGAAGGATTCCAGATAAGTGAGGCATATTCAACTCTAGAACGCACTAAGGCAGAGTACAGACTCAATCGTGTATAAGGATCACGGAACTGATTAGAATTTCGCTTAACAAAGCCGAGCATTGAATAAGCTTTGGGGAGGATATAATTCAAATGCTCAGAAAACTGAAATTTAGAGTCAAATAAAACACCCAAATCTAAGGCTTCGTACTGTCGCCTTAAAGCGTGATGAGCAATGGTATAAGAGGTAAGAATCGGCAGCTCACGTTTGCAAAAATTTACATAGAAGCATTTGGAAAAGTTAAGAGGCAGAAAATTCCTCGCGCACTAGTCGGAAACATAATTCAGATCATATTGAAGGGCTTCAAAATCTCTAAGATTTTTTACAGATCTAAAAATTTTCAAGTCATCAGCATACATTAGATAATGTGAGTTAAGTAGGAAACCGATGTCATTAATGAAAATAGTAAATAGAAGCGGACCCAGTACACTACCTTGAGGGAGACCAGATGTTGCTACGTAAGGGTTAGAACGTTTGCCATTAATGAGCACCTGATACGTTCGACCATCAAGATAAGATTTAATCCAATTAAGGACGGAAGAATGAAAGCCAAGCTTGGAAAGCTTAGATAAAAGGGCATTATGACAAACCTTATCAAAAGCTTTGGAGAAGTCTGTATAAATCACATCGACTTGACAACGATTTTCAAATGCAGAAATGCAAGTATTGCTAAATACAGTTAGATTCGTGACCGTAGAACGGCCAGGAAAAAAACCATACTGATTGGGATCAATGTAAGAGTTTATAAGAAAATTAAAATGCTTTGAGACTATACGTTCAAAGAGCTTGGATATATTGCTAAGTTTTGAAATTGGCCTATAATTTGAAACATCACTTTTTGAATCCTTTTTGTGAATAGGGATAACTGAAGCTACCTTCCATTTACTTATAAATTGGTCAAGTGCAAGGGAAACGAGAAAGGCAAGGCTAACTTCGTCTGTACCGAAGTTTTGATACACATGAAAACGCTTGTCTGAACGGTTAGCGACTTCGACCAAACTTCGAAGATCAGCTTAAAAACATTCAATATTACCCATGACTGTGATTGAGAGCGGTAATATTGAGAAAAAAACAGTTTTTCTCATTAAAACCCATTTTTCGATCGATCATTTGTATGGCAGCTACAAGAAGTAGCCATCCGATCCGGTCGGTTCCGACATATTAGCAGCGTGCAGACAAAAGAAGACTCTGTGCAAAATTTCAGCTCGATAGCTTCAAAACTGAGGGACTAGTTCGCGTAGAAACAGACAGACGGACAGACGGACGGACAAAGCTTAATCGACTCAGCTCGTCACGCTGATCAAGAATATATGGGCGATTCCATGAAAAATCGCCCACTGGGATTTTTTTTGGATCGAAATAATTTTTTTCGTATTCCTTGTAGTAAAATAGTATATACGTATTTTCAGCATTTTGGCGAAATACACTTAATTCGCGGGTAAAGTCGATTTGAAAATTGACATATTTGAAAAATTTAATTATTTTCAATTGCTTGCTATCCAAAGCCATTGGTAATAAAAATTTTTAAAAAATCGGAAAATTAACATTTGAATCCAAGCTTTCAAATAACTCACACTAAATAATTTTTAAATTTCTCTTGGGTCTTCAATCGCGAAAATAAGTAAACAAAAATTAATTGCCGCGAAAGGGATTTTTTTTGTCTTCATTTTTTCTCAAAATTTGGTCTTGTATGCAGTAATTTACTGTATAAAGCTGTAAATGGTCAATCCAATAGTTCCGGAGTTATGGCCATTTTTCATTTATTAAAATTCACTTTTTTTAGGAACTAACAATATCAGATGTTTCAGAATGTGAAAATGTTTTGGTTTTAAGAAGATAATTATTTTGTGGTTGAATAGAGTGTCCCTTGTATAGTTTGGCATTTCCTATATCGTAATTTTAATAATTCTGTGGCCCTACTTTAGTAATTTGTGTTTCTCTATCTTACTGTGATGTTTGGTAAAAATTAGTTGACCCATTCATAGAGTTCCAGGGCAGGGGTAATCTGTTTATCGGTAATCATTTGAATGCTTGCCCTTCTAGCCCTTCTTTTTAGTGTATATCCAGCTCCATCGCAAGGCCCTTTGGGCTGTTGCATGGAAATGCCACTCCGCCGATATGTTAAAATAATTTTTATGATGATATACTTCACTATATTCGACCACAAAAATATTACCCTCTTAAAATTAAACATACTAAATCTGATATTGTTACAGAAAATTAATTTAAATAAATGAAAAATGGCCATAACTCCGGAACTATTGGATTGCCCATTTACAGCTTTATACAGTAAATTACTGCATACAAGACCAAATTTTGGAGAAAAAATGAAGACAAAAAAAAATCCCTTTCGCGGCAATTAATTTTTGTTTACTTATTTTCGCGATTTGAAGACCAAAGAAAAATTTAAAAATTATTTAGTGTGAGTTATTTGAAAGCTTGGATTCAAATGTTAATTTTCCGATTTTTTTAAAAATTTTTATTACCAATGGCTTTGGATAGCAAGCAATTGAAAATAATTAAATTTTTCAAATATGTCAATTTTCAAATCGACTTTACCCGCGAATTAAGTGTATTTCGCCAAAATGCTGAAAATACGTATATACTATTTTACTACAAGGAATACGAAAAAAATTATTTCGTTCCAAAAAAAATCCCAGTGGGCGATTTTTCATGGAATCACCCATATATACTTTATGTGGTCGGAGATGATTCCTTCTATGCGTTGCAAACTTCTGGGCAAAATTATAATACACTTTTCAAGTGTATAAAAATCATTGTGAGAGGCTCACAAAGCTCACTAATGCAATTCTTGAGTAGGAACGAAGAAATTCCATCACTGTCTGGCTTTAAAGAGTCGTCAAAGTCATTGATTGCTTCCAAAACGTCATCCTCCGATATGGGAATGACGCCGACATTTAGAATCGAAGGAATAGAATCAAGAGTGAATTGATCATCCCAAACACTCTTAGGCTCAAAATTGGCGCTAAAAAAGGCAGAAAACAAGTTTACAATTTCGTCATACGAATTTGACGACAGTGAGCCAAAGCTCATATTAGATGGAATTGAGGATGTTGATTTTTTCGAGTTGACAAAACTCCAAAATGACTTTGGATTAGTTTTTAATCGACTTTCGACTTCAGAAATATACTGCATGTATAAAAACTTATTTAAAAACTCGAATTCACGTTTATGCAGCCGATATTTTTCCCCATCGGCAGGATCGTGGCTTTTGGTAAAGCGCTTGTAAAATTTATTTCGCAGATTTTTTAATTTTTTTAACCCTTTAGTGTACCAGGGAAGTTTGTACGAGCCGTGCTTCCTTTTCTGAGCATTATGATTAACTATGTCCAAAAATACATTAAGAAAACTATTATAACAAGTCTCCAAATTAGCATGCGAGAGGACCGACGACCAGCTAACATTTGAAATGCAGCTTTTTATAGAGTTAAGACTTAAATCATTAAAGTGAAATTCCAAGTTAGAAGTTTGATGCACAGAGGGTGCAAAAACATAATAATTAGTACTGATTAATAAAGAATTGTGATGCATATCGCAAGTGGCAATGGGGAAATCAGCTTTCATTAAAGTCGCATTAAAGTCAGAGCTAACGAAAACTAAATCTAATATTTTATGTAAAGCGTAAAGAACGTTATTGATCTGGGTGAGGCCCATACTAAATAGATCATCAAGAAGAAGTATCTCGTGAGACTGGTGTACATTACTTGGCACCATAGCCAAAGAATTTGGATCTTGAGCCCACACAATTGAGCCCAAGTTGAAGTCTCCCATAACGCAAAGGTGCTGATGATCCTCCAGGTGCTGATAAATCTTCCATATGTTTAATAAATGCGCTTTATAAAGGTCATAGTCGCTACTTGGAGGTATATAGGAAGCACAAATGTAGAGTTGACCCAAAGTGCCTACTACCAGAACCGCAATTTGATCCAGGAGCGTGTCATTATTATTAAGAAGAACGCATTCACAATGAAGAGAGCGCCTAACAGCAACCAAGACTCCACCTCCTCTAGTTCGCTCCGTTCTCCAGGCATCCCTGTCTTTGCGAAAGACTTGGTACAATTTGGTGTCGAAGTTCTTCATCAAAGAAATTAGAGTTCAGCCAGGTTTCAACTAAAATTATGACGTCAAAGTCACAATGCGAAGTTGCCAAATGCACCAGCCCCGATTTAGTGCGCATGCCAGAAATATTTTGAAAATAAATTCTAAGCTTATCACTATTACGAAATGTCGGAGCAACCCTCGAATTAACAAGAATTGGTCGGGTGTGGCAGGCGGGGGTTGGCAGAATGTTAGCTGCATCCGATAAGGCTAACTGAGGTTGACGGTTAACAAGGTAATATTTAAGCAGCGTTGATACTCGAATTTTTGTTTTTCCTCTTCATCCCACCATTGCGAAAGTGGTGGTGCTGGAGGGGATAGTATGGGCTGCAGAGAAAACGCTGACAACGACGAGCGATTGATAGCAGCAGCAGCAAATGAATACAGAGCATAATTCCACAGCAGCGAAGGTATTGAAGAGAGCGTTGGAGCGTTACATAGCTCAAAAGACAGTCGGGAAACGAACTCAACCGACGATAGTGAAGTCATTAAGAGTGGGTGGTAAAGAGCAGCAACATGGGAGAGCAGCAACGCAGCAGCTTGCTGACGAGATCGACCATCAGCAACACAGCGAAGATCACATAAAGCAAGCAGCAACACCGGTGACAATAGTTGTTGTTGTAGCAATGAGGAAGAGAACGCAGAGCGGTGGGAAGAAGAGACAGCAATACTTGAACAGCTAGCTTTAGCACACAAATTAAGATGCTGGCTACTGCAGGCTATGACGCCATAGGCGCCATTCAAAGGGGGTTTTTTGAAATTGGCGATTTTGTAACTTGAACTTCATGAATTGGTGTAGAAGTCCGTAGGTGTGCATCATTAGTCAGCAAGTTGACAGCTGTAACCTCAGCTACCGGCCGCGGTCTATTGACAAATCGGGCTACCTTAACCGAAAGCGGCCAAAATTCCTTGCTGAAGACTGTTGAGAAGAACGGCTCCAGAATTCCCATATTAAAATTTACAAATTTTAATGATGAGATATCAGTGTCCCGTTTGACCAATTTTACACAGGACAAATTTTCCGAAGGCTGATTAAGTTTGCGGGCTACGTATGAAATCAAAACATCCGGCTCAGTCAGGGGAGGGAATTTACCGACATGGATAAACTTATTGCTGGCCAGAACATTTAAGTCGTCACAACTAGACGCTACACCAACAAAGCGCTTGTTATTATTGACGAGCTTCTTCTTCGGTTTTTTTCTAACTGTTACGAAGTTATCAGCCTCCGAACAAGAGTTTGAAGCAGCAATCGAAGATAAAAGTTGTGCATCAGAAGGGCCAGTAGCAGCAAGCCGATGATGCGGCTGATTAGTTGATTTGTTAGTCAGAATATGAAGAGAGTCCATGGGGAGGGTTAATGACCGGGCCTGGCTGCAGCTGGAGCTGGGTAGCAGCAGACTTAGGATTACGCGTAGCTTTGACATTCTCTTTATTAATATTCTCAGCAGGTCCATCAACAATGTTCGAATTAAGAGAGTTGACAAGCATTGATTTTAAATCTTTGTATAATTTTTGAAGGTTGCGAATTCTTGCATTAAGATCGTCAATAATAAAATGCGAATCATTTGCCACAACACAATAGTCACATTGCCAAATTAAATTCGGCGAGTTTATTAACTGCTTAGTAGCATCTGCACCGAGCTCAATACAGGGCAAATGGAAAACGCGACGGCACAACGAAGAGCAACGCACAGCATCAAAGCTGAGAAGTTGAGAAGCCGACACTTCGTTATTGCATTCAGCGCAAGTAGGAAAAGACATTGTCGCGATATAAAACAAAAGGCACGTCCGAACGCAATGACTGCTAGACTGCGACTGACTATGGCTTTTAAATGGACAAACGAAAGTGAATTGGCATTTAAATATCTAAAAAAGCAACTTTTAAGCCCAACAATCCTTCAATATCCAGATTTTAATAGGGAGTTTTGCATAACTACAGACGCAAGCAAAAAAGCATGCGGAGCAGTGCTGAGTCAAGAGTATGACGGAAAAAAACTTCCAGTAGGCTGTGGGCTATACAATACTTCAAACCTTACATATATGGGAAAAAATTCCTAATTAAAACAGATCATCAACCACTTACTTATCTTTTTTCATTAAAAAACCCCGCATCCAAACTCATACGATTGAGGTTAGACTTAGAGGAATTTGATTTTACAATTGAATATATCAGAGGACGTGAAAATTATACTGCAGACGCTTTACGAAGAATTGAATTTAAAGACATCAAGGAATTGTCTAATAACAATATATTAAAAGTAACTACAAGATCAGAAACGAAAATGAAAAATACAATCCCTGACAAAAAAAACAACCAACTGACAAAAGAAAAGACACCAATGATTTACGAGGCAATAAACTTTTGTGATGCCAAAACACATATTAAATTAAAATTGAAAGATCAAAAATGCACATTTTTAAAAGGAAAATCAATGGTAAAAGCTTTTGCAGTTAATGATTTATTGATTAATGGAAAACTCGATCTAGATCGACTCTTTGCAAGGCTTGAACAAGAAGCCGGTGAACGAAACATTGACATATTGAAAATAGCTCCATTAGATGAATTATTCAGTATAGTTTCAATAAACGAATTTAAGAGCACAGGGAATAAACATTTAAAGAAATTAAAAATTACTATACTGCCATTATTAACAAATTTAAGAGAAAATGATGTTGAAATTAAAAATATATTAAAAAAGTATCATGATAATCCAATATAAGGCGGACACTGTGGAATATCAAGAATGTTAAGGAAGATTAAAAGAAAATATTATTGGAAAAATATGACAAGACAGATAACAACTTACGTAAAATCGTGCGAAAAGTGCAAGCTAGCTTAATTTACCAGACATACCATTACCAGACCGAGAACAGAAAACGGAAACGAGTACGCTGTTACAATGATATGTGATTTGACCAAATACCTTATTACGGCACCAATACCGAACAAAAGCGCAAAAACCGTTGCAAAAGCAATATTTGAAAAATGTATTTTGACATTCGGTCCGATGAAGACTTTTATTACAGACATGGGAACAGAGTACATGAACTCAATACTAACGGAGTTAGGCAAAAACTTTAAAATTGAAAAAATTAATTCGACTGCCCATCATCATCAAACACTAGGAACAATCGAGCGAAACCACAGAACATTCAACGAGTACATAAGATCATACATATCAATAAACAAATATGATTGGGATGAGTATCTTCAATACTTTACATACTGTTTTAATACTACTCCATCCACAGTACATGGCTATTGCCCTTTTGAATTGATCTTCGGTAAACAACCAACAGATCTTCCATTTTCATCTACAACAATTGACCCAGTCTATAATTTAGAAGATTATAACAAAGAAATTAAGTATAAGCTACAAATAGCACAAAATAAAGCAAGGCTCATGTTAGACAGATATAAGGAAAAACAAAAGAAAAATTATGATAGAAAAACAAATGAGGTAGCAATAAAAATAGGTCAATTAGTTCTAATAAAGAATGAGACAGGCCAATACTTAGGAAAATATAAGATAGTAGAAATAGGAGAAACTAACAATATAGCAATAAGTGATAATAAAAATAAAACACAAATTGTAAACCTAGACAGAGTAAAATTATTAGACTAAGATCAAACTTGTATTAATATTAAGATCTCTTATCTTCAACAAAAAAAATATATAGGGCAACAGAGCGTAACCCTTTGGGTACGTGAATCCCAGCCTAGGCTGATATGTATAATTCTGTTTTAATTGTAGAAAACATTTAGAAAAAAAAAGAACAATAAATTATTCTTTTTTTTTGCGAAAAAAGGAGATGTAGCATAAATTATTGCAGCCACTATGCATCAGTTCAAAGCTCAGTATAAAACCAAAACAGCTTCACTAAAAAGCTCAAGCCAAAAAGCTTCAAGCCAAAAGCTCTACTTTAAAGTCAAACTTCTTATCTAAGCTTTGGCCCACATATGAAAAAGCAAGCAAGACATATTCCTAAGTACCGTAATTAAGCCTAGCATAAGATTAGCATTAATATCTCTTCTAACATATGTAACCATTCCTAGTCCATAAGAACCCATGTAAACCAAATGACATAAATAGGGCGCCTGGCGCCCCTGAAATAAACAATCAAGGTTCAAACCTCAAACCGCCTTCTACATTTCTTTTGTATGGCAGCTGTACTATATAGTTGTCCGAATTCGACAAGCCTTGGTGAAATTATGTGAAATCATTAAAAACTTATAAATACGAGCGTTGGGAGCTATAGCTAAAAACAAAAAGTTTTTCTCACTAAAACTAGTTTTCGACCGATCGTTCCGACGCTATACTATGAGCAATTCGCCCAAATGTGCGTATATACCAAACGCCTTCAAGTTTGGTTGCAATATCTTTAAAACTGACGGAGGAGATAGCATAGAAACAACGACAGACGCGCGACATGGCTATATCAACTCAGCTCGTCATGCTGATCAGAATATATATACTTTATGTGGTCGGAGATGCTTCCTCATGCGTTACAAACATCCGGCATTTTAATAAACACTCCAAGGGTATAAAAAGAATAATGCCATAAAACCTAAAACAGTGCTTTTTTATTTGGGCCCTCCTAACAAACATAAAACGGTGCATTCTGTATGTAACAAAAAGTCAGAACCATTCAGCTGATCTAAGCACAGTGGGACAAAACCCTAAAACAAGAGATGAAAAAACAAAATTTCAGAAAGAACAAAAATAAGAAAGAATAAAAATTCATAAAGCAGAAATACCCAATCAATAATTACCTCCCACAGGCTGTTTTGCTAGCCGCAAAGATAAAAATTTAACAAGAATCCAAACGAAACTTAACTGGTCTAGGATACCTCATTGGAATTACTGTGTTCTAAATTACACGCAATCATGCTGAAGCATATTGGGCGCCTGGCTATCAGGTACCTTACACACATACTCAACATGTGTGTACAGTCATGGACTATACCCAGTATATGGAAAACCGGAAAATTATTCATATACTAAAGTGCGGGAAGCCAGCGGAACAAGGCGCGTCATACCGTCCGATCACCCTATTGTCTCCTGTCATAAAAATCCTTGAGGCCCTCCTTCTTCCCACACTCCATACCCACCTCCGACCCGCTGACCACCAGCATGGCTTTAGAGCAGGGCATAGCACCACCTCAGCCCTATGCGAACTCTCCACCTCCATCGCAGCAGGCCTCAACAGCGTGAGACCCTATGAAAGATCCATATTAGTAGCCATTGACCTATCAGGACCTTCACAAAAGTACCCTGCCAAACCACACCAAAAGGTGGCTAGCCAACTACCTCTCAGGCAGGCAGGCGAAAGTTGACTTCCAAGGTACGCAATTCAGCACCATAATAATCAAACAGGGAGTCCCTCAGGGCGGTGTCCTCTCTCCCCTGCTATTCAACACGTACATAGCAGGGATCCAGCAGCCTCCCCCTGAAATAAAACTGGTGACATATGCAGATGATTGCACGATTATCTCCACAAACAGAGACGTCAAGCTACTCGAGCAGAGGACAAATGCATACCTCCCATGCTTGGCCGACTATTTCACGTACAGGAACCTCAGCCTGTCGGCCACCAACTCCTCAGCCACCCTCCTAACAACCTGGACAAAGGAAGTCAAGTTTCAGCTGGATATCCACATTAATGGCAACAGGATACCGACCACTAACTATCCAAAAATTCTAGGTGTCACCGACTCCATGTTTACATTCTTCAAGCACTTGGAGGACGTAATAAGGAAGGTCAGGAGTCGCAATAAGGTACAGAAAGCTATAGCAGAAAGCACATGGGGTAAGGAAAAGGAAACAATAACCACAACCTACAAAGCTAGATCCATGCTGAACTACGCAGCTCCCATATGGTCTCCATCACTGAGTGACACCCAGTGGCGAAACCTCGAGCTGGCACAAACCGCTGCGCTGAGAGTAGCCACTGGCTGCCACACAATGACACATCCAGATCACCTTCATCAAGAGACGGAGATCCTGCCTGTCCGCAATCACAACACACTTCTAACACAACAATACCTGATTGGTTGTCACTGCGCAACACATCCAACCCATGGCTGCACCAAAGACCGCATGTCCAGAAGACCAAAGCCTGTACGCTTTGATCTTAGGACAGAACTCCCTAAAGTCCAGCAGATCTTAGGTGACAGCACGGTTACAGCAACCTTGTGTGCCGAAGCCAAGAAGACAGCACACACGGATATGGTCGCTCTTACCTTGGATTCTTACCAGAATAATGTTGTCTTAGGAGGAAGACCACCACCCATAGACCCAACAGAGAAGACACTGGAACGACAAATCAGATCAACGCTGGCTGAACTCCGCTCAGGGAAAAGCAGGCACCTGAACAACTACTTAGCCCGCATAAAACCTGAAGTCGCCGACAAGTGTAATAGATGTGGTCTTAGCCCGCACGATACCAAACATCTCTTCGCATGTCCCCTAAACCCCACTGCCCCTAGACTTGTGGTCCCACCCAGTAGAGGTATCTTCTTTCCTTGACCTGGGCAGGGGATAGCTTCTCTACATCAAACTTACATATTTACCCTTTTTTCTTTCTTCTCCATACGTACGAAACTTCCCAGCTGTTACAACAACAACAAAAACCTGAACCTCGAAACAGACCATCAAATCAATAGAAAGACCACCAACAACATTTGCAACCTATTTCTCATCGCGGTGGTCATTATACTGCTGCTGGGCAATTTTTAATTTTGAGAAACTGGTGCAGCAAATAGAGGGCAACAGAAATGATATTCTGCTATAGAGCAGTGGGCCTGTTGATAACACAAACTGCCCTCAGTACTCATATGTAAGTATCGCTTATGTAACGATTGGACCAAACCTAACTAATTGATGATTTATGGCAGGATAAAAGAGCAAAACAGCGCCAAGAGGAGCCGCGGGAGTCCCAGAAGCTTGCAGCTGCGGTTGGTCAATATTTAGAAAAATTTAATGCGGCTATCGCTCCCACTCAGCCGCCCTTGGCACACCTGCCCGCTCTGCAGTATTGGGACAGTTTGCTGAGCCAAATGACTCTTGCAGCAGCTCGCAGTGCAGAAAGAGCTGTAACAGAGTTGTTGCTTGCCCCGGCCAACGAAAGATGATGTTTAACTATAATAGGTATAAAACCAATTTGGTATGGAAGTCAGTGGCTTTGAACATTAAAAAGAAAATAAAAATGAAATTACGTTCCTTTTATTTTAGGTATTAGTTTATTAAAACAAATAAAATTAAATTTAATAATTTTTTTAAAATATTTTATTGTTTTGAAACGCCAGCAGATTCGTATTGCCATGGTAGAGATCCTTCTGGAGAGTTTACATACTCCTTGAGAGTATTTTGAATATATTTCGGGAAGTCTTGTTAACGACCACGGAAGCCTTGATCTGCACATTTGTTGCCTTGTGGTATTTCCGAATCCTTTCTTAATGCGTACTCCCTTGGACTCGTGCGCAATAAATAATTGTGCAGCAGACAACATGCTGTTACAATTATTTGCGCTCTTTCTGGGTGACAGCAAGGTGCGCTGTACAGCTATCCACCTGGCACTAAGTATTCTAAATGTGTTTTCAATACATCGGCGAACTCTGCTCAGCCGGTAGTTAAAGACTCGCTCTTCTTTGCTCAGGTTTCCTACAATGAAGAACGGGGTGTTCTTTCCGTTCAGCAAATTGTCTTCAGGAAACTCCAGATTGCCCGAAAGAATGGCTTTACTAAACTTAAAGTGGGAAAACACATTCATGTCTCCCTCACTTCCATAAGCTCCAATGTCGATGTACGTGAATCGATATGATGCATCGCAAACAGCCAGCAATCGAATGAAAGCCCTTATTTTCCAGAGAAAGATTACACTAGTTTACAAGATAATAAAAATTTCGCGATCCCGAACATTTGGTAGAAATTTCTTGTGTAAGTCCTTCCGCTGAGCCCAAAAATCCAATCCGCAAATTTTTTTATGGGGCCGTTTTCGAGAAATCGCGGAAAAGCTAGTTTTTTGATTTGTAAAAAAAGTACCTTTTGAAAAATGCGTATATCTTTGGTACCGGTTCTTTCATTATAAACAGACAATGCTTACTTGAAAATTTATCACTTTTTAAAAAAAAGCTAGATTTTAAGTGCGATTTTCACAACGAAAAGAATTGTGTAAATATATTTTATTGCTGGTCACTAAAGAATTCTTCTTCTTTATTGGCCCGATGCTTGCATCACAACCGTTTGACGGTCTCGGCCGCTGCAACTAATGTCCGCCAGTCGCTTCTGCTCCGTGCGAGCTGGCACCAGTTTTTCACGCCAAGCTTAGAAATGTCTTTCCGCACCTGGTCGTCCCACCTTAGAGGTGGTCGTCCCACCTTGCCTTGTCCCAGTTCTTTCGCATTCCTCTTGTAGACCATTTTTGCTGGAGCTTGATCATCCATACGGGTAACATGTCCCAGTCAGCGCAGCCGCTGTTGCTTTATGCGCTTGACCAGACTAGTATCCCCATAGAGCTTATACAGTTCGTCATTCCTTCGGATGCGAAAGTCCTCGCCAACTTTCAAAGGTCCATAAATCCTGCGAAGAATCTTTCGCTCGAAAACGCCAATCGCCGCCTCATCCGCTGATGATATTGCCCATGCTTCTGCGCCATATTGCAGGACTGGGATGATAAGCGACTTATAAAGCGCTATTTTTGTTCTTCGCTTGAGGTTTCTGCTTTTGAGCTCCCTACTTAGCCCGTAATAGCATCGGTTTGCGAGCGTGATTCTTCTTCGAATTTCCAGGCTGATGTTGTTGTCGCCGGTTATCATCGTTCCGAGGTAGACAAAGTCCTCTACAACTTCGAAGTTGTACTCTCCCATTGCAACAGATTGCTCTAGGCGCGTAGACTTCTGTTTCGAGGTCACTAGGTACTTCGTCTTGTCCTCGTTTACCGCTAAACCCATTAGTTCAGACTGCTTCTCAATCTCTGAAAACGCCCTGCTTACCGCCTGTTCGGTATTGCCGATAATGTCAATATCATCGGCATATGCGATTAGCATTACATCTTTATTAAAGATGGTGCCCGATCTGTTGGCATTTGGGCACTGGCGCAGTATATGCTCCATCAGCAGATTAAAGAAGTCACACGATAAGGTGTCCCCCTGCCTAAAACCTCTTTTGGTATCAAAAGGCTCGGAGAGGTTCGTTCCTATTTTGACGGAGCTTTGAGTGCTTCTCAACGTCATCATGCAAAGTCGAACGTACTTTGCTGGAATACCTAAAATAGACAGGGCTTCGAAAAACCTTGACCTTATCGGCGTGTCGAAAGCGGCTTTGTAATCGATAAAAATATGGTGATTTTCGATGTTTCTCTCATAGGTCTTCTCCAGGATTTGGCGCAATGTGAATATCTGGTCTGTGGTGGATTTACCAGGTCTAAAGCCACACTGATAAGGTCCAATCAGTGTATCAATTAGCGGCTTTAGGCGTTCACAAATAATGCGGGACAGAACCTTATATGCGATGGGGAGGAGACTAATCCCGCGGTAGTTGGCGCAAACTGCAGGGTCTCCTTTTTTAAAGATTGGACAGAGAACACTTAGATTCCAATCGTCAGGCATGCTTTCATCAACCCATATACGGCACAGAAGTTGGTGCATGCACCCTACCAATTCTTCGCCTCCAGCCTTGAACAATTCAGCGGGCAGCTCATCAGCGCCTGGCGACTTGTTGTTCTTTAGCCTTCTTATGGCTAAACAGACTTCCTGTTGGGTCGGCGGGTCTATCTCTATGTTGTCGATTGGTGGCATCGTTACTTCTCTAAAGGCGGCATCATGTTCGTCATCGCCTCCCAGTAGGTTGGAAAAGTAACTTCTCCATTTGTTAAGCGCCACTTGCGGATCTGTGACAAGATTCCCGTGTTCGTCTTTGCATTGTGGGACTCTGGGCTTGAAACCTTCTGTTAATTGCTTAATCTTTTGGTAAAATTTTCGAGTCTCACTCATGCCGAATAACATCTCGACTTCCTCGCGCATGCGCCTTTCCTGCTCAAACTTTTTTCTTCTAAAAAGGCGTTTCTCCTCTTTCCTTCTTTCTTCTCCAGGTATCGCTCTTTAGCAGCCCGAGTTCTCCTGTAGGCAGCGTTTTTCTCTGCAGTAGCGCGTCGGCACTCCTCGTCGTACCAAGACCGCTTTCGAGGGGGCTCGGAGTAACCGAGTATCTCCTTGGCAGCTGTACTCATGGAGTGCGATATACGCTGCCACTGTTCGCATATATCGGAAGGGAATGGGGAGGTTTCCCTAAGCAGTTGGGCGAGTTTTGCTGAGTAGGCTTCAGAGGTCCCTTGTGATTGCAGCTTCTACACGTTTAGCTTTCGACGTGTGCTAGAGCGTGAGGCATGTGCCACACTGAGCCGCGTGCGTACCTTGGCTGCAACCAGGTAATGATCCGAGTCTATGTTGGCTCCTCGAATCGCGCGCACATCTAGTACACTTGATGAATGCCTTCCGTCGATCACAACGTGATCAATCTGATTTCGTGTTCGTTGACCAGGGGACTTCCAGGTCGCCTTATGGATGTCGAGGTGTTCAAATCTGGTACTACTTATGACCATGATCCGGCCCGCAGCGAAGTCTATTAGCCTCTCTCGATCTTTATGTCGTGATCGGGGCAGCGCTCGTATAATTGTTCCAGGCGCTCATAGAATTCATCTTTTATCGGGTCTTTCTTGTCTTCTGTTGGCGCGTGAGCACAGATAAGACTAATATTAAAATATTTTGCCTTAAGTCTGAGCGCGGCTAGCCGTTCATCAACTGGTGTGAAGCTGATGACAGAGCGACGCAGTCTATCACTCACTGCAAAGCCGCACCCAAACTCGTGCTTGGAAACATGGGGGGGGGAATCGAAAATAAGTACTGCCCGCAAGCATACCAAGATCATTCTTGCATTCAATTTGACGTCTTGCACTCATTTTTCAACCTAGGTCAATCACAAAAAACTTAATCAGGTACAAAATAAATTTGTTAGGTCATAGTAGCTCTTAAATAGAATTGTTTGAATTTTAACTATGCCTCCTGTGACGAACATGAAACAGTCAAACTAAGTCAATTTGGTTGAAGTTGAAACCTACCATTTTTTACTAAAATGCCAATAACTTCTTTATTCTTCATCGGATTTTAATGAGTCATGTGGCGTTGTATTTTTAATAGATAATTCTTTAGTGAACAGAAATAAAATAAATTTTACAAAATTTTTTTCGTTGTGAAAGTCGCATTTAAAATCTAGCTTTTTTCAAAAAAGTGATAAATTTAATGCAAAGTTGCAGATAAGAGCCTTTATTACGCCAAAGTCGAGCACCGGATTAAGAAGTGTTGTATGAATGAATGATAGGGCGTTCAATTACCTTCGAAGAGAGCATTAGCTTTTTATAATGAAAGACACCCATTATACCCATTTTTCTGAAGGTACTTTTTTTACAAACCCAAAAACTAGCTTTTCCGCGATTTCTCGAAAACGGCCCCATAAAAAAATTTGCGGATTGGATTTTTGGACTCAGCAAATGGATTTACATACGAAATGACTGCCAGATGGTCGGGATCGGAAATGCTGTAAACTAGTGTTATTGTTCTATGTGAATTTTTATCACTGACTTACTTTGAAGTTATAAAATAGACTTCCACTGTTAGCCACATGTTTCCCGTTAATGGCACCAACGCAGTTTGGGAATTTCCATGTTTCAAGGAATTCAGAGGCGCATTTCAGCATATAATTACGCTCCCACTTTGGCAATTCTCCACTTAGCGATGTACAAGTGGCATCACATACCAGGTCGATAGTGGTGCCCAAATGACGTTTGCTGATTCGATACTTCGAGGCAACATGACGCAAGGTAACTTGTAAAGAAAACGATTTTTTATTTTTTTTATTTTTTGGACGTTGACGTACAATGCGCAGTACGTTCAAGTGGCCCATGCGACACCAAGCCAGGGCCTGTTACGCGCTAACCGCAGGCAAAAAAGTAGCCCAAAAAGACAGAAACGTATGAGACGAATCGCGAAGGAAAAACATAAAGAAATGTCAACTACGGGCTAAATATGTTAAAATAGTAGTTTTTAAGGCAGGAAGAGAAGCTTCCGAGTTGATTACTCGGTAAAGTTTATTGTAATCAGCACAGAGAACACGAAAAGGTTCATGCAAAGCATAGTTAGTGGTACAACGATTTAGTGATAGGGGTATGAAATTGCGAGTCAGTCTAATAGGAA
Organism: Lordiphosa clarofinis; assembly: GCA_018904275.1. NCBI lineage: Eukaryota > Metazoa > Arthropoda > Insecta > Diptera > Drosophilidae > Lordiphosa > Lordiphosa clarofinis. Next base: position 221,418 of record JAEIGQ010000183.1, read on the forward strand.
CGTTGAGGTTAATTTGACCAACCAACTCAGAAGAGTCGATTTCACCATTAATCAATCTATGTATAAAAATTACACCAAGCATAACTCTACGGTTAATGAGGGAGGGCACGTTAATCAAAAGTAGCCTACTAGAGTATGACGGTAAACGGACCTCAGGATTCCAGTTTAAACCACGAAGAGCAAACAATAAAAACTGCTTTTGCACAGATTCAATTCTGTCTTGATGGGTCGAATATTGCGGAGACCACACACAAGATCCGTACTCGAGTATAGGACGTACAAGAGAAATGTACAAAGTTTTCGTCGTATATGGATCATCAAATTCCTTCGACCAGCGCTTAATAAACCCAAGAATACTCCTGGCCTTACAAACAGTAGCCGTTATATGAGAGTCAAATTTCAGTCGGTAATCTAGAATAACCCCAAGATCATTTACCTGATTGACTGTATCATTCAAACACTCTAGTGGGACATTATTAATCATATAAGAGAAGAATTGTGGTGTGGTTCTATAAAATGTCATAACCTTACACTTGGAACTGTTAAGGTTTAGTAGGTTATCTTTACACCAAGAATGAAATGCATCCAAGTCAGCTTGCAAATTAAAGCGGGAGACCAAATCATTATATGTTAAACATAGTTCCACATCGTCGGCGTACATAAGCACACGAGAGTGAGTCAAGACTGACGGAAGATCATTTATGAAGAGTGTAAAAAGCAATGGACCCAAGTGACTACCTTGGGGTACACCAGAGGTAACCTGGATTGGTTTGGAATATGAATTACTAAAAAGAACTTTTTGTGTTCTAGAACTAAGGTAATCAGAGATCCAAATAAGAAGGTTGGTTGGAAAACCAATTAAACTCAGTTTGAGAAGCAGCAAGCAGTGATTGACAGAATCAAAAGTTTGCATATTACATAAGAATCCTTTGATCACTAATGATGTAAGCTCTAATTAGTTAGTTGTAGTGGATCGACGCTTTACAAAGCCGTGTTGATAGGGTGAAATAATGGAACTGCATAAATGCTGCAATTGAGATGTCATAATTCTCTCAAAAGCTTTCGGAATTGCAGACAACTTTGAAATACCTCTATAATTCTCAACATCAGACTTATTTCCTTTTTTATGGAGAGGAATGATAAAAGATTCCTTCCATAACATAGGGAAAGTGGATGATTGCAAAGACAATTCAAATAATTTATGAATAGGCTTACAAAGTGCATCAGCGTAGGTACTCCGTCGGGTCCCGGTGCATAGACAGGTTTTACAGAGTTAAGATCACAAAGAAGAGAGCTTTCAGTTATCACAGGGCTAAAAATACAATTAGATTTATTTAGCCGATAAGGGTATGGTTGATTGGCAGGAAAGCTAGTGGACGAGTATGTTGACGTAAAAAACTGCGCAAACAAATCGGCTATGGCCTGATCAGTGTTCGCTTTCACATTACCGTAGCGCACAGATGAGGGGATAGTGGAAGATTTGCGTTTAGAGTTAACAAAGGAATAAAAGTGCTTAGGATTTTGTGAGAATTGCATCCTGCATCGGTTAAGATAGTCTTTGTAACACTGTGCATTAAGCACATTAAATCTAGAACGCACATCCACATATCGAGAGAAATCAGATGATTTTTTCGAAATCTTATACTTTTTGAAATACCTTGACTTCTTGTTTTTTAAAGTAATTAGTTCTCTTGTGAACCAAGGCTGCCTATTAGGACAGCGGGGGAGCTCAAGTGGAACACAGACATCAAAAAGCGAATAAAAGGTTTCATAAAAAAGTTTTATGGCGACATCAATATCTGTACAATTGTACAATTGAGACCAATCGGTTTCAAAAATTAAATCACTGAGTTTCAAAAAGTCTGCTTTTTGAAAACAGCGTGTTTTAGCCGTCGAATTCCCAGAAGCAGAGCACACACAAGAAGGCAAATCGATAGTAAGTTCAACTGTAGGATGAAAGGGGTCCTCAGGAAACACCAATGGGTCGATTCTAGATGCAACATTGCCGGGAGGATCCAACAGAAAGATTAAATCAAGAGTTCTGTTGTTCGAGTTCCGAACAGGATTGACTTGAGACAACGACAACTCAAAAAGTCCATCGATAAAATCATGAGATTTCGATGGAAAAAGTGCATTGGATTCATCATTCGTGGACCACATTACTTCCGGCAAGTTGAAATCTCCAAGAACAACCAAAAGGTCAGTGCTTGATAATAATAGAGAGACCGACTCGATGGCAGAAAGGTGAGATAAGTAAACTGTGGCATCAGAACGGGGAGGAATATAGGAGCAAGTAATAAAAACGGAAAAAGTAGAAAAAGTTATTTTAACACTTATAAACTCGATGTCAAGGGGAATTAAAGTATCTGTCAACTCCGACGAAAGGCCGGAATCTACAGCAATTAAAACCCCTCCTCCAACGCGAGAAGAGCGATCGCGTCTATAAGTGGTGTATTTAGTGGTAAAAATTGTGGAATCAGAGATGTCCGATTTTAACCACGTCTCAGTAAAAACTAGAACATGAAAATCGAAAGATATACTGTCAACAAACAGTTTTGCTAATTTGGAATTAAGACCACGGACATTTTGATAAGCAAGCAGAAGGGAGGACATTAGTTTTTTGACACCACAGTAGAAGAAGAGGTACCAGAAAGGTTAGAAGAAAAAGTAGGCAAGTAAATAGGAACACGAGTTTTCTTTTTGGGAACATATTCTTTAACAATTAAATGTTCCGGCCAGAAATCCTCTGAACAAATTGTTTTAAAAATTTTATGTGGGACAGTAACTTTAAAAGAGGAAACATCCCTTTCATAAGAAAATTTGAACTTATCTACCAAAACATCTGCGGATTGAGTTTTGGCCTGAATGAAGGCTTTAACATCATCAGGTGTGAGATCAGGGGCAAGGCGAGAAACAAAGATATGCTTCTTCGGAGGAATACCTGTGAGAGGCCTTATAGCCCTTGATTCCCCAGTTACCTCAGTAATAGATACCGAAATAGGGGGAGCAGCCACACCAGCACTCTCTTTAGGTATATTTACAGCAAGGGTGATCGGGACCTCCTGAACGGCCGAATCGGAGCCAACATCTGATGTCACATGACTGGTATCAGAGATGCCACCTTCTTTAGTGGTAAAATCTCCAGTACCAATTATCCGGGCTGGAGCCGGAGTATTAAAAGATATCAGACGCTGGATATTAGGAGTCGATGGGCTCTGGGTCTGGGCGGGAACAGAAAGAGCATTTTGCTTCTGAGGCACACCCGAGTTGATGGTTTTTTTGCGCTTAGGAGACTCTTTCATCAGTTTTAAACTGGAGAATTGAGAATCCACAGTCACAAACTCGTCAGTAAGTTTGACAAGTTTGGAATAAACGCTCTTAAAACCAACTCTAGTCTGCCTCATGAACACTTTCATTTCCATTTCGACCTCACGGCAAGCCCCACAAGTCCACGACAGCCCGTTGAATAGCTCTATAAAGTCTTTAACCCTGGCGTTGTAACCAGCACATTTGACATGTACAATATTGTCACAAAGCCAGCACCCAATAAAGCTATCAACGTCAGACGGAGTCTTGCACTTTTTGTTAAAACAGACCGGATAACTCATGATATAAATCGGACAAATTAAATCGACACTAAATAATCAGACTGTATACGGACCAAATACACTACTGGGGTCAAACAATCGAACAGCTACAGCTTTTTCTAACAGAAAAAGAATAAAAATACACAGAACAAAGTAACCGTAATTCAGACAACACAGAGCGATTCGCGAGCGCGAGAGGGAATGTGTGGAAACGGGAGAGAGATTACACCAACAACAACAAGAGCACACGACCGAATGCACACAAGCTAAGACAAATTAGAAAGAAACAAAACGAAAGAAACAAATTAAAATGCACAGCAACAGTAATGTAAAAAGTTTTTTGTTTTGTTTTTGCGTTTAGTAATTTATTTAGTTAAATTAACTTTTATTATAAACACAGGACAAAAAAAACAGAAACAATTATCTACACTTGACACCGGCAAAAAATTATTAAACACAGATTAAAAAAAACACGTCCGACTTCAAAGAGAATGCGAATGCGAATGCTATGGAAGTTGGACCGCGAATTATAAAGAACTATTATACATTTAAGTCGAGGTGGTCATCCAAGGTTTGTTTTTAACTAATTTTTAAAATTTCCGGTTTTGTTCTACAAATATCTGAATTCTTTTCGTCAAATGTCAAAAAAATTAGCCAACATTACAATTTTAGATCGATTTAACCACAGAGCTTAAAAGCAATAGAAAAAAAGCCAAACATTTTTTGATTTGAAATTATGTTATACTCGAAGGTAAAATTTTAAAATTTGCTCTACTCATCTCGCAAAGTTTTTCAATGATTATTAATTAAGGGCTCTGCGAAATAAGGCCTTAAAGATAAAATGAATAAGCCCCCAACAATTTATATAGAAAACAAAAACCTCCTTTTATTGATACAATTTGGGGCGTTATGTTCTTTTTTCTTTTCCTAAATAAAATTTCAAAATAAAATAAGTCCTCAAAAGAAGAAATAAAATAATACCGAAAAATTAATTTTTAGGGCCCTGTTTAATTTTTATACGGAAATAAGACGTCAATTTTTAGTTTGGATTTTTGGGTTCTTATATAATTTTCCAATTTTTGCTTAATACAAAAATCGCACGATTTTTTGTATCTTTTCATTATTTAAGCTTGGTATGGAGGTACTTGCGAAAAGTGTGCGAAATCGCTGCACATTATTTCGTCGATAGCAAGAGCGCAATAAGTCGCTCATCTCTAGTTGCTTTGTTTTCAAATTTAATTTGGCGGGACAATTTAAACTAATTAACAGCGAATGTTTATGGTGGTCTTTAATGATGCAATAGTTGCAGCAATAGCTTTATGTGATTTGTAAGAACTTTCGTGATGGCACCTTGGGTTCGGCAGTGTTTGTTTAATCCTTACTTCCTGTGAAGATCCATGTTGATGCAGTTGTATATCTTAAATAAATCGCAAAAAATAAATCGTTTGTAGGTTCATCGTTACCTTTATTTGTAACTTTTCTATCATTTGCTCCAATTGGCAATGGGTGCTCTTTGGACACGACTAGGGAAATGGCAGAATCGACTGTTGTGGCCATTTCATCTCGACGTTATGTACTTATAATGCAATATCATGGATTAGAAGATGTTGTCCACGACTTACGGCGACAAAGAAGTCCCAAGTCTGACCATTGAAAAGTTCTGCGGCTCAACCGGTCGACATACGGAATCGCCATCGTTCATAATTGAATCACTTTGTGCTGGACCAAGTTCCTCATCATCACCCCTATCGTTCGAGGAGCTAAGCTTCTTGAAAAGAGAATGAGCACTTATTTGTTCATATGCATGGCACACATACCTTGTGCCGACAATTTGGTCAAAAACGACAGAAGTGGAGCTAACTGCCACTTCACATCGTTGCGCTAGATACTCCATCACCGCTTTCACTCTTGGCGTGCGAACGGTGGCGCTGTCCTTTTACGAAGCCCAAGCCGCGTTGCAATGATCTCCTAGCTAAAACAATCAATTGTGAAGAGCATAATTAAGCTCAATAAATTTTTATACTTTTACAGATCATTTTTGACAAGCCGCTATCACCTTTTCCTTCAATGAAAAGATGTTCAGCCTTTTTAATGTTTTTGTATAGTTGTCCTACTCATTTAAAAACTCCGCGTATCTATCGGGGGTGTCACAGAAATCTCTAGAGATTTTGGCCTTGGTTGGTTTGTAAATCGCTCGAAAAATCCGTCGGTGTCCCAGAACTTCAAGAGATTTCATTTTCTTATTTGAAAGTCGAGTTGGAAGGTTTGTGTGGTATTTTTCTCTCAAATCTATAAACAGGGTTGTCATTTCTTGCCAAAAAAATTTCCCTTCTTCTAGTTTTGAGTTAATTTGATGTTTAAATGGAATTTTTTGATTGTGTTACATGTTTTACGATGCATTTTTAAATTACAATTCAAATTTAAGTCATGTAGCTCAAAAATAAAATGCAAAATTTAAAAATATTTTTGCGCCAATCATTAAATGTAACTAGGCAACCCTTAGCGCTTGTTGGTACTCAGAGAGAGCCACCATGTGTAGAGAGCGCCCGCTGACGTTGAGAGCAAGTTGATTTGTCACCGTTCGGTTGGTTTTGCGAACAATTATTGAAACACAAATTTTAATATTAAAACAATTGAAATATTTAATTCATTTTATGCAACCTATGTAGAAAAATAACGTTGTTTACATTTCCAATACCAATTTTACATATCAAAATTGTTTTAGTGGTGAATTTCGCCAAATCTCCCAACAAAACGCGAGAGATTTAAAACCAACCGAAAGAGATTCCTGTGACACCGAGAATTGGTTTTGGGTTGGAATTTGGTTGGAAGAGATTTCTGTGACACCGCTGTATATGAGTGTCTACCGCCATGTAGAGTACGAAAAATATGTTTTACATATATTTCACACCTTCGAAATCAACCCTTATCACTTGCCTATGGGGTGACTATCGCGTGACACTTTTACGTCGGGTGGCAACGCTGTGACATCGATATGCCAATTTCGCGCGTGAACTCCATACCAACTCACGAAACAGCAACTTGCGAAATCCGTGCGAAATCATCTTTTTTATATGGACTTTTTCATTTCGCGGGTATTTCGCGGGTATCTCCATACCAAGCTTTAATTAAAAAAAAAGAGTGTGTGTCATGAGACACCCGGAACGAGCGAAGCTCTTTACGATTAACAATTTGATAAAAGATTACAAAACTTACAAATAAGTATAAGCAAATTTGGTTTATTGTGGCTTTCATTGGATGAATTTAATTTTTTAAAAATAGCAATCAATATACATTTACACATCATAAGTGGTTTGAAATAACAGAAACAATAGGCTTATGATAACTGAAATAAGAAACATAAGTTTGTGACTGTATGTCATAAATATATCGTGAAAAAACGGCATCAATTGTTGTACCATCTCTTGTTGTAGACTGAAGAGGATTGTTGTTTATTGTCAAACTGAACTTTTCAAAGAGAAATACTATAAGGGGCTGTGATTTTTCTTCCGCAAAATTAATATTAAAATCCCCTGCCAAAACAAGTGGAATTTTATGAACATCTTGTCCAACTAGAGCAGAGCCCTCTTTTGAATATTCTTGAAGTGAACTTTGTATGAACAATATTATGTCACCAATTTTTGTGCCCGGAGATATATAAATAGCGGCAATTGCTATTCCAGTATCATTGGACCCCTTAACCGTTGCTAAACAAATGTCTCCCACAATAGATCGTCGAGTCAAAAAATCGTTCTTTGTAAGGGGAGTAACAATATTAATATTCCCACCACGGTTTTGGTAAATCGCAAAACCTTCTGCACGAACATCTGATCTTTTGTAATGAGAAACGCAATCAAAATTTGGGAGATTTATATCAATATTGTTATCCATCCATGTTTCGCTGAGTACCAACAAATCACACTTTTGGGAAATAGAGTCCATTAAATCCAATCTATGACTTTGTAGACTTTGGCAGTTCAATGTGTATATGGAAATTCCTTGTGCTTTTGATATGAAGTTCGTCATAGAATCAGCAGCAGTTTCAAGGCTGTTTGACGATAATCTTTGAAGTTCTTTTAAAAGAGAATCAGTTGACGTAGTCGGCCTGCGGTTGTGGTAAAACCGAAATCTGGAATTGTCATCATTAGGTGTTACAATAAATAAGCCATCTAAAGTTGTTACGCGAGACAATGCAACATAAACCATTGATGGCGAGTGCAGCTTTTCATATTGATATACAACTTCTTCAAAAGATCCACCCTGTGACTTGTGTATTGTCATAGCACATGCTGCCACAAGAGGGAAATGTTTGCGCTTGTAGACTATCTTCTTATCTCTTGTCATTGATATATTTTCACTTCGTAGTTCAATATTAACAGCATTCGGGCCAACGTTTTCCTGCACAGCTAACTGAGCACCTTTCTTTCTGGCTTGTTTTCCTACATTCGCCGACCCGGGGAACTCCAACCAAATCCTACATACGGCTTTTTCATCGTTATGTTGTACAAGCACCAATTTGCCAATGGCACCATTCGCAAGCCCATCTGACACATCGATATTTGTAGTAACAAGGTAAAGTTTTCCTGGCACAAAAGTAATTTGGTAAGGTAAGCTTCCTGTATCAATTAGGGACATCTTATGCAGCTTTTGTCTAAAGGCAGCTTCTCGTGTAACACTTTCCACACCTATTATAACGTCATTAGATATGGATATATATTTAAATTGAGATTGTTTCAAAATGAAGTTATTGTAGGCTTCAGCGTCTTGACCTTTCCAGTACAGACGAATTGCATCGGGGCATAATCTCTGAGTTTCAGACTTAGTAAAAAATCTGGATTCAACAAGCTTCAATTCCTGCGTTTCCAACACGTCACCATTTCCAATTTTCGTCAATACTGATGAAAACATGACATTGGCTTGCCCTATTACTTGAGTTAGCTGGTAGAATATCAAGCTTCGCCACAACGACGGCCCCGTCATGCGTGCTCGCATAGGCTTAAATATCGGTGTTGCTCTTACTGGAGGTAACTGACGCAAATCACCAATCAAAATGACATCTAAGCCACCGAATTCAGCATTATGTAGTCCAGACAAAAGTTCCGCACTGATCATACTAATTTCATCAATGATCAATACCTTTACATATTTAAAAAGTGTTCGGTATAGTTTTAGATTTTCGGACGACAAAGGTAAGTGTTTTGAAAGCGTAATCTTGAGAGCAGTGTGTACGGTGGTACCGTCGATGGCAACTGCCGCTTTTCCAGTTGAAGCACATGCTATATAAGCATTACAGTAACCATCATTATCGGTAAACCTGTTGTACAGTTCCATTATAAGTTTAATGACAAAAGTCTTTCCACAACCAGCAGGACCAGTAAAAAAAATTTGGAACGGCGATTGATTTGAAGTTTGTAGCCTGTACAAAATGTGCATTAGAAGATCCATTTGCTTCTGATTCGTCAATCTCACAAACTCCAAAAACTGGTGTCGTTCCATCAAATTTTCTCTTTTTTTTGCGATGGCACCCAGTTTACTTAAGGAAGCATTTTGAAGGTCAACATTAACATGGGAGTTCGGGTCGCGAATAAGTTGTTGATAATGATCATTTTCAAACATTATGTGGGCCTGGTTTAGTAAGTCTTCATCTTCGCATTCATCCGCATTTCGAGTGTTTTTTCTATGTCTAAATTGGCTTCAAGCTCTTGTCTGTGCTCTAATATTACATTTTCGTTATCTCCATAGATCTGAAGGAACTTATTTTCAGATAGAACATCGTCATCCTCACTTTTGAAAGGGATGTGCAATAACACCATTTCCCGTTTATAATCGTTAAAGTTATTAGTCATGTCGTAATTGCAGTATCTAATAACTTTTGGGACTTTTCTCAAAGCATACTCCTTTTTTTGGTTGACATAATATTTTGCCACAAACTGTGCCAAGGTCACCTCACTAAGTGTTTCAGGCCTTTTTTCATATTTGTCAAACCAATTTTCTTTCCATATGTCCGTACAATCATCCTCCAAATCTTCCAGTTTCTTTAAAGTCTTTCTAATTCTTTGACGTTCGCTTGGAAACATCGTTGGTAAAAGACCGTTTTTACAGAAGATTTGGCCATAGGCTTACGTAGCAAAAACCAAGCTGCTTCTTGAACCGACATCTCAGCACTGTTAAGAACATCGACGCTCATTTTTCGGATTATTTCAATAATGTCAAACTCTGGATTTTCATCCATTGTTTGAATTAATTGGCGTTGCAAATTGCTGATCCCCCTGTTGTGCTTATTAACATATTCTACAATATACGCAGCACAACCATACTCATCTTGAATGATTTGAAAATCCATGTTGGAGTTCAGATGGTGTAAAATAAATCGATTAAATGTATTGTGCCACTTTTCTAAAGGCTCTCGACGATAAAACAATATCGGCCGTGCTATACCACTACGAATTATATCGTAGTAATGCCCATCCGAACGAATACCATTTTGACGATAAATTTGATCAAAATCAGTGTAATCGAAGTTTTCTAAATTTTTTCGAATCCATTTGTAATGCTGTCTGTGCTGTTTAAAAACGATTTCAGAATACCCAGGATCACTTGATAGCATTGGAGTTAACCTTATTGTTCTTCGGGTTGGCATGAATGGAGCTCCAAACCGACAATTTTCTTTCTTATTGGGTTCCATTTTTTTATAGCACGTAAAAGTGTGCTTGTGAGTTTGAAGTTTTATTTTTCCAGAAGCCTCCTTCGTAGATACTGAAACTAGCTCGTCAATTATATTAATGACATATTCGTTATTACTTTTTAAATCAGTAGGTGCATTATCTAACCATAGTAGAATGTGAGCGTGTAGACTACCGCGATGCTGAAATTCAATTCTCTTAAAATAATGAGCGACCTTATATCTTCCAAAGGGACTTTTAGTTTTAGACTCCAAAATATTTAGCAAGCAATTAATTAACTTGTTGAAATATATGGCACAAGTAACGGCGTCTTCATTGACTAATTGGGCCTTTTCAATATAGCGCATATCTGATATGAATTTAACCGAAACATGACTTTCATTGTTTTTAAGTTTGTACAATAGTTTAAGCAAATCCATCCAGCCAGTTTCATTAGCACTTAAAGTCATAAAAGCTGTAGGTGATCCCAATTGCCTAAGCATAGCGAACAGTTCCTTCTTACGGTCCGCCCAGTACCAAGCTGAATTTGGAATACACCGAAGAAATGCCAGATTACTCTCAATGCAGCCGTTTATGTAGTCTTCAGACTGTATTTGCTCCTTGGTAACTTTTGTATTAGAACCAACGTGTTTGAAAGCAACTGTAATATTATCTCTTACACGTTGTCTCATGATTTTAGTGGCGATATATAACAGGTGTTCTGGGTCTGCTCCCCTGCGATCAGTGCGGCGAAGTTCACTTGAAGCTTGCATGAAAGAAGTTGCTGCAATCCCTTCTCTATAAATAAAATTCCGTAAATAGTTGGAAATGAAAGTTATTCCGCATGTTCATCAAACAAAATGCTTATTGGATTTTTTCCTTCGGCAGGTGCCAATTCCAAAAATTGGTCTTCATTCCACATAAGTGTTTGTTGTAATGCTGTAACGTTATCCTCCAGTGGTACGTGCTCACTTATGTCGTTTAATGTTATTACAGAATGACTTTCTTTATTGTCTAGAAAAAAAGAGTCGTCAATGGTAATGCCATAGTGAATATAAATAGGCGTTGTTATTAAATATTTTAGCCATTCCTTTATATCCTTTTTGTTGACCAGGCTATGAATGTAGCTGGTTTTATGAATCAATTTTTTTTTTAAGTGAACGTAAAAGGAATGATCTTCATTAAGATTTCTCGGTAACTGGTTTACCATAGTATTAACCTCAACAGGAACATTAATTATTTGACCATAAATACCATATTGGCCATGAACGTGTCTAAGCCTCCTGATCTGCATAAATGGTATTCTTGGTATGAGCCTCTTTGAAACGATATCCAATTTGGGCAAATGCGATGGAATGGTGGGATACGAAAAGCCATTGAACGTCGAAAGCGATGGAATTCGATTCTTGTCCATATTTCTCTTACATGTTAAGCAAATACGAACTAAGTCACCGACATTATGATTCTAAAGAAAAAATTGAAAAATTGAATAAAAAGTACAAATATTCAATAATTAATAATTAAAAACTTGTAAATTAAAAAGCTTAAAAAGATGAGGACTATTTACCTGCAGTATGATACTTAAGACACTGTCGTGTTTTTCAGAAGACAGTCCCAAGTCATTTTTCCACCAAAGCCTGTCGCACACACCACATGATACTCCAAATATATTCTTTTTCAACTTTTTTTCGAATTCCATGTGACCTCTTAAATGTGTATTAAAGTTGGAATATTCAGGAACATTATTGTAAGGGATTGCAGGAATTTCTTCTTCACAATTAGTTGCTGGTTCGGAATGAAGACGTGGTTCGTTGAAATCAGAAATTCGATTATGAAAATTTTCCAAATTTATCATTTTTCCCTTTCGAGGCTCGACCCCATCGATTGAAAAATTTTGTTGAGAAACTACCACGTATGGCGTAAAGTGCATATCTCGCAGATGTAAATGAGTGAAATTCGTTGACTCATTTGCTTGAAAGTGACAAAATATTACATGATCGTCTGTAATGTGGAAATGGACACAAGTGTTTGTATTAAATGTCTTCGAGAAAATATATAGACAATCAACATCTCCAAATTCGAAGTCACTTGAGAGAATGTTCCTCGCGTTCTGAGGATCTTCACATGTGTTTAGGTCTGGTGATTCCAGCAGTTCTCGTCTTAGATCAGAAGGTGTGATTTGTAGCCTTAAAATCCTTATAAGCGATGTAAACAGGCAGTTCCCGTCACCTGGTATGTCTTTCTCGTTATGCAAAGTAGCCTCAGGACAAGCACATGAGAGACTTTCCTCATAAATTGAAATGGGTCCATTAGAAATAGAGTTAGGATTCTCTTGCCATATTTCAATACCTTGAACTTCTTCACGTTGAATGCTCGCTTCTTTATCTTGTTATACCCTGTACCCATTGAAAATGGGTAAAAGGGGATCATGAAGTTGTGCAAATGTATGTAACAGAGAGAAGGAAATATTTCCGACCCTATAAAGTATATATATTCTTGATCAGCATCAAAAGCCGAGTCGATTTAGCCATGTCCGTCTGTCCGTCTGTCCGTCCGTCCGTCTGTCCGTATGAACGCGTCGATCTCAGAGATGGTAAGAGATAGAGGTTTGACGTGTATGGGACAAATGCTTCTTTTATCTGTACGCAGATCAAGTTTGTTGCAAATTTTGGCCATGCAATTTCCGCAATTTGAAAAAAAGTTATATCTCTTACAGTTTTAAAGATGGACGATTCAAACCTTCTAGAGATAGTTAGTAATTAGCAAATAGAATCGATTTGCCGAAGAAATGATAAAGATCGGATGAACGGTTCGCAAGTTATGAGCACAAATGTGATAAATAGCCGAGTTAAAAAAGTGTTGCATACTTTTCGGATGGTCTCCCTAAGGAACGCAAGAAAACTGTTAAACATGTTTTTTCATGAGTAACGGGTATATCGAAGTCGGTTAGAGCCGACTTTAACTTACGCTCTTGTTTTATGCGTTTATGTGAATGTGTGTGTGTGTGTTTGTTTGTGTATGTGTGTGTCTTTGTCAATTGTACAGGGTATTTCGAAGTCGAGCTTCTCGACTGCAACGGTCTTACTTGTTTTTGTTTTATTTTGTTTTAGTTTTAAGTTGTCTCTGTATTTTATACAGTACGTCTTGTTGCTTAGCCTCTTCAAATTTTTTTTTTGTTGTTGCTTGTTCGTGTTGTTTTTTGAGGCTTAAACGTTTTTTGTAGTCGCACTTCCACCTGCGCCGGTTTTGCTTTTGAAATTCGTCTTGAAGGAAGCGAGCAGATTCCATGTTGTAGTTAGAATTGAACAGGGTCAGCAATTTAACAATATAAAAATTTATTTATGCTATAGATGATGTTCTGCAGATGAAATCGCACTGACCTCATGAGAGGCACTCTTCAAATAATGTGAAATTAAAATGTGCTTTAGTAAGTAGACACAAGTAGAAGCGATCGAACACTTCATTTGGAGCAAAATGAATTGATAGAGAGAAACTTACCGTTCATTTACATCAAACGGGATCAGCACATTAGAGAGAGAGAGAGAGAGAAAGAGAGAGCAAGAGTGAGAGAGAGGGAAAGGGAGAGAGACTTAGAGATGAGCGCAGCACCAGCATTGCACTCAGCTTCTACTCCAGGTGCAGAGTATGTTATAGTCGGGCTTGACCGACTTTCTCTCTTGTTGTATATAAAATTTTTGAAATTGGGGTACTATTTTCTAAGCTTGGGGCCTTCTTTAATATTTTTTGGCTTTATTTCATCGCAGTGGGGCCTTATTTTCATACTTCAAATTGGGGTAAATGTAAAATTGGCTACACATCCTCTAACGGGGCCAAGCCATGCTTCTCTCAAATTGGAGTATTGTTTTATTATGAAATAACACCCCAATTTTGGGGCCTTATTTCATTTTACATTTTCGGGACATATTTCCTGCTGCCTTAGTTGAGCGGATTGTGTATAAACTTATAAACTTCTTACCACGCGCGTTATTTTTTTTTAAATTTGCCTGCGGCGCTCTTTCTTTTTTCCAATTTTACCTCTAAACCAGGGACTAAACCCTATGATAACACAATGATCTAATAACTTTAGTATATAATAGAAAAGTATTGTCAAATTTTTATATGAAAACCCAATTTAAATTATTATTTTTTATTAATAATATTAAGTCTACGTTTAATATGTTTGTAAATCCAAGTTTGTAAATGTTTGTGACTAGTGCATTAATTTATAAGTTTATCTTGTAGCACTAGAAAATAAGCTCAATAAATCTAAAACCCGAAATTAATTTTAGTTTGAGTCAAGGCGTTTATTTTGGCCTAATGCTTTTTTACTTGTACAGCAATTGGACAAGCATCCCATTCCCGTTTTCAATTTAATATATCCGTAATCGCCCTTCTCAGAGCCTTTTAATGTTTTGTGTGTAGAATTGAGTTTTTAAAAGAAAATCGCACGGGACTTTTTTTAATTCTTGTTGGTCCACCTCAGAAACACTGAAACAATTTAAAGAACTAACCTCTTTGCTCTATCACTCAGTGTGCCCAGCGTTTTAAACATTTTTGTGACGGTAAAAGGTATTAGTGCTCAACGTAAAATTTGTAAAATATTTCGCTTGTCGTCGTTCAAAATTTAGCATGCAGCCTAAAAGCAGGCAATAATATTCGCGAATATGCGGTTGTTGTAACTAAAAAAAACGGATTTATCATGTGCTATTAACGCCTTCGATGTGGCTAAGAAACTAGTTGGCAACATTGGTTCTCTGTTAAACCAGCTGTGTGTCACTTTGACAAGTCTTACCTTTAGGCATATAACATGTTAAATTTTTCTTAACTCCAAGTGGCCAAATCAAAGAGATTTTGAATTTTTTATTTTTGGTTTGGACTCTAACTTGGCTCTCGTGAGTGCATTGGCAATAAATTCCAGAAAATCAACCTTATACAGCTTTGTTTCGTCTTAACCTAGTTGGTCAAGTCGAGCTGAGAAAGGCATTTCTGACGGAAGGCTAGTGTATTTCCAAGCTTCAAATCAGTGTACTTCCAAAATTCGAAACCCATCAACTTTCAAATCGAGGTGCCGTTCCAAGGGTAAATATTCCCAAATTTGCTGAAAGGTTCCCCAAAATCGGGCCCTAACAGTTGCCTTTGCCTTTCGGGGTGTTTTGCTCTAATTTTTCTCTCCAGAGCGTGTACCTCAGAATAAGCTATTCTGCTCCTAGCCAAGCGGATTTGTCTTGCGCTCGTACCTCCTAATACATATGCAGAAAGCACCGGCGCAGCAAGTGAAGACAGCTAAAAGAGAGCTTTTTTCAGTCTCTTAGTTCAATGCGTCGAGTGTGGGAGGCAAGCAGTGAGCGAGTGCAACCCCTAAAATGTGTTTAAGTCTGGCTTAAACTGTTCCAGCAGCAGTCTACTAACAAGTGTTTTAAAGCAGAGTTTTGTGCGCGAAAAGCCCTTGTGGCCAACCCAGTTTTTTTTTGTTGGCCAGATCACGCCTCTCCGCCCTTACCTCAACCTGACAGTGCACCCAAAAAGGGAATCATTTAAAGTTATGTCATACCTAAAAATAGGTTGTCCAATCAAACGATAATAAGTTAAACAAAAAGTCATAAGTGCAAAAACAGAAATAGTCTATTATTCCTTGTTGTAAATAAAAAGAAGTTATCATATGTCGCTATAAAGAGTCAAGCCAAAGCTCTATTGAAAATTAATAACTAAAAACAATCAAAAGCTCAATGCGTCACACACTGCTTTAGCCCTGCTTTACCCTCACTCAAAACCAAGCTTGAATTTCCAGCGCATCAACACACAACGAAAGATCTTTCGCCTATTTTCGTATTTGCTTTGTTTATCTGAAGCTTGGCTTTGCTTTGCCCAAATCAATTGGCATTGGCGAGCAAGTGTGGATCGCAAGTTCCCATGTGGACGATAAAGAGATTCTGAAGCTTAAGCAGTTGAACTAAAAGCTTTTACATATTGGATCGCGACTAATTGATTTTTGTTGCCTATGACAAGCGAACAGCTGATCACTACTGTCAGGTCGTTGACCTTTTTGGTTTTGTGCACATAATTTTTGCGTTCAGCACATATAAATGGATTGATAAATTCTTTTGTTTCACTTGAAGTAAAGACTCATATACACCTAGGTTTAATTATATATTATTTGTTACAGCAACCCATACTCACTCGCACAACCCATTTAAATAACTATCTTTATACTCTTAAATTCAAGTAAATTTTCTAATATTTCTGTTACCCTTAAACCTTAGTTGTAGTCATGATCACTCTTGAAATCTTAGATTTAATAAAATTATAATGAAGTTTGAGATGTGCTAGTGTGTCCTTTTTTTAATCGAAGCCATGTCAAACTTGATTGAGTTAGAGTAGCCGTTGTCTCTTTCTTAGGGATCCTTGCATTTTTATATGTTTTTGTTTGGCGTTCAAGGATCATGGTAGGGTGGGCGTTTATGCAGCTTTATGCTGCCAGCAAGAGAGAGAGACTTCGATGATATTTCTAGTTTACCTCCCCTTCTACGTTTTGTTGCTGCACCTACTCCCTATTCCCTAACCCAATATACCCCTTATGAGGGTGCAGATATTCGCTAAAAGACAAATTCAAATCTAATGGTCCACAGTGTTAGCAGAGCTTTCACTCGACATCGGAGATAATTAAGTTCAAGGCCCAGGGCCGTTTGAAGGTCAAGCTAATGCAGCTGAATAGCTTACAAAAAGCTTTATTCCCTCGTGGTCGGCCGAAGAAAAGTTCTAAGCAGCACTTCACTTGCTATTGAAATCTAACAGCGCGCAGACGCATCTACTCTGATAAAAAGTTTTTCTCGATCAACCACGTTTTTGCCTCTAATTCATTTAAACCCCTCGAGATTTGGAAGTGTTTATCACCACTGCAATTAATTAATAAGTGCAGCAGCAAGTGACATATTAAAAGGTGCCTTGCTACGGCCAGTGGTACGTGTATGATTATGTAAAAGTGAGATTTGATATAAACCCCAACCATTTTTCTCCAGAGCCTTCTCTGGGTCTCGATAAGTGTGCTGAGCCACCCACGGATTCCCAAGCTACTGGCAGCAGAATCAACTTGCCTAGCCTTTTACTGGCATTCGAGACAGTTTTTGTTCCCCCCAAATTTTGGCAGACGTCTTCGGCTGCAGCACTTACATAACCTTAGTGGGTTTCTGTGACCTCTGTTGGTCCATCTCGCTGCAGCCGCAGCGCTGACACCCCCATCTGTAACGCAATTCTACCACTTGGACATTTATCGCGGTCTTAAACGACCCCATTGGGCCTGCCGAGAACTCCATCGGCTATTATTAGCATTGTGCCATTCCCTTCTAATGGCTAGGATGAGTAGATAATTAAAACTAAAATTTTCTATACCTTGTAATGCCCATTATCAACGACAACTAATTATTGCCTTTGCCTTCGATTAGGGTATAATGGTTTGGGAGATTAACCAAGACGATATCTAGTACCTACATATCATGCCTTTCATCATTCCCACAACAGTTCTATTTAGCTACGATCGCCTACGTCATCAGGCCTGCTGACATCGGTGGACTCAAGCGTAAGTACGGCATAGCCGTGACAAAATTATAAGAAGTTCTAAAATTAGAACCAAGTCATATGTGTGTATTTGATATTGCTGTTTTGGTACCGACCCTTTCTCCCTTGTCTTCAATTTCGTAAACACCGACTGGATGGTGATTTTGTTAAATGCGTTGATAACGGACAATCAGTAAATTCTCTACCTTTTTGAATCGCTATCCGTTTATATTTTGATCAGGCCATTCGCCACAGCTAAATGCACCTAAGCGCTGCTGTTTATCTTTTGATTGTAAGCATAGAATTTGTAAAATTAAATTATTGTCTAGTGGCCGCATTGAGCTCCGGAAATGAATTACCTTATTAGTACTACTAACTATTTTGAACATTACATGAAGTAAATTTAAATTGAATATGAAATAATTGTTTTCTCATTGGGGCTCCAATGATCTGATCGCCGCTCCAACCGTATAAAGGGGTAAAAGCTTCCAAATACTGGCTTTTACAGGTAGGGTGGGTAAAGAGAGAAGGACACAAGACCACGTCCTTCACCTTAGTGCACTTGCTCCCTGAAGGTGGTTATTCCCTCTAAGTTGTTACCTTTAGCTCTGTCAATCTTTAGCTATGTGAAGCTTGCGTTGTTCCAGAAGCAAAAAACCCACGCCCAGGCCCTGAGCACAGCCGCCAAGCTTAAACAGAGCTGCTTCTGAGCCGTAGGCCAATCTGTTCGCGTTCGTCACATACTAAATGGCGCCCAACATGCGGGGCTCCCGCAGAGACAATTAAGCCATAATTGTCTGCCCGTGCTTCCCAAAATACCCGTCTATCCTTATATCCCATAACCATCTACATCCACATCTTTAAAGTAGACAGTACAATATAGTTTGCAGATCTCGGAATTGCTGGTATATGCAGCGCAGTTGCAACCAGACCAGACCAAAAATTATATTGCCATATCAAAGCTATAAATCAGTAGTTTTGTAAATACATCTCAAGTTATTTGTCATTATTTATCTTATTACGGAATTGATAGTCTTGAATTCCATTTCGATTCTATACCTATTAAAGTATTACGTCAATGCTTGTGGTTAAATTTGGCTGTGTGGAATTGAGAACTGTTCTGATTGGATTACTTTGATCAGATCCTCTTTCATACAAGACAGAAAGTTCAATCTTAAATTTTTTGATAGTTTCAGCTAAGAGAAGCAGTGTGCACTACAAGTTAGTAATAAAAATTGAAGCGGTGAATCGATCAAAGGTTAAGACCCCAAAATCAAGTATTTTGAGCTATAAATCTATATTATTATATTTTGCCATATCTATCTACTTAACTTATCGCAAATATAACTTTACAAATTCTGAAAAATTACGATGGCTGTCAGACGTAGTCAAGAAAATCTCAATTTAAGAGAGCAAGCAGTTACGTGCATCATATGTCAAGACGCTGCTGCACCAGATTCAATTTGCACGGAAACCCCATGCAAACACAAATTTCATAAAGAATGTCTCGAAGTTTGGTTACAATCCAATTCAACTTGTCCAACATGCCGACAGCCATGTCCAACAACGGCTAACGCTGAGCAGCGCGAGAGCTTAACTATGACCCACAATATCCAGCCTCCAAGACCCAATCGGGGCGCGGCAAATTCTTCCACGTCAAGAGGTCGCCCTAACACCAGAGCTGGTAGCCGAAATGCTCCAGCTCCTAGTTCCCAACGATCTAGTACAGGGCAACACAGTGCTCCTAACCGGAACAATAATGGAGAAATTGTAGAATCCCAAAACAATACCCTTAGCGAGCAACGTGTGGTTAATTTAATTACCGCCTCCTTAGAGAATTTTCGGTCCACTATGGCCACAGCTATGGCAGAGCAGATTTCTACAGCAATGCGAAATCTTCAACTAGCTCCACCTCCTCAAGAGGCGCGAGAAGAGATTCAATTAGAGTGGGAAAATGAAATCGCAGAAGAGCTAGGGTCAGAGCGTAGTGAACCCTTCAGAAATAGGCAAAATATTCCAAATGTATTCCCATTGAGAGGAAATGATAGCTCAATAGAGCGCCCTGATAAAGTGTCCAGTGTGATTTCCAACTGGCATCTGAAATTCAGTGGCACACCAAATGATATCCCAATTGATGAATTTATATATAGAGTAAATTGTTTAACAACAAGATGCCTTGGCGGTGATTTTGATACTTTGTATCATTTTGCAAATCTGCTATTTTCTGGATCTGCCTTAACATTTTATTGGCGCTTTCATCGAAACGAATCCCACAAAACTTGGTATCATCTTTGCACACGATTATGTGAAAGATATCAAAGTGATCGTTCTGATGAAGACATTAAAGATTCAATGCGCAGGCGAAAGCAGCGAGCAAACGAATCCTTTGACGACTTCCTTGACGCTATGTTATCGATAGCAGACATGTTGCGAGTAAGGCCTTCAAGTAGTGAGTTAGTTGCGTGCGTCAAACGAAATCTTAAACCCGAATTAAGGCACGAGCTGTTGCATGTAGACATACCTAATGTTGCCACCTTGCGTCGCGAGTGCCATAAACACGAAGATTTCTATAATAATTTTTATACGAAGCCAGTTTCTAAGCCTATGCAGCCCAAGCGCGTGGTACAAGAAATATATGTAGAGGACTCTGAAGAGCAATTGCTTAGGCAAGAGGATGATGAGGCCGAGATAAATGCAATCCGTTCTGCTGAGAGGACAAAATGCTGGAATTGCGATGAAATTGGTCACCGCTATCAGGATTGCCTCCAACCTCGACGCATTTGTTATGGTTGTGGTATGCTTGACATGTACAAGCCCAATTGCCTTAACTGCAAGCAAGCGCCGGAAAACTCTCAGAAGGGTATCCGCCCCAAACCGAAAGCGGATATCCGCAAACCGAACCAAAACTAACCTTGTCCGCTTCTTCAGATGCTGAGGAGGCCTCGGATAGCCTTACCAACAAAAACACCGATTTTCAACCTTATCATATTCGACTAGAAAATTATCTAAAACGTAGATCAGAAATTTTGAATTCTGCTGTCAATTCTGTACATACTACACGTTCAACAAAGCGTATGAAAAATTTTTGGAAGCAACGACATGCCATAAAAGAAGTGACAATTTTAAGTATTGTTCAAAAAGGTCCTGATATACGTCCGTTTACAAAAATTGAGATTCTTGGTCAACAATATCTA
This sequence comes from Lordiphosa clarofinis, assembly GCA_018904275.1. Taxonomy (NCBI): domain Eukaryota; kingdom Metazoa; phylum Arthropoda; class Insecta; order Diptera; family Drosophilidae; genus Lordiphosa; species Lordiphosa clarofinis. The sequence goes on from JAEIGQ010000183.1 coordinate 242,412, forward strand.
GCCCTCTTAGACAGTGGGGCTAATAAAAGCGTCATTGGAGGAGAGTTAGCATCACGCATATTAAATTCCAGTACTTATATCAAAAAGTCTTACGGCGCTGTAAGAACAGCTGATGGACAAAGGCAACAAGTTGCTGGAACACTCAGTATTCCAATTGCTTATAACTCGATTAATAAAGATTTCGAATTTTTAATTGTTAAATCAATAGCGCAAGATGTGATTTGCGGTATAGATTTTTGGCACTGCTTTGGTATTTCCCTCAATTTAGTTTGCTCAGTCAATGAAATTAATGTTAATGCTGACCAACCTGACAAACTACAGCTCACTTCGGTACAGCAAGCTAAGCTACAATCGGTCATTGACAATTTTCCATCTTGCGAGAGAGACGGACTTGGCAAAACAAATTTAATCGAACATTCAATCGACACTGGGGATGCAAAGCCAATCAAGCAAAGGCATTACCCTATTTCGCCTGCAAAAGAAAAACGCTTATGTGCTGAGATCGATAGAATGCTGAGCTTAGGCGTTATTGAGGAAGCACCCAACTCTGCGTGGTCTTCGCCAGCAGTGCTGATAGTAAAGCCTGGAAAGGATCGTTTTTGCCTCGATTCACGTAGGGTGAACGAGGTTACCAAAAAGACGCCTATCCAATGCCGAGTTTGGAAGGATTAATAGGTAGATTACCGCCTGTTCACTGCATATCTAAAATAGATCTAAAAGACGCCTTTTGGCAAATCTGTTTAGATGCACAATCCCGTCCAAAAACGGCATTCACCATACCGAACCGACCACTCTATCAATTCACTCGGATGCCTTTCGGCCTGTGTAATTCTCCGCACACCATGTGTCGCCTCATGGATCTAGTTATTCCGTATGAATTGAAAACACATGTTTTTGTTTACTTAGATGACTTGTTGGTCATGTCAACAACTTTTGAAGATCATCTTGTTCATCTATCAGAAGTTGCTACTCGCTTGCAAAAGGCAGGACTCACTATAAATGTGCGCAAAAGCCAGTTCGGTCTCACTAGAGTTGAATATTTGGGCCATGTGGTGAGTGAGGGCACTCTGCAAGTAAACCCTGACAAAGTTCGAGCAGTGGCAGAATTCCCGGTACCAAAATCACGTCGCCAGCTGAGAAGATTCCTTGGCATGACCGGCTGGTACCAGCGGTTCATTCCACAGTATTCAAGCATTACGTTTGCGCTAACAGAACTGCTGCGCGGCAAAGACTATAAGTGGAATGAATCAGCTCAACAAGCTTTTAACGAAATTAAAAATAGGCTCTGTTCCGCCCCCTTTTTGAGCCATCCCAACTATGATAAGCCATTTATTGTGCAGTGTGATGCCTCGATAAATGGCATTGGTGCACTACTAGCACAAGTAGATGACGCTGGAGACGAGCGCCCAATAGCGTATATATCAAAAAAGCTCAATAAGGCACAACGAAATTATTCCACCACTGAACTCGAGTGCCTTGCGGTTGTACGGTTGCGGTCAGAATGTACATAGAAGGACAGTCCTTTAAAGTTGTGACGGATCACGCCAGCCTTAAGTGGCTGATGAGTCAAAAGGACCTAAGTGGCAGATTAGCCCGATGGGCGATCAAAATACAAGGTTTCAATTTTGAGATAGAACACCGTAAAGGCAGCCAAAATGTAGTGGCAGACGCGTTGTCTCGTGCGTTTGAAGAAGATATTGCCTCGCTAGCAGTGGATGTTTATCCTGAGATTGACCTTAATTCTGAAGCCTTCGTTTCAGAGCAATATCTCCAGTTAAAAGATGACCTACTTAAATCGAATTTGCCAGATTTTCAGGTCGTGGATAAATATATCTACTATCGAGCATACACCTCAGCTGATGGCCTTGAAGACGTTAGCAGTAGTTGGAAACTGATGGTTCCCATTCAGCTGCGCCATCAAGTGATTGCAGCAGCTCACAACCAACCAACGTCGGCTCACTGTGGTGCAGCCAAGTGTCTCGAGCGTATTCGCCGAAATTTCTATTGGCCAAATATGGTTGTGGAGGTACGCGAGTACATTCGAAAATGTGAGATTTGCCAGACAACCAAACATCCTACACGCATACTTAAGCCACCTATGGGATCTCAATCGTTCAGCGAGAGGCCCTTTCAAAAACTTTATGTGGATTTTATTGGTCCATTTCCACGAACCAAACAGGGCAACATAGGAATATTTATCATTTTAGATCACTTTACGAAATTTACTTTTCTCGAACCGGTTAAGCGTTTCACGTCTAAAATTATTGTTGAGCTGCTGAGAGACAAGATTTTTAAATGCTTTGGTGTGCCAGAGACACTAATTAGTGACAATGGGACACAATTTAGAAGTCACGATTTTTCGGAACTTTTATCTACTTACGGTGTCACTCATTTGTTTACGGGAGCATATTCTCCACAGTCTAACTCTGCTGAACGCGTTAACAGATCGATTAACGCTGCACTGAGGGCATATGTGCGGTCAGATCAGCGCAATTGGGATTTGTACATAAGCAGCATCAACTGTTCCTTAAGGAATACGGTGCATCAGTCAATTGGAATTGCTCCATATCTCGCTGTTTTTGGACAGCATATGGTAACGCACGGTCGTGACTATAAAGTCTTAAGGAATTTGGAGATGCTTTCTGATAACTCATGCAGGCTCTCAAGAGCCGACGAGTTTCCAAAGATTCGATCGACTATAGCAAAAAATGTAGAAAAAGCGTATAAAACAAATCAAAAGACATATGATTTGCGCACTCGCACAAGAACATTTCAAATTGGTCAAGAAGTCATAAAACGAAACTTCTCACTGAGTAACCAAGCTGCCAATTTCAATGCTAAACTAGCACCAGTTGGTTTAAGGGCGCGCGTAAAACAAAAATTAGGAAATTCGTTATACCTGCTGGAAAATGCTACCGGAAAGGAAATTGGAGTTTTTCACGCAAAGGATATTTGGGAATTTATGAGGGTGCAGATATTCGCTAAAAGACAAATTCAAATCTAATGGTCCACAGTGTTAGCAGAGCTTTCACTCGACATCGGAGATAATTAAGTTCAAGGCCCAGGGCCGTTTGAAGGTCAAGCTAATGCAGCTGAATAGCTTACAAAAAGCTTTATTCCCTCGTGGTCGGCCGAAGAAAAGTTCTAAGCAGCACTTCACTTGCTATTGAAATCTAACAGCGCGCAGACGCATCTACTCTGATAAAAAGTTTTTCTCGATCAACCACGTTTTTGCCTCTAATTCATTTAAACCCCTCGAGATTTGGAAGTGTTTATCACCACTGCAATTAATTAATAAGTGCAGCAGCAAGTGACATATTAAAAAGGTGCCTTGCTACGGCCAGTGGTACGTGTATGATTATGTAAAAGTGAGATTTGATATAAACCCCAACCATTTTTCTCCAGAGCCTTCTCTGGGTCTCGATAAGTGTGCTGAGCCACCCACGGATTCCCAAGCTACTGGCAGCAGAATCAACTTGCCTCGCCTTTTACTGGCATTCGAGACAGTTTTTGTTCCCCCCAAATTTTGGCAGACGTCTTCGGCTGCAGCACTTACATAACCTTAGTGGGTTTCTGTGACCTCTGTTGGTCCATCTCGCTGCAGCCGCAGCGCTGACACCCCCATCTGTAACGCAATTCTACCACTTGGACATTTATCGCGGTCTTAAACGACCCCATTGGGCCTGCCGAGAACTCCATCGGCTATTATTAGCATTGTGCCATTCCCTTCTAATGGCTAGGATGATCAGATAATTAAAACTAAAATTTTCTATACCTTGTAATGCCCATTATCAACGACAACTAATTATTGCCTTTGCCTTCGATTAGGGTATAATGGTTTGGGAGATTAACCAAGACGATATCTAGTACCTACATATCATGCCTTTCATCATTCCCACAACAGTTCTATTTAGCTACGATCGCCTACGTCATCAGGCCTGCTGACATCGGTGGACTCAAGCGTAAGTACGGCATAGCCGTGACAAAATTATAAGAAGTTCTAAAATTAGAACCAAGTCATATGTGTGTATTTGATATTGCTGTTTTGGTACCGACCCTTTCTCCCTTGTCTTCGATTTCGTAAACACCGACTGGATGGTGATTTTGTTAAATGCGTTGATAACGGGCAATCAGTAAATTCTCTACCTTTTTGAATCGCTATCCGTTTATATTTTGATCAGGCCATTCGCCACAGCTAAATGCACCTAAGCGCTGCTGTTTATCTTTTGATTGTAAGCATAGAATTTGTAAAATTAAATTATTGTCTAGTGGCCGCATTGAGCTCCGGAAATGAATTACCTTATTAGTACTACTAACTATTTTGAACATTACATGAAGTAAATTTAAATTGAATATGAAATAATTGTTTTCTCATTGGGGCTCCAATGATCTGATCGCCGCTCCAACCGTATAAAGGGGTAAAAGCTTCCAAATACTGGCTTTTACAGGTAGGGTGGGTAAAGAGAGAAGGACACAAGACCTCGTCCTTCACCTTAGTGCACTTGCTCCCTGAAGGTGGTTATTCCCTCTAAGTTGTTACCTTTAGCTCTGTCAATCTTTAGCTATGTGAAGCTTGCGTTGTTCCAGAAGCAAAAAACCCACGCCCAGGCCCTGAGCACAGCCGCCAAGCTTAAACAGAGCTGCTTCTGAGCCGTAGGCCAATCTGTTCGCGTTCGTCACACCCTTTCCTATCCCAACGTACGCGATTATCTTTGATGTAATTATCCTGCATATGAGCATCCTAATGTGGCGATGTAAATCCACTGAACCCATCCCAGCCGACCAGAGAAATGCCGGAAAGCAAGCGCGTACTCCGCTATCAATATTAGCTAACATCTGCTCCTAAAATTTTGCACGTTGTATGTTACAAATAATTATATTAAATGGCGCCCAACTTTAGGTGCCGATTTCGGCTTGCCCCAAAAAAGAATTAAATATTCGATGGAAAAAAAGTCCATAACAACCACAAGCTATGCATATCGGTGCAATAGCTTAAGACTTTACACTCCTTCCCTCCTTCCTTCCTTATCCCTCATCTACTATGTTGTTCCAGTATAGATTTATTTGATTGATTTAATAAGCTATTGGATTGATTAGCAGTTTCTAAAAGAACTTTAATCCCCTTACTCATAATGAACCAAAAGAAAAAATCTTAATATTGCTATAACATTCCTTAATGTTGCTTTTTTGAATTCGGAGTTTCTCCTTGGATTTAGGTTTCAATATGGACAAGATCTACAGCCTACCCGGAAAACAGAAGCATTTTAATTAAGTAGCATTTTCGACTCTTTTTGAGTTTCTGTACACTTTAGCTGGATTTAGGTTTTCTAGTGGCAGTAAGCTACGGAAAGAAATAAAACTTTATAAAACCCACAAACATATTTGATTTGTTTGATAGTAAATGTTTCTGGATACCCTACAGTGGTTCTGTACTACATTGAGGTCCCTTTTACACATATTTATCGAACTAATTGTCTCTATTTCCTTAGTATCAATTGATGAACAAATTTTGGCAACACTATCCTCATGAAAGTGAGGTATGGCATCCGATTATTATTATGAATTTAATTTATTTAAAAATTTTCAGAAGTATAAAAAGAATATATATTTAGATAGAAGGATAAAAAGACAATGTCCATGACCCACAGTTATGAACACGTAGACTCAATAGATCCTAGTATTATATGTGGTATTTGTAAAACTAATATCGAATTCCCAGCCCAATTATTAACGACTGATTGTAGCCATATTTTTCACGTGGTCTGTTTCAATACAAGAGTCGGCGCTAAAACATTGTGCCCAGTTTGCAAAGTTACAGTTACAATGACGAGAACAAGGTCGCAAGCAAGGGACATAACTGGAAATACAAATACTGAAACGTTAGTAGGAGATAATCCGAATAATGCAGTGTTAACAGACGGACAACCTCAAAATATGTTTTCAATGTGGCGGCGACGGTGCGCACGCAACAAGGGCAAGGCGACGACTAATCGTCATTCCAAGCCTTATATTTATTTGTGTATATTAAACAGTTATAATATTTGTACAAATATTTTTAAATACAATTTTTGTCAAGTGAACAATATTTGAAATAGCTTGCACCACTGTGCATCTGGCATATACTAAGGCAACTGCGCTCAACAGCTGTTTGCCAATTTTGGTCTGGCAATGCCGTTGAGGCATTTTTTTTGCTAATTTTAATTAGCACAGAGCAGAAGGCACCTGTTTGTTTGCAAATAAAGTTGAATATAAAATTTTAACAATTCAAGTGGAATCAGCAGTGGGTACGTCAGGGCCAACATACAGCACGATCCATCCATCGGTGGCAGCCACCAGACGAACCCAGTGTGGGCCCGGAACCGGCAGCCACAGCGCGTGCATGTGTGTGTGTATGAGTGAGCCCAAGCAGCCGGAGCAGCGTGTGTCCAATCATCAATCGGACACCATGTTGAGGTAGCGTTTGCACACAGGAACAGCATAAGGAGTGCCTGGCCAACATACACAGTCTTCCTTCCTTCATAGCAGCCACCAGATGTGCCCAAAGAGAGCTGGCAGCCAAGGCGCGTGCATGTGTGTGTATGTGTGGGTGGCCAAGCAAATGGTTCAGCGTGTGTGTGTTAAATTCCTGACGGGCCATCGGGAAAGTGAGTAGGCCAGCAAGTGTTTTTGCCAGCAGTGATTGTTTTACCCAATTTAGCAGGAAACTAAATGGGAGGGCCAGCCGGCCACCTCAGGCACCCGCAGCCATGCCAGCTCAGATCCCGGGACAACATGAGCCAATAGGTTTGTGCCAATAGGATGGACAAACAGTGTGAGCATCTCCCAGGCAGGCCGTCAGGGTATTTGTGAGTAGGCCAACCAAATTAGCCAGCAGGTACTAATTTCCAAATTTCAAATTTTTACAGGGTCCCCATAAAAGCCCAAAGTCCAGCCCGAGAGGAGGATTCAAGGTGTCGTCATCGCCAGTACAAATAGCTGCGAGATCTAATAACCAGTCTGGGCATCAGGGGGATCTGTAAATTTAGAAAGAGCTTTGTTTTAATTAGTAACTGCTGCGTCAGTGCATTCCATATTAGCACGACTCGTCTGTGGGTCTTCCTTCTGTGTACAGTCAGCATTTGATGTCATCAGGAATAAGCCTTGCTAACTTATGGGGGTGTTGATGTCATCTAATCCTCCAAATTGTGCTGCAGATTTGTGCAGCAAAAATAGATTATCCCCAGCCTTCTATCCCAACAGTTTCTTATCCATCTTATTGAGCTCTTCTCCTTGTTGGTCTGCTACAATAGTTTATAATTTTGCCATTTCAGTTCATTAATTTTCGAAGCCAGTAAATTGGCTGATTGGGTTCTAATTGCCGTTTTAATAGCTACGTATTAGTGCAGAGTTATGGATTTTCTGAGTTGGCGGTGCCCAATGAGAATTTATAAAGTAGAAATTCTAAAGATGTCGATGATATCCATTTAACGACTCATTTTGCATAAAGCAAATCAGTGTGCGTTATATCGTGCGCACCAGCTTTTTATAGTTGAGTTATGGTTCTTCCGTTAATATTCCGAAGATGGGGCGCGGTTGATGCTTTCGCCCACCAGAAATGCCAATTTGTGTGCCTACTGGCACACAGCGGGAACACGACAGGTGCCCAACCAGTTGTAGTACATGTGGGTCATCTTGTACGATAGCATATGCAGCCTATCTGCACCTGGACCCAAATTGTTATCAATTTATATAAAGATGGAAGCCCTTCATTTCTTTAGGTAGGCAAGAAGATTCTCAATAGAAGCCATTGCTTTTAAGCGTTGGCTTTTCATTAATAGCAGTGCAAATCATGTACTTTTTGCTTACCCACAAAGATTAATAGGGGTATCAAGCATATTAAAAGACTTACTAGCTGGTCAATCAAATAGTAGCAGAAATTAAAGTTGGTTTCTGAAGATGGGGTAGATGGATAAGAAAAATTATCGTTGTTTATATTTTGTGGCGAAACAAAGAACTGTGTTTTTCGTTGGGCCAATTTGTTGTCAATTTTGATGGTTGCTTGTCTGGGTTGTGTTGGCCGTCATTGCTCATCCAAAATAAAACTTCATTTTATTTTAAATTTTCCTCCTACGCGTTTCGGCCACATTTTGCGCCTTCATCAGGGAGTCTGCATTTATTTAATTACATTAATTTTCAACAAACATAAAACCAAACATTACATTAACTTACATACATACATATATGTTCACCTGTGCACTAATCTAACGTCGTCGCTTTTGTAAATTTGTAAATTGTCATATGTCGTCCCATTGTATTTATTTTGTTTTGTCAAATGTTTGGTTTTATTGTTATTATTTTCCGCGATCGCTGCAGCGTACGTGTAATTTATTTGGTCAACGTCGTCTTTGTGGTTTACAGCCCGCTCTCCCCGCTGTTGTATTCGCAGACTTTCCAGTGTTAGTCTTACTCTCTCTCTCTTTTCTATGTCCAGCACTTTAACATTATCGAAATCAGCTGTATGTCCAGATGTTGTCAAGTGTTGCGCTATCGCTGTTGATGATTTGTTGTTTTTCGCATCTCCTTTGTGTTCCGCTATTCTAGTCGCAAGCGCTCGTTTTGTCGTTCCTATGTATACGCCGTCGCAAGCCTCTCCTTCTTTTCCCTTGCATACTATTTCGTACACGACGTTCTGTTGTAATTCTTTCGTTATCCTATCCTTCGTGTTTGTAAACAGTTTCCTTGTATTTGTGTAGGCTTTGTATGCGATCGTTAGATTTGAATATTGTCTAGGTATTAATTTCCCAATTGTCTGTTTGCATGTTAATTTGTCCACTATACCGGAAATTTTTTTATTTTTTTTTTTTTTTTTGTTTTTTCTTTCCACAACTTGGAAAATTTTTTTTTTTTTTAAAAAAAAAAAAAAAAAAATTTTTTTATTTTTTTTTTTTTTTTTTTGTTTTTTTTTTTTTTTTTTTTTTTTTTTTTTTTTTTTTTTTTTTTTTTTGTGTTATATTTTTTTTTTTTTTTTTTTTTTTTTTTTTTATTTTTTTTTTTTTTTTTTTTTTTTTTTTTTTTTTTTTTTTTTTTTTTTTTTTTTTTTATTTTTTAATAATTTTTTTTTTTTTTTTTTTTTTTTTTTTTTTTTTTTTTTTTTTTTTTTTTTTTTTTTTTTTTTTTTTTTTTTTTTTTTTTTTTTTTTTTTTTTTTTTTTTTTTTTTTTTTTTTTTTTTTTTTTTTTTTTTTTTTTTGTTTTTTTTTTTTTTTTTTTTTTTTTTTTTTTTTTTTTTTTTTTTTTTTTTTTTTTTTTATTCTTTACTGTGTTAACTTTTTGGGAAAAAAATGGCTGATTTGAGTGAAAACTCATTATTCTTCCTGATGCTATGGTTTTTGTGTACCATTTGAACTTTATTTTCCTTATTTATTCTCTTTTTATTTCCGTGTCGAGGTAGCATATTCTGTTGTCCTTCTCTACTTCCATTGTAAACTGAACCCGATGATGTTGCTTGTTCAGTGTTTCTAGTATAGTCTGAGCGTCTTTTTTCTTTATTATACAAACTATATCGTCCACATATTTTGTAAGGTGTTTGACTTCTATGTGTCTCTTCTCTAAATTTGCCATTGCATCGTCCAAAATTTTGTCCAGTATAATATTTGCTATGGTCGGTGAGATCGGATTGCCCATGGGCATACCATAAATCTGATTGTAAATTATGTTGTCATATGCTACATAATTATTTTCCGTAAGTACGAAGTCAAGAATTTCCTTAAATCTAGTCTTTGGTATCTTAGTGTACTCGGCTATGTCAGTCCATTTGTTCATTATGTTCGTCATTGCTAATTTCACTGGTATATTGGTAAAAAGCGATACTACGTCGAAAGATACCAGGACTTCGTCATCTGCAATGTTGGTGTTAGCAAATTTCTCCTTTAATTGTACAGCATTCTGTATATTATATTTCTCGGAAACAATGTTCCTAAGAATGCCGCCCAAGTATTTTGTCAACTTGTAGCAGGGAACGCTTTGTGAGGCAGCTATCGGTCTGAGCGGTGTGTCTTGTTTGTGGATTTTTGGCAGTCCATACATCCTCGGTGCATGTCCTCCGGAACAGTACAGGTCCATTTTTAGTCTTGTGTCAATATAGTTTTGTTTGTATAATGTGTTGATAATTGCGTTGTTCTTTCTAATCAGTGACTGTGTCGGATCCTCTCGTGCTGTTCTGTACGTTGTTTTATCACTTAGTAGTGCCTGCATTTTGTCCACATAATCTCTTTTGTACATGATTACCGTTTTGTTTCCTTTGTCCGCCTGTGTGATTATAATTTTGTCTCGGTGTTCCTTGATGAGTTTCTCTGTGTCCTTGGCAATGGTCAGTATCACTTTGTCCTTTTGGTTTAATTTCCTGTTGTGCTTAAAATTATTTAGTCGTGCCGCCAGTTCGCTTCTAATTGTATCCCTCTGTTTGTCATCTTGTATCGTTTGTATGCCTTGTTCAAGATCGGATATTATATGTTTGGGTGATATATTTTCGTTCGTGATTGGTAAAGCAAACTTGGGTCCTAGCGACAATAACCACTGCGCCTCCTCCGGAAAGTATACGTCGGTTAAGTTTACAAACCAGTCTCTGTTCAGTGTAATGTTGTGGTCGTTCAGTAGTGATATTTTCATATTGTCTATCTTTCGTTCAATACCCTGATCCGTGTCTGTCCGAATTCTTTGGTACGCCAGTTTCTGGTCTTTTTCTAAGTTTTTTAAGTCTTCTTCGTTTAGTGTCTTCCTTAAGATGTGATAGTGGTGTGTCTGAGTTCTGTTAATTGTAGATATATGTCTATGTGTTTCTTTAATCTCTAGTTGTAACGCCTTCAATAGAAAATTTGTCTCCAGTTTCGCGAGTTCCTTCCTTGTTTCGTGCAATGTAAAATTATGTCTGAGAGCTGCTGTTTTTCCCCTCAGATGTTTTGGTATTATGTTGAAGTCCTTGCATCTTAGTAAGTATTTTAAACGTCCTCGTTGTTTGGCCAAGCTCTTTTGGCATTTGAAATAATTTTTGACATAACTTACTGTATTGTCCCCGTATGTGGAACGTATGTACTGCATGTACCCCTTCATGTTGCGTTTGTTTCAATTTTAAAGATTAGGTTTATAAAGAGTTCCGGTTCACCCTCCGGGAGATTAGTTGTGTGTTTTTCGTTGGGCCAATTTGTTGTCAATTTTGATGGTTGCTTGTCTGGGTTGTGTTGGCCGTCATTGCTCATCCAAAATAAAACTTCATTTTATTTTAAATTTTCCTCCTACGCGTTTCGGCCACATTTTGCGCCTTCATCAGCTACCAACTATTTTTTTCTAAGATTTTTAATATTAGCAGAAAAATTTACAGATTTTCTTAAATTTGCAAAAAAAAATCGATTTAAAAAAAAAAACCCACATTTTTAAAAAAAAAACCCACATTTTTAATGTTCAAATCCAAAAGTTGGTACCTTATCAGCAAAATCAAAACTTCGTGTTTGGTTTTTCTTTAACGTCATTCAATGCAGCTTACATTAAAACAAAGTTGGTTCGAATAGGACACTTAATGTGGCCCCACGACCAACAAATGTAAGAATACCTCTCTAATGCAAGTATCTCGTGAACCTGACGTGCTGGAAGAAAACGGACAATTTATCCGAGTTCAGCGGCCAAAAATACATAAGGAACGGTTGCAAAGTTCTCTGTTGCAAAAAATGGCCTTTTTTTGTAAACTTGTGTAACTAGCCTTTGGATGTTGCTGCTGCCTACGCTGCGCCTGAGACCTGTTATGGGCGCGCCCATTGGAATTCCAACCCTTCCTTTGGGAGTGGAGAGAGGATTGGTGATACAATTTTGACTAATGTTCGGCTGCTGTTGTTGTTGCTGGTGCTGCTGAGCAGGCTTTTGTTGCCTCAATAGTTGCTGCCTGCGCCGTCCTTGTTTAGAGCGCACTTTGTTGACAACAAGATTCTTGCAGGCCTCCGTGAATTTTTGCCATCCCTTGTAACTAGCGATGTGGCCGTCCCCGCAATTTGCACATTTGCGATTTTGTATCCTAGTAGCAGCACAGGCGGTTGAGGGGTGGCCTCCAGCACATTTTAGGCAAACAAATGGCAAACTACAGTAGTTTTTAGTGTGCCCAAATGCCTGGCAGCGGTGGCATTGGACAGGACTGGTCCTCCTCAAGTGCCGCTCCACAGTTACACGTTGATTGCCAAGCTGTGTAAGTGCCAAAATCTTAGCATTCTCCCCTTCTGGTCTTGGCTGAAGTTCAACTGCGAACATGTTTAGAGGGGTTAGGCGGCGCTTGTGCTTCATAACGTTTATGTTGCGCGGGTCAAACCCCAGGCTGCGTAACTGGTTCCGGATCCATTCACATGGGGTGGAATGATGAAGGTCACGAATAACGGCTTTGTAGGTACTCTCACTTACCAGCTGGTGCGTGTGTGTTTTTTCCCCATTCAGTGCACTTGACAAGGCATTATAAGTAAGTAAATCCTCACTCTCGATTTTTACACCACCAAATTTGGAGCATTTGGTAGTAAATTTCCCAATGCCAGGGATGCTGTTTAGCTTGTCAAGAATTGGCTGTATATCCTTGACCTCGTGCAAGAATATGGCAGGTATTTTCTTGGCCTGCAGCTCCATCTGTTTTTTCTGCCATAGCTCCTGCTGCTGCGCAGTCATTTGGTGTGGCAGAAGATTTTCAAACTCATTTGGAGAGCACATTTGGGGAGCTTTCTTTTTGGCCTTAGTCTTGGGTTTGGCTGGGCTAGCCTGATCCTCACCAGGGTGTGGGTCCGTATCCATAATAGCGGTTTGCTCATTGTCAGCGTCCGTAGCATCTGAGGCCTGGCTCTTATTAGTGCACTCGTTTGGGTAATCCTTGTGTACCCAGGTGCTAATGCCATTAATGTTAACTAGTTTAACACCAGCAAAAATATCTTTAGAAAGCTTTTTGCTGGGTTTAGGTATAGCCATTTTAGCCAGTCTGACAACTAGACGGGACTTTCTGCTATTTGGGTGCTTAAGCAGTGCCGCACTGGCACAAGCAGGTAGTCGCTGGAGTTTAGATTTACTACCCGAGCGGTTAAGTGCTCCTTTAAGGTTGGCCTTGGCCACAGCTTTGGTGAGAGTAAACAAGCCCCTTTTAGCCCATTCAAGTGGAGGCTGCTTAGATGGTGTTGAGCTCGTCAGGTTAATGATGCCACTCACATCTGACCAGATTGGTAGGCCCTGGGCAATGAGTTTCTCCTCCTCAGAATCATCAATACTGGGCTCAGTGGTATCTGACACAAGGGCAGAGTAATTCATGTGAGAGCGGTCAAAGTAAGAACATGCCGCATTGGTGTCTTTGCCATCATCTTGGTCATTGTCCGATTCCAGAATAATAATTGCATTATTTGCATTAACATTGGTGCTGTTACAGGTTGCCTCGCTCTCGCTTGTAGTTATCACCGTAGTATTGGTGTTTTCCCAGCCGTCATCGCCAAAGAAAACGGGAGAAGACGTTTTGCGTGTATTAGTGCGTTTGCCTGTAGCCATATTTGTGGATGCTATTCCCTCTAGTTCTGTCGGGGTCAAATCCATTGACGCTGCGTTGTTGACTAGGCGACTGACCATCCGTCAATGCCAAATGGATGCAGACAACGCCAATGGAGAGCAGCAGCACCAAGAGCATGAGTGACTTACGCTCTCAATTTTGTAAGTGAGAGAGCGAGAGTGTGCAAGCAAAAAGAATAGAAGTGTAAAAATTGTCAACGTTAAAGCCGCTATGGAAATACTCTTGCAGTTGTTATTCAAGAATTGTAATTTATTTGTTTTATGTGCAATTTTTTTGCAGTTGTATTACACATACGTTTATACCACGCAAGGTTTGCACTTATTTATGAAGTATTTATATGCTTATTAATACATCTTTAATCTTGCTTTAGTCTATTGAAAAGGAAATTGAATAGGGTGGTGTGCAAGGCACGCGCCAATTGTCTGATCTCGCTTATTCCGTTATGTTGTCCCTTTGCTTTGCAAACTTCTTTTGCTTTTTATGTTGTCGTCAAAAATCAGTTCAACTTGTGAGAAACAGAGGAAAGGTGAATGCTTGGAAAAAAAACCAAATAATTGTTTATTTGATATAAAAAAAAAAAAATAGAGGCTGTAACGAATTACGTACGGGCGGTTCTTTCGACTTTTGGAGCAACAGGCACGCTTTAATATCCGGCTATGTCTCGTCGGCTTGGGGTGGATATGTTGCTGCCTCCAAAGCATTGCCCTGATCATATTTTTCTCCTATATTAGTGAGCGTGCTTGCGACAATAAAAAGACTAAATTCTAACCGGAAGAGAACAAATAATCCAAACACAAACATACACACTTACACTCTTACACATTCGTATTTACAGCCACTGTTGTTGTTGTGGTTGCGCTGGCCCACCCTTCCTTGACCGTTCGCTCCTAAACGACTTCATAAATTCTGTGAACGATCCCTTCATCCTTCTCACAGGGGCAGCGTTAGCATGAGTTCAACCAAAATTAATTTAATTACGATATATTATAAAAAATTTATTGGCTTAAAACAGACAAAAACAAGTAGTATGTAGACATGTTAAAACTGCTGATTATTACGCTAGTGAAAGACTATTATAAAAAAAAATTAAAGTAGATATTTCTAAAATTCAAACAAAATTTAAATTGATAAACAAACGCAAATCATCTGTTGCGCGTATGAGTATGGGTGTCTGATTGCTTAAATGCTTGTAACCTCTCCAGGCATAAATGCGAAGTATTCAAAAGCAAATGCAAAAAAAATATAACAAACGCCTAATACAGCGGTTAAGCGCAGGCGCGCAGAAGCATTAGAACGCGCACTTGTCTGCCGGTAAACTTAAAAGAGGAGAGTGGGGGAGGTAACTCCTAGCGAGCTAGACAAAGCAACGGTATCTTTCATATGATTTTTTTTTCGTTTCTTTTCTTTTGCGATTCAATGTTGATGTTTTAGGGTTTTAGCATTGGCAAAAATATATGCATTTAAATAATAAAAATTTGGGTTTTGAACTTACTTTGGGTTCTCCACAGTTGAAAGTGCTCCCATTGTAGATACCGCTGTTGAAAAAAGAATTATAATTAAATGCACATCTGCCTTGCCTCTATGCCGTTTTCTCCGATTCAAAGTCTTTTGGATTTTATAACAAAAAAACGAAACAAAATGTTTATGCTTTTGCTGCACTGCCTGACATTTCTTTACCCTTTTACAGGTTATTTGGCAGCAGCAAGCAGACTCTCACACTCACTCGCGATAATAAAAATTATTTAAAAACGATCAGAAACAAAAAAAATGATTTAAAACGATTTAAAGGCTACTATTAACAACTAATCCATGCGTAATGGTTCCACTTCGCGTCCGGGCTCAATTAGAAGATTTTATGGTATTAATTAAACGCTCGTCTCACACTTCCGACGCAAGCAAATGATTTCGGGCGACTGATTTGTATATAAAACTTTCTGCCTAGGCTTTGGGCATTGGAGGCGTTTGGTAGTTTAAGTGTTAATTCGCTCTTTAGTGAGCCTTGCAGTCGCTGCAGGTTGATGTTAAGCTTGCGTGCGTTTGATCCCTTTAGAGGCGATGGAAATCAACCTTCCTGGCTTCCGCTTGGGATGAATAAAATTTTGGGCGTTATATGACGCCAAATCCTCCTGTAAAGGCAAAGGAAAATTTTCCTCGTGAGCCTCACTCTGCCAATAACAATTTTTTCCCCTCAAGTGATGGAGACACCCCCGTTTGCTCCAACTTACCCTGTTGGATCTGGCGTCCACAAAAAGATTTTGAGCGCGCCTTAAGCAGCTCCAAGTTGGTTCTACGCACACTTGTAAAAAATGTCACTTTGGACTTTCCGGGTCCGAAAACTTTTGCTGATTTCTTATTAGTGAAACCGGTTGAATATGAGAAGGAAAAAAATCAACTTTTCACTGCAGTGGCTTTTTGTGAATGCTTGTGGAGGCGTCCTTCTTCGCCCACGAAACCTCGGTGACGCTGCAGCCCAGCATCTCACCACTCCGCCATTGGAGCAGAGGGAAGCTAGACTCTGTCTCGCCTCACGCTTTCCTTTTCACCCTTGTGGGGGTGCATTGCCTTGACGACAACGGAACTTGCAGCCCAATCCACTCTGCATCCGAACGTGCACCCACACACTGATCCTGCTCGCGCACTTATACGGACGTCCTAATATGACCACCCATACCTATGCTTCTCACATGTATAGGCTCTTTTCGCTGTTAAGCTTAAGCCTTCAACACGTCGCTCAGAGAGAGCTGCTTAACAGCAATGTGTGTGTGCATCGCTAACATACCTCTGTTATTCTTATGCAAAAAAATGTATCTACATAGTAGCTACAAGCGCCCTTACAAGGCAAGCTAGGTAAGGTTAGGTTAGGTTGAGATGGCTAGGGGCAGGAAGACTGTCCCTACACTTAGGCCAAGATAGGCCCATTGCGATACCATATTATTCCCTATTTAAGCCAGGGGGATTCCTCCCGACTGAACCATAGTGTCGACTTTAAGAATTTTAGTAGAGATGGAATCTCGATAGCGGATACTTCCGAGAGGTTTAGTAGAAATGGGTGACCAAGAGTTTTGAGTCTCCTTCTACTAAGAGCTGGGCAATGGCAAAGAAGATGTAGTAATGTCTCCTCCTCTTCTTCACATTGGCAGCTTCTGCAGAAGTCGTTGTGAGCTACGCCCAAGCGTGCTGCGTGTCTGCCGATGAGGCAGTGTCCCGTTAGGGCCCCAACCAGAATTGATATGTTTTCTCTACTTTGGTGCAGAAGACTGTTAGTTCGTTTTAGGTTAAACGTTGGCCACGTGAGTCTAGCTACGGCGCAAACCGGAAGGTTGTTCCATCGTTCTGTAGCCAGGCGCCACGTTTCATTCCTTGTAAGAAGTTTAAATGAGGCTAAGGGCATCCCTATCAAGCTCTTATCTGGGAGGAGCTGAGTGGTAGTGCCCTGTCCTGCCAGTTTGTCGGCTGACTCGTTTCCCCCAATGTTTCGGTGGCCGGGCACCCAGACGAGGTGGATACGGAGATGCTGAGCGATCGCATTTAAGGATCTACGGCATTCCGTGAGTGTTTTGACGTTATTGGTGTGCGAGTCAAGAGCCCTTAGAGCTGCTTGACTATCTCAGTAAATGTATATGTTCCCTTCATCGATCATGAGTGTGCTAAGGTATTTGGCGGCCTCCTGGATGGCAACCAATTCTGCAATTGATCAGGGAGTCGGAAAGAGATTTCCATACTTAGGTCTGTGGAGAAAACTCCCCCTCCTACTTTGTTATCGAGCTTTGATCCATCTGTGTAAATATTGATGGAATTGGCTCTGCTGTGGGGCAAGTTATCCCAGTCGAGTCTACTAGGGATATTGACGTCATAAAGTTTGTGGAATGACGTTGTGGGTATACAGTAGTCTGTAATAGCGGGAACCGCGAAATGGTGGTTTAGTATTGTTGAGTGTCCTGATTCACCCGTGTACCAGGCTTCAGACTCTCTTAATCTCAGGGCTGTAGTGCACGCTACCTGTTTAGACATCAAGTCTAGATGCAGTAGATGAAATATGGTGTTTAGTGCTTCCGTTGGGGTGGTTCGGAGTGCACCGCTCATACATAATTCAGCACTTCTCTGAACCTTGTGTAAAGTGCTCAGGACTGATGTTTTCTCGATTGCTGGCCACCATACTAGAACTCCATAGAGTAGTATGGGACGTACTATGGCTGTGTAAAGCCAATAAACAATTGCTGGGGAAAACCCCCATTTGCGGCCTATCGCCCGTCTACAAGAGAAGAGGGCAATGGATGCCTTCTTCACTCGCTCAGTAATATTGTCATGCCAGAGTTGTTTCCTGTCCAGTACGACGCCCAGGTACTTGGCATTGTCTTTGAATTCTAGACTTATATTGTCTAGTTTGGGAGGGATAAGATCCGGAACTTTGTATCTCCGTGTAAAGAGAACTAGTTCTGTCTTTTTCGGACTTACACCCAGACCGCAAGAGGACGCCCACTCAGAAAGTGTCGCCAGCGCGGTCTGCATGACGTCACATAAGGTTTGTGGGAAACTTCCGCATTTGAATATAGCAATGTCGTCTGCATAAGCCACCACCACATGTCCCTCCGCCTCCATGAGGCGCAGCAGTTGGTTGACTGTTACGACCCAGAGAAGCGGAGAAAGAACAGCCCCTTGAGGGGTGCCTCGGTGTACGAATCTGCGAGCGGTTGCACCACCAAGGCTTGAATTCACTGCTCTACTTGAGAGCATAAGGTTGATGAATTCAATCAGTGGTGCGTCCACTCCCACATCCCCCAAAGCAGTGGTAATGGCACCAGGAAGGACATTGTTAAAGGCACCCTGTATGTCCAGAAATGCTGTCAGAGAGTATTCTTTTATTTCAAGCGATTTTTCGATCCTTGAAACTAAGGAGTGTAAGGCAGTTTCGGTGGATCAACCTTTGCAGTATGCGTGTTGCGTAGGTGCTAAGAGAGATGGGTTAATGGTCTGCCTTAGGTGGGCGTCAATTAGTCTTTCAAGGATTTTTAGAAGAAAAGAGGATAGGCTTATTGGCCTATAATCGCTGGATCTAGCATGTGAGGCTTTACCAGCTTTGGGTATAAATACCACTTTTGATACCCTCCAGTTTTTAGGTATATAGCTAACCTTAAGGCAGCTTGTAAAAATTTTATTTATCCAAAGGATTATGTGATTTAAAGAGTTATGAAGCTGGGCTGGGAAGATGTTGTCTAGCCCTGGTGACTTAAAGGGCTCGAATGTGTCGATAGCCCATTTGATTCTGGCATTACTAATAATGTCACTGTTATATAATCTCAAAAGGTCTGGTTGCCTTATTGTTGGTTGTGGGGTACTGGAAGATGCTGGAAAGTGTGTGGTCAGCAAGAGATCCAAGGATTCCTCGCTGGATTCAAACCAGGTTCCATCTTCTTTTTGCAGCAGACCTGGCGACACAGGTGACTTCGCCAAAATCTTCCTGAGCCGCGATGCGTCAGAAGTAGAGAAATAAGTCCAAGAGCTGCGTTTAGCTTTCCTTAGGGCTTTTTTATAGATGTTGAGTTTTTTCTTATATAATTCCCAAGAGGTGGTTCGGTCATTATATTTGGCGACATTAAAAGTATGCCTACATTCTTTCCTGAGCTTGTCTAACTCACTGCTCCACCAAGGAGGTTTGTGTGTGGATTTTTGTTTTCTGGGGGGGCAGGCCTTATTGAACGATTTCGAGCACGCGGTGGTGAACGTGTCGACTAGTTTATCAATTTGTTCTCCGGTTGTCGGTGTAAACGGCGGATCGGATTCAATATATTTTGTCAAATAATTGTTGTATGTTTCCCAGTTGGTTCTTCTGGGATTTTGGATTTTAGTGGGAGGGGGACATTTATTGCTAAATTTACACTCTATATACCGATGGTCCGAGAATGAGTGTTCTGCTAGGACCTTCCTAGAAACAAGTTGGTCAGAAAGGTCCTCCGAGATGAGGGTGATGTCTAAAACTTCCGATCGGTTTTTTATTATAAAGGTAGGGTCGTTACCTTTGTTGGCTGGGGCCATATTCGTACTTAGTAGATAATTAAAGAGTGACTCACCACGTTCGTTAATATCGGAACTGCCCCATTGAGTGTGATAGGCATTTGCATCGCCTCCTAGTATGAGGCTGATGCGGCTGTTTTTGCTGTTCGCAATTAGAGATTTAAATATTTCCGGTGGTGGAGGACCATCCGTGTCGTGAGCCATGTAGAAGGAGGCTATCCTCAGGGTACTTTCCCCCAGTGTCACGCTTACTGTGGTGATGTCTCCATCACTAAATTGTGAAAGTAAAAGTGTGTTATAATGATTCTTAGTGAGATTACAAGTACGGATTTTTCCCTTACCATGGGTTTGAAAAAGATTGTATTTGGGTGTCCTCAAGCCGTTGATCCTTTCGCCAGAGATCCACGGCTCTTGGACGAGTACGATGTCTACTTCGCCTGTTGCCAGGCATCCTCTGGTTCGAGTAGCTCCTGCTCCGAGTAGAGTCGCTCGAAGTTTGGACCATAGTCCGACCCTCCGGAAATGTAGCCACAGCGTTCCTCATTTGGAGGGGTACGCTCGACTTCCATCTCCTCATCGATAGGCGTCTCATCGTCTACGTTCGCCGCAAGGTTCGCCAGCGCATTCGAGTCCGTTTTGTAGACGTTCATAACGACCCTCTGGAATCCATAATTTAGGACTCCCTTGCTCTTGGTTAGAGCTTCAACCGAGTCGTTGTCAATTTGAATGGTCACTAGGGTGGTTGCTCGAGTAGAGCGCTCCACCTTAATGACCTTCCAGTTGCTGGTGGGGAAGCTAGGGTTAAGCAACCTCATCATCTGCAGGATTTTTTCCGGTTCCGAAGGGTGGATGGGTAACCAAGCCCTCGCTCTCGGACATGAAGGAATGTCCTTCGCATCCATTACCCTCAGCCGTGCGCCAGGGTATACCTCTCCCACTTTAGCGATGGCAGCTTTGTAGAGTTCCACTGACCGATCGTCCTCGCATGCCACTAGCCGGATGTTTCCTTGGAACCATCCAACGCTGTAGCATAGAGGCAAGCTAACTTCGGCTTGACCGAACTTTATATACCCTTGGAGCTTGATATATGCCTGACAGTTTGTATGGCAGCTCTACTATATAGTGGTCCGATTTCGAAAAATCTTGTTGATATTATGTAAAACCATTAAAAACTTATAAAAAAAAAGCGTTGGGAGCGATAACATTGAAAACAAAAAAGTTTTTCTCACTAAGACTTTTTTTTAGACCTAACTTTTGTATGGCAGCTATACTATATAGTTGTTCGATTTCGACGAGCCTTGGTGAAATTATGTGAAATCATTAAAAACTTATAAATACGAGCGTTGGAAGCGATAGTTTTTCAACTGATCGTTCCTATGGCAGCTATATGCTATAGTCATCCGATCCGGCCGGTTCCGACAAATGTGCAGCGTATTTGTACTAAAAGACTTCGTGCAAAGTTTGGTTAGGATAGCTTTAAAACTGACGGAGGAGATAGCATAGAAACAGACGGACGGACAGACGGACGGACAGACGGACGGACAGACGGACATGGCTATATCAACTCAGTTCGTCATGCTGATCAAGAATATATATACTTTATTTGGTCGGAGATGCTTCCTTCTGTGCGTTACAAACATCCGGACAATTTTAATATACCCTCTCCAAGGGTATAATAAAAGGGCAAACAAATATACATTTGGAAAGAAGGTAAGGCAATTTTAAAGAACTAAAGTGATCTTAATAAATTAATAACAATGATAAGCAAGCGGCATTTGCGGAGACTGCAGGCAGCGGAGAGGGAAAAATTGTTAGAAGATGAAGTTGTCGTACAAAATCGCGGCAATATAGGGGAAATGGAGGCAGATATTAGTTAAGTGTTGGTGACAGAAAGCGCGGTTGACTTGGACTTGGACTATGACAACGTTCCGAAAACTTCAGATACCCACTCAGCCAATTTAACTTTTAATGAAAAATTGCGAGAGTGGTATCTAAAGTTTAAACCTAGAGGCGACTGTGCGCTGGCACTTGTGAAAATTTTAAAAGACGAAAATTTAAGTGTAAGTCACTTTTACAAGTCTTGCACATCTTCAAGGCCTGATATAAAAAATGTTTCCGGTGGTTCATATTTACATATCGGCTTAAATAGTCAGATACAAAAGTTATCTCAGGGAATGCAAGTGCCAGAAAAATTAAATATCGACATTAATGTGGATGGGCTGCCACTGTTTAAAAGCTCGAGAGCTCAATTGTGGCCAATTTTAGTTAGGTTAAATAATGTGAAAAGTGCTCCAACTGCGACGAATTTCTTAGCGAATTTGTAAGTGAAGTTTCACAAGCAAGGCAAAGTGGCTTACTTGTAAATGAAAAGTGTGTAGCAATAGATGTTCGGGCTTTTGTGTGCGATGCACCTGCTAGGGCTTTTATTAGTGGAACACCTGGACATACATCCCGCCACGGCTGTTCCAAGTGCTGTCAAGTGGCTAGAAAAATAGACAACACTTTGACTTATAGCACACAGTCGGGAATCCTGATAAGTGATGAAGACTTCACTAATAGGAAATACCCGCACCACCACTGTCAGAAATACTTAAACGAAATGAGTATTTTAGAAAAAACGAGAGCGCAAGTTAAAGTCGGCTCTAACCGACTTCGATATACCCGTTACTCATGAAAAAACATGTTTAACAGTGTTCCTGCGTTCGTTAGGGTGAACATCTGAAAAGTATGCAACACTTTTTTAACTCGGCTATTTTTCACATTTTTGCTCATAACCGCTCATCTGATCTTTATCGTTTCTTCGTAACTTATTCATTTTGCTATATACTAACTATCTCTAGAAGGTACAAATCGTCTATCTTCAAAACTGTAGGAGATACAACGTTTTTTCTGAATTGTGGGGGCGGGAGGGGGCGTGGCCAAAATTTGGAATAAACTAGATCTGCCTGCAAGTATAAGAAGCATTTGTCTCATACATGTCAAACCTCTATCTCTTACCATCTCTGAGATCTAGGTGTTCATACAGACGGACGGACGGACGGACAGACGGACATGGCTATAACGACTCAGCTGTTGATGCTGATCAAGAATATATATACTTTATATGGTCGGAAATGATTCCTTCTGCCTGTTACATACATTTGCACGACTTTAGTATACCCATTTTACTCTACGAGTAACGGGTATAATGAATGGTCAGTCAGATTCCCTTGGACTGCATGCATATGATAGAACTAGGAGTGATTAGGAAGTTTTTAATTAAAATAGAAAATAATAAAGTTTGTAAGAGGTCCACTGAAGCTAATAAAGCTAATATATCGAAAAAGCTTTTGGCCATGCGAAAGGAATTTGTGCGTAAGCCACGAGCTTTAAATGAGCTCGTCCATTGGAAGGCAACAGAATTTCGACAGTTCTTGTTGTATACAGGCATCATTGCATTACAAGACGATGTGAATGATGACCTATATTATGAATTCCTCCTGTTGCATTGTGCATATAGGCTGCTTTGTTGCCCACAACAACGCATTTCAAATTTGGAGACTTCTCAACATATGTTGAATCTTTTCGTTGAGAATTATCCAACGTTGTTTGGAGAAAATAGTGTATCCTACAACGTTCACAGCCTCTTACATATTAAAGAAACAGTCCAAAAAGTCGGAGACCCGATTTCAGGATCTTCCTATGCATTTGATAACTACTTGCAAACTTTAAAAAATTCTGTGCGGAAGCCTACCAAAATACTTGAGCAAATACATAGGAAGATTATGGAAGAGTCTGTATTAGTTCCAAACATTCGTAGTGAACCAAGTATTAAGGGAAATAAATGCTATATAGACACCTTAGTTCTGACAACGCACAGTCCGAACAACTATTGCTATATCAAACCCAATATTCCAATCCGTATAGTTACCTTCCCAGAAGAAATGGGAGGAGCCATTGTAGGAAGAAGGATTTTAAATATTACAAATTTTTATGAAGAGCCCCTTATGTCCGCAACTGTAGGAATATTTTTAGTCCAAGCTGAACCATCACCTATGGAAGAAATATTTCCTATTTTGAATCAAAAGCAATGGGGATACCTAACGGGGAATATTTACTGCTAATGCCATTGCTTCATTGTTATGATCTTTAATTTAATAGGTATTATTGCCCTGCTTTCTGGACATTGTATTGCTTGGAGGTGTTTAGTTCGTAGGCGTTCACAGCATCTTTTGCTGTGTTTGAATCGAACATACTCTCAACGACGGCGCTGGGAGTATCTTTTGAAGATTCACCTGCCACGATTCGTCGCCAAAAAAAAAAAAAAATATTAAAGTGTTAGTTAAAAAAAAATTAATTGATTAAAAATTCTTATTAATATGCTTTCGTACTGTTGCACGGGATAATAATCTAATGCGTTATCACTTGTAGCATTTTGTCACAATTTTTAATAAGAATTTTTTTAATATATACAAATTTTAGCAATGACGAGTCCACCAAGGAAAATTAAGCGAGTCTGCTTCGAAGCCGATCGTAAGTATTACTGAAATCTAAAGTTTGCTGATATATAGACAATATTTCCCTTTAAAAAAAAATATTTTTATATGCATTTCAGAGCGAGACCCACCATGCAGCGGCTGTTCTGCAATTGCCGAGTCCATGGATAGGCTTAGAGGTATAAAAAAATTGCCTTGTTTAAATTACTCATTACAAGTAATTACCTATTTCAGATTCACTTTCTTCGGAGAACAAAGCACTGCAAGGTGAGGAATAAACCAACACACTGAACTATCTTATATTAATTTGATACTTGTATCATTTTCTTTTTATTTTAGAAAGTCTGGTTACAATGGAGGGTAAGTAGGGTTTAATGCTTTTTCTATCCTTGCAAAAAGTCTTATATTTTGCCCTGAATTTTGCAACGCATCAGGGCGACGAGTTGAGTCGACACAGACGAAGTTAGGTGGGCGATATATGTACTAATTGAAATTTTGTATTTTCAGATCAGCTTAAGAAGGCTTTGGAGTCCCCTGCTGATCAGAAGGTGACTCTTAGCCTTTTGATGCGGCAGAGGGCTCACGATGAGCACTTGCGGGAGGAGTTCCCGCTAAAGACTGTTGAGGATCTTGCGCGCGTTGAGTCCTTAATAAAGCCAGATTCATTTGAGGCATATGTAAGAAACAACTTTAAATTATGCTTACATGTTAAATATTTCTTTAAAAAAATATAATAATTTAATTTTTTGTGACGAAATGTTTAACAGGTGTGTTATAAAAATATAAATAATTGATTTCAAATTATTTGCTTATTTTCAGGTTAACACTATGAAACAAATAATTGCTCCATATGGCGTTAAAAAAGGACTGGGCCATATTCTCTCAGATGAAATATTAATCACCCTTAATTTAAACGGAGTCAAGGGGAAAATGGGGCTGAAGGACTCGGAAAATTTTTATAAAGCTCTTCTAGGTATATTAACTATTTTTTATGCGTATTCCATTTCCTATTTCCTAGTTTAGATCCTTGATAAACATTACCCCTTTCATGCACCAAAGTAGCGCAATATAAAAAGTTATTTATAAATTTATCTTTTATTTTCAGCATCGATACCACCATTGGAGGAGGACTCGCCGGAAGAGCAGCTGAGAGCGGCAATAAACGCCAGAAAAAAGGCATACTTCAAAAAATGCTCCGTAGAGAGGAAGAAGTCAAAGGAGAAAACCAATGAGCAAACCTAAGTTTATCTTTCAACCTTTTTCATTTTTGGATTTTTTCATTTTTATTTTTCTTTTATATTTTTAGCGAAGCGCTTTTCGAGCTTTCAGAGCTTTTTTTTTTGCTGTATGCTAAAACCAACAACCGGGGCGCCACTAAGCTCAAGTCGAACAAAGCTTTAAGCCGACTCACGCCCGCCAACAGTTTGAATTAAATTTAAATCCAACGATGGGAAAGGTTGAGCGAACACCGGCCTCAAAATCAGATGGGGATGAACAACAGGCGAAAAGGAAGCAAAACGACGTCTCAGCTCGTTCTGATGGCCCTACTCTTCAAGACGTCATGTTTGCGATTACAGCTAGTAACGCAAACATACAAAATATGAACGAGAGAATAATGATGCTTGCAACAAAAGACGATTTGAATGGGTTGAAGCAGCAGCTGGGAGACGTCACAAGAAAAATGGAGGACATCGTGAAAGAGAATGAGAGTCTGAAAGAAGAAATGGAGAAAATGCGAGCTGATAGAGAACAAGATAAAAAGGATCTAAATCGACTTATTGACCAAAACAAGAGGAAAAATGTAATTGTTAAAGGAATGGACTCGGAAAGTAATGCGAAAGAGGCAATGAAAAAGTTATGCGCAACGAAACTGTGCGTAAACGTAAATGTGAGCGGAGCGCGGAGACTTTTTGACCGAAATGGAAAAATGGGAATAGTGGCTGAGATGGAAACGCAGGAAATGGCTGACAGCGTGATTAGGAACGCCAATAAATTAAAGGGATCACGAGTCTACATTGAAAGAGATTTAAACTCGGAAAAACAAAAATTTAAAGCAATCTTTCTCGCTCTAAAACGCCGTCTTCAACCATTGGATGACTCCATTAATATAAGGGTGATAAACGAAAATATAAATATAGCTGGAAATTGGATATCTTTTAATAATAAACAACAACTTATGTGTAATGGACAACTGGCAGAAACCTTGATTAGGCAGATATATGGGAGTAAACTTGGCCAGATAGACCTATCGTATGCTAGCTTATTAAATAATTTAGAATCAAAAAACCAATAAAAATCAAGCAGTCTAATTTAGAATTTAGCGACAATGATGAGGGAACCCAATTTTCGGACGCAACTAAAAAATGTACCATACTGTCTTATAATATAAGTGGCCTAGCAAATAAATATCTACATCGTGACTTCTTTAAATACATCCAGGACAGTGAAGTTTTTGCGCTGCTAGAAACACACGTCGAGCAGGAAAAAATTGGGCACCACGATCATATGTTCCCTAACTTCTACACGCATTGGCAGCCAGCAACGAGAACAAGCATTTTTGGAAAACCAAGTGGAGGCATAGTATTGGGTGTTAAAAAAGGAATTGCACACTCGTTTGAAGAAGTCTCTGGAACAACAATTATTCACTTAAAAAGCAATTTATCGAAGTATGTTATAATACCAGTATATATTCGGGGAGCAAATTGGATACAGGAATTCGAATCAATTAAGGAAATAATTGCAAGTACTAGCACCCAAAACGTAATTTTTATAGGAGATATGAATGTACGTATTGCTGCGGAACAACAAACATTGGATGAAAGAACAATGCAGGACTTTAAAGAAGGAGCTGAAGTCAGAAAATCGGAAGATAAAATACTAAATAATTTCGGAAAAAAACTTTTGACGCTTTGTGACGATAATGGATTAGTAATTTTAAATGGAAGGACCACAGGAGATTTGAGTGGAAAATTTACTTATTTAAGCACTGGTGGAAATTCGGTAAACGATTTGTGCGCGATAAGCTTGGATGTTTTAAGCCATGTATCCAAATTTGCTGTGAAAGATGCAATATGGTCGGACCATCTACCTATTTGGCTCTACCTGAATGATGAAAACACTGGCACACAAACAAAAAATTTGGGACTATTACCTAGGTTATCATGGAAAAACTTGGACGCAGAAAAGTATAAATCAAACCTGAACTCAAAACTATTGCAATTAACAGAATCGAATATTGAATTAAAGCTAGATGACTTGACTAGAATTATACGATCCGTAGAACCTGAACAAAAAAGCAGCCAAAAGCCTATAATTTATAAAAATAAATGGTTTGACAAAGAATGCTACGATTTAAAACTAATTTATTTGAATCACTTCGTATATGCAATATTGAAGAAAAAATAAGACATGCTTCTGAAAGATAAAAAACTAAACTGCGTCCGCAACAGCAAGGACTGTTGGAAGGTCGCAAATGAGATTAGAGGAAAAACCTTTCAAATGGGTACAAATGTTTAAGTGATTGATTTCAGAGTGTACTTTCAACAGCTGCTAAACCCTCAGCAAGCCATCAGCATAATTAGCTATGTACCACCCCTAATGGAAGACATGGACTTGGACTCAATGATAACGCCCAATGACATTATGATGATGTTGTCAAAAGTAAAATGCAATAAAGCCCCTGGACACGATCGTATACCGTACGAGTTTTTCAAGTACGCATCAGAAGAGTTCATTACACAACTGGCAAAGGCCTATGATGATTTGTTCAATCGAAGTCAGGCAGATTTGGATACAACATTTACAAAATCTATAATTTTCCCCATCTTCAAAAAAGGAGACCCAAATCGCCCAGAAAATTACAGGGGAATCTCTTTTATGAATTGTGCCGCAAAAATTCTTATGGGTATCATTAACCAGCGATTAACCAACTGGGTGGAACTACATAATAAAATGCAGGAGTATCAAGCTGGCTTCCGTAAAAACTATTCGACAATAGATAACATATACAACTTAGTATCCATTGTGGAGTTGAAGCGCGCAGAGAAAAAGAAAGTGTATGCTTTCTTTGTGGATTTTAAGGCGGCATTTGATCGAGTCCCCAGGAAAATGCTAGTTTATAAATTATGGCGGCTTGGAGTGTCAACAAAAGTTGTTGAGTTTATTGAAAAAGTTTACGCACAAACCGAAAGTGCAGTATGGGATGGTGAAGATTCAGTGGGGTAAAGCTATTGTTTGCGCTGTACTTGGATGATCTACATGAACATTTGGAAGGAGGCCTTTACATTGACGACACAAATATTAGGCTATTAATGTATGCTGATGACATAGTTATACTCGCTGACGAAGTAGAAGTGTTGCAAAAGATGATTAATCGGCTAGAGCAGTACTGTCAGCTATGGGGAATGGAAGTTAATCTCTTGAAGTCAGACATAATGGTGTTTCGGAGAGGAGGACGACTGGCAAATAGAGAGCAGTGGACCTTTAACAATGACGCAGTTCGAATTGTATCGCAGTACAAGTATCTGGGAGTCACCTTTACACCACAACTAGCCTTCAAGCAGCATGTTATTAACAGAAACAAAGAAACTAAAGCAGCGATAAATTCTACGTGGAAAAATTTTGTTGCAAATGGCAGTATCAGCCTCGCAGCAAAGTGGAAATTGTACAATGCAGCTTGTAGAGGGATTCAAACTTACGGCGCCCAAGTGTGGGGAAACTCTTGCTTTGACGAGGAAGACTCGCTCAACCGATACTTTTGCAAAAAAGTCCTAAATTTACCAGATAGCACACCGACATACGTTCTAGCCATAGAGACGGGGATGGAAGATGGCCACATCTACACCTATGCATTGCATTTAAAATATGTGACTAAAACATTGTTTGACTACGCAAGGGACAGACTACCAAGTAGGTGGCCTCATATGCCTGCAAGGCAGCACAAATCAACGTGTTGCTACAAGGACTTGCACTTTGTGTAATATGAACGAGGTGGAAGACATGATGCATTTCCTAGGTCGGTGCCCGGCGATCAAAGAATTCCGATGTAGATATTTTAAAAAACATTTGCTAACAGAGGAAGAAGTGATAGGAATACTAAACGGACAGGGTGACGAAAATTGGGCTAAACTTAAAAACTACTTAGAGACTGCAATTAGCTTTAGGAAACATGTAATAACCGAATTCGTCTAGGTAATTTAGTATTTGTTATCTGTAATTTATTATAGTACTCGTAAAAATATGTATAATTTTGTGTCCTAATTGTAAATGTCTGTAGTATTTCACGGTTCAAGGGGGACGATCGGATATCTCGTGACGAACGGGGAAGTCCGGTGTAGTACCTGAGAACGCAGTGACGTATTGCAGCATGCGAGGTGGGCTGACGGTTTTTTATAAACCATGCCCCAGAAGAAATTAATGTGTAAATTATAAATGTGAAACCAAAAATTGAGTCAATAAAACTACTACTACTACTACTACTACTACTATATTTTTATTTTTTATATGTAATTTTTTTCTTTTACTTTTAATTTTTTTTTTTTTATATTTTTTTCCTATTATTATACCCGTTACTCGTAAAGTAAAAAGGGTATACTAAAGTCGTGCACATGTATGTAACAGGGAGAAGGAAGCATTTCCGACCCTATAAAGTATATATATTCTTGATCAGCATCAACAGCCGAGTCGATTTAGCCATGTCCGTCTGTCCGTCTGTCCGTCCGTCTGTATGAACACCTAGATCTCAGAGATGGTAAGAGATAGAGGTTTGACATGTATGGGACAAATGCTTCTTTTATCTGCACGCAGATCAAGTTTATTTCAAATTTTGGCCACGCCCCCTCCCGCCCCCGCTATTTAAAAAAAACGTTATATCTCCTACAGTTTTGAAGATAAACGATTCGTACCTTCTAAAGATAGTTAGTAATTAGCAAAATGAATCGATTTGCCGAAAAAACGATCAAGATCGGATGAACGGTTCTCAAGTTATGAGCAAAAAAGTGATACAAGCCCCCCCCCCGCTACCCCCCCTCCCACCATAAACAAAATGTTGCATACTTTTCGGATGGTCACCCTAAGGAACGCAGGAACACTGTTGAACATGTTTTTTCATGAGTAACGGGTATATCGAAGTCGGTTAGAGCCGACTTTAACTTACGCTCTCGTTTTTAGTTTAAATTTTTTAAAGGGTCTAGCCCGATAAGGGAAGGGGTGCGGCCTAAAGTCTGGGATTGTGAAATTTCGTTTATAATTGGATAAATAACTTCAAACCTAACTGATCTGGCCCAATGTTGGGTCATTTTGGTGCCATGTCCTTGAGATAGCGTCAAAAATCCTTTTTTTATAAGCTTTTCTTTAAATAGAAATATCTCGGGAACCAGAGTACCTAGAGACATGACATAAGCTGCCAGTAAAAGAGAATTGATCAAAGTTTTCGAAAATTGGAAAATTTTTGACATACACTGAAAACATTTTTTGCTATAATTCAAAGAAAACTTGAATGTGATGGTTTTGGCAGTTCGCGTTGGACCGCCACCTTAAAACTTTTCCTGGTATTTCCCCCAACCTTAGAGCCAATTATCAAAAAGTTTGAAAAAAATCGAAGATACGCTTTCTAATGAAAAATTCAAAAATATATATTTGCTTATTTTACTTACTCGTAGTCTTCACTATTTTCGTCTATTACAACATTCGTTTCATCCGCCTCAAAAATTCTTGATAAAATTGCTGCTGGACGGATAACACTGTGCAACACTAAAAATTTGATACGGTCGAGACCAAAAAATTCTGAAAGGGTATGATAGTAGTACAAAAACCTTCCCTGGGTTGGTCTGGTTAGCTGCCGATTTCTTTTTACAGCACTTTGAAGTTTTAAGCATATGATGGGGACTTATAACTCCCTATCTCGTAACCTATTTGGAATTTCGCTCTGACGTCTGAAAAGAAGTTTTTGCTCTTGACTTGGTTTACAAAACATTTCTAAGTAACAAGTCAAAATAGTCCCATCTTTAAACTCAAAATTGCAAAAATGTCGTAAATTCAACATGTTTTCCCCTCATTTTGTACTGTTTTTCAACTTTTTCTTGAAAACTATAACGAATTTGACCAAGCAATGAAGGACGAAAAAGTAGCATAGACTAACGTAAACAAACGGTTGGAACATACCAACTTCATTCGAATGGTCCTTCTTATAGTTAAAGACCCTAAAAGATGAATAATTTCAACCAAAACTCGAAAAAGTACAGTTTTTGGTAGAAATTGGCTGACACAATCAAAAATTTCGATTGTTTTTTATTAAATCAATAAAACTGTGAAAAAATATAACTTAAACAAGTAAGACCATTGCAGTCGAGTTAGCTCGACTTCAAAATACCCTGTACAATTGACAAACACACACGTATACAAACAAACACACACGCACACATACACACAAACGCGCCCTCACACACGCGGGCGCAAGCAGCAAACGTAATGCGTAAAAAGCAAAGCGTGGGGGGAGGGGGGTGCAAAAATTGTTTCGTTAATAACTTCTGTGTTTTTGCTCAGATTTCAATGTGCTTTTCAGAATAGATAGATTATAGACCTAAGATAATATATATTAAGCGACGATGTTGTAACTTTAAAATTGTGGCTCTGACAGTTTTTTGCGGTTTAAGGGGGGAGGGGGGAAATTTTGCAAATCTGAAACAAACTTGATCTGCGTACGGCCTATACCTATGTACATGCAAAAATTTGTATCTCTATCTCTTATAGTCTCGGAGATCTACGCGTTCATACAGACGAGACGGACAGACGGACGGACGGACAGACGGACAGACGGACATGGCTAAATCGACTCGGCTGTTGATGCTGATCAAGAATATATATACTTTATAGGGTCGGAAATGTTTCCTTCTCCCTGTTACATACATTTGCACAACTTCATGATCCCCTTTTACCCATTTTCAATGGGTACAGGGTATAAAAATGTAAAAATGTAAGGCATAATATTGTTAAAAAAATGTAAAAATATTACAAAATTTTTTAAGGTTTTTGGACAATAGCTTTTAAAATCGCAATGAAATCGAAAAACTGAAAATAATTGAAATAAGAAGAAACAAAGGACTACCAACTATTTTTTTCTAAGATTTTTAATATTAACAGAAAAATTTACAGAATTTCTTAAACTTGCTAAAAAAATCGATTTTTGAAAAAAAACCCACATTTTTAATGTTCAAATCAAAAAGTTGGTACCTTATCAGCAAAATCAAAACTTCGTGTTTGGTTTTTCTTTAACGTCATTCAATGCAGCTTACATTAAAACAAAGTTGGTTCGAATAGGACACTTAATGTGGCCACACGACCAACAAATGTAAGAATACCTCACTAATGCAAATATCTCGTGAACCTGACGTGCTGGAAGAAAACGGACAATTTATCTGAGTTTAGCGGCCAAAAATACATAAGGAACGGTTGCAAAGTTCTCTGTTGCAAAAAATGGCCATTTTTTGTAAACTTGTGTAATTATTAACTTTTAATTGTTTTTTTTTTTCCCAATGTAGCTTTTTTTTCAATGTGGCGGCGACGGTTTTTTTTCAATGTTTCAATGTGGTGGCGACGGTGCGCACGCAATAAGGGCAAGTCGACGACTTAATGGAAGCAGGTTTCCAACGACTGGCAACTCAAACAGTCGCTCCACCTGCTCAGTCCGCAAGTAGAGCCAATCAACCTCGTGAAGAAAATCAAACCTTTAATAAATTGTTTCAAATTCCTCCTCGGGATTCAATAGGCGCTTAAAGTAATATTGGTAGGGAACCTAGACCTTCCACATTGCCCTGGGGACCACCAACTTCCGAACTACGACCAGATCTTATTAGCCAAAGTATTGCTAATTGGAAGGTACGATTTTCGGGACACTCGTCCATGTCAGTGGAAGATTCAATTTACCGAATAGAAGCCCTTACGAACCAAACATTAGATGGAAATAAGGACTTACTTGCTCGATACGCTAGTAACCTATTTAAAGGCAGTGCTAGTGAGTGGTTCTGGCGCTACCACAAAAGCGTAACGGTGGTAACCTGGCCTCAGTTAAGTTCAGCCCTTAAAAGGCAATTTAAAGATGGGAGAACCGATCTGGAAATTCGTACGGCCTTATCTTATAGAAAACAGAAAGCTAACGAGACTTTTGACGTGTTCTATGAGGCTATCATAACTTTAGCAGGCAAGTCAACACAAACTATGTCAGAGCCAGCCCTGTTGGAATTGTTGAGAGCTAATCCTACGCCTGAGATTCAGCACGAAATCCTTTACGTGCCTATTTTCTCTATGAGGCATTTGAGACAATTAGTTCGCACACGCGAAAGATTCTTACAGGCAAATGTCACTCGTAGATAGATCCCTTAACCATTCTCAACGTTTGCCAATTAGACGACAGGTACAAGAAGTTACAGTGCAAACGGAGAGTGAGGAAGAAGATAATGCAGATGCAGATCTAGAAACAGATCTAGCAGCCGTTTCCCTTTCTTGTTGGAACTGCGGTGGTGATGGGCATCGCTATCAGGATTGTGTAGGAGAACGAAAGGTATTCTGCTACGGCTGAGGCCAACCGAATACTTACAGACCATCTTGTCGGAAATGTAGCGCTTCAAAAAACGCTGTAGCCCGTGCACCAGCCTAGAGTGCACGAAATCAAGTAATATCGAAAGCTACAAACACCGATTAGTGGACTCACCCTTAAGTCCACTCCCACCAGATTTGTCCCAAGTCCCTGATAGAACAGGACATACCGTTGTCCAAACATTCCCAAACATATTTCTCGCCGTTTTACTCCTAATCGATCTCGAAAACGCCTGATTGAGTTTCGAAAGAAATGTAAAGAAGAGCGTAGCGCTGTGCTTTCCTCTGTAGTAAATAACTCCCAAGATTGGCGACCATATGCCGAAGTCACGTTACTAAGAAAGACGATAAGTGGCCTTATGGACACTGGCGCGTCGATCAGTTGCATTGGAGGTCGTTTTGCCTCAGAACTATCACAAGAGGCAACCAACTACAAACCACTAAGAGCAAATGTGCGAACAGCAGATGGAAAAAAACAATCCATTGTTGGAAAAATTAGCACTTCTGTATGTTTTCAAGGAGAGTCAAAGCCACTTAAACTCTATATAGTCCCATCCTTGGCACAAGAGTTATATTTAGGCATTGACTTCTGGTCCAGTTTCAATTTGCTTCCCAATATTCTCGCAAATAAGATGCATACACCCAGTATTGCAAACATTTCAGTCGATAATGGCTTACTAATCCCTCTATCAGAGCAGCAAAAGAAGGTGTTGATGGAAACTGTTGAGACATTTCCATCATTCAAGGAAAAAGGCCTAGGTAAAGCAAGCTGGCTCTCCCATGATATTGACGTAGGAGAGGCCAAACCAATCAAACAGCGCCACTACGCTGTCTCACCAGCAGTGGAAAAACTTATGTACGAGGAAATAGACCGCATGCTGTCGATGGGGGTAATAGAGGAATCAAATAGTCCATGGTCCTAGCCTGCAGTCCTTGTTCGAAAGCCCGGAAAAGTGCGCTTATGCATCGACAGCAGGAAGGTTATTGGGGTGACAATAAAGTGCGCATACCCAATGCCGCTAATTGAAGGGATCATTAGTCGACTTCCGCGTGCTGAATTCATATCAAGCATTGATCTGAAGGATGCCTATTGGCAAATTCCACTCGAAGCAAGTGCGCGTGAAAAAACAGCCTTCACGATACCTGGGCGACCCCTTTATCAATACACGGTCATGCCCTTCGGATTATCTAACGCTCCACAAACCATGTCCAAACTAATGGATAAGGTTATACCTCCATCACTTCGAAACGAGATTTTCATTTATCTCGATGATCTGTTGGTAGTGTCAGAGTCGTTCGACAAGCACATTTAAGTCCTGAAAGAACTGGCAGCAAGATTGCAACAAGCTGGCCTTACCATAAACGTAGAAAAAAAGTACATTTTGTCGTAAAGAGGTTAAGTACTTGGGACATGTAATTGGTCAAACTGATCCCGAAAAGGTGGATGCTATTCGTGAATTTCCGGTTCCCGTTCTGTGAAACAAGTCCGCAGATTTTTTGGACTCACAGGGTGGTACCACAAATTCATAAAGAATTATGCGTGAATAGCGTCTCCCATAACTGACACTCTTAAGAAAAAGAAAAAGTTTGTGTGATCAGAAGAGGCGCATACTGCTTTTAAATTATTAAAGTCACAGATGTGTAACGCACCAGTAGATTTAGATTTATTGAGTGATTTCCTAGTGCTACAAGATAAACTTATAAATTAATGCACTAGTCACAAATATACAGAATTAACATTGACAAACATAATCCGACTAATCTGATATAATGATCATTAAATTTAAATTTTATATTCATTATACCCTTGGAGAGGGTATATTAAAATTGTCCGGATGTTTGTAACGCATAGAAGGAAGCATCTCCGACCACATAAAGTATATATATTCTTGATCAGCATGCCGAGCTGAGTTGATATAGCCATGTCCGTCTGTCCGTCTGTCCGTCCGTCTGTTTCTATGCTATCTCCTCCGTCAGTTTTAAAGCTATCGTAACCAAACTTTGCACGAAGTCTTTTGGTATAAATACGCTGCACATTTGTCGGAACCGGCCGGATCGGATGACTATAGCATATAGCTCCCATAGGAACGATCGGTTGAAAAACTAGTTTTAGTGAGAAAAACTTTTTTGTTTTCAATGTTATCGCTCCCAACGCTCGTATTTATAAGTTTTTAATGATTTTACATCATTTCACCAAAATTTTTCGAAATCGGACCACTATATAGTATAGCTGCCATACAAACTGTCAGGCACATATCAAGCTCCAAGGGTATATAAACTTCGGTCGAGCCGAAGTTAGCTTGCCTCTATTTTTTTATTTTAATTATTATTATTGTTTAGAGGAAGACCGATGTCCACCTTCGCTAATAATTTTAAACGCTATTATTAACAACAAAAAAGGCACGAATTCAATTTCAATGTTTATTGCCGGGTTTCTGAAGTTGCAGTGAGCTGGGTTTATCTTGCCGGCACATATAAAGCAGAGAAGTGCATTAGAAAAGCTCGCTCAGATAAACAAATGTGAGAGAGAGCTTTGGGCATATAAAAGCTTTTGTTAACATTGATCTGTGATTTAGATTTACGTATTTGTGGCAAAGCAAACAGTGGGCTCGATGGCATTTACATTTACAAATTAGTAACTAATTAAACGTTCTGCTTCGGACATGCTCCCCCCATTGGAAGAGCTTCACTTTCAACCGATGTGGTTAAAACGGGCAGAACAGCTAGCTTCGTAATTGCTCTTTTGGCAAGTCCAGATCCAGTACGGACAATGGTCACCCTGGGAACCCCATCCTCGCCTGGTATGGTTGACTCCACGCGACCAAGTTGCCATTTTAGGGACGGAAGGTTGTCATCCTTCAGCAAGACGATGGCACCTTCCTGTAGAGTTGGTTGTTGTGCTCGCCACTTGGATCGCTCTTGCAGCAGCGATAGATAGCTGGTGCTCCACTTCTTCCAAAAGATTTGCCGCATCTGGCAAACGCGTTGCCATCGACTCAAATGATTCTCCCTCAGATGTGTTACGTCTGGCTCATCGATTGTGGTGAAGCTTGAACCGATGAGAAAATGAGCAGGAGTCAGAATCTTCGAGTCATCTGGGCTTTCTGAAATGGCATAGAGAGGGCGAGAATTAAGTACGGCCGAGATTTCGTACACCAAGGTTCGTAGTTCATCCATTGTGAGAATTGAGGAGCCAACGACGCGAAAAAAGTGGAATTTAGCAGATTTAACTGCTGCCTCCCAAAGTCCACCAAAATGTGGGGAACGAGGCGGTATAAAATTCCAATCAATGCCATGGGAAAGACAGGTGTCATGGACGGCATTGCTATGTGGATCGCTCAAAAATAAATCCTTCAACTCTGCTAACTCGTTTTTGGCACCCACGAAGTTTGTCGCATTATCCGTCCAGATGCTACGAGGTTTTCCTCGGATGC
Organism: Lordiphosa clarofinis; assembly: GCA_018904275.1. Lineage (NCBI taxonomy): Eukaryota > Metazoa > Arthropoda > Insecta > Diptera > Drosophilidae > Lordiphosa > Lordiphosa clarofinis. The sequence goes on from JAEIGQ010000183.1 coordinate 279,471, forward strand.
TGATGAAACGTCTAAGCGAAGCAATAAAAGATGCCGTCGAAAGATCCTAAACGACTTCTAGGTGCGTTGCCTTGGTGCTAAAGCAAACAAAAATTGCTATATAGCATTTTATGGGCGCCTTGTTCCGCGTCTCAGCCTTATGGTAAAACGGACCACAGAAGTCGATTCCAGTTATGTGAAAGGATGGGTTTGGTCTCACACGATCCGCAGGCAGTCTGCCCATAATATGCTCCGCATATCAAGGTTTCAGACGAAAACATCTCAGGCATTTGTTGATGACGCTTGCCACCGATTTCAGACCACCAATTGGCCAGTATGCTTGACGCACTGATGCAAGCAGGCTTTGAGGTCCAGCATGGAGGAGTTTTTGGTGATAATGAGTGATGATCGCGCTGGTAACAGGGTGCCCCTTCGGCAATAAAATGGGGTGTCTGGCATCGTAATCCAACTGCGAGTTATGAAGACGACCACCAACTCGAATCAATCCATGTTCATCGATAAATAGATTTAGGGAAAGTATGCTGCTTTTGGATGATATCGCCTTCTTCTCAGAAAGCATTGCGTAGTCAGCCGCAAAATGGACTTGCTAAATGTTCTTAAGCAGAAGATATGTGCCCATGCGAAGATCCTCGACGTTCAGATCACCCTTGGGCCTTGCAGTATCCTTCCGGTGTAGCAGCCAGAACCTGAAGATATAAGCAAATATGCGTTGTAGTTTGGCAAAAGAATTTTGATATTTGCATTGAACAGTTATGTCGTGTTTAGAAAGAGCAAGCAGAACTTTACGACGACGTTCTGGAAGATTTGCTGTGGGCTCTAAATTTGCTGGCCATTCTGAACAAGCAGACTTCAGGAACTGTGGTCCATGATGCCACAGACTGTGATCAAGCAGCTCCTTTGGTGTGCAGCCTCGAGATAGAATGTCAGCCGGATTCATCTGCGTTGGTACATGATGCCATACCATTCCTTTCGTCATCTCCTGAATCTGTGCCACTCGATTCGACACAAAAACATTGAACTCCGAGGGTGATTCACGAATCCATGAAAGAGCGATTGTGGAGTCGGACCAACAATGAAATTCGCAAGGGAATGATACGTTCTGGGCGATGTGAGAGACTAGTTCAGCTAAAATCAATGCAGCAGACAATTCCAATTTCGGGATAGTTAGTGATTTTAGTGGCGCTACTCTGGACTTCGAACATAATAGATGCACCGACACCAATTCTTGAGCCTCAGATCGAAGATATACGCAAGCGCCATATGCTAACATACTTGCATCACAAAATGCATGTATTTGGATCGAGGAATGAGGAAGCATGACAAAACGAGAAAATTTGAAAGTGCTGACAATTGAAAGCTGCGAGACAAGATCTTGCCAAACCAAAAACAATTCATGCGGTAGACTTTCATCCCAATTTAATTTCTCCTTCCATAAGGATTGTATAAATATTTTGGCTTTTGTGATGATAGGCGAAAATAATCCAAGCGGATCATAAGTTCTGGCAACAGTGGATAAAACGGTGCGTTTTGTGACTGGTCCGTCATGTGCAATTTTCGAAAAATTAAACAGCAAGTTGTCAGAATGAGGATCCCATACCAGGCCCAAAGCTTTGGCAATATCCGTTCCATCGTGGAACTTTAACAACTTCTCTTTGTCGTCCTCAAGTTCACCCGCCAGAGCTGTTGGTTCATTTGAGCACCATTTGCGAATGGGAAAGTGTCCACGTTTAAGAACTTCCTTCACTTGGCGCTTTATCTCCACGACTTCTTCAACTGTGTCTCCACCAGTCATTAAATCGTCTACATAAAAATCTCTCCGAACAATTTTGGATCCTAGGGGATATAAGGGTTCCTCATCAATTGCCAACTGATGCATAGCGCGAATTGCCAAAAACGCCGCTGGTTTTGTACCGTATGTTACTGTGTCCAGTTTGTAAGCTACGATCGCAACAGATGGGTTATCACGCCAGAGAATGCATTGTAAGTATTCATCGGGGTGGCAAACTCTCACGCAACGGTACATCTTACAGATGTCCCCACACAAAGCAATCCTAAAGAACCGGAATCGAAGCAAGGTTGTGAAGATTTTGGGTTGAATTGTTGGTCCAGCCAACAGTAAATCATTTAACGAATAGCCTGAAGTAGTTTTCGCTGATCCATCGAATACGACACGAAGGGCTGTGGTCGTGCTATCAAGTTTGTGTACGCAATGATGTGGCAAATAAAACTTTGGTGCTGTATCCTGAACCGTTGCCAAAGACATGTGACCTAAGTCGAGATACTCGTGAATAAAAGCAGCGTATTGTGATCACAGCGGGATTCTTAGCAAATTTAGCTTCCAAACTCTTAAATCTGCGAAGAGCGCGACTGTACGAATCCCCGAGTGAGTTGGGATCAGTCTTAAATGGAAGCTTCACTGAGTACTGTCCATTTTCAAGACGAGTATAAGTTTTCTGAAAGAGGTGCTCACAAAGTTCGTCCTCTTCAGAAATGGAAGATGTTGTGGCATAGCAATTTTCTATTTCCCAGAACAGTTTTACGATTTCTGTTAATGAAGTTTCCGTCTCTGATGGGGTTGGAGTTTTGACAAGTGCGACCAACGACGAATTATAGGATTTCGGATGAGAAAGACTTCCAGAGACTGTCCAACCGAGCTTTGTTTCCTGCAGGATTAATGCGCTGCCCTCTAAGTGAGTTTTCCCAATGCAGATTAAGTCGAAAAATAGACCGGCCCCAATGAGCAGATCTATACGTTGGGACTTATAGAATTTAGGGTCAGCAAGAACGATGTTGTTAGGGATATTCCAACCATCAGCATTCAAATCGTATTGCGGCTGATAGTCAGTAATAGTCCGCGTCACTACAGCTGCGAATGAAGCCCCATAGCTTGCATCCTGTGACTGAACGAAAATATCCACTGACTTATCAGAATCTAGAGAAAACTCTCCAATACCAGAAATCGATATGTGTGAACGACGAGTTTTGAGTTGAAGTTGATTTGCAAGACGAGAAGTAAGAAAATTGAGCTGAGATCCAGAGTCGAGTATAGCACGGCATGGTATCATGGCTCCATTGCTGTGTTGGATCAAAACAAGAGCCGTTGCAAGCAGCACGTAATCATCAGGCATAATATTCGAGGCTTTATGTTGAGGGCTTGACAGAGAATTTGATATGAGCGAAGTTGATTGATGATGATTTTCATGGGGAGTATTAGATGCAGGAGAGTTCGTATTAGGATTCGTAGGCATGTGCAAAAGTGAATGATGCTTTGCTTGGCACTGTCTGCAATGACCTGACCTGCATTGCTGAAGACTATGCCCTTTGCGCAAGCAATTTAAACAAAGATGCATTTTCTTGGCCTCTTTATATCGCAAATTTGAAGATAGATTTAGAAAACGAGGGCATTTGGAAATGTTATGTTCCACTGAATCGCAAAAAATGCATAATGAGTTTGTGACAGATGAGCTTGTGTTAGATGATGATGATGCAATAAGAGTACATTTGTTAGTTTTGTACAATGATTTTCCCACCTGTTGGCTTGGTATTTGGGTTACCCTAGCGTTTTCCACATTTTCCATAGTCCTGCATTCATTTATCGCTAAGATGACGCAAGCTGACAGCAGAGCCCTTCTCAACATCCTTTAGCCCGAAAATCGCCTTAACGTGTGCCTGAAATTGGAGTAATTTATTATCGAATCGATTTTTCAATAATATTAAAGCCGTGTCATAGTTATCATCTGTTGGCTCCAAAGATCGAATTGTTTCCAAGGCGACTCCATCCAAACTGCCCCGAAGATGCTGGAATTTTTCGATCTTACTCATGTCTGCATCATTTTCTACTACAGTAGAGAACATGGCGTAAAAATCCGGCCAATCCATATACGCCCCACCGAATTTAGGAATGTGCAGCTCAGGCAACCTGGATTTTCGCATTGAAATGCTTTGATCGCAGCCTCCAATGAAATGCCGCACTGAGGTCAAATTTGCAGTGCTTGCCAAATTCGATGCTCCAAGTTCGCGAACCAATTTCGATTTCACCTCAACGTATAGCTTGTTAAAGTGAAGCGCGAATCCGAGTCTAGCTCCTTAAGGTTCATCTTCTCCAGACTTGTCTGCGCAGCATCGAAATCTGATTTTAAATTTTCCAGAAATTCAATGCGCACCACAAGTTCTGGCTCATCAAAACTTGCCACTGCTTTAGCGTCGTAGAAGTCGTTTAGAGCCTTTAATTGACGTTTAACGGAGTCAGCTTTGGCACTGAAAAACTCTTGGGTGTCAGCCATGTTGAGTTTTAATCACAGCACAGAACAGACGGGCCAACAAAATAAGTCACAGTTTTTTGCGAGTGCCAAGTCAAAATCGGGTTTTTAATTTGCTATATATTTATAGTCAGTAATCACGGTGCATATACGCCACTGCACTGAATAGCAAAAATTAATTTATTACACAACACAAAAAGTCACCCTGTCTTTGCGCGCGCCAAGCAACAGATGATGCTTGGTTAAATCAGCGGTTTTTCTGTGCAGTTAATTCGCTTATATACAAATGCACATATGTGGTTGTTGCACCCGCGCGAAACGCAAAACGAAAGGGCAAGCGAAACGGTTTCCGTACGTGTGTATGCGAATGTTTGTATGTGTGTGTTTATGTACTTGTCACCAACTTGTGATCAAGCAGCAAAATTATTTCAACGATATGAAATAATTATTGACCGAACCGACTTGCAACTTCAGATCACGTCGGGGTCACCAAATGTTTAGAGGAAGACCGATGTCCACCTTCGCTAATAATTTTAAACGCTATTATTAACAACAAAAAAGGCAAGAATTCAATTTCAATGTTTATTGCCGGGTTTCTGAAGTTGCAGTGAGCTGGGTTTATCTTGCCGGCACATATAAAGCAGAGAAGTGCATTAGAAAAGCTCGCTCAGATAAACAAATGTGAGAGAGAGCTTTGGGCATATAAAAGCTTTTGTTTACATTGATCTGTGATTTAGATTTACATATTTGTGGCAAAGCAAACAGTGGGCTCGATGGCATTTACATTTACAAATTAGTAACTAATTAAACGTTCTGCTCCGGACAATTATTTTGTATTAATATTCCTATAAACCTTATTCTAGTTTCCCTATCGGTTTCCCTATTTCCCTACTCGTTACATGTGATATTAAGAAGCCTGATTTATAAGATATGTTTTTAGTTGATTTTGAAACTGCGTCGCGCCGCTAATGCATTTTAGGTAGTTTGGTAATTGGTTCCAAATTCGAACAGCCTGAACACCAAATTGTCTTTCTGATAGAAGAAGTTTGTGCCTTGGTATAATTAAATTATTTGTTCGTCTTGATGTTGAGAACTCAAGTTTTTCAAAGAGTTACAGTGGTTGTTTTTTAAAGATAATTTTGTGCAGTTGTATTAAAACCCTGAAGTTGGTCCATGAGTCAAGAGAGAGGTCGAATAGTTTTGTTGAGTAGCTGGATACGTGGTCTCTGCGTTTAAGTCCATAAACATATCGGGCAATGTCATTATGTGCAACTTTCAGTTTGCTAGAGTTAAAGGCATCACTGTTTGCAAACACTTCAATACCATAGAAAAGGGTGGGTAAAAGAAATGCTTTTGCTATTTGTAAGCGAATATTGGTAGGGAGATATTGTTGGGACAGATTTAAATTTCTTAACACGCCATAAGTTCTTCCCACAACTTTCACTATATGTGTGTTCCAGTTGAGATTTCTATTGAAATGAAAACCCAAATTTTTTGCTTCTTCCACATATTTTAATGGCGAATTCTCAATTAAAAGGGGTCGTAAGTTGCTTGTGTTAAGGAGCTTTTTACTTATAACCAAACATTTGGATTTGGACGGGTTCAGACAGAGACCATTGTTTTTTGCCCAGCCTGAGATCTTCATTAACTCACTATTACATACATCAATACATTCATCTAATTTATCTAGTGGACGGCTAACATATAACTGGACGTCGTCGGCGTACATATGACAATTACTATTACACAAAATATTTGGCAGATCATTAACATATATGGTAAACAGTAAAGGGCCGAGGACAGAGCCTTGAGGCACACCACGTTTAACATGTAATAACGAGGACTTTGAAGACGGTATAACGACTGCTTGACACCTATTAGACAGATAAGATTTCAAAAGATTTAATGCTGTGTTCGAAAAATTATACAATGTGTCCAGTTTTGTGCAAAGTATATCGTGGTTTACTGCATCAAAAGCCTTGCTGTAGTCCAGCAGGGCGAGTAGAGTTACTTTACCATCATCCAACTCACTTCGAATATCTTCAACCACATTTAAAATAGCTGTTGTACAACTTCTATTCTTCCTAAAGCCGGATTGCCTTTCATTTAACAGCGAATTGTGAGACATGTGGATTCGAATTTGATCTACCATAAGATGTTCCAAAACTTTTGATAGGTATGGCAATATAGCTATCGGTCGATAGTTATTGTCCGGCTTTAGGATAGGAACTATTTTGGCAGATTTCTATATCTCAGGGAAGACAAAAGTTGTAAGTGATGTATTGAGCACATGAGTTATGTGGGGCAAGATTTCAGGGAGAAGAATTTTTATAAATTTTGGGTTCATTTCGTCAAGTCCAACTGCATTAGATTTAATAGTATTGCATAACCCGGATTTCACCACGCCATTTGCAATACATTGCGATGCAAGTCACACCGGAGTGGGTGGTATGCTAATGCAGAACGATAGCCAAGGAAATGAGGTACCGATTGCGTTTATGTCCCGCAAACTAAACGAGTGTCAGCGCAACTATACAGTCACCGAAAAAGAGTGTCTGGCGGCCGTAATGTGCGTAAAAAAGTTTAGAGCATATATCGAGGGACACGAGTTTTCTATAATAACCGATCATGCGTCATTAAAGTGGCTTATGTCTCAGTCGGATCTTAGTTCTAGATTGGCAGATGGGCACTGAAACTGCAAGGTTTCGATTTCAAAGTCTTACACAGAAAAGGAAGTCAGAACATTGTACCCGATGCACTTTCCCGAGTCCATACCGAGGACCTATCATCCCTAAGAATCGAAAGTATTGACCTCAAATCTGAACATTTTCAGTCAACTGAGTATTTGGACATTAAAAAGAAAATAGAAGTTAATCAAACGTTTCTGCCAGATGTAAAAATCATTGGCGATAACATTTACCGTAGAGCAGAACATTCCACTGGAGATATAGTTTCCGATGAGGCATGTTGGAAACTTTGGGTTCCCAAAACTCTGATACCATGACCATCCCTTAGCATCACACATTGGTATAGTCAAAACGTTAGAACGCATTCGCCGTTATTACTACTGGCCAAACTTAGTAAATGACGTAAGGGATTACATCAATAACGGTGTTATTTGCAAATGCAGCAAACATCCGAACAGAACGTTACGTCCACCAATGGGAAAATCCCGAGAGACACATCGATTTTTCCAGAAAATTTATGTGGATTTTCTAGGACCATATCCTAGAAGCCGATCAGGCAATATAGGCATTTTTGTGGTACTTGACCACTTTTCGAAATTTCCTTTTATTAAAGCCGTCCGGAAATTTACAGCTGATGCGATAGTGCCCTACATGGAACATGAGCTATTCCATTGTTTTGGAATGCCCGAAATTGTAGTGTCCGATAATGGAGTATAATTCAAATCGCACAAATTTAATGAATTGCTGCAGAAATATCAAATCCAGCATTTCTATACTGCAGCTTATTCCCCGCAAGCAAACGCTTCGGAGCGAGTTAATCGATCCGCACTCGCTGCCATAAAATCCAACATAAGTCCCGATCAGACCAATTGGAATGAACAGCTTAGCAGTATTTCCTGCGCGCTGCGATCAAGTGTACATGCCGCAATTAATAGCAGTCCTTACCGTGTGGCATTTGGGCAACAAATGATTACCAGTGGTTCAACATATTCGCTACTTCGCAATTTGAATATGTTCGAAGATCGAGCAGTATGCTTTGAACGAGATGATTCATTCGATTTGATTCGGAATGCAGCCCAGAAGGGAATGATTAAACAACAAATTCGAAACGAAAATACCTATAACCTTCGAAGCCGAGAAGTTTCCTTTCAGGTAGGACAAGAGGTTTTTAGGAGAAATTTTCAACAAAGTAATTTCGCAAAAAGGGTTTAACGCAAAACTCTCTCCAACATTTGTGAAATGTCGAATTTGAAACAAATTAGGTAACTCTTATTACGACATCGAGGATTGTCATGGTCGTCTTGTGGGAAAATTCCATGCGTAGGACCTTGGATCACCCTTGAGTGTTTGCAACCCCAAGTGCAGTTGTAACTAAAAACATATAAAAGCTTTTGCTCAACTGATACAACAACATCAGTTGAAAGTTTTGGTTCAATATTTAGGGCACAAGGGCACCGATCCGATCTCTAACGTGTTTTTAGGTTCCACAGCGCAATAACTGACTTTTTTGTGCGCCCAAATAGTTTAAAGTACTCCGTACTGTGCTATAGGCCAAACTGTGTAAAAAAACTTTTTTCATCCGATTGACTTAAACCTTGGTTTGTAAGCATAGTACGCAAAATAATTTGACACGTGTTTTCCCGATTTTGGAAAATCCGCCCACGAGCAAAATGGCTAAAAATTCTGCTTGCAAATAAATTATATTTTATCCGATTAGCTTGAAACTTAATTTGAAATGATAAAACTCGAATTCATTTCAACATATATTAAACCGATCCAAATCGGTTAAGCGGTTCTTAAGATAAACGCCTTTTTTGATTTATCTTTCCGCCCTCATAACTCTACTCCAATAGCGATTAGAAGACTACAAATTTAGGAGAGTGAGTTTCTCGTTGATGGTAACATCATATTTAAATTTGGTGCAGATCGGTGTAGGGGCAGTTTTTGTATGCTTTTTCTGCTATGCCCTTTAAAGCCCAGATTCAGATTCAGCAGGCAAAAATTCATTTCTGATGTCAAAATAAGAATTTATTTTTGTTTTTACTTTCCGATGTTGGAAATACCGCAGGGATGCCCACTGGGATGTGCTTGGGAAGTGAATGGGATGTGGATGGTGTGAGTGGGAAGTGGGTGGTAAGTTGTTTTGGAAGTGGATGGTAAGCCCGGAACGCAGGAACACTGTTGAACATGTTTTTTCATGAGTAACGGGTATATCGAAGTCGGTTAGAGCCGACTTTAACTTACGCTCTCGTTTTTAGTTTAAATTTTTTAAAGGGTCTAGCCCGATAAGGGAAGGGGTGCGGCCTAAAGTCTGGGATTTTCAATTTTTTTTTTTTTTTTGGATAGATAACTTTAAAACAAACTGATCTGGCCCAATGTTGGGTCATTTTGGTGCCATGTCCTTGAGATAGCGTCAAAAATCCTTTTTTTATAAGCTTTTCTTTAAATAGAAATATCTCGGGAACCAGAGTACCTAGAGACATGACATAAGCTGCCAGTAAAAGAGAATTGATCAAAGTTTTCGAAAATTGGAAAATTTTTGACATACACTGAAAACATTTTTGCTATAATTCAAAGAAAACTTGAATGTGATGGTTTTGGCAGTTCGCGTTGGACCGCCACCTTAAAACTTTTCCTGGTATTTCCCCCAACCTTAGAGCCAATTATCAAAAAGTTTGAAAAAAATCGAAGATACGCTTTCTAATGAAAAATTCAAAAATATATATTTGCTTATTTTACTTACTCGTAGTCTTCACTATTTTCGTCTATTACAACATTCGTTTCATCCGCCTCAAAAATTCTTGATAAAATTGCTGCTGGACGGATAACACTGTGCAACACTAAAAATTTGATACGGTCGAGACCAAAAAATTCTGAAAGGGTATGATAGTAGTACAAAAACCTTCCCTGGGTTTGGTCTGGTTAGCTGCCGATTTCTTTTTACAGCACTTTGAAGTTTTAAGCATATGATGGGGACTTATAACTCCCTATCTCGTAACCTATTTGGAATTTCGCTCTGACGTCTGAAAAGAAGTTTTTGCTCTTGACTTGGTTTACAAAACATTTCTAAGTAACAAGTCAAAATAGTCCCATCTTTAAACTCAAAATTGCAAAAATGTCGTAAATTCAACATGTTTTCCCCTCATTTTGTACTGTTTTTCAACTTTTTCTTGAAAACTATAACGAATTTGACCAAGCAATGAAGGACGAAAAAGTAGCATAGACTAACGTAAACAATCGGTTGGAACATACCAACTTCATTCGAATGGTCCTTCTTATAGTTAAAGACCCTAAAAGATGAATAATTTCAACCAAAACTCGAAAAAGTACAGTTTTTGGTAGAAATTGGCTGACACAATCAAAAATTTCGATTGTTTTTTATTAAATCAATAAAACTGTGAAAAAATATAACTTAAACAAGTAAGACCATTGCAGTCGAGTTAGCTCGACTTCAAAATACCCTGTACAATTGACAAACACACACGTATACAAACAAACACACACGCACACATACACACAAACGCGCCCTCACACACGCGGGCGCAAGCAGCAAACGTAATGCGTAAAAAGCAAAGCGTGGGGGGGGGGGGGTGCAAAAATTGTTTCGTTAATAACTTCTGTGTTTTTGCTCAGATTTCAATGTGCTTTTCAGAATAGATAGATTATAGACCTAAGATAATATATATTAAGCGACGATGTTGTAACTTTAAAATTGTGGCTCTGACAGTTTTTTGCGGTTTAGGGGGGGGGGGGGGGAAATTTTGCAAATCTGAAACAAACTTGATCTGCGTACGGCCTATACCTATGTACATGCAAAAATTTGTATCTCTATCTCTTATAGTCTCGGAGATCTACGCGTTCATACAGACAGACGGACAGACGGACGGACGGACAGACGGACAGACGGACATGGCTAAATCGACTCGGCTGTTGATGCTGATCAAGAATATATATACTTTATAGGGTCGGAAATGTTTCCTTCTCCCTGTTACATACATTTGCACAACTTCATGATCCCCTTTTACCCATTTTCAATGGGTACAGGGTATAAAAATGTAAAAATGTAAGGCATAATATTGTTAAAAAAATGTAAAAATATTACAAAATTTTTTAAGGTTTTTGGACAATAGCTTTTAAAATCGCAATGAAATCGAAAAACTGAAAATAATTGAAATAAGAAGAAACAAAGGACTACCAACTATTTTTTTCTAAGATTTTTAATATTAACAGAAAAATTTACAGAATTTCTTAAACTTGCTAAAAAAATCGATTTTTGAAAAAAAACCCACATTTTTAATGTTCAAATCAAAAAGTTGGTACCTTATCAGCAAAATCAAAACTTCGTGTTTGGTTTTTCTTTAACGTCATTCAATGCAGCTTACATTAAAACAAAGTTGGTTCGAATAGGACACTTAATGTGGCCACACGACCAACAAATGTAAGAATACCTCACTAATGCAAATATCTCGTGAACCTGACGTGCTGGAAGAAAACGGACAATTTATCTGAGTTTAGCGGCCAAAAATACATAAGGAACGGTTGCAAAGTTCTCTGTTGCAAAAAATGGCCATTTTTTGTAAACTTGTGTAATTATTAACTTTTAATTGTTTTTTTTTTTCCCAATGTAGCTTTTTTTTTCAATGTGGCGGCGACGGTTTTTTTTCAATGTTTCAATGTGGTGGCGACGGTGCGCACGCAATAAGGGCAAGTCGACGACTTAATGGAAGCAGGTTTCCAACGACTGGCAACTCAAACAGTCGCTCCACCTGCTCAGTCCGCAAGTAGAGCCAATCAACCTCGTGAAGAAAATCAAACCTTTAATAAATTGTTTCAAATTCCTCCTCGGGATTCAATAGGCGCTTAAAGTAATATTGGTAGGGAACCTAAACCTTCCACATTGCCCTGGGGACCACCAACTTCCGAACTACGACCAGATCTTATTAGCCAAAGTATTGCTAATTGGAAGGTACGATTTTCGGGACACTCGTCCATGTCAGTGGAAGATTCAATTTACCGAATAGAAGCCCTTACGAACCAAACATTAGATGGAAATAAGGACTTACTTGCTCGATACGCTAGTAACCTATTTAAAGGCAGTGCTAGTGAGTGGTTCTGGCGCTACCACAAAAGCGTAACGGTGGTAACCTGGCCTCAGTTAAGTTCAGCCCTTAAAAGGCAATTTAAAGATGGGAGAACCGATCTGGAAATTCGTACGGCCTTATCTTATAGAAAACAGAAAGCTAACGAGACTTTTGACGTGTTCTATGAGGCTATCATAACTTTAGCAGGCAAGTCAACACAAACTATGTCAGAGCCAGCCCTGTTGGAATTGTTGAGAGCTAATCCTACGCCTGAGATTCAGCACGAAATCCTTTACGTGCCTATTTTCTCTATGAGGCATTTGAGACAATTAGTTCGCACACGCGAAAGATTCTTACAGGCAAATGTCACTCGTAGATAGATCCCTTAACCATTCTCAACGTTTGCCAATTAGACGACAGGTACAAGAAGTTACAGTGCAAACGGAGAGTGAGGAAGAAGATAATGCAGATGCAGATCTAGAAACAGATCTAGCAGCCGTTTCCCTTTCTTGTTGGAACTGCGGTGGTGATGGGCATCGCTATCAGGATTGTGTAGGAGAACGAAAGGTATTCTGCTACGGCTGAGGCCAACCGAATACTTACAGACCATCTTGTCGGAAATGTAGCGCTTCAAAAAACGCTGTAGCCCGTGCACCAGCCTAGAGTGCACGAAATCAAGTAATATCGAAAGCTACAAACACCGATTAGTGGACTCACCCTTAAGTCCACTCCCACCAGATTTGTCCCAAGTCCCTGATAGAACAGGACATACCGTTGTCCAAACATTCCCAAACATATTTCTCGCCGTTTTACTCCTAATCGATCTCGAAAACGCCTGATTGAGTTTCGAAAGAAATGTAAAGAAGAGCGTAGCGCTGTGCTTTCCTCTGTAGTAAATAACTCCCAAGATTGGCGACCATATGCCGAAGTCACGTTACTAAGAAAGACGATAAGTGGCCTTATGGACACTGGCGCGTCGATCAGTTGCATTGGAGGTCGTTTTGCCTCAGAACTATCACAAGAGGCAACCAACTACAAACCACTAAGAGCAAATGTGCGAACAGCAGATGGAAAAAAACAATCCATTGTTGGAAAAATTAGCACTTCTGTATGTTTTCAAGGAGAGTCAAAGCCACTTAAACTCTATATAGTCCCATCCTTGGCACAAGAGTTATATTTAGGCATTGACTTCTGGTCCAGTTTCAATTTGCTTCCCAATATTCTTGCAAATAAGATGCATACACCCAGTATTGCAAACATTTCAGTCGATAATGGCTTACTAATCCCTCTATCAGAGCAGCAAAAGAAGGTGTTGATGGAAACTGTTGAGACATTTCCATCATTCAAGGAAAAAGGCCTAGGTAAAAGCAAGCTGGCTCTCCCATGATATTGACGTAGGAGAGGCCAAACCAATCAAACAGCGCCACTACGCTGTCTCACCAGCAGTGGAAAAACTTATGTACGAGGAAATAGACCGCATGCTGTCGATGGGGGTAATAGAGGAATCAAATAGTCCATGGTCCTAGCCTGCAGTCCTTGTTCGAAAGCCCGGAAAAGTGCGCTTATGCATCGACAGCAGGAAGGTTATTGGGGTGACAATAAAGTGCGCATACCCAATGCCGCTAATTGAAGGGATCATTAGTCGACTTCCGCGTGCTGAATTCATATCAAGCATTGATCTGAAGGATGCCTATTGGCAAATTCCACTCGAAGCAAGTGCGCGTGAAAAAACAGCCTTCACGATACCTGGGCGACCCCTTTATCAATACACGGTCATGCCCTTCGGATTATCTAACGCTCCACAAACCATGTCCAAACTAATGGATAAGGTTATACCTCCATCACTTCGAAACGAGATTTTCATTTATCTCGATGATCTGTTGGTAGTGTCAGAGTCGTTCGACAAGCACATTTAAGTCCTGAAAGAACTGGCAGCAAGATTGCAACAAGCTGGCCTTACCATAAACGTAGAAAAAAGTACATTTTGTCGTAAAGAGGTTAAGTACTTGGGACATGTAATTGGTCAAACTGATCCCGAAAAGGTGGATGCTATTCGTGAATTTCCGGTTCCCCGTTCTGTGAAACAAGTCCGCAGATTTTTTGGACTCACAGGGTGGTACCACAAATTCATAAAGAATTATGCGTGAATAGCGTCTCCCATAACTGACACTCTTAAGAAAAAGAAAAAGTTTGTGTGATCAGAAGAGGCGCATACTGCTTTTAAATTATTAAAGTCACAGATGTGTAACGCACCAGTAGATTTAGATTTATTGAGTGATTTCCTAGTGCTACAAGATAAACTTATAAATTAATGCACTAGTCACAAATATACAGAATTAACATTGACAAACATAATCCGACTAATCTGATATAATGATCATTAAATTTAAATTTTATATTCATTATACCCTTGGAGAGGGTATATTAAAATTGTCCGGATGTTTGTAACGCATAGAAGGAAGCATCTCCGACCACATAAAGTATATATATTCTTGATCAGCATGCCGAGCTGAGTTGATATAGCCATGTCCGTCTGTCCGTCTGTCCGTCCGTCTGTTTCTATGCTATCTCCTCCGTCAGTTTTAAAGCTATCGTAACCAAACTTTGCACGAAGTCTTTTGGTATAAATACGCTGCACATTTGTCGGAACCGGCCGGATCGGATGACTATAGCATATAGCTCCCATAGGAACGATCGGTTGAAAAACTAGTTTTAGTGAGAAAAACTTTTTTGTTTTCAATGTTATCGCTCCCAACGCTCGTATTTATAAGTTTTTAATGATTTTACATCATTTCACCAAAATTTTTCGAAATCGGACCACTATATAGTATAGCTGCCATACAAACTGTCAGGCACATATCAAGCTCCAAGGGTATATAAACTTCGGTCGAGCCGAAGTTAGCTTGCCTCTATTTTTTTATTTTAATTATTATTATTGTTTAGAGGAAGACCGATGTCCACCTTCGCTAATAATTTTAAACGCTATTATTAACAACAAAAAAGGCACGAATTCAATTTCAATGTTTATTGCCGGGTTTCTGAAGTTGCAGTGAGTTGGGTTTATCTTGCCGGCACATATAAAGCAGAGAAGTGCATTAGAAAAGCTCGCTCAGATAAACAAATGTGAGAGAGAGCTTTGGGCATATAAAAGCTTTTGTTAACATTGATCTGTGATTTAGATTTACATATTTGTGGCAAAGCAAACAGTGGGCTCGATGGCATTTACATTTACAAATTAGTAACTAATTAAACGTTCTGCTTCGGACATGCTCCCCCCATTGGAAGAGCTTCACTTTCAACCGATGTGGTTAAAACGGGCAGAACAGCTAGCTTCGTTATTGCTCTTTTGGCAAGTCCAGATCCAGTACGGACAATGGCCACCCTGGGAACCCCATCCTCGCCTGGTATGGTTGACTCCACGCGACCAAGTTGCCATTTTAGGGACGGAAGGTTGTCATCCTTCAGCAAGACGATGGCACCTTCCTGTAGAGTTGGTTGTTGTGCTCGCCACTTGGATCGCTCTTGCAGCAGCGATAGATAGCTGGTGCTCCACTTCTTCAAAAGATTTGCCGCATCTGGCAAACGCGTTGCCATCGACTCAAATGATTCTCCCTCAGATGTGTTACGTCTGGCTCATCGATTGTGGTGAAGCTTGAACCGATGAGAAAATGAGCAGGAGTCAGAATCTTCGAGTCATCTGGGCTTTCTGAAATGGCATAGAGAGGGCGAGAATTAAGTACGGCCGAGATTTCGTACACCAAGGTTCGTAGTTCATCCATTGTGAGAATTGAGGAGCCAACGACGCGAAAAAAGTGGAATTTAGCAGATTTAACTGCTGCCTCCCAAAGTCCACCAAAATGTGGGGAACGAGGCGGTATAAAATTCCAATCAATGCCATGGGAAAGACAGGTGTCATGGACGGCATTGCTATGTGGATCGCTCAAAAATAAATCCTTCAACTCTGCTAACTCGTTTTTGGCACCCACGAAGTTTGTCGCATTATCCGTCCAGATGCTACGAGGTTTTCCTCGGATGCTGATGAAACGTCTAAGCGAAGCAATAAAAGATGCCGTCGAAAGATCCTAAACGACTTCTAGGTGCGTTGCCTTGGTGCTAAAGCAAACAAAAATTGCTATATAGCATTTTATGGGCGCCTTGTTCCGCGTCTCAGCCTTATGGTAAAACGGACCACAGAAGTCGATTCCAGTTATGTGAAAGGATGGGTTTGGTCTCACACGATCCGCAGGCAGTCTGCCCATAATATGCTCCGCATATCAAGGTTTCAGACGAAAACATCTCAGGCATTTGTTGATGACGCTTGCCACCGATTTCAGACCACCAATTGGCCAGTATGCTTGACGCACTGATGCAAGCAGGCTTTGAGGTCCAGCATGGAGGAGTTTTTGGTGATAATGAGTGATGATCGCGCTGGTAACAGGGTGCCCCTTCGGCAATAAAATGGGGTGTCTGGCATCGTAATCCAACTGCGAGTTATGAAGACGACCACCAACTCGAATCAATCCATGTTCATCGATAAATAGATTTAGGAAAGTATGCTGCTTTTGGATGATATCGCCTTCTTCTCAGAAAGCATTGCGTAGTCAGCCGCAAAATGGACTTGCTAAATGTTCTTAAGCAGAAGATATGTGCCCATGCGAAGATCCTCGACGTTCAGATCACCCTTGGGCCTTGCAGTATCCTTCCGGTGTAGCAGCCAGAACCTGAAGATATAAGCAAATATGCGTTGTAGTTTGGCAAAAGAATTTTGATATTTGCATTGAACAGTTATGTCGTGTTTAGAAAGAGCAAGCAGAACTTTACGACGACGTTCTGGAAGATTTGCTGTGGGCTCTAAATTTGCTGGCCATTCTGAACAAGCAGACTTCAGGAACTGTGGTCCATGATGCCACAGACTGTGATCAAGCAGCTCCTTTGGTGTGCAGCCTCGAGATAGAATGTCAGCCGGATTCATCTGCGTTGGTACATGATGCCATACCATTCCTTTCGTCATCTCCTGAATCTGTGCCACTCGATTCGACACAAAAACATTGAACTCCGAGGGTGATTCACGAATCCATGAAAGAGCGATTGTGGAGTCGGACCAACAATGAAATTCGCAAGGGAATGATACGTTCTGGGCGATGTGAGAGACTAGTTCAGCTAAAATCAATGCAGCAGACAATTCCAATTTCGGGATAGTTAGTGATTTTAGTGGCGCTACTCTGGACTTTGAACATAATAGATGCACCGACACCAATTCTTGAGCCTCAGATCGAAGATATACGCAAGCGCCATATGCTAACATACTTGCATCACAAAATGCATGTATTTGGATCGAGGAATGAGGAAGCATGACAAAACGAGAAAATTTGAAAGTGCTGACAATTGAAAGCTGCGAGACAAGATCTTGCCAAACCAAAAACAATTCATGCGGTAGACTTTCATCCCAATTTAATTTCTCCTTCCATAAGGATTGTATAAATATTTTGGCTTTTGTGATGATAGGCGAAAATAATCCAAGCGGATCATAAGTTCTGGCAACAGTGGATAAAACGGTGCGTTTTGTGACTGGTCCGTCATGTGCAATTTTCGAAAAATTAAACAGCAAGTTGTCAGAATGAGGATCCCATACCAGGCCCAAAGCTTTGGCAATATCCGTTCCATCGTGGAACTTTAACAACTTCTCTTTGTCGTCCTCAAGTTCACCCGCCAGAGCTGTTGGTTCATTTGAGCACCATTTGCGAATGGGAAAGTGTCCACGTTTAAGAACTTCCTTCACTTGGCGCTTTATCTCCACGACTTCTTCAACTGTGTCTCCACCAGTCATTAAATCGTCTACATAAAAATCTCTCCGAACAATTTTGGATCCTAGGGGATATAAGGGTTCCTCATCAATTGCCAACTGATGCATAGCGCGAATTGCCAAAAACGCCGCTGGTTTTGTACCGTATGTTACTGTGTCCAGTTTGTAAGCTACGATCGCAACAGATGGGTTATCACGCCAGAGAATGCATTGTAAGTATTCATCGGGGTGGCAAACTCTCACGCAACGGTACATCTTACAGATGTCCCCACACAAAGCAATCCTAAAGAACCGGAATCGAAGCAAGGTTGTGAAGATTTTGGGTTGAATTGTTGGTCCAGCCAACAGTAAATCATTTAACGAATAGCCTGAAGTAGTTTTCGCTGATCCATCGAATACGACACGAAGGGCTGTGGTCGTGCTATCAAGTTTGTGTACGCAATGATGTGGCAAATAAAACTTTGGTGCTGTATCCTGAACCGTTGCCAAAGACATGTGACCTAAGTCGAGATACTCGTGAATAAAAGCAGCGTATTGTGATCACTGCGGGATTCTTAGCAAATTTAGCTTCCAAACTCTTAAATCTGCGAAGAGCGCGACTGTACGAATCCCCGAGTGAGTTGGGATCAGTCTTAAATGGAAGCTTCACTGAGTACTGTCCATTTTCAAGACGAGTATAAGTTTTCTGAAAGAGGTGCTCACAAAGTTCGTCCTCTTCAGAAATGGAAGATGTTGTGGCATAGCAATTTTCTATTTCCCAGAACAGTTTTACGATTTCTGTTAATGAAGTTTCCGTCTCTGATGGGGTTGGAGTTTTGACAAGTGCGACCAACGACGAATTATAGGATTTCGGATGAGAAAGACTTCCAGAGACTGTCCAACCGAGCTTTGTTTCCTGCAGGATTAATGCGCTGCCCTCTAAGTGAGTTTTCCCAATGCAGATTAAGTCGGAAAATAGACCGGCCCCAATGAGCAGATCTATACGTTGGGACTTATAGAATTTAGGGTCAGCAAGAACGATGTTGTTAGGGATATTCCAACCATCAGCATTCAAATCGTATTGCGGCTGATAGTCAGTAATAGTCCGCGTCACTACAGCTGCGAATGAAGCCCCATAGCTTGCATCCTGTGACTGAACGAAAATATCCACTGACTTATCAGAATCTAGAGAAAACTCTCCAATACCAGAAATCGATATGTGTGAACGACGAGTTTTGAGTTGAAGTTGATTTGCAAGACGAGAAGTAAGAAAATTGAGCTGAGATCCAGAGTCGAGTATAGCACGCCATGGTATCATGGCTCCATTGCTGTGTTGGATCAAAACAAGAGCCGTTGCAAGCAGCATGTAATCATCAGGCATAATATTCGAGGCTTTATGTTGAGGGCTTGACAGAGAATTTGATATGAGCGAAGTTGATTGATGATGATTTTCATGGGGAGTATTAGATGCAGAAGAGTTCGTATTAGGATTCGTAGGCATGTGCAAAAGTGAATGATGCTTTGCTTGGCACTGTCTGCAATGACCTGACCTGCATTGCTGAAGACTATGCCCTTTGCGCAAGCAATTTAAACAAAGATGCATTTTCTTGGCCTCTTTATATCGCAAATTTGAAGACAGATTTAGAAAACGAGGGCATTTGGAAATGTTATGTTCCACTGAATCGCAAAAAATGCATAATGAGTTTGTGACAGATGAGCTTGTGTTAGATGATGATGATGCAATAAGAGTACATTTGTTAGTTTTGTACAATGATTTTCCCACCTGTTGGCTTGGTATTTGGGTTACCCTAGCGTTTTCCACATTTTCCATAGTCCTGCATTCATTTATCGCTAAGATGACGCAAGCTGACAGCAGAGCCCTTCTCAACATCCTTTAGCCCGAAAATCGCCTTAACGTGTGCCTGAAATTGGAGTAATTTATTATCGAATCGATTTTTCAATAATATTAAAGCCGTGTCATAGTTATCATCTGTTGGCTCCAAAGATCGAATTGTTTCCAAGGCGACTCCATCCAAACTGCCCCGAAGATGCTGGAATTTTTCGATCTTACTCATGTCTGCATCATTTTCTACTACAGTAGAGAACATGGCGTAAAAATCCGGCCAATCCATATACGCCCCGCCGAATTTAGGAATGTGCAGCTCAGGCAACCTGGATTTTCGCATTGAAATGCTTTGATCGCAGCCTCCAATGAAATGCCGCACTGAGGTCGAATTTGCAGTGCTTGCCAAATTCGATGCTCCAAGTTCGCGAACCAATTTCGATTTCACCTCAACGTATAGCTTGTTAAAGTGAAGCGCGAATCCGAGTCTAGCTCCTTAAGGTTCATCTTCTCCAGACTTGTCTGCGCAGCATCGAAATCTGATTTTAAATTTTCCAGAAATTCAATGCGCACCACAAGTTCTGGCTCATCAAAACTTGCCACTGCTTTAGCGTCGTAGAAGTCGTTTAGAGCCTTTAATTGACGTTTAACGGAGTCAGCTTTGGCACTGAAAAACTCTTGGGTGTCAGCCATGTTGAGTTTTAATCACAGCACAGAACAGACGGGCCAACAAAATAAGTCACAGTTTTTTGCGAGTGCCAAGTCAAAATCGGGTTTTTAATTTGCTATATATTTATAGTCAGTAATCACGGTGCATATACGCCACTGCACTGAATAGCAAAAATTAATTTATTACACAACACAAAAAAGTCACCCTGTCTTTGCGCGCGCCAAGCAACAGATGATGCTTGGTTAAATCAGCGGTTTTTCTGTGCAGTTAATTCGCTTATATACAAATGCACATATGTGGTTGTTGCACCCGCGCGAAACGCAAAACGAAAGGGCAAGCGAAACGGTTTCCGTACGTGTGTATGCGAATGTTTGTATGTGTGTGTTTATGTACTTGTCACCAACTTGTGATCAAGCAGCAAAATTATTTCAACGATATGAAATAATTATTGACCGAACCGACTTGCAACTTCAGATCACGTCGGGGTCACCAAATGTTTAGAGGAAGACCGATGTCCACCTTCGCTAATAATTTTAAACGCTATTATTAACAACAAAAAAGGCAAGAATTCAATTTCAATGTTTATTGCCGGGTTTCTGAAGTTGCAGTGAGCTGGGTTTATCTTGCCGGCACATATAAAGCAGAGAAGTGCATTAGAAAAGCTCGCTCAGATAAACAAATGTGAGAGAGAGCTTTGGGCATATAAAAGCTTTTGTTTACATTGATCTGTGATTTAGATTTACATATTTGTGGCAAAGCAAACAGTGGGCTCGATGGCATTTACATTTACAAATTAGTAACTAATTAAACGTTCTGCTCCGGACAATTATTTTGTATTAATATTCCTATAAACCTTATTCTAGTTTCCCTATCGGTTTCCCTATTTCCCTACTCGTTACATGTGATATTAAGAAGCCTGATTTATTAGATATGTTTTTAGTTGATTTTGAAACTGCGTCGCGCCGCTAATGCATTTTAGGTAGTTTGGTAATTGGTTCCAAATTCGAACAGCCTGAACACCAAATTGTCTTTCTGATAGAAGAAGTTTGTGCCTTGGTATAATTAAATTATTTGTTCGTCTTGATGTTGAGAACTCAAGTTTTTCAAAGAGTTACAGTGGTTGTTTTTTAAAGATAATTTTGTGCAGTTGTATTAAAACCCTGAAGTTGGTCCATGAGTCAAGAGAGAGGTCGAATAGTTTTGTTGAGTAGCTGGATACGTGGTCTCTGCGTTTAAGTCCATAAACATATCGGGCAATGTCATTATGTGCAACTTTCAGTTTGCTAGAGTTAAAGGCATCACTGTTTGCAAACACTTCAATACCATAGAAAAGGGTGGGTAAAAGAAATGCTTTTGCTATTTGTAAGCGAATATTGATAGGGAGATATTGTTGGGACAGATTTAAATTTCTTAACACGCCATAAGTTCTTCCCACAACTTTCACTATATGTGTGTTCCAGTTGAGATTTCTATTGAAATGAAAACCCAAATTTTTTGCTTCTTCCACATATTTTAATGGCGAATTCTCAATTAAAAGGGGTCGTAAGTTGCTTGTGTTAAGGAGCTTTTTACTTATAACCAAACATTTGGATTTGGACGGGTTCAGACAGAGACCATTGTTTTTTGCCCAGCCTGAGATCTTCATTAACTCACTATTACATACATCAATACATTCATCTAATTTATCTAGTGGACGGCTAACATATAACTGGACGTCGTCGGCGTACATATGACAATTACTATTACACAAAATATTTGGCAGATCATTAACATATATGGTAAACAGTAAAGGGCCGAGGACAGAGCCTTGAGGCACACCACGTTTAACATGTAATAACGAGGACTTTGAAGACGGTATAACGACTGCTTGACACCTATTAGACAGATAAGATTTCAAAAGATTTAATGCTGTGTTCGAAAAATTATACAATGTGTCCAGTTTTGTGCAAAGTATATCGTGGTTTACTGCATCAAAAGCCTTGCTGTAGTCCAGCAGGGCGAGTAGAGTTACTTTACCATCATCCAACTCACTTCGAATATCTTCAACCACATTTAAAATAGCTGTTGTACAACTTCTATTCTTCCTAAAGCCGGATTGCCTTTCATTTAACAGCGAATTGTGAGACATGTGGATTCGAATTTGATCTACCATAAGATGTTCCAAAACTTTTGATAGGTATGGCAATATAGCTATCGGTCGATAGTTATTGTCCGGCTTTAGGATAGGAACTATTTTGGCAGATTTCTATATCTCAGGGAAGACAAAAGTTGTAAGTGATGTATTGAGCACATGAGTTATGTGGGGCAAGATTTCAGGGAGAAGAATTTTTATAAATTTTGGGTTCATTTCGTCAAGTCCAACTGCATTAGATTTAATAGTATTGCATAACCCGGATTTCACCACGCCATTTGCAATACATTGCGATGCAAGTCACACCGGAGTGGGTGGTATGCTAATGCAGAACGATAGCCAAGGAAATGAGGTACCGATTGCGTTTATGTCCCGCAAACTAAACGAGTGTCAGCGCAACTATACAGTCACCGAAAAAGAGTGTCTGGCGGCCGTAATGTGCGTAAAAAAGTTTAGAGCATATATCGAGGGACACGAGTTTTCTATAATAACCGATCATGCGTCATTAAAGTGGCTTATGTCTCAGTCGGATCTTAGTTCTAGATTGGCAGATGGGCACTGAAACTGCAAGGTTTCGATTTCAAAGTCTTACACAGAAAAGGAAGTCAGAACATTGTACCCGATGCACTTTCCCGAGTCCATACCGAGGACCTATCATCCCTAAGAATCGAAAGTATTGACCTCAAATCTGAACATTTTCAGTCAACTGAGTATTTGGACATTAAAAAGAAAATAGAAGTTAATCAAACGTTTCTGCCAGATGTAAAAATCATTGGCGATAACATTTACCGTAGAGCAGAACATTCCACTGGAGATATAGTTTCCGATGAGGCATGTTGGAAACTTTGGGTTCCCAAAACTCTGATACCATGACCATCCCTTAGCATCACACATTGGTATAGTCAAAACGTTAGAACGCATTCGCCGTTATTACTACTGGCCAAACTTAGTAAATGACGTAAGGGATTACATCAATAACGGTGTTATTTGCAAATGCAGCAAACATCCGAACAGAACGTTACGTCCACCAATGGGAAAATCCCGAGAGACACATCGATTTTTCCAGAAAATTTATGTGGATTTTCTAGGACCATATCCTAGAAGCCGATCAGGCAATATAGGCATTTTTGTGGTACTTGACCACTTTTCGAAATTTCCTTTTATTAAAGCCGTCCGGAAATTTACAGCTGATGCGATAGTGCCCTACATGGAACATGAGCTATTCCATTGTTTTGGAATGCCCGAAATTGTAGTGTCCGATAATGGAGTATAATTCAAATCGCACAAATTTAATGAATTGCTGCAGAAATATCAAATCCAGCATTTCTATACTGCAGCTTATTCCCCGCAAGCAAACGCTTCGGAGCGAGTTAATCGATCCGCACTCGCTGCCATAAAATCCAACATAAGTCCCGATCAGACCAATTGGAATGAACAGCTTAGCAGTATTTCCTGCGCGCTGCGATCAAGTGTACATGCCGCAATTAATAGCAGTCCTTACCGTGTGGCATTTGGGCAACAAATGATTACCAGTGGTTCAACATATTCGCTACTTCGCAATTTGAATATGTTCGAAGATCGAGCAGTATGCTTTGAACGAGATGATTCATTCGATTTGATTCGGAATGCAGCCCAGAAGGGAATGATTAAACAACAAATTCGAAACGAAAATACCTATAACCTTCGAAGCCGAGAAGTTTCCTTTCAGGTAGGACAAGAGGTTTTTAGGAGAAATTTTCAACAAAGTAATTTCGCAAAAGGGTTTAACGCAAAACTCTCTCCAACATTTGTGAAATGTCGAATTTGAAACAAATTAGGTAACTCTTATTACGACATCGAGGATTGTCATGGTCGTCTTGTGGGAAAATTCCATGCGTAGGACCTTGGATCACCCTTGAGTGTTTGCAACCCCAAGTGCAGTTGTAACTAAAAACATATAAAAGCTTTTGCTCAACTGATACAACAACATCAGTTGAAAGTTTTGGTTCAATATTTAGGGCACAAGGGCACCGATCCGATCTCTAACGTGTTTTTAGGTTCCACAGCGCAATAACTGACTTTTTTGTGCGCCCAAATAGTTTGAAGTACTCCGTACTGTGCTATAGGCCAAACTGTGTAAAAAAACTTTTTTCATCCGATTGACTTAAACCTTGGTTTGTAAGCATAGTACGCAAAATAATTTGACACGTGTTTTCCCGATTTTGGAAAATCCGCCCACGAGCAAAATGGCTAAAAATTCTGCTTGCAAATAAATTATATTTTATCCGATTAGCTTGAAACTTAATTTGAAATGATAAAACTCGAATTCATTTCAACATATATTAAACCGATCCAAATCGGTTAAGCGGTTCTTAAGATAAACGCCTTTTTTGATTTATCTTTCCGCCCTCATAACTCTACTCCAATAGCGATTAGAAGACTACAAATTTAGGAGAGTGAGTTTCTCGTTGATGGTAACATCATATTTAAATTTGGTGCAGATCGGTGTAGGGGCAGTTTTTGTATGCTTTTTCTGCTATGCCCTTTAAAGCCCAGATTCAGATTCAGCAGGCAAAAATTCATTTCTGATGTCAAAATGAGAATTTATTTTTGTTTTTACTTTCCGATGTTTGAAATACCGCAGGGATGCCCACTGGGATGTGCTTGGGAAGTGAATGGGATGTGGATGGTGTGAGTGGGAAGTGGGTGGTAAGTTGTTTTGGAAGTGGATGGTAAGTGGATGTAAAGTGGGTGGAATGTGACAGGAAGTGGGTGGAATGTGACGGGAAGTGGGTGGAATGTGGGTGGGATGTAGGTGGAAAGTGGGTGGGATGTGGGCGGGAAATGGGTGGGAAGTGGACGGGAAGTGGGTGATATGTGGGTCGGATGTGGGCGGGAAGTGGACGGGATGTGGACGGGAAGAGGGCGGGAAGTGGACGGGAAGTGTGTGGGATGTGGACTTGAAGTGGGCGATGCTTTGGCTGACTGAAGTTCATCTCTAGTTGTTGTTGTTGATCTACGCAATTTTTTCTTTTTTGTGCGTATGTAGCATGCACACTGGCTTTTGCATATGTATGTATGTATCAGGGCTGTAAAAGAATGATTCATTTTTGACTTTAAATCACAATGAATTAAAAAAAATTGATTTAATTCAATTTTTCCCAATCAGAATTGAATTGATTTTGATTTAATTCATTTCCAAAATAAAAAATTGAACTGATTTT
Source organism: Lordiphosa clarofinis (assembly GCA_018904275.1). Classification (NCBI taxonomy): domain Eukaryota; kingdom Metazoa; phylum Arthropoda; class Insecta; order Diptera; family Drosophilidae; genus Lordiphosa; species Lordiphosa clarofinis. The sequence goes on from JAEIGQ010000183.1 coordinate 305,127, forward strand.
GATTTAATTCAAATGAATTAGAAAATTTGATTGATCATTCATTTGATTTAAATCTGAATTAAATCAGCTTCATTCATTTTGTCACATTTTTATACCCTTGGAGAGGGTATATTAAAATTGTCCGGATGTTTGTAACTCAGAGAAGGAAGCATCTCCGACCATATAAAGTATATATATTCTTGATCAGCATGACGAGCTGAGTTGATATAACCATGTCCGTCTGTCCGTCCGTCTGTCCGTCCGTCTGTCCGTCCGTCTGTTTCTATGCTATCTCCTCCGTCAGTTTTAAAGATATCGCAACCAAACTTTGCACGAAGTCTTTTGGTATAAATACGCTGCACATTTGTCGGAACCGGCCGGATCGGATGACTATAGCATATGGCTGTCACAGGAACGATCGGTCGAAAAACTAGTTTTAGTGAGAAAAACTCTTTAGTTTTTAGTGCTATAGCTCCCAACGCTCGTATTTATAAGTTTTTAATAATTTCACATAATTTCACTAAGGCTTGTCGAAATCGGACAACTATATAGTATAGCTGCCATACAAAAGTTAGGTCTGAAAAAAAGTATTAGTGAGAAAAACTTTTTTGTTTTCAATTTTATCGCTCCCAACGCTTTTCATTTCAATTTCAACAAGATTTCTCCAAATTGGACCACTATATAGTATAGCTGCCATACAAACTGTCAGGCATATATCAAGCTCCAAGGGTATATAAACTTCGGTCGAGCCGAAGTTAGCTTGCCTCTATTTTCTAGTTTAAAATAACTTATATTATTGCTTAACTTCTCCAAATTCGTTACAATTAAATAGCAATGCGAAAAATATAATTTGTAAAAAAGGACGCAAATAAAACAGTGTGCAATTGCCTGGCAAGATGCAGCAAAGCAACTACATAGCTGAAACCAATATTGAAAAGACAAACAATCACACAAAGCTCGCTGCAGTCAAATTCCACTACATACCAGGACATATGAATATACCACAAAATGTTCTAGTAGACGAAAAGGCCAAAAAATGCTCCTACAGAAGATCCCTTCCTAGTTGTGATCTGGAGTCTAAAGAATGCAATCAGTAAAATCTACAGATCTATAAAGGACGGTTAGGATAAGGATTACGCCGACTTCGTTGCAAGTAAACCAAGAGGGTATTCCGATCTATTTCTATTTACGCTAAACAAACCATGCCTCTACACGAAAAAATGCAATCCAATAGCCAATGATATAAAGTTATTAAATAGACCGCTCAGCGGAAACGCGTTGGATAATTATGCATGCCTGTTTTATTGTTAACTTATCCAAATGCGTTACAGAAGATAGCAAGCTAGACGCCATAGAGTATTATTATTTTATTAAATACAATACAAGTTGTAAAAGTTAGCTTAAAGTTTTTTTTAAAAATCATTAACTTTTAACAGCAGAGGCTTTTCAAAGTTCTCGTCTCCAAGACATCCACGTTTGGGTACATTTAAAATTGATGCGTAGGAAAACAGCCTCTCTACTGCAGCTGACGATGGAAGTGGTGTATTGAACTTTAAAAAAGCCTTCTTAATTTGTGGATACTTGTTTAGCATATGTAACGACTTGCCGGGTCGGACAAATATGCCGAAAATTCTGATTCGGCTGGCTATATGGGAGCACTCAATGTTTGTTCAGAAGTATCTAAAAATATAAAAGCGTTTAATAGAGATAGTTATGCTCCATGATTTGATATTTACCAGCAAATGAAAAATTGAAGTATTCCTCAATATTAGAATCCGCACAGCTCATAGCTGCGTTGCATTCCAGAGACATTTTTAAGATAGCATTCTTTGTTATTTTAAGAATCTCCGCTTCAGTTCCAATATCGAATCTTGGATTTAATGCCTCAACCCACTGACATTTTACATATGGACATAGAACAGAAGCTACTATGGCAGTTTCAACGGAATTGTCCAAATTGAAAAACTTGCTAAATCGGGTTTGTCTTTTAATAATGGTTTCAGCCATGTAGTTGCTTTGCTGCATCTTGCCAGGCAATTGTACACTGTTTTATTTGCGCCCTTTTTTACAAATAATATTTTTCGCAATGCTATTTAATTGTAACGAATTTGGATATGTTAAACAATAATATTAGTTATTTTAAACTGGAAAATGTGACAAAATTAATGAAGCTGATTTAATACAGATTTAAATCAAATGAATGAACAATCAAATTTTCTAATTCATTTGAATTAAATCAAAAATTAATTCAATTCTTTTTTTTGGAAATAAATTAAATCAAAATCAATTCTATTCTGATTGGGAAAAATTGAATTAAATCAAAATATGTCAATTCGATGCTGAATGATTCGCAGGATTGATTCAAAAATGAATCATTCGTTTACAGCTCTGGTATGTATGTATACACACTCACGCAAGCCACAAATCAAACGAGCATTACAAAAAAAACAAATGCTAGCATGTACACACGTAGAATTTGCGTAGATCACACATTTTGCATACCGCAACAACACATATGTACATACAAGCATTTGCACAATTAACTTAAAACTCACCTGCCAAATTTTGCACAACATGGTGCAAGTTGTTGTTCTCGCACCACTTTTTTAGGTTTTCATCCGCCATTTCACTTTTTTCACCTATTTTCACTTTTTCCACTTCAACACTTCACTTCTTAAAACTTTACTAAACACCTTCTTGCAAGCGTTACAGCCAGAATGATCCCAAGCCAAAAATCGCTCGATGCTGCTGGCAAAAGGCAGATCTGACCACGATGAAAGAGGCAAAGAGAGCGAATTTGCCTTTGCTCTCAGATTGATCGCTATCTCACTCTCTCTATTGGTGTTTACTTACGATTCGTGCCAAATACAATCCTTTTTGGAATAAAATGTGCCCACTCGTGCTTAAAAATTTACTCCTACTGTCGGGATCAAATCACACTTTTTAGGCGTGAAAAATTCCCGGCATTTTTTTTCTGTGTGGGATGTGAGCGTTAAATGGGCGGGGAAAATGGGCAGGAAGTGGGTATGCGTTGTTTCTATAGTGTTGAAAGGAAAGTATGTGAAATAAATGGGAATGTGATTGTCCGAAGTTGGAAAATTTGCCCTGACGGTCGGAAAATTCCCGGAAAATTCTGCATGAAAAAAACTTTTTTTCATCCGATTGGCTTGAAACTCGGTTTGTAAGGACAAAATACGAAATATTTTTAAATGTGATTTTTCAATATCGGAAATGGGCGAGGAAAATGCCCGGAAAATTCAGCATGTAAGAAATTATTTTTTATCCGATTGGCATGAAACTCGATTTGTAAGGATAGATTACGAAATAGCTTGAAATGCGATTTTCCGATGTTGAAAAATTTAACCCAACTGTCGGAAAATTCGCGGAAAAATTTATCTTGCAAAAAACTATTTTTCATCCGATTGGTTTGAAACTCGGTTTTTAAGGAAGGAAAACGAAATAATTTGATATGTGATTTTTTTAATGTCGGAAAATCCGACCACGAGGAAAATGGCCGCAAAATTTTGCATCCAAAAAATCATTTTATATCCGATTCTCTGAAACTCGGTTTGTAAGGACTAAATACAAAATAGTTTGAAATGTCATATTCTAAAATTGGAAAATTTCCGGAAAATTCAGCATGAAATAAACTATTTTTCATCCGATTGGCTTGAAACTCGGTTTTTAAGGACGGAATGCGAAATAATTTGATATTTGATTTTTCAGTGTCGGAAAATCCGCCCGCAGGCGTGAAAATATCTGGAAAATTCTGCATGAAAAAACATCTATTTTTCATCCCATTGATTTAAAAATCGCTTTCAAGTGACAAAATGCGAATTCATTTGTGATTTAATTATCCGATGTTGAAAAATCAGGCCCCCACCAATCAGGCATGCACTGAAAATTTGAAAAAAAAAATATTTTATATCCGATCGACTTGACTAGACTGTTAATTATCCTTATCATTAGTGCAAAGGTTTCTTTTTTGGGTAATTGCAAAAAACGAAGACATTCGCAAGAAACAAGAACAGAATTGTAACTCCGATTTCATCGAATTCTAAGTCAATATTTTAATGTGACTAATTTTAGAATAATGTGTATTTATGTCTCTTAAAAATGGTTTGGATTTTACCCACAAAACTCTGTATAATTTTCCCCAAATATTTTGCAATAATGCGAATTAAAAATTTACAGTTAATTGCAATCTCATAGTTTCTAAAGGTATCCACCTATAAATCTGTCTTTTGATATACGATAAAATTATAGAAAAAACAATCGAACAGTAGGCAGATAGTGTCAACAACGCTCAGTTAGTGCCATTCGCAAAGCAATTAAAAAAAAAATGGTATCAAAATAGGCAGACTCAAATTTTCATTATTGTCAATAATTCATTGCTATCTGCTCTTGGCCATGTTGCAAAAGTTTGCCTTTATTTGTAAAACTGAGAAATCTTTGTTTGTATCTTTGTTTATAGTTGAAATTAAAACATTTTTTTTATACAATTTAAATAAAGATCAACTTCTTATTCGGTTAACACATTTCACCAATCAAAATCTTTCAATTGATCTCAAACAGTTTTTCTATACTGTTGTTACTTCATGCAATAAACATTCAATTGACACAAAAGGGGGTTGATTTGCGTTTTTTCACAAGAGAGCGAGTGGAAGAGAGAAAGAGAAAGCGAGTTTGCTAAGATAAAGTGATCAACTCATTAGCTTACACCAGAGTTCCCCAGCGATAGCCCCGGGAGCACGAACTAATTTGCCGAATGCTTGCCGAAGTCATACTTCATTGTTTGTTAGAAAGAGACAAAGTCACGTTTTAGCGCTTTCTTCTTGGGGAACCCTGGCTTACACATACAGGCATACGGACATGAAAACTAACGGGAATATTTATTTGTCTTTGTGTATCTGCGTGCAGAGACCACGAGCGAGTTCAACAAATCAGCAGCCATGAGGATAATACAGCCCCAGCCCCCAACGCACACATTTGGCCAGAAACAACAACCCCAAATACAGCATCAGGCGAAACATAAAAATGTGGGCTTTCAAAGGCCAGCGCACCAGCAATAACAACAAAACCACAAAGATTCGCTTACACACACAGGACACATTGTGAGCAGAGAGCGAGAGAGCAAGAGAGAGAGAGAGAGAGATTTACACAAAGGCAATCGTCTGTCCCCGCTGAGGAAGTACGCTGTCGCTCTGGAGTCGCCTTGATCAACAACAACTGAACCCCACCAAATTTGATTCAAAATTTAAAAATAGAGGCAAGCTAACTTCGGCTCGACCGAAGTTTATATACCCTTGGAGCATGATATGTGCCTGACAGTTTGTATGGCAGCTATACTATATAGTGGTCCGATTTCGAAAAATTTTGGTGAAATTATGTGAAATCATTGAAAACTTATAAATACGAGCGTTGGGAGCGATAGTATTGAAAACAAATAAGTTTTTCTCACTAAGTTTTTTTTCAGACCCAAATTTTGTATGGCAGCTATACTATATAGTAGTCCAATTTCGAAAAATTTTGGTGAAATTATGTGAAATCATTGAAAACTTTTAAATACGAGCGTTGGAAGCGATACCAATGAAAACAAAAAAGTTTTTCTCACTAATACTTTTTTTCAGACCTAACTTTTGTATGGCAGCTATACTATATAGTTGTCCGATTTCGACAAGCCTTAGTGAAATTATGTGAAATTATTAAAAACTTATAAATACGAGCGTTGGGAGCTATAGCACTAAAAACTAAAGAGTTTTTCTCACTAAAACTAGTTTTTCGACCGATCGTTCCTGTGACAGCCATATGCTATAGTCATCCGATCCGGCCGGTTCCGACAAATGTGCAGCGTATTTATACCAAAAGACTTCGTGCAAAGTTTGGTTGCGATATCTTTAAAATTGACGGAGGAGATAGCATAGAAACAGACGGACGGACAGACGGACGGACAGACGGACGAACAGACGGATATGGCTATATCAACTCAGCTCGTCATGCTGATCAAGAATATATATACTTTATGTGGTCGGAGATGCTTCCTTCTATGCGTTACAAACATCCGGACAATTTTAATATACCCTCTCCAAGGGTATAAAAAGCCGCAACAACAACAACAACAACCAAACTATCAGAAGCAGATTCAAGGCCTCAAACAGCAAATGCAAACGCTGCAAGGGCATGTGGAAGTGCTGCAGGGGCAGGTGCAACTGGTCATCCAAGAAATGGACTTGATGCAGCAGCCAAAACTCATTCCTCTAATGCCGCAATATATGCCTGTTCAAGCGGGAAACTTCGCGCCTGCGGTACAACAAAATCTCTATAAATATAAAAGAGAGTGTCCTGACTGATTCACTGACTGACTGCCTAAACGGTAAGAGATAGACGGCTGTAATTTTTACTGGAGTTTCTGTTGGTGGTGAAAGTGCGTACTAAGACGGGGTTTTGAAAAATTCCACCCGGAAAAGTCGGAAAGCGTCGGAAAAGTTTGTATGGGAATAATGTTATTTTTCATCCGATTGACTTGAAACTTGGTTTGAAAGTATGGAATACGAAATAGTTTGAAATGCGATTCTCCGATGTTGGAAAATTTGACCCAACGGTCGGAAAATTCCTGGAAAATTCTGCTTGAAAAAACTGTTTTTCATCCGATTGACTTGAAGTTCGGTTTGAAAGAAAAGTAGGTGAAATAATTTGAATTGTGATTTTCCGAAGTTGGAAAATTTGCTCTGTCGGTCGGAAAATTCCCGGAAAATTCTGCACGAAAACAACTATTTTTCATCCGATTGGCTTGAAACGCGGTTTGTGAGGATAGAATACGAAATAATTTGACATGTGATTTTTTAATGTCGGAAAATCCACCCACGAGGAAAATGTCCTAAAATTCTGCATGCAAAAAACTATTTTTCATCCGATTGGCTTCAAACTCGGTTTGTAATGTCGAAATGAGAATTCATTTTCGTTTTTACTTTCCGATGTTGAAAATACCACCAGGATGCCCACTAAGAACTGGCTGGGAAGTGAATGGGATGTGGGTGGTGTGAGTGGGATGTGGGTGGTAAGTTGTTTTGCAAGTGGGTGGTAAGTAGAAGTAAAGTGGGTGGAATGTGACGGGAAGTGGGTGGGAAGTTGGTGGGATGTGGGTGGCATGTGGGCGGGAAGTAGGTGTGCGTTGGTTTTATACTGTTGAAGGCGCAGCGAAGCGCGACGGGTTATTTGCTAGTATATTAACAAACAAACCACGATAGAACAATATTGCTTACATATTTTGAAGCTTGAGTGTGTACCCTATTACACAGTACAACACTAAAAAAAAGGCCGGCATAAGACCCATAAATTACACTGTGCAACAGTCAAAAAAACTACCAAGCACCACTATGTGGAATCGATAGTGCTACCCGAACTGAGTAAAACCATTTCAGCGTTTGGCTAGATTGGTAGCACTTTTTTTTTATGGACCCTCAAAGTTTTTGAAATTGGGTGTGATATCAAAAAAAAGGTGTCATAAGATTTGGGCATACAGCTCATTCAGTTTTAGTGATAGCTGCAAACTGTCTTCGGCAAAGTTGTAGCTGACAGTCCGCTGAATAAATTTTTCTTACAAAGATTTTCAAAAAAATTTTGATTTCCGGGAGTTTTTTTTAAAATACTTTTTTGAAAAATCGTATTTTTTTACTTTTTCGAGTATAACTTTTAAAAAATCAAAATTTTTGGCACACATTCTTTGGAAAAAATGAAGCTTTTGAGATACCAAACATCCCTTCTGAACAAGGTTTTACAATCTGAACACTTCCACATCCTCTAAATCGGCCCCAAAAGTGTGTATATCCAGTAAAAATCACTATTTTGTTATCATTCTTCATTATGTTCTCAAGTTTTTTTTACCAAAATAGCAGCAAATTCATTTTTTTAAGCTTTTAAAGCATACCACTACGTGTTTTACTTGTTGTAGTCCATGAATATATAAAAAAAAATTATTGGACGGTTTTTTGGAAATTCTCCAATTTATCAGCAAAAATGTTGCCAATTTAATACTGTAAAAAATATTTTAACAAGCTAATACATTTTGTAACAAACTGAGATCATACTAAAGTTAATATTTAATATTTTTAATAATAATTAATAATAAAATAAAATATTTTAAAATAAAATAATAATAATAATTAATAATTAAATAAAAAAAATTAAAATAAAATAAAAAGATTAACTCTAATACGATCTCAGTTTGTTAAAAAATGTATTAGCTTGTTAAAATAATAACATAATTATAATAAAAACAATAACAATAACATAATAATATAATAAAATAATAATAAATTGGAGAATTTTCAAAATACCGTCCAAAAAATTATTTTTTTCTTTATTCATGGACTACAACAAGTAAAACGCGTAGTGTTTTGCTCTAACAGCTTGAAAAATTAATTAGCTGCTATTTTGGTAAAAAAAACTTGAGAACATAATGAAGAATGATAACAAAAAAGTGATTTTTATTGGATATACACACTTTTGGGGCCAATTTAGAGGATGTGGAAGTGTTCAGATTGTAAAACCTTGTTCAGAACAGATGTTTGTTATCTCAAAAGCTTCATTTTTCCCAAAGAATGTATGCCAAAAATTTTGATTTTTTAAAAGTTATACTCGAAAAAGTAAAAAAATACGATTTTTCAAAAAAGTTTTTTAAAAAAAACTCCCGGAAATCAAAATTTTTTTGAAAATCTTTGTAAGAAAAATTTATTCAGCGGACTGTCAGCTACAACTTTGCCGAAGACAGTTTGCAGCTATCACTAAAACTGAATGAGCTGTATGCCCAAATCTTATGACACCTTTTTTTTGATATCACACCCAATTTCAAAAACTTTGAGGGTCCATAAAAAAAAAGTGCTACCAATCTAGCCAAACGCTGAAATGGTTTTACTCAGTTCGGGTAGCACTATCGATTCCGCATAGTGTTGCATGGTAGTTTTTAAAAAAGTTGAAATTTGTTGCACAGTTGTTTTTCAAATAAAGCCTCGGTTTTAAATTGCTGTAGTTGTGTGCTGCAAGTACAAAAGTACCCATTAAACGCGAACCGAGGCTTCATTTGAAAACTGGGTATGAGGTGATGCTTACAAAGGTGTCTTTTATCATAATTTATGGGTCTCATGTCGGGCTTTTTTTTAGTGTTGTACTGTGTAATGAGTCGTTTTACTTCATTTGTGAACCAGGGTTGTACTGAAGGCATTATTATTTTAGTCTTGAGTTTAACAAATTTATCAAACAGACGGGTCAAATGGTGGATGCCGAAAGAAAACGAAGACTAAAGGTAGTAGTTAATGACATTGCTAGATATATTTAAAAAAAAAAGACGAACTGTCAGTATCTCTAACCATTCCTATAAACTATTTAATTTAAGCCTTGATGATTTTACAAGCTTAATATTACTCCAGAAAATTAAAAACACTAAGGAACCTGCCTACTTGTACCAAATAAAATTAAACCTCTCTGCATCTAAAAGGACCAACAATGTTGTTTGCCAAAAATATAAGCTTTCAGCGTCAGGAAAGCACTTCTCTGTATATGCTGTTCGCCTGTGGAACAACTAGCCTTATGAACTTAAAATCAATTAGTAGTGTTGATTCGTATGAGTTTATACGATTAAATAATATGCAAATAGTTTGTAGTGCAGCTTGTCGCGAATTTGGGGTCTAATATAAACGTTCAGCCGAAAAGCAGGCCAAGGTTTTGGTTGACTTGGAGAGAGCATGCGATAGTCATTGGAAAGTGTTACAGCTGATCACGCGTGGTGAAAGTGGCTAACAGACCCATGTTTAACTCGAGTGAAAATGGCGACTTTCTCGAAATCTATGTTACGCAGACCCTTGGCAACAGCAGGGCGCTAGAACTTTCTTTCCCAATAAGGCGTTCAAAAGTGACAGACGTGCAGAAGCACCAAATAAATCCAAGTATATTTTCAAATGGCTTTGTTCGCAAAAAAAAAAAAAAAAAAAAAGTAACAGACGCGTGTGTCCATGGAATCTAACCCCTTTAGTGAAAGGAAAGAAAAAGGAAAGGAAATTTTGCCGGCAGGAGAGCCGCAAATTAATTAATTTATTTCTCTGCGCCAAATCTATAGGGTAAGCCTAGTTTTTTTTTTTGTGTGTTAGTTGGCAGATCCTGATTTTTTTTTTTTTGCAAACCTACTTTCAGGTTTGGCGCTTATTTTTGGGCTAAAAATTTCGTTTTTTTTGAGTCTCAAAAATTAAAGTTGAGATGCGCTTGGCCTAGTCATTGTTTTATTCTTCATTTTGCCAGCTAAGGGCAATGACCCCTACTATTTTTTTTGCTAAGCAAAAACAGCTGCGGTGATTTTTCTCCCACGAGGCTCTCTTAAATTTTTCGCTTAAAACCATGCTTTGGCGATGAGACGCGCTCTTTAAGGTGTCCAGCAAAGAAGACACGCACAGAAGGAGACGATAGCGAATCGCAGCGGACGGAGCGAAGTAGTTCTATCGAGCTGTTAGCGAGTGCGGGTCGACCAAAAACCAGCTCATTCAAACTTGTCGAAAAATAAGGTCTAAACCGGCGGAAACGCGCAAAAAGTGGCAAAAAAAAAAAACCTGGAAAGCCCCTGTGCCTCGTCATTACCCCCAAAAATTGTCGCCGCATCCATAATTCGAAGCCGTACAAATTTTGTTCTTGTTGGCCTCAGTGATCGCCATCTTGCCAGCAGCCTGCAGCCCTGCATAAATCTGAAAGTAAAAGTGGCGGTCATACATATAAAGGCGTACAGACGTGTTCGCCAAATTCTAATTTTTTTTCCATAATTAATCATTTTTTTTTGGCTTATGGCTACAATTGTACTTTCGTCTGTGCATTAAGAATAACGGAAAACGGAACGCAGGAAAAGCACCCTTCTCCCCCCTTTATCTTCGCACTCGTTATTCTCACCGTCTCTCTCTCTCGCTCGTTATAACGGGATAAGCAATTTCTGCTTGAAGTTTTTTTGGTTTGCGTCGGCTTCACTGATGTCTGAGAAATTGGTGGCATAACGGGCGAATATAAATGTGCGAAAAGAAAATGTATTAAGATAAAAAGGAGTGAGAAGTGGTTTTCATTGTTTTTTTTTTAAATTTTGTTTTGTGCAGTGACCAAATTTATTACAGCAGCCGTGCCGACCCGAAAGCGCTTTTGGAGAGGATCGGAGTTAATATTGGTAAGCGATCGCTCTCTTACGAACGACTCTCTTTGTTGACCTTCCATTTTTCAGTTGGTTACGCTCTTAAAGCATGCACAAAAGTTAAGAGAACCTTCCGTTCAAGTGGCTGTATAAGAGTGATGCAGCAGAGTAACACCCCTTTTTAACCAGCCATGCTGATATGGTTACCACGTTCGTTCCCTTTTTTTTTCTTGAATTTCCTGCCAACGAAATTTTCATTAGTTTTTTTTTAATTCTAATTAGTTTTTTTTTAATATTCTAATTATTTATACGACGTCTTAGTATTTAGATTTATATATATATAGGCCAAATTTTCCCTTCTTATATTTGTATGTAAATTATATATCTTCTATACATTGAGATTGCCGATAGAAAGAATGTTGTTAGAGCGGCTGTAAGAGTTTACGAATTTAGGTCAGAAGTAATTTTAAAATGAATAGTAAAACTGAAATATTGTCTAAATTAAATAAATTAAGAAACATCATGAAATCCTGCTAGAGTGTTATGTATTCCGGAGCCATGCATCGTAAAAGGGTGGTAAGGTAGAGTCTGCGGATTGTTTTTAGGGATCACGTTCAAATGTACACCTCATTGGCCTCGAATCGTGATCTAGGTAGGGTGGGCGAAGTGGCTGCAATTACATCCTAGCAGCCAACCAAAAGAAAGCAATCCCCTTATAAATGTGACATTTTTTTTTTGTTTGTACTTTCTGTCTCTTCTGTCGCTACTCTCTTCTAGCCGTTAGGTCTGCTTTCTCTTTTTTTTTCTTGTACCCCGATCTGATGGTGTTCCTGCAGCACGCGAATTAAATTTAATAATTATGTAAATAAACAGCTTTTGCGAGCCTTTGGTTCAGTGCGATGATCAATATAACCCCCCCACCTGCCGACCAGACGGAAGCCGGAATAATCGCGTGCCTCGTCTTGAACCTACCCTACATCTGCTCGACACTTAGCGTAGCGAAAGGTTTTTTTTCTTGATCGTGATATGCTACAGTTATTTATTTTTATTTAGATAATTATTTGGCGCCCAACTTTAGGGGCCTGTTGTTCAGCAATTTTAAAACGTGTTTTAAATTTTTGCTAGTTTACCGGCAGCCCCGCATTATTAATTTTATGTTTAAATGTCAATACCAACAGACATAGCAATCAGTATCGGGTGTTACTTCTCTAACTTTTATCTTTCTCTGAATTGTCTGTAGACTGTAGATTTTGTTGGCTATGGATGAAATAAAAGCTTCATCATATTTTTTTTTTACCTAGCCTCATCAAAGGTCAGCTTATATTATCAAGTGAACTTGGAAAGTTATAGTTCCAAATTATTCTTAACTCCGTTGCTTGATAAGACAAATGGAAAGACTCTACAACTGTATCTTACTTTATTTTATTATATGTACTTTCATCCTACTGAAATTTTGTTGTACCTTGCAGTTCTAAGGAGCCAATAACAGCATTAAAAATAGCTGTATAACCTAGTTTTGCAAAGTGTTTAAGTGTACTGGAAGGGTTTTGACTTCAAGTTAGTCTTAACATCGTGGCTTAATATGACAAATTGCAAAACGATATTTCATATTTTGATTCAAAGATACTGAAGTTGCCTTGGAATTAGTCCTACTTTCAAGTTAAGTGGACACCGGCAGTTCGATCGGTACTCATCGTTTTGTTTACCCATCTTCCTAACTATTTTATTTCTATCTATCGTTTATATGATCTTTAACTATTTTTGCATTCGCCAATGCGTAAATTTCGGAAGTTTTTTTCCTGAAGTAGGGTGTAAATGGTTGAGAACTTTGGCCCTCCGACTAACTAAAGAATTTTGTGGGATTGATTGAATGCAAGAGCCATTTATATACTTATCATTTCATCATATTATGTTGCATTAAACGATATATTAGCTTTACCTGTACCTGAAACGATTGCATGGTCTCCGGAATTATTTTTATGAGAATTTATATTCAATAACTATTTTGTTAGTGAACTTTTTTTGTTTTGAGGTAAATTTAAATTTTATTATTTTTTTTTTTTTGTTGCTATATTCCTTTGAGTATCTATCTGGCAATGCCCAATTTAGCTCGCAGTTGCGAGAATCTTGCATCTGTGGAAAATAAAACTATTGATTGCTTTATTTGCTTAGGCCCCATTGAATTTGCTGCCCAAGTGCTGACTACCAGCTGTGGACACACGTTCCATAGGGTTTGTTTTCAAACACGAACAGGGAAAAATAAGGTCTGCCCCGTGTGCAAATTAGCGTTGTGTTCATCCACTTCCAGTTTAACCTCTGATAATATCTTGGAGTTACCGTTAATAACTTCAGAACCAATATCAACTGACATGCCAACCACTACTAGAAGTCAAGTGAAGAACGTTCCAACCAATTCCCAAACAGAACCAATGTTTAATCCTAATCAGCGGCAATCAGACACCGAGCGAACGCCCGGAATGTCGCCAACGGTCAGTGAATTGCAGCAGACAATTACTGATACCATGACAGCCGTCTCAGAGCGGCAAACGGAACCGATGACTCAAGCAATTGCTGCTGGGTTTCAAAGCATGTTGTCAGCTCTAGTTCAACGCGATCATCACTCGGCATCTTTGCCACAAGCTCCTCACGTGCCACCCGCTTCTTTAGGGCCACCAAGCGCAAATAATCAAGCAGATCAAAATGGTCAAGTGTCTAATAATTCCCCTGCGCGAAATAGCACTGGCACTAGGAGTTCGCCCATGAGTGCTGAGATGCATCCTGATCGTATTAGCCAAATAATCAGCAATTGGAAGCTAAAGTTTTCAGGAAAGTCAGCCATGTTGTTGTTGTTGTTGTTTATTATTACTAAATTCCTAGCACGACAAGAAGTATTCTTATAAGTTATTGTGCTAGTCACGACGGTAACAGTATAACGATAATTTTAAATTATATTAAATGAGTTTACATTTCACAGACAAAGTTACAAACAATAATAACAGAAATAAGATTTAATTTAAAATGAGTTGACTTGTTTTCAATAGAAAAGATGGCTAACTTAAAATCTATAATAATTATAAATAATTTTGTTTTGTGTTTTTAAATGGTGTGTAGGTGGCTAATGAGTTTGGTTTTAAATTGCGATGCGCTTCTAACTGTCTTTAGGTAATGTGGTAGCTGGTTCCAAAGACGAACGGCATAAATAAAGAAGTGCGGGTCCGAACTAGCAAGTTTAGTTTTTATTGCAATAATATTATTGGTCCTCATTGATGCACTAAAGCTTAGCATAGAGTATAAGTAAGACGGTTTTTTCGTATTTACTATTTTATGCAGCATCGTCAAAGCTCTCAGAATTAAATACGATTTTAGGCTAAGGTTAAAAAGTTTGAATGCATGTTCCGTAATATGTCTTCGTGGTTTTATGTTATAGACATACCTAGCAATATTATTACATAAAACATTGATTTTTTTAAAACTATTGGCATCACACTTCCCAAAGACCTCTATTCCATAAAATAAAGAGGGCATCAAGTAAGATTTTGCAATCAATAGTCTGATATGTTGCGGTAGGCACAGCTTCGTTAAATTTAGGTTCCTTAGCATTCCATACGTTTTTCCAACTGCTCGGGTAACATGATTATGCCATGAAAGTGTTTCATTAAAAGTAAAGCCAAGATTGACAGCATCGTCAACGTAATCAATTTTACATGTGTTAATTTTAAGCTTTGGGAAGTGATCAGTATTCAGTTTTTTTTTATATATTACCAGGCGTTTCGACTTTAATGGATTAAGTCCAAGTCCATTTTCTTCCGCCCATTTGTTTATAACTAAAAGCTCACTATTACATACATTTATACTTTCACTAATTCTATTCAACGGACAACTAACATACATTTGAACATCATCAGCATACATATGGACTTCACTTTTCGACAATACACTGGGAAGATCATTTACATACAAAGAAAACAGCAGTGGCCCAAGGACGGACCCTTGGGGGACACCGCGCTTTGTCACAAGAAAAGTTGAAAAGTCAGATGATGTTACTACCGCTTGACTACGATTACTAAGATAGGAGGAGAGAAGTTTGAGGGATGTATTTAAGAAGTTGAATAGTTTTGCCAATTTTGTACAGAGAATTTCATGGTTCACTGTATCAAACGCTTTACTAAAGTCAAGTAGAGTGAGAAAAGTGACTTTCCCATTGTCCATCTGTTTTCTTATTGTTGTCGGTAGATGACTTTATCTACCGCGTCAACGCTCTTACCAAGCAAACGCTGAATGACAATAACGACCTGTTGGCAGCTTACGCTAGCAATTTGTTTGAAGGTAGTGCGAATGACTGGTTTTGGCGCTACCACAAAAGAGTAAAAGTGATTCTTTGGCCTGATTTATGCGCTGCACTAAAAGTCCAATTTAAGGACGAGCGCACTGATGTCAACATTCGCGCTGCAATTGACCGGCGCAAGCAAAACGAGAACGAGTCGTATGACGAGTTCTATGAGTCGATCATTCTGTTAGCAGACAAGTTGTCAGTACCATTATCAGAAGCATCGCTTCTGGAATCGTTGCGTTCTAATTTGTTGTCCGAAATTCAGCATGAGCTTCTCTACGAGGAGATTAAAACAATAGCTCAACTTCGTCATGTAGTAAGAACACGAGAGGTGTTCATACAAACGGTGTTGAAGCCTCAGTCATATAAGCCACGTCCAGCTCCTCGTCGAATGGTGCACGAAGTAGCTATACAATCGGAAATGGAGGCTGATGACAGTGAGCTTGAAATAGCGGCTGTCAATTTATCTTGCTGGAACTGCCGCAAAGTTGGCCATAGGTATCAGGATTGTGTGTCTGAGCGCCGAGTGTTCTGCTATGGCTGTGGCCAGCCAGACACCTATAAGCCAACTTGCCCTAAATGTTGTCCAAAAAACGGATCATTTCGTGCACCATTGACAAGTGCACGCAAACAGGTTGCATCCAAAGCGACCAACACAGACTAGATTATAAATCTAGTTCAACAAATAGTGAATATACCCCAGACTTTTCAAATCAACCAGACTTACCTTTACACAATCGAATAAAGAGCACCGTTACTGATCACACAACAAACATGACTACCAGCAAAACCAGTCGATCTCGTTTCCGTCGGAAGGAATATGCAAAAAGACTAAAAGCTGAAAGTAGAGCATTAGTATCTGCGATTGTGGCACATGATTTAAGACCCTATGCGGAGGTCAATCTGCTTGGCCAAGCTATAACAGCCTTATTGGACACTGGTGCATCCATAAGCTGTATTGGGGGCAGCTTTGCAAAGAAACTGTTAGAAGATAAGGTTCAATATAAGTCTATGTCGTCTACTGTGCGTACTGCCGATGGTAAAACGCAAAATATTCTTGGAAAAATCCGCACTAGGATAAGCTATAGGGACAAAATTAAACTCATTACTTTTTATATTGTACCCTCTTTAACCCAACTTCTCTACTTAGGAATCGACTTTTGGGTCGAGTTTGGCATTTTGCCAGATGGTTTGACCTTACAAACGAATGTTGCCAGTATTGGTGCTTTAGAGCAGGACAAGTTTAGGCTGTTATCTGCGGAGCAACAAACACAATTAGCACAGACCATAAAGGGATTTCCATCATTTGTCGAAAAAGGGTTGGGAAAAACGACTTTACTTTCTCATGCCATTGATGTGGAGACTCAATACCCATTAAGCAGAGGCATTATGCTGTTTCACCAGCAATTGAAAAGCAAATGTACGAAGAGTTGGATCGCATGCTGGCTCTTGGAGTAATCGAAGAGTCGGAAAGTGCTTGGTCTTCACCGATGGTGATAGTACGCAAGCCTGGCAAAGTGCGTCTTTGTTTAGACAGCCGCAAAGTCAACGAAAAGACTCGGAAAGATGCGTATCCGATGCCCCTTATTGATGGCATAATTGCTCGTCTTCCTAAGGCAGAATTTATTTCCAGCCTGGATTTAAAAGACGCTTATTGGCAAATCCCCTTAGAACAAAGCTCAAGGGACAAAACTGCTTTCACTGTACCAGGTAGGCCGTTATAACAATTCACGGTAATGCCCTTTGGGTTGACGAATGCCCCCGAAACAATGTCCAAGTTAATGGATAGAATTATTCCTGCCTGTCTTAAAAACGAAGTATTCATCTATTTGGATGATTTACTGATAGTTTCTGACACTTTTGAACGTCATCTTTATGTCCTAAAAGAGTTAGCTTCGAAACTTTCGCAAGCTGGGTTAACCCTGAATGTGGAGAAAAGTCAGTTTTGTGTGCAGGAAGTAAGCTATCTGGGACATATTGTCGGTCATGGAACGATTCGTATGGATGCAGATAAGATAGTTGCAATCAACGAATATCCTGTTCCACGATCAGTGAAGCAACTGCGTCGCTTTCTTGGCATGACAGGGTGGTATCACAAATTCATCAGAAATTATGCCAGCATAGCCTCACCGTTGACTGATGCCCTTAAACAAAAACGCCAAATTTGTATGGTCCCAGTCAGCTGAGCAGGCATTTCAAGCGCTTAAATCTGCAATGTGTAAAGCGCCAGTACTACACACGCCCGATTACAAAACTCCATTTTTCATCCATTGCGATGCGAGCCACACGGGTGTTGGTGGTGTGCTTATGCAAATGAATAAGGAAGGTGATGAAATACCAATTGCGTTTATGTCACGTAAGCTAAATCAGTGTCAGCGCAACTATTCTGTAACAGGAAAGGAATGCTTAGCAGCCTTGCTGAGCATAAAGAAGTTTAGAGCATATGTTGAGGGTCAGCAGTTTACGGTGATCACCGATCACGCTTCACTGAAATGGTTGATGTCTCAATCTGACCTAAGTAGTCGTTTAGCACGATGGGCTTTGAAACTACAAGGGTATAGTTTCACAATCCAGCATCGAAAAGGCTCCCAAAATATTGTGACTGATGCCCTCTCACGTGTGTTTGCTCCAGATTTGTTAGAAGTGAGTGCTGATATGCTAGTGGACCTTAACTCTGAACATTTCAATTCAGACGAGTATGAATCATTAAAGTCAAAAATATCGCTCAATCAGTCTCATATGCCCGATGTAAAAGTTATGGATAAGTATATTTATCGACGATCTGAGCATGCGACTGGCGAGAAAATTGCTGATGACCAGTGTTGGAAGTTGTGGCTTCCAAAAGAGCTTATAAGTAATGCTCTGAAAATTGCTCATGAACATTCTCTATCTTCTCATTGTGGTATTAGTAAGACTCTAGAAAATCTACGGCGTTATTATTATTGGCCTAACTTAGTTGCTGATGTAAAAGCATTTGTAAACAGATGCGAGGTGTAAATGCACTAAGCCTGCGAATCGTACGTTAAGACCGCCCCTGGCAAAATCAGGTGAAACTGAAAGGTTCTTTCAGAAATTGTATATTGACTATTTAGGGCCTTATCCGAGAAGTCGATCGGGAAACATCGGCATCTTTATCGTGCTTGATCATTTTAGTAAATTCCCTTTTTTAAAACCGGTCAAGAAATTTACAACAGAGGCAATTCTACCTTATATTGAGAGGGAATTGTTCCATTGTTTTGGGGTGCCAGAAATGGTGGGGTCCGATAATGGTGTACAATTTAAATCAAACCTTTTTAACGCTTTGCTTCAAAAATATAATGTCCAACATGCATACACGGCCGTGCATGCCCCACAAGCAAATGCGTCGGAAAGGGTCAATAGATCCGTCATTGCAGCCATACGAGCCTACATTGACCCAGATCAGCTGAATTGGGATGAAAAGCTCAGCGACATATGTTGTGCTTTGCGATCTTCAGTGCATAGCGCAGTAAGATCCAGTCCGTATCGTCTTGCGTTTGGTCAGCAAATGATAACGGATGGTACTACATACAAGCTGTTAAGAAATTTGGATCTGTTAGAAGACAGAGATATAGAATTTTCAAGAGAAGACTCGTTTGATTTGTTGCGCAGATCAGCCAAAGAGGCAATGCAGGTTCAACATGAGCGAAATGAGAAGAATTATAACCTGCGCAGTCGGCAGGTATAGTTTGTTGTTGGGCAGGAGGTATATCGCCGAAATTTTCAACAGAGTAATTTTAGCAGAGGGTTTAACGCTAAATTAGCCCATAATTTTGTTAAAGCGCGCGTAAAACGTAAGCTTGGCAATTGCTATTATGAATTGGAAGATCTCCAGGGCAAAGTAGTTGGCAAATACCACGCAAAGGACATCAAACAGTAGATGTTGTTTTCGCTCCAATCTGGTATCACCCTTGTGGTCAATTGGCATTCCCCAAAAGTGTGATTTTGGCGGGGGGGAAAATTGTAGTGCAGCTTGTCGCGAATTTGGGGTCTAATATAAACGTTCAGCCGAAAAGCAGGCCAAGGTTTTGGTTGACTTGGAGAGAGCATGCGATAGTCATTGGAAAGTGTTACAGCTGATCACGCGTGGTGAAAGTGGCTAACAGACCCATGTTTAACTCGAGTGAAAATGGCGACTTTCTCGAAATCTATGTTACGCAGACCCTTGGCAACAGCAGGGCGCTAGAACTTTCTTTCCCAATAAGGCGTTTAAAAGTGACAGACGTGCAGAAGCACCAAATAAATCCAAGTATATTTTCAAGTGGCTTTGTTCGCAAAAAAAAAAAAAAAAAAAAAAAAAGTAACAGACGCGTGTGTCCATGGAATCTAACCCCTTTAGTGAAAGGAAAGAAAAAGGAAAGGAAATTTTGCCGGCAGGAGAGCCGCAAATTAATTAATTTATTTCTCTGCGCCAAATCTATAGGGTAAGCCTAGTTTTTTTTTTTTGTGTGTTAGTTGGCAGATCCTGATTTTTTTTTTTTTGCAAACCTACTTTCAGGTTTGGCGCTTATTTTTGGGCTAAAAATTTCGTTTTTTTTGAGTCTCAAAAATTTAAGTTGAGATGCGCTTGGCCTAGTCATTGTTTTATTCTTCATTTTGCCAGCTAAGGGCAATGACCCCTACTATTTTTTTTGCTAAGCAAAAACAGCTGCGGTGATTTTTCTCCCACGAGGCTCTCTTAAATTTTTCGCTTAAAACCATGCTTTGGCGATGAGACGCGCTCTTTAAGGTGTCCAGCAAAGAAGACACGCACAGAAGGAGACGATAGCGAATCGCAGCGGACGGAGCGAAGTAGTTCTATCGAGCTGTTAGCGAGTGCGGGTCGACCAAAAACCAGCTCATTCAAACTTGTCGAAAAATAAGGTCTAAACCGGCGGAAACGCGCAAAAAGTGGCAAAAAAAAAAAAACCTGGAAAGCCCCTGTGCCTCGTCATTACCCCCAAAAATTGTCGCCGCATCCATAATTCGAAGCCGTACAAATTTTGTTCTTGTTGGCCTCAGTGATCGCCATCTTGCCAGCAGCCTGCAGCCCTGCATAAATCTGAAAGTAAAAGTGGCGGTCATACATATAAAGGCGTACAGACGTGTTCGCCAAATTCTAATTTTTTTTCCATAATTAATCATTTTTTTTTGGCTTATGGCTACAATTGTACTTTCGTCTATGCATTAAGAATAACGGAAAACGGAACGCAGGAAAAGCACCCTTCTCCCCCCTTTATCTTCGCACTCGTTATTCTCACCGTCTCTCTCTCTCGCTCGTTATAACGGGATAAGCAATTTCTGCTTGAAGTTTTTTTTGGTTTGCGTCGGCTTCACTGATGTCTGAGAAATTGGTGGCATAACGGGCGAATATAAATGTGCGAAAAGAAAATGTATTAAGATAAAAAGGAGTGAGAAGTGGTTTTCATTGTTTTTTTTTTAAATTTTGTTTTGTGCAGTGACCAAATTTATTACAGCAGCCGTGCCGACCCGAAAGCGCTTTTGGAGAGGATCGGAGTTAATATTGGTAAGCGATCGCTCTCTTACGAACGACTCTCTTTGTTGACCTTCCATTTTTCAGTTGGTTACGCTCTTAAAGCATGCACAAAAGTTAAGAGAACCTTCCGTTCAAGTGGCTGTATAAGAGTGATGCAGCAGAGTAACACCCTTTTTAACCAGCCATGCTGATATGGTTACCACGTTCGTTCCCTTTTTTTTTCTTGAATTTCCTGCCAACGAAATTTTCATTAGTTTTTTTTTAATTCTAATTAGTTTTTTTTAATATTCTAATTATTTATACGACGTCTTAGTATTTAGATTTATATATATATAGGCCAAATTTTCCCTTCTTATATTTGTATGTAAATTATATATCTTCTATACATTGAGATTGCCGATAGAAAGAATGTTGTTAGAGCGGCTGTAAGAGTTTACGAATTTAGGTCAGAAGTAATTTTAAAATGAATAGTAAAACTGAAATATTGTCTAAATTAAATAAATTAAGAAACATCATGAAATCCTGCTAGAGTGTTATGTATTCCGGAGCCATGCATCGTAAAAGGGTGGTAAGGTAGAGTCTGCGGATTGTTTTTAGGGATCACGTTCAAATGTACACCTCATTGGCCTCGAATCGTGATCTAGGTAGGGTGGGCGAAGTGGCTGCAATTACATCCTAGCAGCCAACCAAAAGAAAGCAATCCCCTTATAAATGTGACATTTTTTTTGTTTGTACTTTCTGTCTCTTCTGTCGCTACTCTCTTCTAGCCGTTAGGTCTGCTTTCTCTTTTTTTTTTCTTGTACCCCGATCTGATGGTGTTCCTGCAGCACGCGAATTAAATTTAATAATTATGTAAATAAACAGCTTATGCGAGCCTTTGGTTCAGTGCGATGATCAATATAACCCCCCCACCTGCCGACCAGACGGAAGCCGGAATAATCGCGTGCCTCGTCTTGAACCTACCCTACATCTGCTCGACACTTAGCGTAGCGAAAGGTTTTTTTTCTTGATCGTGATATGCTACAAGTTTTTAATTTCACTTTTCTTTCCAGCTTTATTTCAATTTCAATTGTTCTGTCGCTTGCCATACAAAAAAAGGGAAGTTAAGTTGGTTGCGGTTGATGACCTTCGATCAATTTCATCATTCGTAATACTTTATTATAAATGCGCTAGGTTAGGTTGCGATGGCTGTGAGCGTCAGACGCTCTCCCACTTAGGCCACTTCGGGCCCATTGCGATGGCATTTTTATTCCTTGTTAACCCTTTCTAGTACTGAGGGGGGTCCTCGTTACTGAACCATTGTGTGGACAGAATAAATTTTAGCAGAGCTGGGATTTCTAGGTCGGATGTCTCCGAGAGGTTGAGTAAAAATGGTTGACCAAGTGTCCGAGTCTCCTTCTACTCAGAGCGGGGCAGTGACAGAGAAGGTGTTGTACCGTTTCCTCCTCTTCTTCATATCTGCAACTTCGGCAGAAGTCCTGGTAAGTCACACCTAGGGTGAGGGTGCCCACCAGAAGTGATATGTGGTTCCTTCTGTGACGTAAAAGTGTGTTGGTGCGTTTTTGGTTGAGTGTAGGCCACGTAAGTCTTGCTATCGTACAGGAAGAAAGGTTTTTCCACCGATCCGTAGCGAGACTTAGTGTTTCAGCTTTAATGTGGAGTTTAAACGTCGCCATAGGCATACCTATCGTGCTCTTCTCTGAAAGAAGCTCGATGGTGGTTCCTATTCTGGCCAGTTGGTCCGCAGACTCGTTTCCTTCTATGTTGCGGTGTCCAGGCACCCATATTAGGTGTATACTGAAATGCCGTGCGATCTCGTTAACAGATGAGCGGCAGTTAGTAAGAGTTTTTGCATAGTTTGTGTGTGAGTCAAGTGCCTTGAGGGCGGATTGACTGTCTGAGTATATAAATACGTTGCCTTCTTTGACCGTGTGACCGTAAAACCATCAGTGTAGATGTTGATGGCGTTAGCTCTGCTGTGGGGCAGGTTGTCCCAATCGTTTCGGCTTGGGATATAGACGTCGTAAAATTTGTCGAATGTCGTTTGTGGTATATGGTAGTCTGTAAATAATGGTATACCCGTTTGGTCGTCGAGTATGGTAGAGTGTCCAGCATTTTCCCTATTCCAGGTATCAGATTCTCTAAGTCTTAGGGCTGTTGTGATAGCCATTTGTTTTTGCTACTAGGTCTAGTGGCAGAAGGTGAAACATGGTATTTAGCGCTTCCGTTGGTGTCGTTCGGAGAGCGCCACTAATACATATCTCAGCACTTCTCTGTACTTTGCTGAGGTTGTTCAGGATTGATTGTTTCCTGAGGGCTGGCCACCATACTAGTGCTCCGTAGAGTAGTATGGGACGCACTACGGCTGTGTATATCCAATGCACTATGGCGGGAGAAAACCCCCATTTGCGGCCTATGGCCCTTTTGCACGAGTAGAGGGCAATGGTTGCCTTTTTTATACGTTCATTTATGTTGTCTTTCCAGAATAGTTTCCTGTCCAGAATGACACCCAAGTATTTGGCATTGTCTCCAAATTCAAGGCTTACTCCGTTGATTTTTGGAGGAATAAGCTTGGGAATTTTGTACCTTCTGGTGAAGAGAACTAATTCCTTTTTAGCCGGGTTAACGCCCAGGCCACAAGATTTAGTCCACTGAGCGAGTGTTGTCAGTGCGGTCTGCATAAGGTCGCACAACGTTTGAGGAAAGATTCCGCATTTAAAAATGGGGCAATATCATCCGCGTATGCCACCACTACGTGTCCCTCCGCCTTCATTAGTCGCAGCAGTTGGTTAACTGTTACAACCCACAGCAGCGGAGAGAGAACACCTCCTTGCGGAGTACCTCTGTTCACACATCTGCGAGCAGATGCACCGCCAAGTTGGGAGTACACCGACCTGCTGGTTAGCAATTGGTCGATGAGTCTTACTAGCGTTACTTCCGCTCCCACATATGCCAAGGCAGAGGTGATGGCGTGAGGTTGGATGTTATTGAAAGCACCCTCTATGTCGAGAAATGCTACTAGGGCGTAGTCGCTTACTTCAAGTGCCCACCTGTTTTCTGTAGTTGGGCGGGAAATATGTTATCTTGCCAGGATCTTCCGGAGCCGCGAGGCATCAGAAGTAGACTCAATGTTACTACAGTATTGGGCCCAGGTGGAGCGTTTAGCCTTCCTGATAGCCAGTTTATAATTTCTTATCTTCTGTTTATACATCTCCCAAGCGGTTGTTTGGTCGTTATATTTCGCCACGTTAAAGGTATGACGACATTCTTTTCGGAGTTTATCCAACTCTGCGGACCACCAAGGTGGTTTAAAAGTGGATTTCATTTTCCTAGGGGGGCATGCCTTATTAAATGAGTCATTATACGCGATTGTAAGCGTTTCCACAAGAGCATCTAATTGTTTTCCTGTACTTGGTATATACGGTGGGGATTGTTTAAGTTTTTTGAGTAGAAGCTTGTTGTGTGCTTCCCAATTGGTTTTTTTTGGGTTCTGTATCCTAATGGGTGAAGGACACTTTTGTGTAAATAAGATATCTATATAGCGATGGTCAGAGAAGGAGTGCTCTGGTAACACCTAGTTCATTTTTTGAACTATAGTTCATTTTTTGAACTATAGTTCATTTTTTGAACTATAGTTTATTTGAACTATAGTTCAATTTTTTAACTATTGCTCGTTTTCTTAACTATTGTTCATTATTTTAACTACTGAGAAAAATTGTAATACTGTTTGATACATGATACACAGTCGGCTTGGTTTCGATGGATTTGTTGAGTTTGCGTGCGCGTAAAATCAGGGCTTCGGTGCTTGCTCGCGCAGTTGCTCGGTCAGTTTGTTGAGATTAAACTGTTTTACTATCTACATAAAATTTAGCAGAAATTTCTTAATGTTGTTATAGGCAAAATGAAAAGCTACATCTTCATAGATGTCGCAGCCATGGATCACACATGTCGCGCTTGGGGAATCTTTACACAATCAGCGAGTCACCCTTAACCCGTGCCTCTTAGTAAATTCAAGTTAACATGTCAGCCAGTTGGGAAGCCGGCTCATTAATACCAATAGCGTTGGCACGCTTTACCGAAATTTTCTCCTCGCGTACGACTACCTCTAAACAAGAGAGTGTTACCATTTGGTTGGACCACTTTGGGCAAGTTCTTCAATCGTTCACCATTAATGATGGGCAGCAGTGAGAGAACTACACGATTGGCACCATAGATCACTGGATAGACGGAAGAGCCACGAATGATGTGGCTTAAGCTGGGCATATAAGTCCATCAACTGCAGACCTGTCATCTCCTGAGTTTGGTTATGCGGTTTGAATTTGATTCCCTCTGACGCCAAATCCTCGCAGCTGAAGGCTCCCTGTAATGTGTCAATGTCGTGGGTGCCCATGGCTACCAGGGTATATATTTTGGAGCAGCTTATTCAGCGGATCAATGAAACTTTTGCAGGACTCTTGGGTAAAGGACACATTGCGAAGCAAAGCGGCCACAGCATATGGAAGAATCTGAGCCGAGGAGGAGGCAACACTTAGCACCTGCTGCTGGGTTGGCTCGAAAATCTCATACTTTGGCTTTGAGAAATGATAGTCTCGAAGTCCTGCTATATTTAATTTTTTAAATGTAAATAGTTTGTTAAATTTATAGAAAATCATTATTAAATGCAGGCCCACTAGATTTTTATATCTCATGTATCAGACAATGAGTAAACGCATCTAAATTTGCTTCAGTGGTAAAAAAAAAATGAACTATAGTTCATTTTTTGAACTATAGTTCAATTGAACTATAGTTCAAAATATGAACTATAGTTCAAAATATGAACTATAGTTCAAAATGTGAACTATAGTTCAAAAAATGAACTATAGTTCAAAAACTGAGAAATACATAGTTCAAAATATGAACTATAGTTCAAAACCAAGACCTAGTTCATTAGTTCATTTTAAAGACTAGTTCAATTGAACTAGTTCATCAAAATCGGCACAACTCTAATCAGCTGATTACAGAGGTCTTCAGAGGTTAGGGTAATATCTAGAACCTCTTTTCTATTTTTTATAATAAAAGTGGGAGCGTTCCCTTTATTGGCTATGTGCAAGTTCGACTGCAAAAGGTAATTAAACAGTGACTCACCTCGCTCGTTAATATCTGTACTGCCCCAGAGTGTGTGGTGTGCGTTGGCATCGCCTCCCAAGATGAGGCTTTTGTGTGTGTTTTTTCTATTTTCCGCCAGGTCACGGAATGTGTTTGATGGATGCTCAGTGTCATGAGCCATATAGAATGATGCCAGCCTGATGGTTGAACTCCCCAGTTCCAGGCTAACCGTGGTGATGTCACCATCACTAAACTGGGGAATTAGAAGTGAGTTAAAATGCTTTTTTGTTAGAATGCATGTACGAATTTTACCCTTACCCTTGGTGTAGAAAAGGTTATATTTGGGTGTCCTTAAGCCGTTGATACTGTCGCCAGAAATCCATGGCTCTTGGACAAACACACTATCTACTTCACCTGGGGTTAGGCGAAGTAAAAGTTCAGCGGTTGCTGTTTTAGAATGATGCAGGTTTATTTGTAGAACCCGCATCATCTTGAATGGTACTCTCCTCCGTCAGGGTGTCATCGGCATCTTCCGATTGGAGAAGTTCCTGTTCAGTGTACAGTCTTCCGAAGGCTGGTCCATAGTCTGAACCACCTGAGATGTAGCCACAATGTTCCTCTTGTGGAGGATTGCACTCTATGCCCATCTCATCATCGCTTTCTTCATCCACCCGGCAGCTAGGTTAGCAAGCGCAGTTGTGTCAGTCTTGTACACTTTCATATACACCTTTTTGAAACCATAGTTTAAGGATCCGTCGCACTTGGTTAAGTAATCGACAGATTCCTTATCAATTTGGAAAATGACCATAGTAGTCGCTCTGGTTGAGCGCTCTACTTTGATCACTTTCCAGTTGCGTGCGACAACCTGGTTAAGCATTCTCATCATTTGCAATCCTTCGGTTCCGGGTCAGACTTCGCCAACCTTGTCGATTGCGGCCTTATAAAAATCAGCGGATCTTTCATCATCGCATGCCACGAGACGGATGTTTCTCTGGAACCACCCTATGCTATTGCAGCTCGGTGGTGTCCCTGGATTCTCCAGCAGCACGTCGAGGGTGACGCGGCTTGTGGCCGCCTCAATCCACTTCCATTGGTGTAGAGGGATCGTACCGAAGGGACCACTCTCGTCCATCACACCAACAATCTTTTTGTCTTTCGCCATCTCTGCGAAGGAGACACGGAGGGGTGCTCCATGGGTCTTTGGTCGCTTGGAAGAAAGCGGTTGCTGTTCTTCCATTGACCGATCTCTCTTCGCAGAGGATGGCTTGACATTCTTAGCAGCTGGTGGCTGCTCAGGTGGGGTCATATCCGGAGAGAAGTCGGGTAGGGCTTCTTTCGCCCAGGCGATGTCCTCCTGAACCTTGGCGAAATCCTCCTTCGACGTCTGGTCCTCCCTGATTGGGTTAGTAACCAGACGTTTCAGGATTCTGAACGCTTTACGTTGATCGGCGGGACCGACTTTGGTTGGGTCGGGCCTGGTGTACAGCACGGCTCTGGCGCAAACTATCTGCTTGTCCTTCCCCACTCCATTGGTCGAAACCCCAGCTGCTGGTTGCTGGCTGTGGGCTTTTTCCGCTAGAATAGCAAAGGACTGGGTTGGTTTCGCAGCCATGGCCGTGCTGCTCCCACTTGGGTGTTGTGGCGCCTTTGATTTTGCAACTCCAACATGCTCAGCTGGAGTTTTTGATAGTGAATTTGTGTTTTCACTCATGTTCTATAAAAGTTTTTAGAGAATAGAATAATAGTAGAATGTTATATAAAATAATAATATAAAGAAGTGATTTATTTCTACCCGTTAGCACCAGCAGACTCCCACATCATGCAATCCCTTATCGTTTTGCCCTGCTCTGTTCAGTTTCTCACATACAAAGTCAAAAATAAAGAAAAATTTTTTTTTGGTTTTTAATTTTTCTTCCTTGTAACCGTATGTAAGCCACTTAAGCAGAGAGCAGAAAGAAACGATAAGAGTTTAAACAACAATTTTTCGGGATTCGGCCTCAGAACTAACAGCTAAAAATCACTCACTAACAACAAAAAGTCACAGTGACAAGGTGTCAGCACTGACGGTTTGCCAGCACTTGCCAACAAAAAACTCCCCGCCACACTACCCGAAAACCTTATCGACCTGATTTTTATTTCGCGAAACTTTATTTATGGATTTTAGCAGTGACCATTTTAAAATCTTACTATCTGTCACATTGTCCCAAAAAAAATATTTTTATTTGTTTTGAGTCTGAAGTGTTACAGCTTTTAACTTAACTTAGGTGACGTTAGGTGGTTACTTACGTCGGCAACTGAAACCACAAATAAAAAATAAACACAATTGGAATTGTGATGGCCCAGCTGAGGATGGTTGACTGGGTGGTCTCTCCTTACAATGCACTGCTCCGTGTGCGTCCACGCAAAAACACCAAAAGGCGGGCTCTGTCTGGCTGAAGATCACCACCGGCTGCTGGCGGCCACGGGGGTGGAAAAACACAGCGTGTATGTGTGTATGTTGCACAAAAACAAAAAATCGGTTCTCAACGAGATCCTCGACCGCACGTCACTAGGAAGACACTGTGGTGGCTCAAAAACACTGTATGGCACTATAAACAGTCGCGAATTGTGTATGAAACTTAAAAATTTGTAGAAATTTTTCGCACAGCGGAAAAAGAGCAACTTGATCAGACGGATAGTGTGACAATTCGATATACTTAATATTAAAATATGAAATGCGCTAACACAGGCCGCGTTGAACGCCTTATAGGCTTCAAGATTAGCATTTAGTATACGGGAAGTAACGCTAGTTTGTGTATTGGGCGCCATTAGTTGTGCGCACCTCGACGACCGCGACCTTTGCGTCCCGCCCTTTGAGAACTGCGCTGATTCGACCCACTAGCCATCGCTGAGGTGGACAGTTGTCCTCTGCTACCAGGACAAGCTGTCCCAGTTCTGCGTTTGCGATGTCCCTCGTCCATTTGGTGCGCATCATTAGGCTGTGCACATACTCCTTCGACCACTTCCGCCAAAACTCTTGCTTGAGACAGCAGACAAGCTGCCATCGACGCAAGAAAGTTATTTTTTGATTGATTGGATCCACTGGCAAGGCTTTCAGTGGGCCGCCTATCAATAGGTGTGCTGGAGTTAACACTTTTCCGTCGTTCGGGTCCAGATTAATGGTCCGATGAGTCGAGAATTCAGTACGGCCTCCACGCCAACGTTGTTAACTCGTCCGTGATCAACAGTGCGCTGCCAGCTGCAGCAGCGACTTCAATGCAGCTTCCCAAAGCCCTCCGAAGTGAGGGGCGCCTGGGGGAATGAACTCGAACTGACATCATTCCTCTGTAGCGTACCGACGCACTGCTTCCTTCTCCTGCATTAACTTCTCGCCGAGCTCCCTGAGGCGATTGCTTGCGCCTACGAAATTGGTTCCGTTGTCGCAGTGTACTATTTTCGGGAGTCATCTGCGACCGACGAATCTTTGAAAGCAAAGAAAGAAATGTATCAGTGCTTAAATCGCTGACTAACTCATAGTGGACTGCCTTTGTTGCAAAGCAAATAAAAACTGCTACGTAAGACTTATTGGGTGGCCTGCCTTGAATTTTTAACGTGGTTAAAATCGGTCCACAGAAGTCTACGCCACAACTTGTAAAGGGACGGCAGGCTCGTAGCCTGTCTGCGGCCAACTGGCCCATAATTTTAGGAAAACAACTTTGGCTTATATTTGAGACAATGAATGCACTTGCGCACGACCCTTTGACAGACTTCTCGAGCGTTAACAATCCAAATTTGCTCCCGGAGGAGACTTATGAGTGTTCTCGGTCCCACATGATAGTTTTTCTTATGCAAGTCTCTGACATATGAGTCGATAAATTGCGAGTGCTTACTCAGCAACATTGGGAACTTCGCATCGTATGGAATCAGAGCATTTCCTAGTCTTCCGCCTACTCTCAATACAGAAAAAGTCAGATTATTTTCTGCAGTCTCTTGAATTAATGGGCTTAATTTTTGCAGGTTGAAAGGAAACCGTTCCTTATTTTTAATTTTTAGGATGGCGTCTGAAAATTCTTCACTTTCCAAGACTTGAATGACTTTTTTAAAAGCCAAATTTAACTCTGTGGCTGAGAGTGATAGCTCGTCCGATCTCGGAGACTTGCGACAAGCTTGTATAAAGCGAAGAATGTAGCCTACTATTCTCAATAGTCTTGAGCGCGAAGATGATTTTTCGAAGATGATTTTTCACATGTATATCCATCGCTGCACGATCGTAGGGCCCTTCGACGTAGCTGCTTTTAGGCTGTGATTAAAGGAAATTAATATTTTGACAACAAAACCCTAATTTAAACGAAAAAGGAGTAGCTGCTGATGTGTCATAAAATTAACTTTAGGATTATTAAGAGAAAGATTAATGATTACTTCGACTAATTTTTCGTTGACCCTTTGGTTTTAAAATTAAAGTTGGTTCATATTCACGAAAAGGGCAATTGTTTTACAAAATGTTCAATGAACTTATTTTAACGCTAGAGATAGTAATTAATTCTAAATAAGATTGAGCAGAAATTATTCGCAAAAGTGAAATTATCAAAAAGGTAATCGAAAATAACAAGTACGATTTGAAATTATTTGAGAAGCCCTCGGTAGAAAATTCACGCAATCTGGCAACTCCACGCTCGCTGAGCGCTAGCGAAATCTAGCGGTCGGTGTGAAGGTGTGTGTATTCCAAACGAGAGGCGTCTGTTTGTAAGATGCATATGCGACGCGTGTCTTTGGAACTAAACGCACGTTCCTGGTAAATACGCCAACATAATCGCCATCTCCTTTCTTTGTTGAGTGCACTTTCTTTATCGACTTGGTAACAATAATCCAAAGGAGAACAAAATCGGGATAAAATTCTGTGCCGGGCGAGTGTTTTAGTCGATAGAGCTCGCTTAGCCAGGCAGCGAAGTTGTTGAGGGTGTTTGTATGTAAGGAAATGGACCTCAGCAACAGCACCTATGTACAAGTGTACATATGCCTGTGTTAGAAGCGCGGACGCACTAGGTGGGGTACTGCGCTGGCCACTTGCCCAAGGAGTAAACGTTTTCCCTAAGAAAAGAATTGATTAAGCACCTGCACTGGAACTTTTTATAAGCCCATAAAATATCACCTTTCTGCCGGAAGATTTTCTGCAAACTTGTAAAGCCGTATGTACGCCAGTACATACAGATTATTATTTGTTGTTGGGGAGTGGTGCATCGCGACCCATTTTGGTCCATTGTGCCCCCTACTGAATTTACAACCCTAGGGGAGTCCCTAATTCCTGTACAAAAGCCAGGATTTTTGTGGGTTCTAAGTTACTGATATTGCTTGGGTGTAGAATGTGTTTCCCAAATCTGCTGAGTCTGCGCCTCGCTAGGGCATCGCAGTGTGCTAGTATATGCTCAGAGGACTCCTCCTTCTCTTCACAGTATCTGCAAAGCTGGGTGTTTGTTATTCCCAACTTGTACATGTGGCTCCTCAGTCTGCAGTGACCCGTGTAGAGCCCTGTCAGAATTCTGAGGGCATTCTTTCCTTGTTGGATTAACTTTTGGAACCTTTTGAGGTCGTGGTTCACTATTAATGCTTTAGCTTGTCTCATTCCCTTGGTGTTTACCCAGGAGGCTGTTCTAAGCGTATTATCTTCCTTTCTTAAAAGTCCTTTTATTGTGTGTTGGCCTATGCCGCAGTAAGGTTCTGGCCCTACCATTGCGGTGGCTGCACCCTTGCGTGCCAGTTCGTCGCCCAATTCGTTTCCGGGGATGTTGTTGTGTCCCGGTATCCATCGTAGGATCAGGTTGTTCCTGCTGCCTAGTTGGTCTAATTTGTTCTTTGTCTCTAAGACTAGCTTAGAGGTGAACTTATTGCTACTGAGTGCTTTAAGCGCTGCTTGGCTATCGGAGAGGATAGCTATTTCTCTATTATGGTAGTTCTTCCCCATATTACGGTCTGCACAACGGGAGATGGCACATACTTCAGCTTGAAATATGCTTGTGAATTCTCCCATTAGTTCAGATATTTTTGTTCCTGGTCCTGCTACCCCAAGTCCGGTTCCATGGGGCGTTAGGGACCCGTCTGTGTACCACATAATTGTGTGTGGTTTCATTTTATGTGTCTCTTCTAGTGAGATCCATTCTCTCTTATTACTTTGGTGTACAGTGAAATTCCTGTCAAAGTGATACTCGGCCACCATTTCGTCTCTGGGTTGGAGGATTAAAGGGATTTCCTTTTCCAGCTTTTCAGAGTCTCTGAGGCTTACTATGTGGTTTCTACCCACTCCTTCTGTTGTTTATCTAAGCAGTGTTGCTTTTTTCTTCAGGCAGATGGTATGGTGGAGTGGTGTTAGCTCCATCAAAACCTCGATTGCCGCTGTCGGACAGCTACGCATGGCTCCAGTCATGCATATACATGCCAGCCTTTGCAGTTTTTGCAACTGCGTCCTTACTGTGAGGAGGTTTGCTCTATCTCGCCACACGACAGCTGCATAAGTGAGCATTGGTCTCACAACCATGAGGTATAGCCATCGAAGTATGTGTGGTGCCATGCCCCACGATTTTCCGGCTATGCTCCTGCATGTGAATAGTGCTCTAGTGCATTTACTGAGTGTATACTCTAAGTGCTTGTCAAACCTCAGCCTGTGGTCAAAGACAACGCCGAGGTATTTGACTTCTTTTTCTGGTGTAATGAGGCAGCCGGATAGGCGTATTGGCCTCATTCTGCTTAGTTTATATTTCCTAGTGAACGGTACTATAATGGTTTTCGCAGGGTTTAGGTTGAGCCCAACCTCCTTGCACCAATTAGACGTGGCTTACAGATCCCTCTGGACTATGTCACATAGGGTTTCTTCGTATTTTCCTCTCGCAACGATGACAATGTCATCAGCGTATCCTTGTCATGTTATGCCCAGGGAGGCGAGTTTTTCTAGGAGCTCATCCACTAGTAGGCTCCACAACAGTGGGGAGAGAACTCCCCCCTGAGGGCATCCTCTAGTTGTGGTGACTGTGATGGTTTCTTCACCTGCCACTGCAGAGGCTTCTCTGCATCGTAGGAGTGAATCCACCCATCTGCCTACTGTAGGGTTTATTCCTCTTCTGATTAGGGCATTCTTGACAGCACTATGGGATGTGTTGTCGAATGCTTCCTCAATGTCTAGGAAGGCGCATAGAGCCACTTCCTTGTCTTCTATTGTTTTTTAGAGCATCTTTCCGAGTTGATACAATGTCGTGTCGGTCGAACGGCCTGCTCTGTACGCGAGCTGTGTTGGTTGGAGGGGTGCCTCCTTTAACAGCGTACTTCGTATGCTATTGTCCACTAGCTTTTCAATCGTTTTCAGTAAAAACGATGTCAAACTAATGGGTCTGAAGGACTTGGGGTTAGTTATATCCTTCTTCCCTGCCTTGGGGATGAAGACTACCCTTGCTCTGGGCCAGGCACGTGGGATATACCCAGTAGCCAGACTGCTGGTGATGATCTTCCTGAGGATGGGTAGGAGTATGTCCTTTCCTTCCTGCAGGAATGCTGGATAAATGTTATCCGGTCCGGGGGATTTGAAGGGCTGGAATGTTCCAATTGCCCACTCAAGTCTGCCTGCGGACACAACTTTCTTGGCTTCTGCCCAGTCGGAGCTGCGAGGCTGGTAGCAGTGCTCTTGGTCGACACATTCTTCCGCGGGGATGTTTCCCGGGAAGTGGGTGTCCAACAAGAGACGTACTCTCTCCTCGCTGCTCACTGTATAGGCATCATTAGCCTTTTTGAGCGAGATGTTGCCATCCGGGCTTTTCTTGGCCAGGACTCTATGCAATCTTGCTCCTTCTTTCGTGTCTTCTATAGACTCGCAGAATTTCCTGTAATTCTTTCTTTTGGCTTTCCTAATCTCACTATTGTATAGTGTCAGGGCTTGCTTGTACTTGTGCCAGTCCCCATTCTTTTTGGCTTCATTAAAAAGAGTTCGGGTCTTCTTTCTGAGTTTCTCCAAGGTAGGATTCCACCAAGGGGCATCATTTTCTTTTCTCGATTCGCTAAGAGGGCAATTCTCTTCGTAAGCATCGATTATACTTTTATTTAGTTCGTCGACTAAGATTTCTTGTTCTAGGGGATGCTTCGGTGACCGAATCCTAGGTATATTATTTCCTAGCGTGGAATGGAAGCCTCCCCAATCATTCTTACGGGGATTCCTGCTAGGGATATTCTGCTGTGTGCTAACTTCCAATCTAAATTGGATAATGCTACGGTCCGACATAGATTCCTCTAGTGAAACCTGCCAATCCTTAATAAAAGGTTTAATTGACTTGCTGGAGAAGGTGAAGTCAAGGACTTCCTCCCTTACTCGAGTTACAAATGTCGGGACAGATCCTACATTACATATTTCCAGGTCGAGCCTGGATAGAAATTCTAGTAAACACTCACCTCGATCGTTTACATCGGAGCTTCCCCATGCGACGTGGTGGGCGTTTGCGTCACATCCGACAACAAGCGGTAGGCTTTTGCTCCTGCAGTATTCTGCCAGGGCCGACACCTCTTGGGGGGACACATTCTATCTCTTGCGAAGTAGGCAGAGGCTATGACCGTGGTCTTTCCCTGCTTTGCTTCGGTGGTCGCTATCGCGACGCAGTCCCTGGAGAGAAATTCTGAAAGGATAGTATATTTAATATTCTTCCTTATCATTAGTAGTAGTAGTAGTAGTAGTAGTAGTAGTATTTATTATTTTGTAATACGTGACAACAAATATGAATATAAGTTATTAATATCCTTAAAATAAGTAAATCATCATGTGCTTCTAGGCATGGCATTTAAAGCCGTCAGCCCATATTTCCTTTGAATAGGCAATGGTGCGTTAGAGGACCACTCATAGGAAAAACAAAATAAATAAACAAAAAATTTACATTAACTGATATTGACAATAGTTTTAAATTTAAAATTAAAATACATTAATTGCGATAATTATTGCTGCATTAATTAACATTAAACATTGAATTCATTTATTAACATTTTACGATACATCATAGTATTCTCTACAAATAAGCTTAAGGTCACCCATCCTCTTTCCCCATTCAAGACTCCAATTAATTCTGCATCACTCATATATTTCGCTCCAAAAAATCTTTGTCTAAACTCCCCGAGCACTGGACATCTCCCTAACGTATGTTTAATGTCTTCCTCCTCTTGCATATTACACAGGCTGCACCTTTTATCGAGCCCGAGTACATTCCTTCGATTTGCGTTTAGCCATAACATATCGGCCCTTGCCTTGATGATCCATGTTATCTGTTTACGGGAAAAATTATCATTGCAGTATCTGGCTGCGACGTGAAGATTCAGTTCTTTATACAATCTTGACTGGCTTATTTTTGCATTTGCGTAGTATCTCTGAATACTTTGCAGTTTAAGTTTAATAAATAGGTCATCAAGCTTATTGCACCAATCGATATACGTGTCAGATTCATTGCACAAGTTTAACTCAAAGGTCTGTAATTTATCATTGAGCTCTTTGCTCCAATCTATATTTTTTTCAAGAATTTTCCTTGATAGAATGTGCGGTAAACGTTGACTTCCATAATCAAATAATGCTCGTGTTATATACTTTAAGTGCAAATTTAAGGTATAAAAGTGCCCATCCTCGAGTCCCGTTTCAATTGCAAGAACGTAATTCGGTGTTTGCGTTGGTAATTGAAGAACCCTCTTTATGAAGTATCTATGGAGACTATCAACTTCCTCAAAGCAGGAGTAACCCCATACCTGTGCTCCATACGCTTGTACCGATCTACATGCTGCTCGGAATAGGTTCCACTTGTCGGTAAGGGATATGTCTGATCTCCCAGTAAAAGAGTTCCACGTTATATTTAAGCTCCTTTTTGCCTCTCCATTCCTGTTAACGACGTGTTTTTTAAAAGACATTCCTGGTGTTAAAGTAACACCCAAGTATTTATACTGGCAAGCCACTTCCAATTCCGTACCCCTATATAACCAGGTTTCATTCGCTGCGCGTCTTCCACTTTTTTTAAAAATCATAATTTGAGACTTCTCAAGATTCATCTCCATTCCCCACGTTTCGCAATAAAATTCAAGTTTTACTATCATCCTTTGAAGTGTGGTGACATTATCCGACAACATGACTATATCATCGGCATATAGAAGCAGCCGTATGTTAATATCATCTATCCACAGGCCAGCTCCTCGTGTAAGTCATTCAAATATAACGCGAACAGCAGGGGGGATAGAAGGCATCCCTGTTTAACTCCGCTGCTCGTACAAAAGTCTTGAGACAGATTCTCTCCGGACCACACCGCTGCCACACC
The DNA here is from genome assembly GCA_018904275.1 of Lordiphosa clarofinis. Taxonomy (NCBI): domain Eukaryota; kingdom Metazoa; phylum Arthropoda; class Insecta; order Diptera; family Drosophilidae; genus Lordiphosa; species Lordiphosa clarofinis. The sequence continues at coordinate 341,462 of JAEIGQ010000183.1, forward strand.
GCTCTGTATCCTTGTATACAGCCTCGATAAAATTTACAATTTTTGTGGACACACCTAGTTGGTGTAGCTTGTAGATCAAAAGATCTCTCGGTACTTTATCGAATGCAGCCCGGAAGTCCACAAAAAATGCGTACCTTATCATTATACAGGCTCTGGGGAAGGCATGCCTTTGGTCCCAAATTACCGTGGATTCTCTCGTATGCAGGTCCTTTATTCCCTAATTGCACAAGGGTTCCTATATTAAAGCTAGTCCTTAGTGTTGTCGGGTGAACGTTCTAGCTAGGACGGCCGAGGCCGCCTTCGCATGATAAACGATGATGGGTACCTCTGCTTCCTCCACTACCTCCATGTCCTCTACGGGGGATTCCCCGTCGAGCTCCTCGTCCTCAGCGACGTCCTCCTTATCTGTGAGGGGTTTCTCACACGCAGACTCGCTACTTTCCGCTTCGGCGGGTTGTTCTGCCTCCGTGTCTTGCTGATGGGTCTGTTCAGCCAGCTTCGCGGTATTCTTGACACCATGTACGGGGATCTTCCCGTACCTGAAGTTTAGCTGGCGACCCATCGAGACGATGGCCTGCATCGAGACTTCGTCGATGCCTATGACCATGAGGGCTCCGCCCCCTTGGTCTTTTCGTGACTTGACCCGCCACATGTCTGTCATAATGTTGTTTTGGTTCCTCAGCATTGTGAGGGCCCATTCATCCGCTTTCGCGGCACTCCTTGGGAGGAAGAAGGTAATGTAATGGGGCGAGGGGATATTCTCTCCCATTTTACCGAGAAGGGGTACTCCCTTCCATTCTGTCAACCTTGACACGTTGCTCATCAGGCACTCCGCGGTCGTCTCATCGTTGCAGTCGACGATTAGATGACCCGGCCGGAAATGGATTCCTGAGAAGCTGATGGGCGTATCCCAACATGCCAGGAAGACTTCCTCCAGTATCTCCTCCTCAAGTGCAGATAGCTCCTCATGATTGAGGTTGACCTGAGGGTATTCCTCAGGCACTACTGCTACCCTCACCTTTTTCGCAACGTCTGCATACGTTGCTTGGGGTGGAATGGGCACTGAGGGGGGAGTTACTGCCCTTTCGTCACTGCCAGTTGCAGCAGCCACTGCTGCAGCACTGGACGTACCGGGCCCGCCGTTTGCGTTTTCCTCATAGGCTACTGCCTGTCAGGGGGTGCTGGCCGTTGCGTCTCTCGACGTCACGGCTGTGCACTGACGCTTCGGCGTAGCTGTTGGCGGTGTTATGTCCGCGCTGCTTCTCTTCGGGGCAGGGGTGTGTGGTTGCCCCTCTGATGCCCCAGTTCGCGGCTCCTTTGCCATCCGGAGGGCTTCCTCCGGTGTGTGGCCACGCCTGAGGTATCTCAGGTACCACTTTATTCTGCGAGTGACACCTTAGTCCGGCCTGGTGTGAGATGTGCGGGATAGGAGAGGGGTAGGTATTGTGTGGGAGTTGGGTGTGTGTGAGGCTACTTATGGAAGGCGGCAACACAAGCGCCTTGTCTGTGCACTACGGCGTGACACCCGCTGGCTGTCCGGGACTGCTTATTTGTGGGGAAAACCCACTTATTCGCAGCTAACCTCCATAAGAAGGCCTTTCGCTATCCGCAATCTGCGACCCGTCCGATGGCCCAACAGCTAGGCCCCCCTAAAACCATCTCACAAGTTCTTTGGGTACATACAGATAATTATGTAGAATGTTCCAAGGGGATGCTAGACTTACGTGTCTTTCTTTTAGGCCGTATTTGGCACTTGCAAATTGTTTTAAGTTTCTTTTCTTATATTGTAAAACACTTTTGGATAAAAATTTAAGTGACGGTGCAATGCACATCAGTCACATTCAAAGGCAAAAAAGAAAAGAACATCGTGGTCGCAATGCAGAACACGCGTAGCGAAATCGAAAAGCAAGGGGAGCTTTCAAACGGGATATTTCCAATGCCGAACGAGCTTTGATCTACGCTGTGCTTTTAGTGATGGTTGGGCAAATAGATATGAAACTATCGGTAACCAAAATGTGAACCTTAACCCTTATTAGATTCTCTGGTCACTACAAGATGCAAAACGACGCACAGTGGCCGGTTTGGCGAATTTGGCGTTGCAATGTCGCATGCGATAAAAAAAAAATTATAAACTTTTTTTAAACGATTTATTAAAAATTATATTGTTAAACTAGTTAAAATTAACAAAATTTAATAAGAAAATAATTTTCAATTACTTAAAATATTTATTTTGCGTGAAAAAAAATTATTTTTAGTAATAAATCATTTTTTTGAAAATAAATATTTTTACTAATTAAAAGTTAGCTATTTATTAAATTTGGTAAATTTTAAGTAGTTTAACAATTATAATTTAAAAAAATCGCGTTAAAAAAAAGTTAAAATGATTTTTCCATTTCTGGCAACCTTTTCAGATTATCCAATTTGCAGTTTGACGGCCAATTCACCCAGTTGACCTACAATAATGAACTTAAGCTTATTTGAAAGCTACTGAAATTCTCTTTCACATCCTTCCTTTCCTTTCCTTGTAGTTTTTCGAATATCTCTTTCCATTCAAAAGTTAAGATTTATGCTACGCAAAACCGGCACGAGAAGTTGATTTCACCTAAATGCGTAGAATATTCATGCATTTAAATATGTTCAAGTCGCTCATACTCACAAGGCGCAACTAAGCGCAAGGCCACATAAATATATTTTTATTTAGAAATATGTATTTTAAAAAAACTTTCACTCTAGAAGCGTGAATGAGCGTGAATGTACTTTTCGCAGTCCATCAAAGTGGGAAAATAAGGTACAAAAGTAGTACTTCAGTAAAACGACAATAACTTAAATAACACTAGTTTACAGTCAAAAAGACCCATTTCTACTAAACATTTTTTTTAGTGTAGTTTGGAATGGTGATCTCAAAAATCAGTTTCAAAAATTTTTTTATGGCTCCGTTTTTGAAATATAATATTTTTTTATTTTTTGGTAGCCAGCCTATCCTTTATTGCATAAGTCGGAACGATCGAATTTTGTAGATACTTGTTTTTAAATCGGTTCATAGTTTGACTACATAGCCAAAAATATTTCGAAAAATCGTTTTTGCTCGAAATTTCATTTTTGGTCGCCTGGAAAAATATAAAAAATCCAAAAATATTTTATTTTTCACATAAGAACCCCTTCTCGAGAAAAACAAATGTGATCAAAATCTGAAAACACAAGCTTAAGCAATTTAGTGCAAAATTAATTTTCCTGAATATTTTAAAATAAATTTTCGTTTGCTTCGACTTTTTGTTCGTTTTTAATTTTTATTTTTGTTCTAGCTTTGGTTCACTTTATACTTTGACCAAAAACGAAGAAAGTACTGTTAATTTTTGAAAACACACATATACTATTTGCTTTATTCCCTACTCATTTGATCCATCTTTGTCCGTTTTCCTCACCAATACCTTTTTTTAAAATTTAAAAAAAAAATAATTTTTTGTATTTTTTTATTTTTCTACGAAAGATGTGATTTTCGGCAAAAATCGTTTTTGAAATACTCTGTTGTGAATTCAAACTACTGAACCGATAAAAAATGCTCCACGCAATTATTGGCAGCTCACCTTTCGACTTATTTCTCTATCATTATGAACTATTTGGCTTTATTTGGGGCCAATTATATCAAAACGAAAAATTTTTGTCGATTTTTAATCACCATTCCAAACTATTTGAAAAATCACTGTTTTTTTTAAACTAGTGTAATTAAAAATATTAAAAAAAATTTCCTTATTCATTTTTCTTCAGATGTGATGCATCTTTAAAAAGCAAAAAACCAAATTGCAATCGGAATTTCCGTTTGAATTTATACGTTCCGAAACGTAACATTTGAAACCAAAACAAGTGAGAAAGTCGGTCAAGCCCGACTATAACATACTCTGTACCTTTAGTAGAAGCTAAATGCAATGCTGGTGCTGCGCTCATCTCTAAGTCTCTCTCTCTCTCTCTCTCTCTCTCTCTCTCTCTCTCTCTCTCTCTCTCTCTCTACGTCCATTTCCACAAGCACGTGACTTCAGAGAGCTGCCACAAGAGAAGAGTTGCCACCCAGGCGAAAAAAAAAATATTTTTTAATCTAACTGAAGTATTTACTTTTGATAATTAATGTCACTTTTCGAAATTAGTACCATCGATTTTTTGACTTTATGCCAGAAAAATCGTCATTTCGCCCAAAGTGCACTGTGCGACGTAGAGAATTCGAAATTGTTAAGTCGAGACTTAACGGAGGTGTTAACCTTTTTAGTGACTTCGGCATAAAGTTGGCCAATTCCAAGCAACTTTATATACACTTTATCTCTTTTTAACTGAAGTTTGTTTGAGACTTCTTCAGTCAAAAAGTTAATTTGAGACCCAGAGTCCAACAGAGCTCTTGCAAGTACATATTCTCCATCCTGACGTTTGACACGAACGATTGCAGTTGCAAAAATGACTTTCTTTGGCGATGAAGCATGCATTGCATAAGAAGTTGACGAAGATTCTTGCCCTAATTGGGTACTCTGCTGAGAAGTTTGGAACCTGTGTAGCAATGCGTTGTGTGGCTTCTGACAGATTCTACATTTCTGGCCTTTACATTTGGAGGAACTATGACCTTTGATTAAACAGTTTATGCATAACAAATCCTTCTTTGCAAATTCAAACCTTTGCTGTAGATTTTGTTAGATTTTTAAAACAACGGACACACTTGGATGTTGTGTTCTGTTGCCTTGCAGAATGAACAAAGGTAATCTATAGAACCTTTTGATTGAGTGGTGCATTTGAGCGAATGGTTTTCATTTCGATAAGATTTCTCTGGCTTACGATCATTATTGGTCTTGGTTTGTTTAGATTTGCAAGCTTATTCCCCACTAAGTTGCTAAAACCTTCTATTGAATATGGAGGCGCATTCAGACCACACAGGCAATTTGGAAAAATCTAAATGCTCATCCCATTTGGCTTTAGTTTTATAGTCAACCTTGGTCATGATTAAGTGAATGAACATAGCCTCGGTAATTTGTTTATGATTTCCTAGAGACAATAGTTAGTCATATACGGCAGAAATCGTATCAATCAGCTGACGCAATGCAGCTGCTGATGGATGTGACTTTCGAGGAACCTCAAAAAATTTCGAAATATTATCGAGAAATATTAGGCAATCGTTGTCATAGAAAAGTTTTAGGCTGGCCAAGGCTTTGGGATAGTTCTTGTCTGTAATTTGAAACGCTTTAACATTTCCTTAAGCTTCTCCAGATAAACAAGAAATCAGATAATTAAATTTCTCTACTTCTGGTACTGATGAGTCGTCGTGTATCAATTTGTTGAACACACTAATAAAGTTTTTATATTCAGAGTACTTCCCATCAAACTTAGGCAATGACAACTTTGGCAGACGCGTTTGCTGTGCTGCAACAACTGAGCACTGAGCAACACTTCGTTTTTTCTTTTGCTTTGCGTCTTTATTTTCTATGCGACCTTGCAGTTTCAAGACACTTTCGATGTGTTTTTCTAATAACTCAAGACGACATTCTAACTCAAGTTTATCACTCGAGAAAGTTTTGCTTTCAATCCCCTTTTTGATTCGAGTTATACTTTTGACAAGACTGGTGCGATTCTTAACCAATGCATCCGCATCATCAGCTGCAGATGGAGCCATAGTGGCATGTGACGAAAATCAGTTAGTAAATTTGGGATAAATTTTTCTATAAACTCACACGTTACCTAATACAATAAGCAAAGATGGTGGATTTTTAAATAATGGTTACTTGTTAAGTAAGATGACTGCCATAAATATATAATATGATTATGAACGAGAACCTACACATTCCCTCATTGGAAGTAGAAATGACTAATCTTTGGCGTACTCGATGCAGTATTTAAGATGAATGAATGTACGAATGATCTATGTCAGCTTCACCAATTTGAAGGCGTGATAATAATGAACAGGAATCAAACAATAGTAGCTTGAATTCCCATAGGCATCTTCGTATTAAGCATTTCGCAAATAACTTTTTCGCTGCATTTGCTCCACTGTGCAGCGTGTATTTATATATGTGACGTATTTATGTATTCCTGTAAATCGCTGGCAGCATACATGTGTATGTACGAAGATGTAAAGGTATGGAAATGGTTAGGTCACTGTTGACTCCTCAGCTCCAGACTACCTCACTTAGTTACATTAATTTTCTTTTATTAAAGGTGTGTAGTTCAAGAGTGAGGTTATGTTTTAAGCTTGTGGTGTGTATGTGTTAGAGTAAAAATGAGGTTATGTATGTTTGTAAGTCAGCACCAAAAACCATATGTGCTTGACAATTAACATATAAAGAATCAGATTATTACCTCACTTTTTATGCCATTGGAGACATGTGTACTCATACCCTTGTCCATGTGAACGCTCCGGCTTGATGGATGCTGGTTCCCAGCGCCTGGTCAGTTTTGTGATGACCTCTTTTCGTGGCACGGATGTAACTCGCCGTTGCCAGGGTTGTCACAGATATTATTTGTGTCTGGCACACTTGGTTCCTATATTAGGCCTGATTCCAGATGACATAAAAATCACTTTTTATGTTGGAGTTCACATGAATAGAAACACTTTTGAACTGTTTTGAAATCTGAATGCTATTGCAAAGCGGTCTTATTTGAATGAAGTATTGTGCCGAAATAAAAATTTATGTCATCTGGAATCAGGCCTATTTGCTGAAATTGTTTCCCCGACCAAATAAGTACAGATCGAATGGTTTAAATGAGTGTGTGCGTATTTTATTGATATTCCTAGAGGGTTCTAATATCTAATGTTTGTTCTTCGGTTGGGGGCTTCTCTGGTGGATGCAGTGCGTCCACCTTGGGGGGACCGTGGCTAGGGCCGATGTGGTTCGTATTCTTCTGTTCCTGTGGGGGTCACCCGGTGGTCGGGGGTGATCCTCAGCGGTGCTTGGTTAGGGCGCGTTTGTCCGCGAGTGACGTGGCTGGGGGTTACCAGATGCAGTGCGTCGGACTGGGCGGATCAGGCCAGGGGCCGATCTGATACGTTGTAACCGTTGCCGGGGGAAGCCAGTTCGGGGTCCGGGAGTCGTTCCACGCTGGGAATGGTTGGACCGTACCTCACCGCGTGCGCCGTGGCTATGCCCCACTGGATGCAGTGCGTCGACCTGGTGGAACCAGGACAGGGGCCGATTGAGAATCGCACTCCCTGTGGCTCGCCCAGCCGCCGATTGAAAATCGCACGTTGGGAGCTGGTACGGGTTGGCGATGGTGCTATGTGACCGGGAATCCCGTCCAGACACGGATGCCGATTGAGAATCGCACACCCGGAGCCGACCCAATGCCGATTGACAATCGCACTATTGGGCCCTGGTTTGGGAGCGCGATGGAGCCGATTGCAAATCGCACTCCGGGAGTCCCGACGATCGCGTCACTGGCTGATGTATGGTGGATGCAGTGCGTCCAGTCACAATTAAGATTAGAGGTGGATTGAAAATCGCACTCCCTGTGGCTCACCCAGTCGCCGATTGAAAATCGCACGTTGGAAGCTGGTACGGGTTGGCGACGGTGCTTTGTGACCGGGAATCCCGTCCAGACACGGATGCCGATTGAGAATCGCGCACCAGGAGCCGACCAAAGCCGATTGAAAATCGCGCTGTTGGTCCCTTTGACTGGGGATTACTGCATCTGAAACGAGAAGAATAGTAGATCAACTTACCAAGATGTTCGTGACTTTTATAGGCCGCTGGTGCAGTCAGCGGTGGCAGCAGGCGTCGCTGATCGTGGCAGAGCGCGCGATATCGATATCGCTGTTGGGTGTGATCAGCTGGCTGCCTATCGATTGGTAGCGCGCGCTCTGTATGTTTTGAAAGTGCGCGCGTGGTTTGAATTTTATTATTTTGGTCGCGCGTAATTTGAATTCATTTTATTAAACCTAGGTGGTGTGGTGGCGCTTCATGCGCAAACTGAAAATTATTTATTGATTTGGGCGCTTCATGCGCAGGAATTTATGAGTGGGTACATGTATCTTATGCTCTACGGGTTAAAACTGAAACTTATGTTTATAATGCCGCTTCGTGCGGTGACTTTAATTTAGGTGTGATTTAGTAGATATGGATATAGTATGGTGTATATATGGGTAATTATAAACGAAACTTACATTTATAAGGACGCTTCGCGATGACTTAAATTTAGGATATAGTTAGTATAGGTGATTAAGGTAATTAAGATAATTACAGGTGATTAAGGTAAGAAATTATATTATTAAGTTAATTCTAAAGTATAGGTGATTAAGGTAATTAAGATAATTATAGGTGATTAAGGTAAGAAATTATATTATTAAGTTAATTCTAAGTAAAGTTAAGTTTGCGCGCCGCTGGGGCGTCGCATTCCCCCCTCGTTTGCCGGGTTGGGGCGTCGCAATCCCTCGTTGTTCGCCGGCTGTCGACGGTCTTCTTAGACCCTTATGTGGCCCTGCCGGCCGATTTTGATGAGGATGGGGGTCCCTCTGTCGACTCGTTGGAGGTTAACTTGGTTCCCTGGCCGCCATCGGTTGCGCTCCCGGAGTATGAGCTCCTTGGTCCCCTTGGAGAGTCGTATATCGGTTTGAATCTCCCAGGGGATGTTTGTCTCCTCGTCCCAATCCTCCTCTTCCACGCCCTCGAGAATGGCTTGGCTCAATTTTGTGGGCGTCCTCCACGGGATTTGCGGTTTCTGAACCCATTGTGGTATTGCTCGAGGGGCCGGCGCTCTTGGCGGATGGGTTTTTGCCGGTTGCGGACGGGTGGGCTCGTATTTTCTGGGTGGTGACCTGTCCCAATCGTCGTCGACATGAATGTCAAGGATGTCCCGGTCCTCTTCCTTGGTCAGGGGTGCGCGTCGCCGTGGGATTTTGAACACTGGCGCGGTCTTGAGTCCTGTGCCGCCGGTAGGCTTGGTGTTCCCGGGGTGTGGTCTACCGTTGGTGTGCGTGGCGGTAGCCGTTGTTGGTGCCGTTGGTGGTGATGGCACGGGTTTGGGCTGTGGTAGTGGTGGCACGGGTTTGGGTTGTGGTGGTGGTGGCACGGGTTTGGGTCTAGACAGCGTATTGGGTTGCGGCAGCGCGTTTGTAGCTGGCCGGGCTGTGCGTTTTCTTCCCCGCACCGGGTACAACCCCGCATCATTGTCGGGCTGGGTGGTGTCCTCTGCTGCCCGGACGAGGATCTCATGTTGGCGGCTTGGCACCTGTCGGCTGACTCGGGTGGTGCACACACTCATGTGCCTTGGCCCGATCTTGGGTGCCTCGCTCATTGCCAGCATGAGTGTGGTTGGTTGCTGCTCCCTAACCGCCTGGAGTTCCCGTCTGCCGCGTTCCTTTGCCCTTTCCAGCTGGTGGTTGACCATTTTGATGTTGCTTGGTCGCTGTCCGACCTGCGACCTCGCCTTTTATAGGCGCCGGTGCAGTCGCTGGTGGCAGCGATACCTCGGCAGCTGATCGCGGTATCGTTATCGATTGGTCGTGATCGTAGTCGATAACGATACCTGGCTAGTGGTGGCCACTCTAACCCGCGGGCGCGTTTGAATTTAAATTTAAATTCGCGGGCCCGTTTTTTTCTGTTGGATGATCTTGGGAGCGTAACGTGGTGAACGTGGTTAGTTTGATGATGGGCGAGGGGTTTATTGAATTTGATCATTCTCTTCTGGCGTATGCGCCGGCTTTAAGTTATCCACACTTGTTCACCGATTTGGGGTCTCCATTCTCGTTTTCTCAAATTGTATAAGTGGGCTTGATCCTGGGCTGCTTTTTCCAGGTTTCGTCTGGCTATTTCGCAGGTTTCTCTCATTCGTGCCCATTTTACTTCGTTGGTTTATTCGGTCATGGCTGAGCCTGGGGTTAGCACGTTGAACAGCGATCCAGGGAACCGGAGTTCCCGCCCGTAGAGTAAGTATGCTGGGCTGTAACCCGTGGCCTCTGACCGGCTGCTGTTAAAAGCGAGCGTCAGGTCGGGTAAGAATTCGTCCCACCGTGTGTGTCGGTCTCCTGTGAACTGTGCGATCATTGTCTTGATGGTGCGGTTCGCGCGTTCTGCAGGGTTTTCTTGGGCCGTATATGGGACCGTGAATTGTTGCTGCACTCCCCATTTTTCCATGTGCGTATTGACCTTATGACTGGTGAACTGTACGCCATTGTCGGAAATGAGCACTTTAGGGGTTCCGCAGCGTGTCATGATCCGCACCTTAAAAACCCGTATCACCACATCCGCGGTGGCTTTCCGAACGGCGGCCATCTCTACCCATTTCGAGAATTTGTCAATGAATACCAGCAGCATGGTATTACCGTGACTTGATCGAGGGAGCGGGCCTACAAAGTCGACACACACCGTTTCCCAGTGTGTTTGGGCGATTCTGGTCAGCATCTTCCCGGACGCTTGTTGTTGGGAGATTTTATATGCCTGGCAATTTTCGCATTGGTGTACGAACCGGACGATGTCCCGGTGCATCCCTGGCCAGTAATACCGGGTCATGATTCGGTGTTTTGTCTTCCGAATACCCAAATGTCCCGCCGACGGTTGGAAGTGGTTTTCGTCGAGGACTCTGGCACGCTGTTGTTTGCCGACGCACAGTTGCCAGGGTTGCGTGTCCAAGTCCGCCGCCCATGAGGGAAGGTGCCGGTATAGTTGCCCTCCTTCGACGGTGTAGTCGGGCCACTCTTCGGGAGTTTTCTGTACTGATAGAATTTTCTTCTGTAACCATGCGTCGGACTCTTTTTCCGTTCCGTGTGCCTCCTCGATGGGGGCTCTCGAGAGGGCGTCCGCCACTACGTTTAGTTTTCCTTTGCGGTATCTTACCTCGAAGGAGTAGGGTTGAAGAGCTAGTGCCCATCGTGCGACCCGTCCGGAAGGGCTCTCGATAGAGTTAAGCCACTTGAGGGCTAGGTGGTCGGGCACCACGATGAAGTAATAGCCCTCGAGGTACATCCTCATCTTATGTATCCCCCAAAAGATGGCCAAGCACTCCTTTTCCGTAGCCGAGTAATTTATTTCCTCTTTCCGGAGTTTCCGGCTGGCGTATTCAATGACGTGTTCCCTATTGTCATCCTCTTGCGTCAGAACCGCTCCAAGTCCGCAGTCACTGGCGTCCGTTTGGAGGATGAATGTTTTGGTGAAGTCTGGACAGGCCAAGACTGGGGCTTCGGTCAATGCTTGCTTGAGTGCAGTGAAGGCCTCCTCTTGTTCCGGCGCCTTCGAACTTTTTTCCCTTTTTGATCAGAGCATACAGGGGTTTCGCCAGCTCGGTAAATTTTGGTACAAAGCGACGGTAAAATGAAGCGACACCTACGAAGCTGTGGATCTCTCGTGTCGTTTGAGGACGTGATAGGTTTCGGATCGCCTTGACCTTGTCGGGGTCTGTGTGGATGCCCTTTGCGCTGACGACGTGGCCGAGGTATTTAAGGCTATCCTTAAAAAAATGGCATTTCTCCGGGTTAATGCGCAAGTTGGCTTTGCGCAGCCTTCGCATTACTTCCTGCAGTTTTTCGATGTGTTCCCGTTGACCACAAAATCATCCAGGTAGGCGGAAGCGAACGGCTGCATGTCCGGCCCGATGATACCGTCCAGTGCCCTTTGGAATGTGGCGAGGGCTGTATGTAGCCCGAAGGGCAGGACCTTTCACTGGAACAGTCCGAGTCCCGGTACGGTGAAGGCCGTGTACTGTTTGCTTTGGATGTCCATCGGGATTTGCCAGTATCCGCTTTTAAGGTCGAGCGTGCTGATGTATTTGGCCTCCCGGAGCTGGTTTTGAATAATTTGAATTCATTTTATTAAACCTAGGTGGTGTGGTGGCGCTTCATGCGCAAACTGAAAATTATTTATTGATTTGGGCGCTTCATGCGCAGGAAATTATGAGTGGGTACATGTATCTTATGCTCTACGGGTTAAAAATAAAACTTATGTTTATAATGCCGCTTCGTGCGGTGACTTTAATTTAGGTGTGATTTAGTAGATATGGATATAGTATAGGTGGATATATATGGGTAATTATAAACTGAAACTTATATTTATTAGGACGCTTCGTGCGATGACTTAAATTTAGGAATAGGATATAAAGTATAGGTGATTAGGGTAATTAAGATAATTACAGGTGATTAAGGTAAGAAATTATATTATTAAGTTAATTCTAAAGTATAGGTGATTAAGGTAATTAAGATAATTATAGGTGATTAAGGTAAGAAATTATATTATTAAGTTAATTCTAAGTAAAGTTAAGTTTGCGCGCCGCTGGGGCGTCGCAATCCCTCGTTGTTCGCCGGCTGTCGACGGTCTTCTTAGACCCTTATGTGGCCCTGCCGGCCGATTTTGATGAGGATGGGGGTCCCTCTGTCGACTCGTTGGAGGTTAACTTGGTTCCCTGGCCGCCATCGGTTGCGCTCCCGGAGTATGAGCTCCTTGGTCCCCTTGGAGAGTCGTATATCGGTTTGAATCTCCCAGGGGATGTTTGTCTCCTCGTCCCAATCCTCCTCTTCCACGCCCTCGAGAATGGCTTGGCTCAATTTTGTGGGCGTCCTCCACGGGATTTGCGGTTTCTGAACCCATTGTGGTATTGCTCGAGGGGCCGGCGCTCTTGGCGGATGGGTTTTTGCCGGTTGCGGACGGGTGGGCTCGTATTTTCTGGGTGGTGACCTGTCCCAATCGTCGTCGACATGAATGTCAAGGATGTCCCGGTCCTCTTCCTTGGTCAGGGGTGCGCGTCGCCGTGGGATTTTGAACACTGGCGCGGTCTTGAGTCCTGTGCCGCCGGTAGGCTTGGTGTTCCCGGGGTGTGGTCTACCGTTGGTGTGCGTGGCGGTAGCCGTTGTTGGTGCCGTTGGTGGTTATGGCACGGGTTTGGGCTGTGGTAGTGGTGGCACGGGTTTGGGTTGTGGTGGTGGTGGCACGGGTTTGGGTCTAGACAGCGTATTGGGTTGCGGCAGCGCGTTTGTAGCTGGCCGGGCTGTGCGTTTTCTTCCCCGCACCGGGTACAACCCCGCATCATTGTCGGGCTGGGTGGTGTCCTCTGCTGCCCGGACGAGGATCTCATGTTGGCGGCTTGGCACCTGTCGGCTGACTCGGGTGGTGCACACACTCATGTGCCTTGGCCCGATCTTGGGTGCCTCGCTCATTGCCAGCATGAGTGTGGTTGGTTGCTGCTCCCTAACCGCCTGGAGTTCCCGTCTGCCGCGTTCCTTTGCCCTTTCCAGCTGGTGGTTGACCATTTTGATGTTGCTTGGTCGCTGTCCGACCTGCGACCACGCCTTTTATAGGCGCCGGTGCAGTCGCTGGTGGCAGCGATACCCCGGCAGCTGATCGCGGTATCGTTATCGATTGGTCGTGATCGTAGTCGATAACGATACCTGGCTAGTGGTGGCCACTCTAACCCGCGCGGGCGCGTTTGAATTTAAATTTAAATTCGCGGGCCCGTTTTTTTCTGTTGGATGATCTTGGGAGCGTAACGTGGTGAACGTGGTTAGTTTGATGATGGGCGAGGGGTTTATTGAATTTGATCATTGGCGAATGCGCCGGCTTTAAGTTATCCACACTTGTTCACCGATTTGGGGTCTCCATTCTCGTTTTCTCAAATTGTATAAGTGGGCTTGATCCTGGGCTGCTTTTTCCAGGTTTCGTCTGGCAATTCCGCAGGTTTCTCTCATTCGTGCCCATCTTACTTCGTTGGTTTCTTCGGTCATGGCTGAGCCTGGGGTTAGCACGTTGAACAGCGATCCAGGGAACCGGAGTTCCCGCCCGTAGAGTAAGTATGCTGGGCTGTAACCCGTGGCCTCTGACCGGCTGCTGTTAAAAGCGAGCGTCAGGTCGGGTAAGAATTCGTCCCACCGTGTGTGTCGGTCTCCTGTGAACTGTGCGATCATTGTCTTGATGGTGCGGTTCGCGCGTTCTGCAGGGTTTTCTTGGGCCGTATATGGGACCGTGAATTGTTGCTGCACTCCCCATTTTTCCATGTGCGTATTGACCTTATGACTGGTGAACTGTACGCCATTGTCGGAAATGAGCACTTTAGGGGTTCCGCAGCGTGTCATGATCCGCTCCTTAAAAACCCGTATCACCACATCCGCGGTGGCTTTCCGAACGGCGGCCATCTCTACTCATTTCGAGAATTTGTCAATGAATACCAGCAGCATGGTATTACCGTGACTTGATCGAGGGAGCGGGCCTACAAAGTCGACACACACCGTTTCCCAGTGTGTTTGGGCGATTCTGGTCAGCATCTTCCCGGACGCTTGGGAGATTTTATATGCCTGGCAATTTTCGCATTGGTGTACGAACCGGACGATGTCCCGGTGCATCCCTGGCCAGTAATACCGGGTCATGATTCGGTGTTTTGTCTTCCGAATACCCAAATGTCCCGCCGACGGTTGGAAGTGGTTTTCGTCGAGGACTCTGGCACGCTGTTGTTTGCCGACGCACAGTTGCCAGGGTTGCGTGTCCAAGTCCGCCGCCCATGAGGGAAGGTGCCGGTATAGTTGCCCTCCTTCGACGGTGTAGTCGGGCCACTCTTCGGGAGTTTTCTGTACTGATAGAATTTTCTTCAGTAACCATGCGTCGGACTCTTTTTCCGTTCCGTGTGCCTCCTCGATGGGGGCTCTCGAGAGGGCGTCCGCCACTACGTTTAGTTTTCCTTTGCGGTATCTTACCTCGAAGGAGTAGGGTTGAAGAGCTAGTGCCCATCGTGCGACCCGTCCGGAAGGGCTCTCGATAGAGTTAAGCCACTTGAGGGCTAGGTGGTCGGGCACCACGATGAAGTAATAGCCCTCGAGGTACATCCTCATCTTATGTATCCCCCCAAAAGATGGCCAAGCACTCCTTTTCCGTAGCCGAGTAATTTATTTCCTCTTTCCGGAGTTTCCGGCTGGCGTATTCAATGACGTGTTCCCTATTGTCATCCTCTTGCGTCAGAACCGCTCCAAGTCCGCAGTCACTGGCGTCCGTTTGGAGGATGAATGTTTTGGTGAAGTCTGGACAGGCCAAGACTGGGGCTTCGGTCAATGCTTGCTTGAGTGCAGTGAAGGCCTCCTCTTGTTCCGACGCCTATTCGAACTTTTTTCCTTTTTTGATCAGAGCATACAGGGGTTTCGCCAGCTCGGTAAATTTTGGTACAAAGCGACGGTAAAATGACGCGACACCTACGAAGCTGTGGATCTCTCGTGTCGTTTGAGGTCGTGATAGGTTTCGGATCGCCTTGACCTTGTCGGGGTCTGTGTGGATGCCCTTTGCGCTGACGACGTGGCCGAGGTATTTAAGGCTATCTTTAAAAAAATGGCATTTCTCCGGGTTGATGCGCAAGTTGGCTTTGCGCAGCCTTCGCATTACTTCCTGCAGTTTTTCGATGTGTTCCCGTTGACCACAAAATCATCCAGGTAGGCGGAAGCGAACGGCTGCATGTCCAGCCCGATGATACCGTCCAGTGCCCTTTCGAATGTGGCGAGGGCTGTATGTAGCCCGAAGGGCAGGACCTTCCACTGGAACAGTCCGAGTCCCGGTACGGTGAAGGCCGTGTACTGTTTGCTTTGGATGTCCATCGGGATTTGCCAGTATCCGCTTTTAAGGTCGAGCGTGCTGATGTATTTGGCCTCCCGGAGCTGGTTGAGGATGTGGTCCATGCGGGGTAGGGGGTACGCGTCCTTTTCTGAATGGGCACTTAACTGTCGATAGTCGATGCAGAGTCTCCATTCATTATTCTTTTCCCGGACGAGTACCACCGGTGCGCTATATGCCGAGTGCGACGGCTCGATCAGGTCTTGGTGTATGAGCTCCTTGACTAACTTGTGTATGATTGCCTGCATTGCCGGGTTCCGGGGGAAGTACCTCTGTTTGATAGGGCGGTCGCTTTTCATGTAGATGCGGTGGCTTGTTATCGGGCTGGTACCGGACATACCCTCGAAGTGCGCTAGTTCCCCAGTGAGGAAGCGTTCCACCTCCGCGTCGGTGATGTCGGTGTCGGGGTCCTCGTTGATAATTGCCCATCCCAAATTCTCATCTTCTTTTGGTGGTGTTTTGGTGGGACACGTTGATGTACGGGTTCTGGGAGACTTTCTTTTTCCCGCTCGTCGCTTGTCGGGGGGTTTCATGGACGTGGTCAGACCGCCGCACGAGAAAACGGCCCCGCACTGTGCTAGAAATTCGATTCCTAGGACTATGTCCCCAATCACGTCGGAGAGGATTAGGAATCGTATCTTGGCTTCTTGTTGGCCTAGCCACAGAATTAGTTTGAGGGCCTGAGTGACTTCTCGATGTGTCCCATCTGCTAGTCGGATTGTCTCCTCAACGGTAATCCAGAGTCCGTATTTGGCCAGCCTCTTGGTCATGCTCTCGCTCATAAAACTTCTCGTCGCTCCGGTATCGATTGCGCCGCAGACTGGTTCACCACCTACCGTGACCTGGGCGAGTAGGCGGCGACCATTAAATTGCAAGGAGGTGGCGTGCGGACTTACTGTCTTCCGGCCCCTGGGCGTCCGCTCTGCTCCCTGGGGCTGCGACCGTTTCCCCCTGGTGGTCGGCAACAATCTTTTGTGCGGATGTTGTCCCTTAGGCATATCCAGCAGAATAACCTTGGCCGGTTGGTGCATTGGCTGTGCACGTGTCCCTGTTCTTTACACCGACGGCAGGGCTCTGAGTTCGGCGGTGGGCCGTCTATGGACTGGATCATGCGGCCTCCCGGGTGTGGGCGATTCCGAGTGGCCGCGCTGACTTGTAACTGCTCCAATTCTTCAGCCAGGAGAAGGTACTGCCCTAAGTTTTGGCATTCCCCTCGTTTAGCGTAATGCCTAAAGTCTACTCGGCTGTTTCTGTAGATCCACTCCAGTTTCTGGTCCTCGCTAAGTTTGGAGAAACGCTTGATTTTGCGCATTTCCCTAACGAAGTCCTTCGCCTTGCACTGGGTTTGTGTGGGGTCGCCACTGCCATCGAACTCCTCGCCCCAGCTTCGGATGGTGCTGATGGCCGCTACCTTTGCGTTCCTCGGACCTGGGCCCATTGCGGTGTCTTTTTCCTCTTCCTTGTCTTCACTATGCTTTGCAAGGGGTTTCGACTCGGTTTTGGTGGTCGAGTTGCTTAGGATCTCGCCAGGTGGCTTCGTGGCCGGCGGAACTATGAGCGCTGACTGTATATTTGTTGCTCCCGGGGTGCTCCCAATGTCATGACGGTTGACGCGGGGGATGGGGTGCGGGCATGCTTTGGGAAAGGGCCATGATTCTGGCATGGGTTGCTTCATCATGGTTTCGGTCGCGGATGAATTCAGAAACCTGGCGTCTCAGGTCCTCAGCGAGTGGTGCGGGATCCAGGCCGAATTCTTGGGCGTATGCCTCCAATTGCGTTTTTTGTACGTTGACTACCCAGCCACGTGGGAGTTTTTCGTGTTCCGGCATGTCTGGGGTGGTGGTAAACGATTTACTGATGTCGGAAATAATAGAACCAAGGTCCCTGCTCGGGCGCCACTGTGATGACCTCTTTTCGTGGCACGGATGTAACTCGCCGTTGCCAGGGTTGTCACAGATATTATTTGTGTCTGGGACACATGGTTCCTATATTTGCTGAAATCGTTTCCCCGACCAAATAAGTACAGATCGAATGGTTTAAATGAGTGTGTGCGTATTTTATTGATATTCCTAGAGGGTTCTAATATCTAATGTTTGTTCTTCGGTTGGGGGCTTCTCTGGTGGATGCAGTGCGTCCACCTTGGGGGGACCGTGGCTAGAGCCGATGTGGTTCGTATTCTTCTGTTCCTGTGGGGGTCACTCGGTGGTCGGGGGTGATCCTCAGCGGTGCTTGGTTAGGGCGCGTTTGTCCGCGTGTGACGTGGCTGGGGGTTACCAGATGCAGTGCGTCGGACTGGGCGGATCAGGCCAAGGGCCGCTCTGATACGTTGTAACCGTTGCCCGGGGGAAGCCAGTTCGGGGTCCGGGAGTCGTTCCACGCTGGGAATGGTAGGACACTGGATGCAGTGCGTCGACCTGGTGGAACCAGGACAGAGGCCGATTGAGAATCGCACTTCCTGTGGCTCGCCCAGCCGCTGATTGAAAATCGCACGTTGGGAGCTGGTACGGGCTGGCGACGGTGCTATGTGACCGGGAATCCCGTCCAGACACGGATGCCGATTGAGAATTGCGCACCAGGAGCCGACCAAAGTCGATTGAAAATCGCGCTTTTGGTCCCTTTGACTGGGGATTACTGCATCTGAAACGAGAAGAATAGTAGATCAACTTACCAAGATGTTTACTCGGCGGGTGCCGGGTACTGAATGCCTGTCTGCACGCTGATGCGTGACTTTTATAGGCCGCTGGTGCAGTCAGCGGTGGCAGCGGGCGTCGCTGATCGTGGCAGAGCGCGCGAGATCGATAACGCTGTTGGGTGTGATCAGCTGGCTGCCTATCGATTGGTAGGGCGCGCTCTGTGTGTTTTGAAAGTGCGCGCGTGGTTTGAATTTTATTATTTTGGTCGCGCGTAATTTGAATTCATTTTATTAAACCTAAGTGGTGTGGTGGCGCTTAATGCGCAGGCTGAAAATTATTTATTGATTTGGGCGCTTCATGCGCAAGAATTTATGAGTGGGTACATGTATCTTATGCTCTAGGGGGTAAAACTGAAACTTATGTTTATAATGCCGCTTCGTGCGGTGACTTAAATTTAGGTGTGATTAAGTAGATATGGATATAGTATAGGTGGATATATATGGGTAATTATAAGCTGAAACTTACATTTATAAGGACGCTTCGTGCGATGACTTAAATTTAGGAATAGGATATAAAGTATAGGTGATTAAGGTAAGAAATTATATTATTAAGTTAATTCTAAAGTATAGGTGATTAAGGTAATTAAGATAATTATAGGTGATTAAGGTAAGAAATTATATTATTAAGTTAATTCTAAGTAAAGTTAAGTTTGCACGCCGCTGGGGCGTCGCAGTTTGTATGTGGCAGTGGCGCAACTGTGCTCCAATGGCGGCAAGAGATGCAGGCACAATTGATCCAGCGACAATGATCCAACTCCAGATGTAATGAGTCGTCAGCTTGGTTAGGCGCTTCGCCTTCGATGGACGATTCCTGATGTCTTACGGGCTTAGGGTTGAGGCAAACTCTTTGGCTCATTTGTCGCCTCAACTTAGTTTCTCTTTTATATGTGAAATAAACTATTTAAAGTCCCTGCTCTGGCGCCATGTTGATTCGTATGAGTTTATACGATTAAATAGTATGCAAATAGTTTTTAATTTCACTTTTCTTTCCTATTGTCTGGCTCGGATTAGCAGGTCGCGAGACTTGGATCGCCGAGCCATCACTTATAAATGTATACGGCGTCTGTCCCCCCCGCGCAGGGCCCCCGGCCGTCGGGGGGAAAAAACCCGCTAGTAACCTCGAAAAAAAAACTTTTCTTTCCAGCTTTATTTCAATTGTTCTGTCGCTTGCCATACAAAAAAAGGGAAGTTAAGTTGGTTGCGGTAGATCGACCTTTGATAAATTTCATCATTCGATATACTTCATTATAAATGCGCTAACAATTCGATAAACTTAATATTTAAATATGAAATGCGCTAGCAAGTAGCGCACCTCTTTTTCGAACTAAACTCAACACGTAAACATAACATAAACATAACTATGTAAAAACCAAAATAAAATAATAATAGCTTAAGATTACATATATGTAAATGTAAATGTTGGCTATACAGCTCCTACAACGGAGCCAAGCCAAGCTTCTCTCAATCTCTTGGCGTGTGTGCTTTAACTTTTTCGCACAAGAGAAAGGGACCTACAGTTTAACGCCGGATCCGAACGGCAAAGTTTGAGAATTTGCTTTTTCATAGCTAGTTACTTCACAGCTGGCGCCAATAGCTGGTGAAGGTGACCGTATGTGTAAAAGCTATTTTCTAAAGAAAGAAAATAACTTTTATTATTAGATGTTCAGAGGCGGGATCGAACCCACGACCTCCCGCCCAGCAGTCCAGCACACTAACCACTGGGCCACACACGACCACATTAGATTACATATCGCTCACTTACTTCAATACTGGCATAACTCAAAATAATCCATTTTGAGAAAAACGCGTTTAAAGTTCTTAATGGATTTATCACAGAAAAAATGGTTCTTTTAGTTTCAAGTTAATCTAGTAAAACACTATAAATTTAAAATGCTCATTAATAAAACTTGAAAATATGATGTTTTAACTGAAAGCCGAGGTATGATTGTGTCATATCGACTGCAGGACAACTGAGATATGACGCTTTTGCATAAACATGAAAATGAACCTGTAAAATAATATTGCGACAAATTTTCATCTCTCGTGAAAAGTATAAGAGATATCAAAATGAAAATTTTACACAAAATAGTACACAATACAGCGAATATATCTGCATCTTTAAGTCAAAAAACGTATTTATTGAGTTATGCCAGTATTGAAGTAAGAGTCCAAACGGTAAGAGATAGAGGGCTGTAATTTTCACAGGAGTTTCCATTGGTGGTGAAAGTGCGTACTAAGACGGGGTTTTGGAAAATTCCACCCGGAAAAGTCGGAAAAGCGTCGGAAAAGTTTGTATGGGAAAAATGTTATTTTTCACCCGATTGACTTGAAACTTGGTTTGTAAGCTTAGTACGCGAAATAATTCGACCCGTGTTTTCCCGATTTTGGAAAATCCGCCCACGAGGAAAATGGCCGGAAAATTCTGCATGCAAAAAACTATTTTTCATCCGATTGACTTGAAAATCGGTTTGTAAGGAAAGTAGGTGAAATGAATTGAAATGTGATTTTCCGAAGTTGGAAATTTTGACCTGACGGTCGGAAAATTCCCGGAAAATTCTGCATGAAAAAATCTATTTTTCATCCGATTGGCTTGAAACTCGGTTTGAAAGGAAAGTAGGTGAAATGAATTGAAATGTGATTTTCCGAAGTTGGAAAATTTGACCCAACGGTCGGAAAATGGTCGGAAAATTCTGCATGAAAAAATCTATTTTTCATCCGATTGGCTTGAAACTCGGTTTGAAAGGAAAGTAGGTGAAATGAATTGAAATGTGATTTTCCGAAAATGGAAAATTTGACCCAACGGTCGGAAAATTCCCGGAAAATTCTGCATGAAAAAATCTATTTTTCATCCGATTGGCTTGAAACTCGGTTTGCAAGGACAAAATACGAAATAATTTGAAATGTGATTTTTCAATGTCGAAAATTCCCTGGAGGAATATGGTCGGAAAATTCTGCATGCGAAAAACTATTTTTCATCCGATTGGATTGAAATTCGTATTTTAAGGTCAAAATCGGAATTAATTTTTGTTTTTATTTTCCGATGTTGGAAATACCTTCGGGATGCCCACTGGGATGTGAATGGGTTATGGGTGGTAAGTTTTTTTGGAAGTGGGTGGAAAGTGGGTGGTAAGTGGGTGGTAAGTGTGTGGAATGTGGCGGGAAGTTGGAGGGATGTGATTGGGATGTAGATGGGAAGTGGGTGGGATGTGGGCGGAAAGTGGGCGGTAAGTGGGCGGGAAATTGGCGGGAAGTGGGTGGGATGTGGGCGGGATGTGGGCGGGATGTGGGCGGGAAATGGGCGGTAAGCGGGTGGTATGTGGGCGGTAAGTGGGTGGGATGTGGGCGGGAAATTGGCGGGAAGTGGGTGGATGAGGGTGGGATGTGTGCGGGATGTTGGTGGGATGGGGGCGAAAGAGGGTGGGAAGTGGGTGGGATGTGGGTGGGATGTGGGTGGGATGTGGGCGGGAAATGGGCGGAAAGTGGGTGGTATGTGGGCGGGAAGTGGGTGGGATGTGGGTGGGATGTGGGCGGTATGTGTGCGGGAAGTGGGTGAGATGTTAAGGCGGGGGGGGGGGGAAGAGGGTGGGAAGTGGGTGGTTTTATCTTATGCTGAAAGTGAGTACTAAGAAATGATTTTGGAAAATTCTGCCGGGAAATGCGGAAAATTTGCGGAAAACTTTTGTATGAAACTTCTTGGTTTTTTATCCGATCAAGTTCAAACTTATTTTCAAAAATCAATAAAAATAATTCAACATAAGCTGCATACCAATCCTCCCGAAAATCAACCACCTCTGGGTGGAAAGATGGTGGTCAAGGTTGCCAGCCATTTGCTCCCAGTTCATTTCGAAAGGCACACTTTGCTTTACAGTTGCATCAGAAAACAAAGAGCGCACGCAAAACCAAAGCCCAGAGAGTATAAATCGAAGAGAAACGATTTCAATGTGTGCGTGAGAGCAATTGAATTGAGTTCCCGATCAGGAGCGTAAGAAAAGTAAACGAAATTTGTAACTATTGACACAATGAATCAAGGCAGAGGAATACGTTTTGTTCCGTTGCCTCGGCAAGAACAACAAGACAGAGTACAAAACTACAGTTGCAATTAAAACAAAAACAAACGCAAATACAAAAACTCCAGCCACAATTAAAAAAACAGCAACATGAAATAATTCAAATAAGGAAAGTGGGTGGAAATTGGGTGGGAAGGGGGTGGGATGTGGGTGGGAACTGGAGGGGAAGTGGGAGGGATGTGGGTGGAATGTGGGTGGGATTTGGGCGGGAATTGGGTGGGAGGTGGTTGGGAAGTGGTTGGGAAGTGGGTGGGATGTGGGTGGAAGATGGCTGGGAACTGGATGGGAAGTGGGAGGGATGTGGGTGGGATTTGGGTGGGATTTCGGCGGGAAGTGGGTGGGATGTGGGCGGGAAGTGGGTGGGTTGTGGGCGGGAAGTGGGTGGGATGTGGGTGGGATGTGGGTGGGATGTGGGTGGGATGTTGGTGGGAATTGGGTTGGATCTGGGCGGGAGTTGGGTGATAAGTGGGTGGGATTTAGGCGGGAAGTGGGTGGAAAGTAGGTGGGAAGCGGGTGGAAGTTGTGTAAGAAGTAGATTGGGAGTGGGTGGGGTGTAGGTGGGATGGGGGTGGTAAGAACGCAGCAGCAAAGTCGTAACGGTGAAAAAGCAAAATAGTAAAACGTTGATTTCAAGCCTATGTATGTATGATTCGATTTCTGGGCTCTACAATGTTTTCAAATTTGGTAAATATTTGACTCTCACGATTGACTTCAAACTGATTCTGATATGGGCGCAGCGAAGCGCGACGGGCTTTCGCTTGTATAATATAACTGAATTTAAAATTTTTATTTTTTGTTGTTGTATATAATTTTAATTAAAAATTTTTTATTCTCTTAACCCATTTTACGCCGCGCTGCACAAAGTATTTTATTTAGAGGTGAGAGTAAATTTTCTTCAGTAATTAGGACTCAGTAAACATGAATCTGAAGTCAAAAAAATCTTCCTATGATTGTTTTGCCAGGTGACACTGTTTGACTAGTCGAACAACGGCGGTAGAGCACGATTTAGATAACATGTATAAATTCAGTTCCCATACACCAAATGTTCTAATATGTTGCTTAAAGATGTAAGTTTTCTTATTTAAATTTATTTTTTATAAAATACTACTAATTACAAAGCCCAACATTGATTTTGGTGCAGGTCTATTTTTAACAGATTATGTTAATATGGACTTTACTGAACAAAACTGTATCATTGGTTTCGTTCAATCAGCTCTTGTTTTCAAGATATCGCGGAAAAACCAAAAAGTCGACTTTTTGGCACTCTAGGATTTATGGAGGCCACACTAGGCATAATTATCTGAATTTATGAACTAATTGCGATAAAGTACATATCAATGCAAATTTTAAAAATCATAGCCGCTATATTAGTACAGCGGAAAGTGTCTAAATTGGCCTCTAAAGACAGACATTTTTCGATTTATAGCATTTTTAGCATTTAGCGCAGTTATTGAATTAATATTTTCACCATCTGAGCCTATAGAAAAACATATGATCTAGTTTTGTGATTTTTATGGCGATTAAATCAATTTATTTGGCAAAGTTATAGCCTCTTAAACACGAAATTACATATTTAAATTTATAGGAGGAAAACTAGATTTGT
Organism: Lordiphosa clarofinis; assembly: GCA_018904275.1. Classification (NCBI taxonomy): domain Eukaryota; kingdom Metazoa; phylum Arthropoda; class Insecta; order Diptera; family Drosophilidae; genus Lordiphosa; species Lordiphosa clarofinis. The sequence goes on from JAEIGQ010000183.1 coordinate 365,357, forward strand.
AACTCAAATTTTTATAGGAACTGTGAAAAGGCTACTTGTTTCCAAATTTAATTTATCATCTACATGTAAACATATAACAATTTATGCAGAACCAAGTAGCCCCTTTACAGTTCCTATACAGATTAAGAGTAACAATCTAGTTTTCCTCCCATAAATTTAAATATGTATTTTCGTCTTCAACAAGCCATATCTTTGCCAAATAAACTTATTTAAATGCCATAAAAATCACAAAATTAGATCATATGTTTGGGCATGTGCTCAGATGGCGAAAATGTTAATCCAATTACCGCGCTTCCTTAAACGGGATGATTTATTTTGCTAAAAATCGAAAAATGTCTCTCTTTAAAGGCCAAATTAGACACTTTCCGCTGGACTTATATGGTCCATATGATTTTTTTAATTTGCAATGATATGTCCTTCATCGTAAATAGCTCATAAACTCAGTCATTTATGCCTAGTGTGGCCTCCATAAATCCTAGAGTGCCAAAAATGCAAGATTTTCGTTTTTCCGCTATATCTTGGAAACAAGAGCTGATGGAACGAAACCGAAACCAGTTTAGAATTCAGTAAACATAAACTTATCATATTTTTAAATCAACAGGGTTGCACCTCACAAAGATGGTCATTTTGTTGGCCTGTGTTATAATTAAATAATTATTTACTTAAAATACTATTATATAGTATACTTGATTCCTACTTATGGAAGGCGGAGAAGCAGGTATCCAGGTGCAAGAGCTTCTGACATTTTTTACACATCCGTTCTGTAGGCTTATGGCTGGTTTTACATAGCCTGGACTTAGTCTTTAGTGGGCGGAAGTGGGCGAACTGTGAAAGTATTGTTTGGTTTGGGTTCTTCATGTGCCATGTTTTACGTGCCATCCAGGGTCAACAATAAATTTTTGGCCAACTCCACTTGATATCTAAGCTGTGTAAGATTAGGCTTAATTATGGTCTTATTTGTAAGGCTATTCAATATCCACGCATTCAGTATTGAAAATTCTAGCACAGCTAAGCAAAGAGGCCACCACCTCTTCTTCTACACTATTGCAATTTGAACGTGAAATTTTGCTAACTTGAGGGAATTCTCTTGCAGTCCTCAACTTTGGAGTCGGTGTGACAACCCAATTGGTAGGCGCATTTACGCCATTCAGCCAATAAACACATCCAGTAGTGCCATGTAAAAATATTATCAAAATATGTATAGTTGATGCAGGCCTGAAAACTCTTAATGGCTTTCCATTTGTGGCAAGATGGCCCAGTGCTAATACGGCCTAGTGCTACTTTTTCCTCGGGTTTTCTTATTACGGATTATTTTTGACCTCTGCTTAAAATAATTCATGACTTTTGAAAAAAAAATATTAAGAGTTATGTTTAGCTCGTAGAAAACAAGTTTCCAACCCCTACCTGGAGCTCACCTGTAAGGTGTGGCGTGCTCGAAATATTTTTTGTCTGAAAGCCAATGAAATTTACTATAGTATAGTGTAATTACATAAACAATTAGATCTACCCAGTAAAAATTTTGTTAAAATAGGTAATTTTGCTGTTCGACTACTTCGTAGTTATTTATTACTTCGCAGGGATGGGTTGCCCATTTTAGGCACTCTCCGTTGCTCGCCGCAGATCGCTCTGGATGTCTGTAATGAGCTGTTGAGTAGCATCCACGAAAGGGCTGCCTGCATTTTCTAGGCCTTTTGGCTTCCATATTTGACGTGGGGACGAAAGCTTAGCCTGTTGTCCAGCATTTGTCGGAACCGGCAGGATCGAATGACTATAGGATATAGCTGCCATAGGAACGATCGGTCGAAAATGTTGTTTAAGTAAGGAAAGCGTTGTTTGTTTTTAATTCTCTCGCTCCCAACCCTCGTATTTATAAGCTTTTATTGATTTCTCTTAGATTTGTCGAAATTGGGCAACTATATAGTATAGCCATACAAAAGATTGGTCTGAAAAAAGTCCTAGTAACAAAAATTGTTTGTCTTCAATGCTATCGCTCCCAAACTTGCTTGTGATCAATATTACATGCTTACACACAATTCTGCCAAGTTCAAGTTCAAGAATCAAATCGGATGTCTATAGCATATAGCTGCTATTGGAACAAATGGTCAAAAAAGTAGTTCTAGTGAGAAAAAAAAATTTTTTTAAAGTATCGTGCTTCAAGGGAATATAAACTTTGGTTGAGCCTAAGTTAGCTGCCCTCAATTTTTTTAATTCCATATGCTCTGTACAGAATTAAAATAATTATATGTGAATAAAAAAATTTCAATGCCCCTCGTGTTTGCCGTCACTTCTATTTACATACATTTCAGAGTTTTATTTAGCATGGTTCAGTTCTTAAAACATTTTATATGCAAATAAAAGTTTTCGGCCTCTCATTAAAATCAAAAGTTTACCAAAAAAGAAAAGAAAAATAAGTATTTATAATGTTGCGCAAAGAGCATTTACGAAATAAGAATCAGCGACTTAAACCGCTGACAGCGGATCTTATACATGATATGTTGGATCATGAGGGTCACGAGTATCAGACTCCGCCAGGATGGAATATAAGCAAAACTGTCGGGGATGCTGCAGTCCGTTCACAGTTACCCATACTGTCACCGGATTTAGTATCATCCACAAGAGGTATGGGGAAAGATTAGTAGATGTAAATGAGTTCTGTAACTTTTTGGCATCTTCCACAGCAAATAGAAATGGCAATGCATCTGCCAGAATATCAGCACTTTTATCGAATGAAGTGACACCCAGCCCAAAACCAAGGAGTGAGAGCATACTAAGTCTGTCGAAAGCTACCAGAATGCGTAAAAAGAAGGTCTTGGCTAAATTAAAATCTTTAGCCAAAACAGAAGAAATTAGCGTGGTTAAACAAAATTCCTCCCCTATACGCTTGAGACAAAAAGTCCGTACCAAATGTGCTCCAGAGTTGGCCAATGGCCAGCTACTGCATCATCTGGATCTACCTTTGGATAACATGCAAAATGGCATTGACAATGTAAAGAATTTGATTAAAAACGAAAGGAATTCTGGACGAAAGACAGCCTCCAGTCGCGAATTCACCGACTTGGTCGATGAGGACGAACAGCTTTCCCCCAATGAGTTAATTTGTATCAAGAAAGTGGCCAGTGGGAAATGCAAACTTTTTAGTTCCAGTTCAGATAGCATTCCTTCAATATCATCGCAAAGTGGGCAGCCACCACGCAATCTCCCCATGGAACACTATAAGAGCATGTGTATGCAACATATCAATTTGACGGTTATACCCAAATCCACAACCTCCTTCAATTTGAATCGCAACAAGTGCTTTAACCACGTTTTGGCCAGCTGTAATGATCATTATGTATCGACTGAAGCAGATCTGAAGAGGGATTATTTGGCTGCAACTTATCTAGCATCTATGTAGTTCAAGGCAGCATCAGTGATAGTGTATATAAAATATTATTTTATTAATGTAGAAATTAAAATGAATGAATTACCGAAATGGTTAATTTTTATATGCTATCGATCTGATTCAGAAATCGGATGACTATCGGTTGGAATATGGGTTTTAGAAGAATCAAATTATGATATTAATGCTTGCGTTCTCAGACTTTGATATTTTGAAACCAGCATTTGCAAAGGTATAAAAACTTTGGCACAGTTGATGTTTTTTTTGCCTTCTCGTTATTTAAAATATGGTAATGACAAGTTGTCTAAAAATTTTAACTCATCTAGAATTAGTATCTCTACTTCTATAAATTGCCCCTCGTGGTTAAAGTTCCAAAAAATTAGCGCCAAGATGTAAACATATCGATTCTAAAGTGTACTAACAAATGGAAGAGGACGAGACGCAGTGTAAAACGCAGTAGTGAACAGACGCTGTAAATAGATAGTAGAAGACAGACAGAATGATTTTAACCCGTAGCGACAAGTCGTGAAAAGATAATCCAGTGTAGAGACATTCTAAATAACAAACCGTGTGTAAATAGTGTATAAATTGAAGAAACAGAAAAACCCCTCGTTTACAATCAAATGGATTTTTATTAAAAAATAGACATTTTTCGTAAGACATATGTAAACTAAGTTCAGATAAAAATTTGGTACGGCACAATATTCGATATAAATAGAACACCTTTTAAAAAACATTCAGATTTCAAAGCAGCTTAAAGTTGTTAAGGCTGCCTTCACACTGTTCGACACATGACCCATGACATTCTAGTTGGCTCGCATTTACGCATGAATTTCTATAAATTTGACAAGATATTCAAATTTAAAACAGAACAAAAAGCAGGACTACTAGACTATCATGTGTCATGTGTCGAACAGTGTGAAGGCAGCCTTACCTAAGAAAATTATTTGGAACTCCACTATCATTTGAGTTAAATAACAAAGTACAAAACACACAGAAAGAATATCTAATCATGTGTGCTTATACTTGGCTACTTTTCGTAGAACATTTTTAAATTTCAAGTGTTGTGTAGCATAAATTCTTGCAGCCACTATGCATTAGAACAAAGCTCAGTATGAAACCAACACAGCTTCACTATAAAAGCTCAAGCCAAAAAGCTTCAAGCTTTGGCCTACATATGAAAAAGCAAGCAAGATATATTCCTAAGTACCTAGCATAAGATTAGCATTAAGATCTCTTCTAACCTATGTACCCGTACCTAGTCCATAAGAACCTATGTAAACCAAATGATATAAATACGGCGCCTGGCGCCTCCGAATAAACATTCAAGGTAAAAACCTCAAACCGCCTTCTAAAGGGTGATTTTTTAAGAGCTATAGGAAAGTTTTAAAAAAAACACATAAAATTTAGAAAAATGCATGAAATCTTTACTTGAATCGATAGTACGGTCTATATAACACAGTGCAACAAATTTCAACTTTTTTAAAAACTACCATGCAACACTATGCGGAATCGATAGTGCTACCCGAACTGAGTAAAATCATTTCAGCGTTTGGCTAGATTGGTAGCACTTTTTTTTTATGGACCCTTAAAGTTTTTGAAATTGGGTGTGATAACAAAAAAAAGGTGTCATCAGATTTGGGAATACAGCTCATTCAGTTTTAGTGATAGCTGCAAACAGTCTTTGGCAAAGTTGTAGCTGACAGTCCGCAGAATATATTTTTCTTACAAAGATTTTCAAAAAAATTATATTTTCCGGGAGTTTTTCTTAAAAAACTTTTTTGAAAAATCGATTTTTTGTACTTTTTCGAGTATAACTTTTAAAAAATCAAAATTTTTGGCATACATTCTTTGGGAAAAATGAACCTTTTGAGATAACAAACATCTGTTCTGAACAAGGTTTTACAATCTGAACACTTCCACATCCTCTAAATCGGCCCCAAAAGTGTGTATATCCAATAAAAATCACTTTTTTGTTATCATTCTTCATTATGTTCTCAAGTTTTTTTTACCAAAATAGCAGCTAATTAATTTTTTAAGCTTTTAGAGCAAAACACTACGTGTTTTACTTGTTGTAGTCCATGAATATAGAAAAAAATAATTTTTGGACGGTTTTTTTTAAATTCTCCAGTTTATCAGCAAAAATGTTGCCAATTTAATACTGTAAAAAATATTTTAACAAACTGAGATCATATTAAAGTTAATATTTAATATTTTTATTTATAATTAATAATAAAATAAAATAAATTATAATAAAATAATAATTAAAAATTAAATAGAAAAAATTAAAATAAAATAAAAAGATTAACTCTAATATGATCTCAGTTTGTTAAAAAATGTATTAGCTTGTTAAAATAATAACATAATTATAATAACAACAATAACAATAACATAATAATATAATAAAATAATAATAAATTGGAGAATTTTCAAAATACCGTCCAAAAAATTATTTTTTTCTTTATTCATGGACTACAACAAGTAAAACGCGTAGTGTTTTGCTCTAAAAGCTTAAAATATTAATTAGCTGCTATTTTGGTAAAAAAAACTTGAGAACATAATGAAGAATGATAACAAAAAAGTGATTTTTATTGGATATACACACTTTTGGGGCCGATTTAGAGGATGTGGAAGTGTTCAGATTGTAAAACCTTGTTCAGAACAGATGTTTGTTATCTCAAAAGCTTTATTTTTCCCAAAGAATGTATGCCAAAAATTTTGATTTTTTAAAAGTTATACTCGAAAAAGTAAAAAAATACGATTTTTCAAAAAAGTTTTTTAAAAAAAACTCCCGGAAATCAAAATTTTTTTGAAAATCTTTGTAAGAAAAATTTATTCAGCGGACTGTCAGCTACAACTTTGCCGAAGACAGTTTGCAGCTATTACTAAAACTGAATGAGCTGTATGCCCAAATCTTATGACACCTTTTTTTTGATATCACACCCAATTTCAAAAACTTTGAGGGTCCATAAAAAAAAAAGTGCTACCAATCTAGCCAAACGCTGAAATGGTTTTACTCAGTTCGGGTAGCACTATCGATTCCACATAGTGGTGCTTGGTAGTTTTTTTGGCTGTTGCACAGTGTAATTTAATGTTTGAAGATTATTTCTTGCAAATGTTCACCGTGACTGCGCCTCAAATGGTCCATCCGCTTAGTCCAATTTTGTCATACTCTTTCCAACATGTTGACTTCCAATGCGTCAATTGAAGCGGTCTTGTCTGTATAGACATGAGCTTTAACATAGCCCCACAAAAAATAGTCTAAGGGGTTAAGTCGCACGATCTAGGCAGCCAACTACGTAAGTTGGTGGTTTAATGTCCAACAATGTAAATTTGGTGCAAAATTTAGTCACAATAGCCCGAATAGCCGCTTCAGTGGGTCGATTAAACTGACCATAAAATGGAGAAGAGCGCGATAAACTTTCTTAACAGAGCACGCATTTTGATAATAAAACTCAATAATTTGCAAGCGTTGTTCGTTTGTAAGACGATTCATGGTTAAATTATAGGCCAAACTGAAGATGTTTGATAGTGAAAGAAAACACCAAGCGTGCGTGAGCTGTTTATACCAGTGTTGCCAAAAAGATAATAGCTAAAAAATCACCCTTTACATGGCGATCCTGCCTTAAACTGGCAAGAGACAACAATTTTTTTAATAAGAAATCCTGCCGTCCTTTGACACACTACAAAAAAAATATCCTGCCAAAACCTCACCGGCACAGGATATGAGCGAGCACCGAACCACTGTGCAGCAGGCGATCGCTAAATGCCCCCAGGCAGGAACTAAGCCCCTCACTATAGAGGAGTACCGGGCAAGAAATCCTGCCCACAGAGCTGCTGAGCGGATTAAGGCCAAGGCGGAAGAAGCCCTCACCCAAATCCCAGCAGTGAGAACCCCGAAAAGGCGCGAGGGAATCAGCGCCAAACTCAGGTGACACCGAGCTGCCCTTCTGGCCAGAGTAAACATCGATCCTCCCCCACCGTGGACAGAAGCCGCCGCCATATGGCTTCAAATTGACAACTTGGAGCAGCAGCAGCAGCCAAGACGATTGAGAGCAATACAAAAAGAAGCCGGTGACAGCAGTGCAGCAGCAGCAAACAACAATATCACAAAACAAAATCAAATAAACAAAAAATAAACAAGAGTGCCTAACGGCAACTTGGCGCTATGGCGATATTCGCCCTCGCAAAATTAATAAGAAAAAAAAATAAAATAAATACATAAACATACATATGTACATACACACATTTATACATACATTAATGCAAACATTTCTACATACATTTATTCATAGACTTAAACACACATTACCACATACATTTTGCAAAAACAAAAAATTTTTACAGCTATTATTAAAATTAATTAAGCAAAGAAAACCCAAAACAAATACTCCATTAACTAATTGTAGTAGGGAAACCAAAACAAAACAAAAAAAAAGAGCTTTCAAACAGAACTGCAGCTTAAGAAACTTTCGGAGCTTAATAATCTTCGCACAGTGGTTAGCGGTCTAACTAAAATGAGTTTAAATAAAATTTATTGAGCAGTGATTAGAAGTCAATGTAAAATTAGTCGAAAATTTTTTGCACTGTGGTTTCAGGTCTAACGAAAAAGAGTAAAATAAAATATATATATATATAAATATAAATATAAAAATTGTTTTCCAAACAACATATGGATTGGACAATTATTCAAGATAAAATTATACCTCACAGAGACAATTTTTTTAAGTCTTACAAATGTCTTAACAAAAGTATTCCAATTAGATCTGTAACCGTGGGAAAACATTTAGAAATATTATTTGAAAACTTTAACAAAATTAGAGAAATATTAATAGCAGACTATACTAAATTCAATACACTACAGGAACTTCAGGCTAATGAAACTTTCTTACTTTTTGGAAATAACTTAGATTATATTACGAACAAACATCAAATAATAGCACTCTTGCCCAGGCAACTGGAGAACCCAGCCAGTTATGAATTTAATCAAATGGAAGGAGAAGCAGAATTAGAAATAGGAAAAGAAGATCAACTACCCATTAACATTGAAAAAAAAAAGAAATCAATATGTCACAAACATTTCTTGAATTTCTGAGCTCAGCCGCAAGGCTTGTTCATGATTTTTATGGAAAGGCTGAAAACCTACAAAGTTTCATTGACTCTCTTGAACTTTTAGATGACATTAAAGGAACACATGAAGCGACAGCCATACGTTTTATTAAAACAAAATTAAAAGGGGACTCAAGAATATTGATTACGAACGAAAATACAATTAGCGACATAGTATTAAAGCTTAAAAGTAATATTGAGGGAGAATCAGTAGGAGTTTTAGAAGCAAAGATGATGAATATGAAACAGTACGGAGAATCAGCTACTGCCTATGCGACAGACCTTGAAATTTTAACAAAAGCTCTCACGCGAGCATACATTTTAGATGAGCTTAAACCTGAAATAGCAAACAGTATTTGTTTTATTTTGTGCTACTCAGACAGCTGTAAGAGCAATTACCCACAATTGCACAATTGAAAAAGTCAAATCAATAATGGAAGCCGGCCAATTTAGTAACATGAATGAAGTTACTTCTAAATTTGTCAGAAGTTGCGCAGACGCAACTGGCCAAAACAACACAATTCTCTTTACAAGACAAAACTTCAACAACCCCAACAGGCAAAATAATCAATGGCAATACAACAACAATGGTCAAGGAAACTGGAATAACTGAAACAATGGTTATACCAGAAACAATGATAATTACAGATACAACAATAACCAAAACAGAAATAACAATATAAGAGTAGCAACTGAAAATAGTCAACAGGAAAACTCCGAACGTCCTCTGAATTCAAATTAAGTACACTAAAAATATATACTCTAAGTCTAAACAACAATAGTTTCTTTTCATAAACCTTAAAACAAAATTACTTCAATTTCTTCTAGACACAGGTGCGGATATCTGCTTGATAAAAAAAAGTAAACTAATTAATCCAACATATATAAACTCAACAAAATACACCAGCTTAAATGGGATATGTCAGGAAAGTGTTCAATCAATAGGAGAAATTGCATTAAACTTAGAAATCGAAAACTTTTCAATACAGCATAAGTTCCAAATTGTCAAAGATGATTTTCCTATTAAATGTGATTGAATAACTGGACTTGACTTCATTAAAACCTTGAATTGCAAACGTGATTATGCACAACATCAACATCTATTCACATTACGACCAAACTTTCTAAGTCAAAATTTAACTATCCCCGCTACAACAGGCTCACAAACAGGTATTTTCACAATCCCATCTAGGTCAGAAGTTATTCGACCAATACAAATCAATAGTAATGATGACGATTCTTTAATCCCGAACCAAAAAATTCAATCAGGTGTGTTCATTGCAAACACGATAGTCTCAAAAAACAGCCCATTTGTCAGATTGATTAATACGAATACAGTGGAAGCAATAATCAACAAAACTAATATTCAAACTGAAAAGCTATCAGACTATGCAATTTTCGAAATACCCACAAACATTAAAAACCATAAAACAAATGTCTTGGAAAAGCTTAGTAAAGAACAACTACATAGCTTATGTTCTGAGTTTAACGATATATTTGCAACAGAATCCGAGAAAATTTCGTCCAATAACTTCTACAAGCAACAAGTAAGGCCGTTGCAGTCGGGAGAAGCCCGACTTCATAATACAATTGACAATCACACACACATACACAAACGCACGCAAACACATTTAAGGGTACTGTATACCTTCAGGTGTCATTTTTTAAAGGTTTACAAAAAATTAGATTACTCAAAAACTATAAGTGGTATTAAGAAGCGGATTTTTTCATTGGATAGGTAATCGGTTAAACTTTAATTTAGTAATTTTTGTTGTTGATGTTGTACCTACGGTTGTTGTTGTATTTTTGTTCAAAGTTAACCAAAATTTTAAAACATAGGCCCATGGTTGCAAAAATTTTTTGAGAACGGATGATCTGAATTTAAAACTGAAGACAGGGTTTTGTTAAGAATTAATGTAATTCTGGTGTGAACTAGGATATTTTGGATCGGTCAATAAATAACGTAGTTATGGGGTTTCAAAGTCAAAATTTCGAAAATCGACTATTTTTTCCCACTGTATTGGTCCTAGCTCCGCTATTTGTTGACCGATCAAAAATATCCTAGTTCACACCAGAATGGTGGGTATTAGGAGTAATTTAAGGGAAAGAATTTGAAAATCGGTCAACAGGTACTCTTTGCAAATCTTTGCAACCATTTTGGAAAAAGTGGTTCCGAGATAATCGCATTTAAAGATTCGACATCTGTTTTCGATGAAATAAAAATCGTTTTCAATAATTGTATAAATCGGATTTGGTGCATTTGGGTGTTAACTAAATCGGTTAAGCAGTTCTCCAGAAATTTGAGTCAAAGTGCGTCAAGACATGGTAAAAAATAAAATCTCAAAAAATTTCCAAGTAAAATTTTTTTTTTCAAAAATTTTTTTTCCATATTATCGAACATTTTATAAATATTTATAAAGTTTTTGACCAAAATACGGAAAAAAATACGAATTTCTAAAAATACGAGGATCGATAAAAACCATTTTCATATAAAAGGGTCGGAAAAAATAATTCTTTTTGTTTATATCTTTAAAACTGAGTTTCGGATCGGCTTGAACGTTTTGCAGGATGTTTATAAGATCCTAATAGAACGTTTAAGCAAATAAAAAAAAAAATTAAAAAAAAATTTTTCTGAAGGTATACAGTACCCTTAAGCAAACAACCCCAGTCGGACTTTGCAGCATGTGCTTACCAAAATAAGTACATTTGGTGGCATGAAATTTCAGGAAATTAGTCACTACATAATTTGTTGGCACGAAATTTGCCCATTTATCATCATGAAAAACTCACACTTTTTTTCTCAGGTATTCGTAAGGCTAAAAGTCGGCCTATCGTGAAACGGTTCGGTCTCTCTTAGTCGTTGGATTGTCGGATGGAAGTCAGCTCCGAACGCTTGGCGAACTTTGACCAAACGAGAGAGAGAAAAGCGGAAAAAATTCTTAAGTCAGGGAGATTTCGGCTTATGCAGAAATAAGACGTGTTCCCAGAGAATATATACAAAATTTGTTCAATTAAAAAATGCGCAATATATTGTTGGTGAGTATCGAATTAAGTTACATCTACGGACTCAATAGCACTAAAGTATTATAATTATCATTAATTTGTCATTATTAATCAACTTTATTACTTAAAACTGGTATTCCTGCAGAAACAATAAGCAACAACACTTTTAAAGGCCAATTCACTAACAATCATCCCTACCATTAGCAACCAAAGGCATCATGGCGAACATCAATAATAATAATAGAAATAAACAATAATTGTTGTTGGTTTGTATATTAAATTATTTGTTAATAGAAATTGCAAATACTCAAATGTAGTTAAGTTGATTATGGGGGTCGACATTTTACTCAAAGGCATGCAAAAAACATGAATTCATAAGCTTACGGACAGGTCTTCCTCCCTACGATATACAAAGTCAGTGCATCTGCAGTACTGAGTTCGTAAGGAGAAACGCGGAACCCGAAGGCTGGTGCGTGACTTCACCCAAACGCCCAGTCGGACTTGGATGCATGACAGATGTCCATATTTTATGCCAACTTGTCACGTCAGAAGGTATGAGAAAATTTGAAGGTTCCGTTTCGTTTGTCTTAAGAAACGCCGTGAAACTCAGGGGTTGTTGTTGTAACCGTTAACCGTTTGGGTGACGTCATGCGGCAGCCTTCGGGTTCCGCGTTTGTTCTTACTAACTGGGGAATTTGCAAATGTGAAACAAACTTGATCTGCTTACGGTATATGTATATGGGAAAAATTCCTAATGAAAACAGATCATCAACTACTTAATTATCTTTTTTGTTTAAAAAACCCCGTATCCAAACTCCTACGCATGAGGTTAGACTTAGAGGAATTTGACTTTACAATTGAATATATCAGAGGACGTGAAAATTAAACAGCAGACGCTTTATAGAGAATTGAATTTAAAGACATCAAAGAATTGTCTAATTACAATATATTAAAAGTAACCACAAGATCAGACACGAAAAAAAATACAATCACTGACAAACAAAACAACCAACGGACAAAAGAAAAGACACCAATGATTTACGAGGCAATAAACTTTTGTGATGCCAAAAAACATATAAAATTAAAATTGAAAAATCAAAAATTCACATTTTGAAAAGGAAAATCAGGGGTAACAGCTTTTGCAGTTAATGATTTATTCATTAATGGAATACTCGATCTAGATCGATTCTTTCCAAGGCTTGAACAAGAAGCCGGTGAATGAGACATATTGCAAATAGCTCCATTAGATGAATTATTCAGTATGGTTTCAGTAAACGAATTAAAGAACAAAGGGAATAAACATTTAAAGAAATTAAAAATTACTATACTGCCATAATCAACAATTTTAAGAGAAAATGATGTTGAAATTAAAAATATATTAAAAAAGTATCATGATAATCCAATATCAGGCGGACACTGTGGAATATCAAGAATGTTAAGGAAGATAAAAAGAAAATATTATTGGAAAAGTATGACAAGACAGGTAACAAGTTACGTAAAATCGTGTGAAAAATGCAAGCTAGCTAAAATTACCAGACAAAATAAAACCCCGATGAAATTGACACCAACTCCTGCAACAGCTTTTGTTATAGTTTACACCAGGGGTGCCCAGAACGAGCTTACCCGCGCGCCAGAACAATACACATACGCCAAATATATTTCAAGCAATAACAACAAAATGAGATTGAGAGAGAGAACCGATTCTTGTTTTTGTGTATGTGTGGTCGTTGCTACGCAAATCATACTCGATAGCGCGACAAGTGTTCAGCCGTACGCATAAGCAATTTGTTGTTGGGTTCGAGTTTGCGAGAGACATAGGAGAGAGAGAAGAGAGACACATATGATGTTGTTGTTGCAGGTCAGAGCGCGACAACAACAAAACACAGAGCAGGAATAAGAATTGTTTTTGTTTTTTGCTGGCTTATGGCATGCGCAAATCGAATGCGCGCAGGCTATTCCTTTGCGTAGAACAACAACACATGCGTGTCATGCGCAATAGGCATGGGCGCCCCTGATTTACACTATTGGTCCGTTACCGAGAACAGAAAACGGAAACGAGTACGCTGTTACAATGATATCGCTCACTTACTTCAATACTGGCATAACTCAAAAAATACGATTTTTGACTTAATGATGCAGAAATGTGCGCGCTCTTCTGTACTATTTTATGCAAAAATTTTCGTATTGCTATCTCTTCTACTTTCCATGTGAGATAAGAATATGTCGCAATATCATTTTCCAGGTTCATTTTCATGTTGATGCAAGAATCGCCATATCTTAGTTGTCCTGAGGTCGATATTGACCAAACATACTTCGTCTTTCAGTTAAAACATCATATTTCCAATGTTTATTAATAAGCATTCTAAATTTATAATATTTTACTTAATTAAGTTGAAACTAAAAGAACCATTTTATTTAGGTTAAATCAAAGATTTATTTATATTATAGATGACGCATGTGAAACTAAAAACGAGTCTTTTTGGGAGCTGACATTGGATGTTAATTTTTGCATTTCGCTGCTTTTACGAGGATGCGTATACCGAAACTTAGCTATACGTTTTCTAAATTAGCTATTCTGCTAAGAGCAAAAATTTATTATTTTGAGTTATGCCAGTATTGAAGTAAGTGAGCGATATGTGATTTGACCAAATACCTTATTACGGCACCAATACCGAACAAAAGCGCAAAAACCGTTGCAAAAGCAATATTTGAAAAATGCATTTTGATATCCGGTCCGATGAAGACTCTTATCACAGACATGGGAACAGAATACATGAACTCAATACTGACGGAATTATGCAAAAACTTTAAAATTGAACAAATTAATTCAACTGCCCATCATCATCATACAATAGGAACAATCGAGCGAAATCACAGAACATTCAACGAGTAAAAAAATTAAATAAAAATAAAACACTAATTGTAAACCTAGACAGAGTAAAAGATCAAACTTGTTTTAATATAAAGATCTCTTATCTTTAACAAAAAAAAAAGATATAGGGCAACAGAGCGTAACCCTTTGGCTACGTGAATCCCAGCCTAGGCTGAGATGTATAATTCCGTTTAAATTATAGAAAACATTTAGAAAAAAAAGAACAATAAATTACACTGGCCAACAGCCATTTTGGTCCAGCCTTATTGATAACGAATTCTGATCCAGTTTTCTTCACTGATTCCAAGACTGGTCTCGGTATTTCTCCATCAGCTCTTGTTTTCAAGATATCGCGGAAAATCCATTTTGCAGTATTTTAGGCGTTTAAAAAATTATGGAGGTTACACCGAGCAACAATATCTGTATTTATGAGCTCTATGCGACAGTATACATATTGAGGTCGCCAAAAAAAATTAACGGAGCAGCATCAGAAAACCCAAAAGCGCATAAATTGGCCTTTGAAGAGAAATATTCATCAAATTATAGCAAATTTTTCAAACTTAATCGCCGTGTACCAGCCATTTGGGGTGCTTGCATTTTAATGAAAACCACTTTGGCATGCAGCCCAATGGTTCTTCTAATTTCACAAATTTTGTTGCATTTAAATCTTCTTGATGGACAAAGTTACAAGCGTTTAATCCCGAAAAAATGAATTAAAATTTATGGCAGGATAACTAGATTGATACACAAAATGTGTATAGGAAATTTTAAAAGACGACTTGATCTAACATAGTCCATACATTAATTGCCAGGCAAATGTACAATAACATTCAATCAGTACTAGATTCAAACAATTTTCCCCAAATTCACATTTGCTTAACCTCCGAGAATAACATTAAAATTAAATGAATTGGGCTACAAAAGAGCCAAATGTGTTCCGCACTCACTATAATCTACGAATTAAGCCCCTTGTAACTGTTATGATTTTACAATTTTCAACAAATGCCTAGCGGAAAGAGATTGTAGTAAAGACTCTTTCTATGAACCGAATGTATATTTCGAGGAAGTTGACCATTCTTATTATTTGGAGGAATGCTCATTCATGCAAGGTAGTGCAAAAACTCGCTCCATTTCGCAAGCGAATAACTTTGTGAATCTGTCACGTCATTTAACGAATGTTTCATGGGAAGACTTCTTAATTGAATTATGTAAAAAAATTTCCACAAATTAAGGTAATGTTTGGTTTTCAATTGTAGCGTCGCCCTATTTTTTACTATTTTTTTCTACAGTGGACTGCAAACTAAATTGAATTTTTTCCATGATTCTGTTTCGGGACATTAAGGCACCAACTAACTAATAACTAACCAATTTTTCTTTTTACGTTTGCCCTTGACATAACGGTGACTTCCGAAAAACTGCGATCCATCAATACACCAGTTTTCAAAAGAACTTTTTCAACACCCCAAGCACTAACACATTTTGTATTTTTATACTCTGTACCGAAGGTACATAGAGTATATTAAGTTTGTGCAAAAGTATGTAACAGAGAGAAGGAATCATTTCCGACCCTATAAAGTATATATATTCTTGATCAGCATCAACAGCCGAGTCGATATAGCCATGTCCGTCTGTCCGTCTGTCCGTCTGTCCGTCCGTCTGTCCGTCCGTCTGTCCGTCCGTCCGTATGAACAAACAGATCTCAGAGATGGTAAGAGATAGAGGTTTGACATATATGGGACAAATGTTTCTTATAGCTGCAGGCAGATCAAGTTTATTTTCAATTTTGGCCACGCCCCCTCCCGCCCCCGCAATTTTGAAAAAACGTCATATCTTCCACAGTTTTGTAGATAGATGGTTCGTACCTTCTAGAGATAGTTAGTAATTGTCAAAATGTATCGATTTGCTGAAGAAATGATAAAGATCGGATTAACGGTTCTCAAGTTATAAGCAAAAAAGTGAACAAAGCTCCCCCCGCCTCCCCCCCTCCCACCCTTTCACAACCAACACCGCACACGCTTAGAGAGAGAGAGAGCGAGAGAGAGAGAGAGAGAAAGAGACTGAGATAGAGAGAGACACAGCAGCAGTACTGCATTAAGCTCCTACTCCAGGTACAGAGTATGTTATAGTCGGGCTTGACCGACTTTCTCACTTGTTTTTTAATGAATTGTGCAACCAAATACAAAAAAACACATTATGAAGTTTTTATGCAGATGTGGCAATAAATAAAAAGCAAGTTGTTGGAAAATTAGTTTTTTGGTTTTTTTTTTTACTTTTTATTACAATGATATCTGCACTTTCTAATTTGTTAGCAGTCAGAACTGGTATGACAAAATCCGTTATTTTGGCCCGTTAACACTTTCGCTTGACGGTTCCCGGATAATAATGCCAAGCTCCTGGAGGCATGAGCAAGGCCATATGACGCTTTGGTTACAGCCTTGTTAATATAAAAGCCATGGCAGAGCTCTTTCTCCAAAGGCACATCTTCGTCTCGCTGTGGGACGTTAAAATTTCATTCTTGTGAAATGTGCACTGGATAAGCACACTGCAAGCATCCGAAGTCACTCCAGTAATAGACAAGCATCTATAGTTTAGATAAATATGGATTAGTCACAAGAGGCTTAATCCATAGATTATAGCCCAATTCATATAATTTTAATGTTATTCTCGCAAGGTTAAGCAAATATGGATTTGGGGAAAATTGTTTGAATCTAGTACTGATTGAATGTTATTGTACATTTGCTTGACAATTTATGTAAGGACTATGTTAGATCAAGTAGTCTTTTAATATTTCCTATACACATTTTGTGTATCAATCTAGTTATCCTGCCATAAATTTTAATTCATTTTTTCGGGATTAACCGCTTGTAACTTTGTCCATCGATAAGATTTAAATGCAACAAAATTTGTGAAATTAGAAGAACCATTGGGCTGCATGCTAAAGTGGTTTTCATTAAAATGCAAGCACCCCAAATGGCTGGTACACGGCGATTAAGTTTGAAAATTTTGCTATAATTTGATGAAAATTTCTCTTCAAAGGCCAATTTAGGCGCTTTTGGGTTTGCTGATGATGCTCCATTGATTTTTTTAGGCGACCTTAATATGTATACTGTCGCATAGAGCTCATAAATACAGATATTGTTGCTAGGTGTCACCTCCATAATTTTTTAAACGCCAAAAATACTGCAAAATGGATTTTCCGCGATATCTTGAAAACAAGAGCTGATGGAGAAATACCGAAACCAGTTTTGGAATCAGTGCACAAAACGGGATCAGAATTTAATACAAATTGGGCTGGACCTCACAAAAGTGGTCATTTTGTTGGCCTGTGTTATTCTTTTTTTTTTGCGAAAAAAGAAGATGTAGCATAAATTATTGCAGCCGCTATGCATTAGAACAAAGCTCAGTATGAAACCAAAACAGCTTTACTATAAAAGCTGAAGCCAAAAAGCCTTACGCCAAAAAGCAAGCAAGATATATTCCTAAGTACCGTAATTAAGCCTAGTATAAGATTAGCATTAAGATCTCTTCTAACCCATGTACCTATACCTAGTCCATAAGAACCTATGTAAACCAAACGATATAAATACGGCGCCTGGCGCCTTCCGAATAAACGTTAAAGGTAAAAACCTCAAACCGCCTTCTACAGTTGTTTTCGGGCTAAATTTTACATTGATTTTGTTGGCTGATTTACATTAATATAATTTGCATATTTATGTGTTTGTTATAGCTGGTAATGATTAGATGTGGTGGTATATGTTTGCGGTTTTTAAATAGTTCAGGATTTCGGTTATGTTTAGGGGTGAGGGATTGGAAAGAAGTTGGAGTGGGTTATTGTTGCCGAAGATAGATTCTCTGCGTGTAGTTTGTGATGGACAGATACTTAGTAAGTGTTCTATCGATGTTAGGCTCTGTTTGTAGCAAAGGTTGCAGGTGTTTGGACTTTTATCTAAGTAATATTGGTGGGTCATTTTTGTTAGGCCTAATCTTAAACTGGTTATTTTAATTTGATCAAGACGGGTTAGTTGTCCGATGTGTTTGGAAAAACTAAAGCTGTTTAGTTTGTTTGAGTTGATTATTTGGTACCAGTTCGATGTTTCGCGTATGTAAACTTGGATTTTGGTGAAGTGATTCGATTTTTTAATATTTTTAAATGTTCTGTACGTTGCTGTGTTGTCTGCAAAGTCATTTCCCTTTATTTCCACATGTCCTGGTATCTAGACAATTTTAAACTTGGGTTTTTGCTTTATTAAAGTATTGCGGGCTATTATTGAGTAGTGCTCCGAATTGTTGGTAGCGGCGGATAGCGAGTCAGAGCAAATGCACTAATTGCTTTGTTTGCTTTTAAGTGTCTCTAGGGCTGTTGCATTTGTATACGATAGCCAAAATGTTATCGATAGAAAAGGGTCATGGAGCAGTCAAATTTTTCGTAGGTGGCAACGCTGTAGAGCGTAGTAGCAAGGTGGCGCCCTCTGGGGAACTAAGATGAAGGGCTTGAGCCGTTAGGCTTATCCCAATTGTGGAGTAAGGGGGAGAGGCGAAGTGGGCTTCCAATATAAGCTCGCTCATCTCACAGGCTGTCCAGTGGAGAGTGGTTAAAACGGCCAATGACCCCACATAGAAACCAAAAAGATATGACTTTGAGGTAGGTAAGGCTTAGGCAAGGGCGTAGCCAGCTTTCCGAAAAGGTGGGGGCAGCTGTGTCTGAACGATTTTTAAATATTTCATTAATTATATTTTTGAACATTAATTAATTAGATGATGATGCATTTGATATGAAATGAAAATCATTCTTCAAAATAATGGCGAAAAACTTAAAGTTATAATTGAAAAAGTGAATTTTCCAGGGCAAAATCTGTGATTAAGGGGGGGGCAGCTGCCCCCGACGAGGAAACCGTCTGCTGAAATTATAACGTGAGTCCGTTCCAACGCCGGCTTCGCCGAGTAACCTGAGCTTCCTTGCGAGAAAACGCCGCTGGTGAAGCCTGGAAAGAAAAACAAAGAAATTAGATATTAAAACAAGTGAGAAAGTCGGTCACTTGGTACTCTGTACCAAGAGCAGGAGCTGAATGCAACGTTTCTGCTGCGCTCATCTCTAAGTTTCTCTCTCTCTCCCTCTCTCTTTCACTCACACGTTGTTGAATAAAAATGCGGTGTTGGTTATGAGCGCGTGGGAGGAGGTGGGGGAGTCGGGAATTAATTTTTGGTCATAACTTAAGAACCGCTCATCCGATCTTTATCATTTCTTCAGCAAATCGATACATTTTGCTAAATACTAACTATCTCTAAAAGGTACGAACTATCTCTTCAAAACTGTAGGAGATATCACGTTTTTTCCAAATTGCGGGGGCGGGAGGGGGCGTGGCAAAAATTGAAAATAAACTTGATCTGCCGGCAGCTATAAGAAGCATATGTCCAATACACGTCAAACCTCTATCTCCTACCATCTCCGAGATCTGTTTGTTCATACTTACGGACGGACGGACGGACGGACGGACGGACGGACGGACGGACAGACGGACGGACATGGCTATATCGACTCGGCTGTTGATGCTGATCAAGAATATATATACTTTATAAGGTCGGAAATGATTCCTTCTTCCTGTTACATACTTTTGCACAAACTTAATATACTCTGTGTACCAGTCGGTTGCAGATCGTTGAGGTGAACGGACGTGTTTTTGTGCGCGCTCTTAAAATTTCTTCGAATTTTGTTTTGACTGCTCAGCGGAGCCCCCGTATTTTTGCGATAAGACTTCGCTGTTGGGCTTGTGGGCGATCTTGTCGGTAGGGCGGCAACTGGAGCTGCCGGTTCAGCTGAGGCGCAGGGTGTACCACGTGTTGTGGAGCGCAAGGTGCCGATGAAGCAGAGTGGGCGGGCTCCACTTGCCAAGATGAAGGCCATCAGCCAAGGCGTGCTAAAGTTGGCATTAGGGAGTGGACTAGAGCAGATGCTGGTTTGTAGTCTTTCTGACTATACAAGCCAGTATGAGGAGATGATTTTTTCGCTAATTGCGGAAAATGAGCGCCTGAAAGGGCGTTTGGAGGCCGGCCCTTGTGTCGCTAATGGCCATGCGGTGCATGGCCAGGGCAGCCAAGCGCAGCTTCCGCCGGTGGGTGTGCCCAGGGTTGGTTCTGTAGTGGCACCGCCACCACCTCTGGAGATGCCTCGGCCAGTTGAGACCTGGGCCTGTGTTGTCCAAAGCAGCAATGCGGCGGAAAACGGAAAGGCCGTGGTCGAAAAGGTGGTGAAGGAGGTGGGACCAACTCTGGGGGTTCGCGTCCATGAGGTGAAGCCGCTGCGGGACGGTGGGGCAGCGGAGCGGAAGCGTATCGTGGACAACACGAAGTTTAAAGATGTAGGTTTAGAGGTTAGGGCGAACGAACAGCTAGGGCCAAAGGTGGTTGTCATGGGCGTTAATTTGCAGATTACTTCTGACGAGTTCATGAATAATCTTTTTGAAATGAACTTGAAAGACAAAATGTCTTACGAGGCCTTTAGTAAAGGCGTCAGGCTGGTCACCAAGCCCTGGGCTGGAGCCATCGACACGACGACAAACGTCGTCCTGGAGGGTGCTGGCTCTGCCATGCAGACTCTATTGGACGCCGGGCGTTGTTACGTGAAGTGGTTTTCGTTTAGAGTTAGGAGCTTCGATCCGGTTGTGGGCTGCCTGAGTTTTGACCACAAGGTCGCTCAGTGCAAGGCTACGCAGGACGCTTGTCGTCGTTGTTGTCAGCCGGGGCACCGTGCAGCACATTGCAGCAATGCGATGTTCTGTCGGATGTGCGATTTCCGTGGCAAGCCGTCTGGGCATCTTATGATGTCTGATGCTTGCCCGGGATACAAAGCGATAGTTGCCCGAGCGAATGCTCGCCATTAAAATGGCTTGCATTCTTCTTCAGTTGAACTGTCAGAGGTCGTATGCAGCAATGTGTGAGTTAGGTGAAATGTTGTGTGAGTGAGGCAGTTCAGTGGCCCTGCTTCAGGAACCCTACGCAACCAATGGTTGTGTACGTGGATTGCCCGCACGTATGCGGGTATTTTCTGATAGCACGGCCAACTCTTCTGTAGTGGTGAATGATGTCAGCATTGAGTGCACTTTAGTGAGCTCGTCTGATTGGGGTGTGTGTGGCAGTTTTGGTAGGATTTTTGTAGCTAGCGAGTATTGCAAGTTCGGGGAACCCCTCGAACCGTATATCGCGTACATGGATGAGGTGCTACTACTGGATAGTAGCGTACCAGTCATCCTTGGTATTGACGCGAACGCGTCATCTCCTTTGTGGTTCAGCAAAATATCCAGACAAGCGTCTGGGTATTCGAGCTACGTAAGGGGTGAGACGCTGGCCGAATGGGCTGTGTCCCAGGATGTTCGGGTACTAAACGAACCCAGTGAGTGGTACACGTTTGATAGTCAGGTGGAAAAAAGTGACATTGATGTCACTTTTGTGAATGAGGCAGCAATGAGAGTGTTTGAATTCTCATGGAATGTTTTGGGTGGGTTTGGTGTGAGTGATCATAGTCCAATTGAGATTATGGTCACCCATACTCCCATTTTGCGTGAAAGTGTTGTAGGCTATGGGTGGCGCACTTGTGGTGTGAATTGGGCCCCTTACAGGGTTCTTGTGAGAGAGGCAACGCAAGTTCCGCTTAGCACCTTCTGTGCTATGAGTGTGGATGAGCAGGTCGAGTGTGTAAATGGGTGGGTGACTGGTGTGAATGACCACTTGTTTGAGAGGCAAGGCAAATCTCAAACGTGTTAGGTGGTGGACGAGTGAATTGAGTGCAAAGCGGTGTTTGGTTCGGTCTCAGCGAAAGCGATTCCAAAGGGCCAGATCTTCCAATGCTGAGAATGTGGCTCAGCTCAGGGGGGAATATAGTCGTAGTATGAACGAGTACAAGCAAATGATTGTAAATGTGAAAGAGGCTGAGTGGCGTTCATTTTCAGAGCGCAATAAGGTCGACCCCTGGGGTCGTGCTTATAAAATAATAAGAGGTAGAGGTAGGGAAACGAGTGTGTGTGGCCTCCAGGTCAATGGCACACAGCTAACGGCCTGGAAGGATTGTATGAGTGCGTTATTGAATGAGTTTTTCCCAAGGGCGGAGCAGCAGGATTCGCCACCTAGTGTGGTGGATCCTGTTGATCCACTCTTGGCGAGTGAATTAGAGTGGGCTTTTTCGAGGTTAAAGTCGAGAAAGTCCCCTGGTATGGATGGATTTACCGGAGAAATGTGTAAATGTATATGGAAGTCTATTCCAGAATACGTGGACGCACTATTTGGTAAATGTGTGGACGAGGGATACTTCCCCTGGAAGTGGAAATGTGCAAAGGTGATTGTGCTCCTGAAGTCTCCCGATAGGGTGAGGAGTAATCCTCGATCCTTTCGTGGAATTAGTCTAATTCCAGTTCTTGGAAAAGTTCTGGAAAGAGTACTAGTGGAGAGGCTCCAGGAGAGAGTGAACGACCAAATGTCTGATAGGCAATTCGGTTTTAGGCAGGGTAGATGTGTGGAGGATGCCTGGAGGTATGTTAGTGGCTAGCACTTCAAGGTATGTTTTAGGAGTTTTTGTGGATTTTAAGGGTGCGTTCAATTATCTGAGCTGGGATAGTGTGCTTAGGAGGTTGGCTGAATGTGGCTGCCGAGAACTGGCTCTTTGGAAGAGTTATTTCTCTGGTAGACGTGCGTGTGCTGTTGGTTTGAGCGATTCTGTTAGTGTGGATGTGCTTCGTAGTTGTCCGCAAGGCTCCATTTGTGGTCCATTTATATGGAAACTAATGATGGACACCTTGCTATTGCAACTCGAACAAGTATACAAGTGTTGTGCGTATGCTGAAGATCTGCTCATCTTAATTGAGGGGCAGTCGCGGGCTGAGATAGAGGCAAGTGCAGGGGCGTGCTTGCGCACTGTTTGCGATTGGGGCAACAGTGTTGGCGTCAGCCTAGCATTGGATAAGACGGTGTCAATGTTGCTGAAAGGCAAGTTGTCACCAAGTCGGCCTCCAACGATAAGACTAGATGACTTCAGCTTGAGGTATGCATTGGAGGTTAAATACCTCGGCATTACTATCAGCGAAAGGATGAGTTTTACTCCTCATTTCGCCTATCTCAGATATAGGCTGATTGGTGTGGTTGGACAAGTGCGTCGAATTTTGCGGAATGAGTGGGGCCTCAGCAGGCGTTCTGTTCGAGCCATTTATAGTGGTCTGTTTGTTGCTTGCGCAGCATTTGGGTCATCTGTTTGGTATAGAGCAGTGTCGACTGCTGTTGGTAGAAAGAAAGTGCTGGCTTGCCAGAGAGTGATTTTGTTAGGTTGTTTGCCTGTGTGCCGCACTGTCTCTACTGAGGCAATGCAGGTACTGTTAGGAGTAGCCCCTCTTGACCTGGAGGTACGGCGTAGGGCCATACTCTCCAAAATCAGGAGGCGGCTGCCATTGTTGTAGAATGAATGGTTAGCTGATTGGGACGTAGAGAGCTTAGGGCTTAGTGAATGCAAAAGTGTGTTAATGGAATATGTTGTGTCTGACTGGCAAGTCAGATGGGACAGTAGTATAAATGGTAGGACAACTTACGAATTCATTCGTGATGTCACGTTTGTGAGCGATCGGCCAGACTTTGGTTTCAACCTTAGCTCTGGGTTCCTTTTGACTGGTCACGGCTCCCTCAATGCATTCTTGCATAGGAGGTGCCTAAGTGAGAGTCCGAAATGCCCTTGTGGCTCGAGCGAGGAGACATGGAAACATGTTCTCTGTGAGTGTCCGATGTATGAAGGTCTCAGAGATTTTTGTGCGTTAGGTGTGGTTAGGGTTAGTGGTGGGTTTGACGTAAGTCAAGTGCTCTCTACTAGAGATGGGGTCGATAGGTTGAATGAGTTTGGGAGGGCTGCGTTTTCTGTAAGTCGTCTGGCAGTTCAGATCGAGGACTCAGTATGATTGTGCGTGTGTGAGTGAGGTGTAGGTGTTTTGAATGAAGATGGATGATTATTTTAGATAGGTTAGATAGTTTAGTTCCGTGTTGTCCATAGGTAGGGTTAAATGGGGCCACCAGTCCCCAAGCTGCATGGAGCTAATACTGGAAGTGTGCTTTTGGTACACGAACCTGACCAGAGGTTTTTCTGGTACCACAGTCGCTCGGGGATCACAGGGACGGTTTCAACTCCCTGCCCTTGCGGAAGCCCTTAGGGGTATTGGGGACATAAGCTGTCTGCAGTTTACTGCAGTTTGATCACTGATCAATGATAATAAGCCGCTTCTGCGGAAGAGGAAGGAATAGTCCTCGCTCCCAAAAGTGAGAATGCCATGACCATGATAGTGGTGTATACTGTTCCATCTGTGAGTTGGCGTTTGCCAGCTTACGATCTATTCCTAACAGCTTTGTCTTATCTTTTCCTTGGGCCACCAACCCGTAACTGCTTTGGAGTTTAAATTGGTAGTGTCCTTGCAGGCACGAAGCTTGACCGGAAGCTTAATTCTTGTACCACGGGAGCCAGAGCCCGCGGAACTGGTTCCGTCTGGCTGTGGTGCGGCCCCTCGGGGAGTATCGTGGTGGTTGTGGTTTAACACCCAAATGCGGGTAGAGTCTCTTCGGGGCTCGACTTGGAATGCGTTTCAACCGGGTGCCGTGACCCAGAGATCGGAAGAGGTTTTAGATAGGCCTCGCTCCTCACCAAGGAGGGAGTCACGACCATGCAGTAGTGGCTCTAATTGGTACCTTTGGGCTCTCTAAGTCCATTGGGACGTTGGTTGACGTTATCAACCATGTGCTCGGCACCGTGGGATAAAGCCATTGCGGCAGGTGCTCACGTTAAACCCACTTTGACTTTAATACTCTGTGTACCTTTGGTACAGAGTATAAAAAGGAGATTTCATAGTATTTTGTTGGTGAAACAAAGTTAAACTCAGCCCTTACCTTACACATATTCAAGTAGTTTAAAAGTCCTTCCCTCTGTTGAATGTGAGCGTCGTCCCCCGAGTGCCTAAAAGAAATAAAAAGTTTGAGAATTAATTAACATTTTGATAGTCCGGTGACGCATGCAAGCGAATTTGATAATTTAAATATACATTTTTTTCAACCCGGAAAGCCAATGGCACATAAAACAAATAAATACATATTAAAAATGTAAATGTTCCTCTCCTTTTTCTTGCTGAAAGAGCTCTTGAGTAGAGGTGGAGAACTATCGATAGCACTATCGACACTATCGATGGTTGGGCGCTATCGAGCCGCCATCGATGGCAGACCTGCACTCTCGATTGCAACCAAGCACCATCGATAGTGCAATTGATAGTTATGCATTGTCACCGATAATGCCAGTTCAATGCTGAAAGCATGTGAATTATTAAAAATACGGAATCTTCCATGCTTTGCTCATACGCTGAATCTGGTGGTGGAAGATGGGCTAAAGTTCGAGAAAGATGAAGCAATGAAAGCTTTGTTTAATAAGTGCAAAACAATTGTTACATTTTTTAAGAAAAGCACCATAGCAGGCGAAAAATTAAAAATGGTTCAAGAAAAATTTTCATGTACGCTTTTACAAGAAACGCCAACAAGGTGGAACAGTTTTTATTCAATGGTTGAGCGTTTAATTAGTACAAATGATGCCATTGCTCAGGTATTACTGTCAACGACCAATGCACCACAACCATTTAGTGCAGAAGAAATTAATATATTAAAGGATATTGTTAAAATATTGGCTTTGTTTTATCAATCGAGCGAAAAAATATCTGGCGGTAAATATGTGACAATTTCTTTAATAATACCGATGGCATATGGACTCCACCGCAAAGTTCAAAGTCTGACACCACAATCAGAAACAACGAAAGGAAAAATTATGCAAAACGCTCTATTGGAATCGATAGTAAAACGGCTTTCTATTTATGAGCAATGGACAACCACCAAGATAGCTACAATATTGGATCCACGATTTAAAAGGAGCGGCTTTCAATACAACTTAAATGCAGAGCAAGCATCAGCATTATTTGAGAATGAGTTAATGAGCTTGTCTAAAAAAGAAACACCAACTAATATTCACTTGCCGTCGGAGTCCAAAGCTCAGGACACATTGTTTGATTTTTTGGAGGAAAGACCGGCGAAGCATGGAAACGCGCGATCTGAATGCAATATAATTAAAAGGCAGTATCTGGAGAGGGCTATAGCCCCACAAGAAATGGATTCTCTTTTATGGATTAAGGTAAGCCTAAACAACGAATTATTAATACTCAAGATATATATATGTATATATATATATATTACATTTCATTTCAGGTGAACCAAACTGACTTTCCTTTACTTAAAAAGATCTTTTTTAAATACTGGTGCATTCCTGCAACGTCCGTGGAGTACAAAAGAGTGTTCAGCAAGGCGGGACAAATTATTTCGGACAGGCGAACCAGGCTTAAGGAGGAAAACATAAATATTCTTTTGTTTTTGAATCAAAATTTTTGGACTAAATAAATATAATTTTCTTGTTTACTTTACAAAAAAAAATATTTATGTAGGCCGATATTATCGACGACTATCGATTGCACTATCGACACTATCGATGGTTTGAGAAAAACTATCGTTGGCTATCGATGGCGCCGACTATCGATAGTTCTCCACCTCTACTCTTGAGGTAGTTAAAGGTAGATATAAGTTTTGATTCCGCCCTGAACATACATATTTATGTGTGTGCCGACCCGTCTGTTGGTGTAGTATCCATATTCTTGTTGTTGTTCCTCGCATTGAGGTAAAGTGCATGTTTCGCCGGAAGGAAACATAATCCTTGTGGGCAGCGAGGCGCGATAGCAAATGGAGGCATAATTTGTTATAAAAATCCTTCTGTACAAATAATTCCTTATATTTACGTTGAAAATCTATAAAAAGGAGAAGAAAAAAAGAAGTCATGTAAGTTGTTAAGTTTATTCAGAATATATTGTTAGCTTAAAGAAAAAAAAATGAAGATCAGTAGAGCCAGCAGAGATGGGCAGCTGGAGGATAGATCCGCTGTAGGTAGGGAGGGAGCGCCAGGGTTCCGATGTGGAACTCGACTCTGGAATATGAGGATAGGTTAGAAAATGCGTGAGTGGTGCTGTGTTGTTTTCTGTGTAATTTGTATTAGTAGAAGTTTGACGAGTGAGGTAATTGTGCGGACTGCAGGGTATTGGGATGGAACCACCCCTGGGATCTGTTAAGCCAGCCGGCAGAGCCCCTAGAAAAAAAAGACAGTTCCGTACCAATATGGCGCCCAAGTGGAAGCAAAACGCGGCCGCAAAGGTCGTGGCAAGTTATCCAAATGAAAAAAAAAATATTTCAGTCGAAAAGACTTTTACAGACCTCCTCCTGTCCAAGAAATCAATCCAACTGATGTCTTATGAGGCATAAGAACCCATAATTGCGCAGTTCATAGAATTGGTCTCGAAGTCACGATGGGGGCAGTAGAGTAGGTTCAGAATCGCCTTGTGGAGTAGAAACGTTCAACTTCGCTAAGAGGCTCTGGTATGACACCACCTTCAGAGGAAAGGATTGGTTTGTGACCAGAAGCCATGACCTGGTGGCGTTAGCGATGATGAACGAAGCTATGATGTAAAAAAATGAGATACTAGAGTAGTTTCCTTTGATTTGTTAATTGTACTAACTATTTGTTCTGCTTCGGGTTTCAATTTTAAATGGATCCGAGATGACCCTTGTTCGCAAGGGTATGCATGCTGGTGACCCAGGTGATATAGGATCAGTCTGCGCTGCATCAGCTGCACATCACGGCCAGGAGAAAGGGATTCCGGAAGCAGGGTTCAAGTAGGTCCATAGGGATCTCTTGGATGCCGTTCATCAACAAAGTTGACGGATTGAGCATCTGACGGATCACCCCATCCCTTGCTTTGTCTTGAATATTCCAGAGGAGTGCGTAGAAATTTGCTGGCGAGTTGGTACATGGCTGGAAGGAGGTTCTTCTTTCCCCTAGATTTATATGAGCTGAGTCTAAAAAAAGATTATCAAAAGAATAAACTTGTTTGTAGCAGTTTGTCATAGATATTACAATTACAATTACTAACATCATACATATTACAATTATTGTTAGAGATTAGAGATCATTAACAATTATTTTTTATTTATTTATCATTAACTTATTTAACCATCAAAGTACACATTAACTTATTTATTTATATTTTTTTTTTTGCCTGTTACTAATCAATAGTAAGTTCTTAAAGTCGAGTTATTATTTGTTTTGCTTGTACTTATTATTCACTATTTATTTATCTTTGTTATTTATTATTGTCTGTAGGAGGCATTCGTTAGAATAATTGTTTATATTTCGGCTGGAAAATAAAATAGTAGGAATTAGAATGTCAGGAGACGAGAAACAGGATGAGCCGGTGGCACACAGTCATCATCAGCTTAGATCGAAAGGACCCGCGAGAGATAAAGATTATTGGGAGATGGAGGGATTCGAGGGTGCAGCTTTGCCACTGCCAATAGTGCCTGGGGGTTTGAGCAGAACTCCTATGAATTTCCTGAAAATTCAGCAAGAAGAGAAGCAACGACCCTTAGCTTCAGAAAGACAGCGTCTGAATGAGTCGAAGAGATAGCTGGAACTCCCAAAGCAGCCCATACAGTCGCCCGAAAGATCGGCGGTCAATGCGGTTATAGGCCAGGCACACGAAACTCATAGGAAGGCAATGGAATCCGATATCAGCGAGCAATTGCGTGACGAATTCCGGCAAGGCTTCCAGGACCTGATGATGATGATAAATGACGCCATCAGGTCATCAGGATGATGATAAATGACGTCATCAGGTCCATGGGTATACAACTCCCGGCACAGCAGAACGGCAATGAGCAAAAGGCCCAAAGCGACAGAGCACCAGAAGTGCCAAGCCGGAATGGAGATCCGAGTAAGGGAGCAATTTCGAAATGGAATAGGCAATTGGGGACGACGTCACAGCAGGCAGCAAGACCGCCAAAAGTTCCGCCGAAGCCCAATAGGTCACATTCGGACCATACCTCAAGCAGTCCAGTATGGAGTCCGAACATAGGGGCCTGGCAATGGCGAAATCCTGATTTAAGAAATTGGCAAGAGGACGATCGCAGCACAGGTGAGGGTCAGGATGAGCAAGAGGAAGAAACGGAAACACGTCGTACATGTCAGGGATTCGAATCGAACGCTGGAATGTCTTTTTTGACGGAGAAGAATATAAATCATCTATTGAGGATTTCGTGTTCCGTCTTGAATTCTTGAAGAAGCAATACAACAGGACGAGCACGTGAATGGGTCCACGTCAGAACATCCAGAATCGAGAAATGGTCACAGCTGCGACGGACTTTGCTGGATCAGTTTCGAGGTCACCTTTCGGAGCACGACAAAATGCATGAACTGCTTCAGAGGGAACAGCAAACAGGGTAAGCTGTGGATGATTATATTCATCATGTACGTCGACTCGCCTCCCATCTAAAAAAGCCGTTGAGTGAGCGATCCTAGATAAAGGTCATTAAAAAGGCTTAAAAGAAAATATCGCCCGTTATGTGTATGCTTTAGACGCTTTCACCGTAGACGAGCTGAGGGACGATTGCAAGGAAGTGGAAAGGACATTCTGTCGACGAAGTCGGATCGGCTATGGGCAGCATCCGAGGTATCAGCTAGGAGGGAAACCGATGCTGAGTGAGGTGGCCATACCAGCCCATCAAGAAGAGTCACCGTCAGAGGACATAGAAGAAATGCGGAAATCCCATTCAAGGCTGATATGCTGGAACTGTAGGCAACCAGACCATATATTAGGGATTGCCTCTCGAAGGATCGGAAAATCTTTTGCTACAGGTGTGGCAAGCTGGATACGTTTAGTTCTCAACGCTTGAATTGTCCGGGTAATGCTCGAGCGAGCGCGTGGAGAGGGGCAGAAACGCGTGAAATAAAATATAAAGAATTACCTTATGAAGAACGCATGCGTGCATATATGGAGGCTAGAAATATAATTTTTGGGGAACGTCAGCTGGATGGGATGCGGATGGTTACTCGTAGAGTGAAGAAAACTCGAGAGCGATTTCGGAGACGTAAAACAACCAGTCGAAACATCATCGAGGCACTAAGCTGAGGCGACAACATGGATCAGCGCGTCTTCGCTGATATTGAGATGGTAGGACACAAGATGAAGGGTCTGTTAGACATAGGAGCGTCGGTGAGCTTGCTTGGTCGTGGATGCCGTGAGCTTGTGGATATGCTCGGGGTTTCAGTACAGCCATACGCATCAGTTGTGAAGACGGCGGCTGGAGCGGATCGAGCCATCATAGGACGAGTAGTTGTGCCTGTCAAGTATAAAAATGTGGAAAGAATAGTCACATTGTATATGTGTCCATACTTGCAGCAGGAATTATATCTGGGAATCGACTTTTGGAGGTCGTTTGAACTCGCTCCATAGGTGCTTGGGTGCACTTGTGCAGTGACTCCAGGCGGTGATCCTACCGTGTCCGAGCTGCTGGTTCCAACCAAAGAGGTAGAATACTACCGAGAAGATGAGGCAGGTACGGAGATGAATCCTGATCCGGACGTGGGACCTGCAAGAAGAGCAAAAGAAAAAATTAGATGAAGTTAAAAAGGAATTTCTGACTTTCGAACACTCTGGCTTGGGACAAACTCAGCTGCTAAGACATAGCATTCAGCTGATTGAGGGAACCGAACTAATAAAGGACAGACATTATCCCCTATCACCAGCTAAGCAAGAAGTCGTATGGAAAGAGGTTGATAAGATGCTTCAACTAAGAATAATTGAAGAAAGCGACAGTCCGTGGAGCAACCGAACGACGGTGGTGATGAGGCTGGGAAAAAACAGATTCTGCCTTGACGCGCGCAAGCTGAATAAAGTCACCATAAAAGACGCTTATCCTTTGCCGAGTATCGAGGGAATCTTAAGCCGCATAGACCAAACTCATTTAATAAATCAAATTTCTGCTTTAAAAGCTTGAAGTATCTCGGATTTACTGCGAACTGATCCGGATAGAGTGTTGGCCATACGGAAAATGCCGAACCCAAAGTCGGTCAAAGAGGTTCGAAGCTTTTTGAGAACAGCCGGATGGTACCGCCGCTTCATCAAGATTTCGCCAAGATATCCGTTCCGTTGACTAAAGCCTTGAAGAAAAGAACCGGGAAGTTTATTCTCAGCGACGAAGCCATAGAAGCTGTCCAGAAACTGAAACATGCACTCACTGCTGCGCCGGTGCTCGTTCATCCGGATTTTAGAAGAAGATTTTTTGTCCAGTGCGATGCGTCTCAGTTCGAAGTTGGAGCAGTGTTATTCCAGGTAGATGACGAACAACAGGAGAGGCCAATAGCATTTTCTCTGCAAAATTGAATAAACACCAAAATAATTACACGGTGACAGAGAAAGAGTGTCTGGCGGCGATTCTTGCTATTAAAAAATTTCGGTCTTATATTGAGATGATGCCATTTACTGTCATAACCGATCACGCCAGTTTGCAGTGGCCCATGACACTTAAAGATCTGAGCGGAAGATTAGCCAGGTGGTCGTTACAGTTGCAGGCGTACGACTTTAAGATTGAGTATAAGAAAGGGTCGGAAAACATTGTAGCAGATACCTTGTCCAGGATCGTGGAGGAACTACAGGTTTCACCTGAATCGCTTCTCGGATTCCAAACTCTTGAATTCGAATCCGCAGAATACAAGGCGTTGGTCGAAGACGTGCGAAGCCAACAGGAGAAGTTGCCTGAGCTGAAGATTCACGATGGCCTGATTTTTAAGCGCGATAATCGTGATGATTTAGCAGATGAGATGGAAGGCACAGTTTGGAAGTTGTGGATGCCGGAGCAGTTAACTGCGGGATTGATCCACAAGGCCCATGCAGAAGAAACGTCAGCACACGGAGGAGTAGCAAAAACGTTGCACACACTGCGCAGATATTTTTTCTGGCCTGGCATGGCAGTGCAAGTACTGAATTTCATCAGGAGTTGCGAAACGTGCAGAGGGACGAAGGCACAGAATTACAGGATGCAGGTGGGAATCGGAGAGGAGGTTCGAACCGATCGGCCCTTCCAAAAGCTCTACATCGATTTTTTGGGGAAGTACCCTCGTTCTAAAAGTGGACATGCTTGGATATTTGTCGTAGTTGACCCCTTCTCTAAGTTCACCTTTCTGAAAGCGATGAGGGATGCCAATGCTAAGAATGTTGTAGATTTCTTAGTACATGAAATTTTTTTTAAGTTCGGTGTGCCTGAAGTCATCCACTCCGACAATGGACGGCAATTTGTGTCGAGTACGTTCCAGTCTATGATTGAATCCTTTGGGATCAGTCATCTGCGGACACCAGTATATTCACCGCAAAGCAATGCGGCAGAGCGAGTAAATCGGACTGTTCTAGCTGCGATAAGGACATATTTAGAGCAGGACCACAGAGAATGGGATGCTTTTTTACCCGAGATTGAAGTGGCGATCAGGAACGCAGTACACACAGCCACGGGGATGACACCATTCTTTGCAGTCTTCGGCCAGCATATGTTCCTAAACGGCTCTAGCTACAAATTGGCCAGAAAACTGAAGTCGCTGACGGACCATGAAGTATCCGATCTGGAGGCGAGGGATAAGTTGGCGTTGATCCGAGAACAGGTGAAGGAGAACTTGCACGCTGCTTATGAACCTAGCCGACAAAGGTATGACCAGCGTGCACGGGTGTTGCGTTTAATACCAGGGCAAGAGGTGTGGAGACGGAATTTCACCTTAAGCAATTTTAGCAAGGCCTACAATGCCAAGTTTGCAAAAAAATTTGTGAAAAGCCGTGTCATCCGAGCAGTTAGTAACAACGCCCATGAGCTGGAGGATCTAAAAGGCCAGGCGCTAGGAGTATTCCACGCTAAAGATATCCGAGGATGATACAGAAGATGAGTGTTCCTACTGTGCAGACCTCTTGTTCGGTGGCAAATGCTGTAGCCACATCTTCCGGGCGGGTCGAGCAGAATGTGGGTGTGGCCTTCGTTGGGCGCAGCTGATGAGGTAGCCTGCTGAGGTAGGTGGCAACGCTGTAGAGCGTAGTAGCAAGGTGGCGCCCTTTTGGGAACTAAGATGAAGGGCTTGAGCCGTTAGGCTTATCCCAATTGTGGAGTATGGGGGAGAGGGGAAGTGGACTTCCAATATAAGCTCGCTCATCTCACCGGCTGTCCAGTGGAGAGTGGTCAAAACGGCCAATGACCCCACATAGAAACCAAAAAGCAAAGACTTTGAGGTAGGTCAGGCTTAGGGGACAGTGGGATTGAGACGAGCCCATATATGGGGGTGGTAGTGGGTGCCAAAAGGCAGTCACAAGCAACTCGCAAAGGGACACGCTGTCAGATTTATTACGCGCGCCTGAAGGAATTTCAAGAAAAAAAAACAGAAGTTCGTGGAATTTTATATTTATTTAATAAAAAAAAATCGTCCCTATCGTTGGAAAAAATTACGTAAATTAATATTAATATTATTAATAAATATCCAGGCCTGAAAAAAGGAAAATAATACAATTCAAAAAATTTATATAAAGTGAGTGTACCCCACGTGTGAGGTAGAGAGTGGGTGCTGATTGTGTGTCATTTGTGTCCTTGCAGCGTGGCCGTGCTGCTGAATCAGACGAGGACGGTCACGGAGATTTATTTCTGCCTCTTACGGTGCATCCTTTTTATCCCCATAAGGCAGGAGTGAGGAGAGGTTCGGTTGAACCCTTTGTTTTTTACCGTATTTCCCAAGGACTTCATAGACTCTGAGGAGGCAAATTGACGGCAATCACTGGAGGCCCATTTTGGAAGCGACGAGAAAACCGTCTGCTGAAATAATAACGTGAGTCCGTTCCAACGCCAGCTTCGCCGAGTAACCTGGGCTTCATTGCGAGAAACCGCCGCTGGTGAAGCCTGGAAAGAAAAACAAAGAAATTAGATATTAAAAAAAGCAGATTTCATATTTTTTTTTTGGTGGAACAAAGTTAAACTCAGCCCTTACCTTACACATATTCAAGTAGTTTAAAAGTCCTTCCCTCTGTTGAATGTGAGCGTCGTCCCCCGAGTGCCTAAAAGAAATAGAAAGTTTGAGAATTAATTAACATTTTGATAGTCCGGTGACGCATGCAAGCGAATTTGATAATTTAAATATACATTTTTTTCAACCCGGAAAGCCAATGGCACATAAAACAAATAAATACATATTAAAAATGTAAATGTTCCTCTCCTTTTTCTTGCTGAAAGAGCTCTTGAGGTAGTTAAAGGTAGATATAAGTTTTGATTCCGCCCTGAACATATATGTTTATGTGTGTGCCGACCCGTCTGTTGGTGTAGTATCCATATTCTTCTTGTTGTTCCTCGCATTGAGGTAAAGTGCATGTTTCGCCGGAAGGAAACATAATCCTTGTGGGCAGCGAGGCGCGATAGCAAATGGAGGCATAATTTGTTATAAAAATCCTTCTGTACAAATAACTTGAAGAAAAAAAAAATGAAGTGCTGAAAATTTATGGGCGGGGAAGGAAGGGCCATGATAACCGCCGTGAAATGATCTGATCCAGATCAGGAGAGCCAGCAGAGATGGGCAGCTGGAGGATTGATCCGCTGCAGGTAGGGAGGGAGCGCCAGGGTTCCGATGTGGAACTCGACTCTGGAATATGAGGATAGGTTAGAAAATGCGTGAGTGGTGTTGTGTTGTTTTCTGTGTAATTTGTATTAGTAGAAGTTTGACGAGTGAGGTAATTGTGCGGACTGCAGGGTATTGGGATGGAACCACCCCTGGGATCCGTTGAGCCAGCCGGCATAGAGCCTAGAAAAAAAAGGCAGTTCCATAACAGGGCTAAAGAAATTAAATCTCCGAAGGAAACACGGTTGAGAAGTGTGGTAGCATACCTTATTAGACTATTTCTGATTCTGTTGTGATTGCGAAGGCTCTCATATCGTTTATTCGTTATCCTTTTGTGTGCGTAATTTCTTTAAATTTGGCGCGGTATATTTGGGGACTTGTATTTAATTTCGTAGTGTATCTGAGAGATGTGTCTATTGTGCTTTGTTTTAAATTCCAAGGTGGTTTGGTTTGTGTGATCGTTATCTGGCAAGTTTTAATTATACGGTCTATGGTTTATTGGTATTTTTGTTTTCCAGGCGGCTTGTAGTTTTTAGTTATTTTAAATAAAGGTGAGTTTCTTGCATTCAAAATTGCAAGCATTCAAAATTTAACGGCCAGTTTTAAGCTCTCTCAAAAGTTTAAGCTTTTGGACTTAGAACTTTGAGCTAAAGCTAAAGCTTATGTACACCAAAAAGTTGAAAACATGGTAGCTTGTCCTATTTTTACTTTCATTGTTTTTGAGGTTTCCAACTGATTAAAACATTGATTGTATGAAAAGGCAGGTGAAGCGATGGTTTCGACAGCGATAAGCCTACTGAAGATTCATTCGGGAGAATGATGAAACGGTACCGTATAGGCAACCAGCTCATTTTTGGTGTACAATAATGCATAAGTTGTTTTCAGTTGTGAACAAACACAACTTTTTCGGACCTTGAGCCAGCTAAACTCTCTTTTTAAACGATATTTCACATAAATAGAACACCTTTTCATAATCATTCAGATTTTAAAACTATTTAAAACTGTTTCTATTCATATCGTAGCAAACTAAAAATGTATCTTATCTGAGTAAAGGCCTTAAAGTTTCAGTATTATGTGGAAGTTGTAGGCATAAGCACTTATGCTTAGGTTTGGGTGTTTCGTAATTTGGGATGTAAGTTTGTTGAAGGTGATTGATTACAAAAAGCACCACCGAGAGTGCAGAGCCCTGGGGAATACCGTTGTGGATTGGGTGAAATGATGAGTAAGAAGAGTTTACTCCCACTGTGATTTTTCGGTTTGTCATGAAATATCGTACATAGTTAATTATTTTGGGACCGGCTTTCTATTCGGAGAGTTGGTCGAGAATGGAGTGTGCAGCTAGTCAGTCAAACGCTTTTCCGAAATCTAGGGATATTATTGAGGCATGACCTTTGCGGGAGATGGATCTATCAATGATATGGTCTACGTGCAGTAGACTATCTATAGTAGATTTTCCCTTTTTGAAACCGGGTTGGCTGATTTGTATTAGTTTGTCGTTGGTGACAAACCACCACAGCCTTTTAGCTATTATTTTGTCTAGGACTTTTGATAGGCATGGGTTGAGTGATATTGGGCGGTATAAATTCATTTCTGTTTTTCTGGCATTCGGTTTTTGGATAGGGAATGTAATGCTGGTCTTGCATGTTGTTTTGTAGGTTAACTATTCTTTGTTTTGATTTTAAGTCTGTGTTTTTAAACATAGAATAGTTGAGAGAGTTAAAGGCCGCAGAGAATGAGTGATATATATTTTTATATTTCTGTGTCTGTGTTGTGGATGCAATGTTTGTATCTTAATGTATTTAGACCGCAGAAGCGTCTTATGTTTTGCCAAACTTTTTTTGATGGAGTATCAGGTGATATTTGGGAGGTGAAGTTTTCTGTACTTTTAGTGTGCGTCTAAAAAGGGCATTGGTTTTTTTTGTGTTTGAAAATGTTTTCTTAAGTGATGTGTCTTTTTAACTTGTGCCATGTTTTTGTTTTTTTCTGTATGTAGTTTTTGAAGTTCATTGTTCCACCGTGGAACAGTGCAAGGTTGATTTTTTTTTATGAAATTGGGGTATTGCGTAGTGAGCACTAGATATAATTATTTTGTGTATTGAGGCCGATTCTTTGTTTATGTTTGTGCTTGGTTTCAGTTGTTAGAATAAGGTCTCTGTCCATCCTGTGAAAAGTTTCCAGTCTGTTTTTTCCGACAAAGAGTATGGTCTGGCTGGTGAGTCCAATATATTTGATGTAAACCGGGTCGTAATTATCGGTAGGTGGTCGCTGCCTAATAGGTCGT
The DNA here is from genome assembly GCA_018904275.1 of Lordiphosa clarofinis. Lineage (NCBI taxonomy): Eukaryota > Metazoa > Arthropoda > Insecta > Diptera > Drosophilidae > Lordiphosa > Lordiphosa clarofinis. The sequence goes on from JAEIGQ010000183.1 coordinate 402,558, forward strand.
CTTCAGTTTTCAATGTACTGTCGATTTTGAGAGTTGGGCTGCAGAAAGTGAGGTCTATATGTGTTAGTGTATTGTGTGTGCTAAGATGTGTGGGTGAGCCGTCGTTTAAAAGAATATAAGTCGAATGAGTTATGAAATTTAAAAAAAAAAAAGATTGCCTAGCAACGGCCGATCCTCTGCCCGTGCGGGCTGCTGGCGGCAGCTTGGCGCGGTTTTGTCGTTGTCGGGGGTGCAATCGGTCAAGTAGGTGGCAGATAATAACTTCCCGTAGCTTTTATTGTTACTGGATTTTATAATCCGATCACCTTCTCGAGCACTTTCATCTCCCGGCAAGCTATTGCTGGTTGTAGTTATCAGGTGTCAAAATCAATTTGGTCGTCATCTTCGTCGATTGAGGTTCCTGGGTTTGGTTTTTCTTGGTCGTTTTGATGTTTGGCGTCTTAGATGGTTTTATCTGAGTTCTTAGGTTGAAAGCTTCTCTTTTATTAAGAGATGTTTTGGTTTCAGCTAAAATTTTTGAGGCAGTTGTATTTGCAGTGGTCGTGGTGATGGGCTGTGGAGTTTGCCCAGCTGTGGCGTGTCCTCGGTTTGGTGTTGGCGATGTTGTTGTTGGCGATTTTGGTTTCTGGGCTCACGTTTGTTGTTGTTTGTGTGGAGCTGATATCGGCGTAGGATTGCATCGGACGGATTTTGTGAGGTCGGTTGTATTGGTTGTGTCAATGTTTGGCGGGCTGCTGCGGCATACTTTGTTTTGGTGTTGCTGTAGCGCTCGATGTATATTTGGAAGGCTTGTTTCATTATGTTTTTTTTCAATATGCGGATTGCTTGTATTTCTTTGTGTTTGATAAACGACGGGCAGTTGTGATCAAACGTACTGTGATGGTAATTGGTTCTGATGCCGCTCTCTTTGCAGTTTATACAGCATTTTAAATTATTGCATTTTTCGTTCTCTTCTGTGTGTGGCGGATTTGTGCAATCTAGACACACAGTGGATCTCTTCTACAGCCGTTGATAGTATGTCCAAGCCGACCACATTTTCTGCACCTCATGGGCAGAGAAGTGTAGGGCCTAACATTTACTCTCTCTTTCGGTGGGCAAGTTAAGAGTAGCAAAAGTAAGTATAGAATGTCCTGTTTCGTGTAGCTCCTACTTCTGTTTCTTTACAATTTTTTTGCATTCGGTGACGTGTTGCGCTCTGAGTTCTTTTACGATGTCGTCTTCTTTGATTCCTCTTAAATCATTACAGAAGATTTCTCCCTTTGTAAAGTTAAGAGTGTTGTGCTCGCTTACATCGATCTTGATCTAGTTGCTTAGTGACGTCAGTTAAATGACTTTCGTAGCTTGTGACATTGTTATGCAAGTGCATAACAAGTGAAAAGTGTATTATAATTTTGCCCAGAAGTTTGCAACGCATAGAAGGAATCATCTCCGACCACATAAAGTGTATATATTCTTGATCTGTATGTTTCTACGCGAACTAGTCCCTCAGTTTTGAAGCTATCGAGCTAAATTTTTGCACAGAGTCTTCTTTTATCTGCAAGCTGCTAATATGTCGGAACCGACCGGATCGGATGATTACTTCTTGTAGCTGCCATACAAATGATCGGTCGGAAAATGGGTTTTAGTCGGAAAACCCGTTTTTTCTTAATATTACCGATCTCAAACACGGTTATGGGTAATATTAAATGTTTTTAAGCTAATCTGCGAAGTTTGGTCGAAGTCGCTAACCGTTGAAAAAAGCGTTTTCAAGTGTATTAAAACTTCGGCACAGACGAAGTTAGCTTTGCCTTTCTCATTTTTGTTTTTGTAAGGATAGTCCCGTTGCAAAATTTGGTGCATTCGTCAACTTCGCCGCCGCACAGTGGCCGGTTTGGCGAATTTAGCGTTACAAAAATAAAATATTGATGGTCGATTTTTTTGGGCCCTTTTAATTTCTTTAATTTAATTTAATAAAGGGAACCCCAGATAGCCCGAAAATGTTTAGTTTATTGAATTTGGTCAATTATTTTGGATTTTACAGTGGTTCAAAGTTAAACAATTTTTCAAACTGATATAGTTTTATACCCGTTACTCGTAGAGTAAAAAGGGTATACTAAAGTCGTGCAAATGTATGTAACAGGCAGAAGGAATCATTTCCGACCATATAAAGTGAATATATATTCTTGATCAGCATCAACAGCAGAGTCGATATAGAGATAGTTAATAATTAGCAAAATGAATCGATTTGCCGAAGAAATGATAAAGACCGGATGAGGGGTTCTCAAATTATGAGCAAAAAAGTTCCCACTGTGATGGACTGCGAAAAGTACATTCACTCTCATCCACGCTTTTATAGGGTAGCGTCATAAAACCAAAGCAACTGGGATTAAGGAAACCCGTAAAACAAATTGGCTCGTTTATACGGGGACCATAAAATGAGTGTGATGCAAAATATTCAATTCAGGTACACACGTTTATGGGATAGGCAAAGAGATTGACTAAATCAAATTCTATCTATTGGGAGGAAAGATTCTATTAGACAGGCAATAAGATCGGCTAAATTTAATTCTACCTATTGGGAGGAAAGATCCTATTAGGTAGATAGGATCGGCTAAATTAAATTCTACCTGTTGGGAGGTAGGATCCTGTTCCTAATTATTGAGATCACCCATATAGTAGTCTTGATAACAACACAACTCCGAATTCTGAAAGGGGCAACAACATTCAAAGTCTCAATGTCGGTAAACAATATGAATTTATTTGAATTCTTTAAAAGTGTGGAAAGTCAAGAAGGTTTTATGTCGTTGATAAAAATGTACTGCCCATAGTGACAGCGGATTTGAGACACAGCAATATTGACGCAACCACAACCCGGAAGTAAATGTAAATGTTGGCTATACAGTTCCTCCAACGGGGCCAGCCAAGCTTCTCTCCCGGAAGTTCTGGAGGATAAAAACTATGTGGAACAATTCTCAGCGTAAAAATGAAAGGTTTGCAAAGAAATACGCGGATTGGCCAGACCACGATATTCGTGGATGTGGAGGATGAGCCAAGCACAAGCGCTGCTGCGAGACAAAAAGGCCGACCCTCAAAATCTGTAGAAGAGTGCTCAACTTTCACCAGGAAAAGGAAGCTTCAGGGTGCCACAACGGAAATCAGCGCCGAGCATCTATCGGAGACATTACACTGTGCAACACTAAAAAGTTGATGCAGTCGAGACCAAAAAATTCTGAAAGGGTGTGATGGCAGTATACAAACCCTGCCTGGGCTTGGTCTGATTAGCTGCCGTTTTCTTTTTATTGACCTTTAAACTTTTGAGCATATGATTTGGACTTGTATCTCCATATCTCGTAAACTATTTGGAATTCTTTTTTTACACACAGCAGAGTATTTATTTTTTGGGGAAAAAGGAGTTTTGACTCCCATGGTGGTGTACTACTGGTGCATTGTTGTTCACTCAGTTTTTAATGTACACTGCTCTCTGAAAAGACAATTGTGTCTGTTTGGTCACCACAAAAAAATGTATAAAAACAAACTAATTTTTTTTTATACATCAACAGGATCTTGACGTCGAACAATTAAACACGAGGATCTTGGCGATCATCAAAGATTTTGGCGGCGAACTTTTAAACAAGGATTTTTGCGTCCATTACGTTAACACTCAAAGGAGCCTGAAGCGAATCAAAAGGCGCTTATTGATTTTTAGCAAGGTAGGACCCTAAAGTTCAATACTTTTTCAAATTCTGAATATCCAAATTACCTAATTTATCAACTTAGATACTAATAAAATTCTTAATGGCTATACACTACTACTATTTTTAATCCTTATATACTATCAAACACAATTTTATCTTATAGTGCGTTTCTACTACAGCAGGGTTAGAGTCCGCGTCCATTTATCGAAGAACTCGAGTCCAACTCCATACAAAAAAAATGTCAGTTGTGGACCGAGGGGGTGGTGAGGGGGTAGAGAAATAAGTCGAGTCCACTTTGGACGCTGGTTCGGGCAACTCTTTTTTTTATATTTATACGATGAATATCGATAGAAATCGATATCGATAAGACTTTTGTCAATAAAATCAGCTGGCACAACAATTGGCGGTAAGAGAAATGGAAGGTAAGATGTTTTATTTTGTTGATTTAATAATATTATAAATATGTTCCCTTTTCAAAATTAGATAAAATGGATTGGACCCTGGATTCGACGTTGTTCCTTCTCGACCTATGGGAGGAGAACATAAGCGGAATTCGTGGGGCTAGAAGAAACACACATATATACAAGGAGATGGCTGACCAATTGGCCATGTTTGGCCCGACACCGGTCGAGGTCAAAAACAAAATAGGCAACCTGACCAAGAGATACAAGTACAGATAATATTTAAAGCAAATGTTCAATATGTTATTATAATTTATACATTTTTGTTGTAGAAAGGAGCAAATGAAAATTGGGCCATCAGGCGGAACCGGCTCAGATTGGGAGCATTACGACAGAGTGCTCTCCATTTTGTCAGCATCGAAGGCCATTAATATAAAGAATGTGTTGGTCGAAAGCGTTGGTAAGGTACATAAAGCACGATATTATAATGTTGTCTATTCTAATATACATCTATTTTAGATTTGTCTTCTTTGGACACTGTCCGGAGCAGAACGTTTAATTAGTTACTAATTTGTAAATGTAAATGCCATCGAGCCCACTGTTTGCTTTGCCACAAATATGTAAATCTAAATCACAGATCAATGTAAACAAAAGCTTTTATATGCCCAAAGCTCTCTCTCACATTTGTTTATCTGAGCGAGCTTTTCTAATGCACTTCTCTGCTTTATATGTGCCGGCAAGATTAACCCAACTTCAGAAACCCGGCAATAAACATTGAAATTGAATTCGTGCCTTTTTTGCTGTTAATAATAGCGTTTAAAATTATTAGCGAAGGTGGACATCGGTCTTCCTCTAAACATTTGGTGACCCTCGAACGTGATCTGAAGTTGCAAGTCGGTTCGGTCAATAATTATTTCATATCGTTGAAATAATTTTGCTGCTTGATCACAAGTTGGTGACAAGTACATAAACACACACATACAAACATTCGCATACACACGTACGGATACCGTTTCGCTTGCCCTTTCGTTTTGCGTTTCGCGCGGGTGCAACAACCACATATGTGCATTTGTATATAAGCGAATTAACTGCACAGAAAAACCGCTGATTTAACCAAGCATCATCTGTTGCTTGGCGCGCGCAAAAACAGGGTGACTTTTTGTGTTGTGTAATAAATTAATTTTTGCTATTCAGTGCAGTGGCGTATATGCACCGTGATTACTGACTATAAATATATAGCAAATTAAAAACCCGATTTTGACTTGGCACTCGCAAAAAACTGTGACTTATTTTGTTGGCCCGTCTGTTCTGTGCTGTGATTAAAACTCAACATGGCTGACACCCAAGAGTTTTTCAGTGCCAAAGCTGACTCCGTTAAGCGTCAATTAAAGGCTCTAAACGACTTCTACGACGCTAAAGCAGTGGCAAGTTTTGATGAGCCAGAACTTGTGGTGCGCATTGAATTTCTGGAAAATTTAAAATCAGATTTCGATGCTGCGCAGACAAGTCTGGAGAAGATGAACCTTAAGGAGCTAGACTCGGATTCGCGCTTCAACTTTAACAAGCTATACGTTGAGGTGAAATCGAAATTGGTTCGCGAACTTGGAGCATCGAATTTGGCAAGCACTGCAAATTCGACCTCAGTGCGGCATTTCATTGGAGGCTGCGATCAAAGCATTTCAATGCGAAAATCCAGGTTGCCTGAGCTGCACATTCCTAAATTCAGCGGGGCGTATATGGATTGGCCGGATTTTTACGCCATGTTCTCTACTGTAGTAGAAAATGATGCAGACATGAGTAAGATCGAAAAATTCCAGCATCTTCGGGGCAGTTTGGATGGAGTCGCCTTGGAAACAATTCGATCTTTGGAGCCAACAGATGATAACTATGACACGACTTTAATATTATTGAAAAATCGATTCGATAATAAATTACTCCAATTTCAGGCACACGTTAAGGCGATTTTCGAGCTAAAGGATGTTGAGAAGGGCTCTGCTGTCAGCTTGCGTCATCTTAGCGATAAAATGAATTCTCATCTTCGAGCAATAAATTCATTGGCTGAACCGGACGAGATATTGGATGGACTCCTGATTCACATCGTGGGACAGAAACTGGATCAGCAGACCAAAGAGCGATGGGAGTAAAGCTTGTCTACTGCCGATTTGCCAACCTGGACTTTGATGGCTTCATTTTTGGAGAAGAGATGCAGGACTATGGAAAATGTGGAAAACGCTAGGGTAACCCAAATACCAAGCCAACAGGTGGGAAAAGCATTGTACAAATCTAACAAATGTACTCTTATTGCATCATCATCATCTAACACAAGCTCATCTGTCACAAACTCATTATGCATTTTTTGCGATTCAGTGGAACATTACATTTCCAAATGCCCTCGTTTTCTAAATCTATCTCCAAATTTGCGATATAAAGAGGCCAAGAAAATGCATCTTTGTTTAAATTGCTTGCGCAAAGGGCATAGTCTTCAGCAATGCAGGTCAGGTCATTGCAGACAGTGCCAAGCAAAGCATCATTCACTTTTGCACATGCCTACGAATCCTAATACGAACTCTTCTGTATCCTCCCCATGAAAATCATCATCAATCAACTTCGCTCATATCAAATTCTCTGTCAAGCCCTCAACATGAAGCCTCGAATATTATGCCTGATGATTACGTGCTGCTTGCAACGGCTCTTGTTTTGATCCAACACAGCAATGGAGCCATGATACCATGCCGTGCTATACTCGACTCTGGATCTCAGCTCAATTTTCTTACTTCTCGTCTTGCAAATCAACTTCAGCTCAAAACTCGTCGTTCACACATATCGATTTCTGGTATTGGAGAGTTTTCTCTAGATTCTGATAAGTCAGTGGATATTTTCGTTCAGTCACAGGATGCAAGCTATGGGGCTTCATTCGCAGCTGTAGTGACGCGGACTATTACTGACTATCAGCCGCAATACGATTTGAATGCTGATGGTTGGAATATCCCTAACAACATCGTTCTTGCTGACCCTAAATTCTATAAGTCCCAACGTATAGATCTGCTCATTGGGGCCGGTCTATTTTTCGACTTAATCTGCATTGGGAAAACTCACTTAGAGGGCAGCGCATTAATCCTGCAGGAAACAAAGCTCGGTTGGACAGTCTCTGGAAGTCTTTCTCATCCGAAATCCTATAATTCGTCGTTGGTCGCACTTGTCAAAACTCCAACCCCATCAGAGACGGAAACTTCATTAACAGAAATCGTAAAACTGTTCTGGGAAATAGAAAATTGCTATGCCACAACATCTTCCATTTCTGAAGAGGACGAACTTTGTGAGCACCTCTTTCAGAAAACTTATACTCGTCTTGAAAATGGACAGTACTCAGTGAAGCTTCCATTTAAGACTGATCCCAACTCACTCGGGGATTCGTACAGTCGCGCTCTTCGCAGATTTAAGAGTTTGGAAGCTAAATTTGCTAAGAATCCCGCTGTGAAATCACAATACGCTGCTTTTATTCACGAGTATCTCGACTTAGGTCACATGTCTTTGGCAACGGTTCAGGATACAGCGCCAAAGTTTTATTTGCCACATCATTGCGTACACAAACTTGATAGCACGACCACAGCCCTTCGTGTCGTATTCGATGGATCAGCGAAAACTACTTCAGGCTATTCGTTAAATGATTTACTGTTGGCTGGACCAACAATTCAACCCAAAATCTTCACAACCTTGCTTCGATTCCGGTTCTTTAGGATTGCTTTGTGTGGGGACATCTGTAAGATGTACCATTGCGTGACAGTTTGCCACCCCGATGAATACTAACAATGCATTCTCTGGCGTGATAACCCATCTGATGCGATCGTAGCTTACAAACTGGACACTGTAACATACGGTACAAAACCAGCGGCGTTTTTGGCAATTCGCGCTATGCATCAGTTGGCAATTGATGAGGAACCCTTATATCCCCTAGGATCCAAAATTGTTCGGAGAGATTTTTATGTAGACGATTTAATGACTGGTGGAGACACAGTTGAAGAAGTTGTGGAGATAAAGCGCCAAGTGAAGGAAGTTCTTAAACGTGGACACTTTCCCATTCGCAAATGGTGCTCAAATGAACCAACAGCTCTGGCGGGTGAACTTGAGGTCGACAAAGAGAAGTTGTTAAAGTTCCACGATGGAACGGATATTACCAAAGCTTTGGGCCTGGTATGGGATCCTCATTCTGACAACTTGCTGTTTAATTTTTCGAAAATTGCACATGACGGACCAGTCACAAAACGCACCGTTTTATCCACTGTTGCCAGAACTTATGATCCGCTTGGATTAATTTCGCCTATCATCACAAAAGCCAAAATATTTATACAATCCTTATGGAAGGAGAAATTAAATTGGGATGAAAGTCTACCGCATGGATTGTTTTTGGTTTGGCAAGATCTTGTCTCGCAGCTTTCAATTGTCAGCACTTTCAAATTTTCTCGTTTTGTCATGCTTCCTCATTCCTCGATCCAAATACATGCATTTTGTGATGCAAGTATGTTAGCATATGGCGCTTGCGTATATCTTCGATCTGAGGCTCAAGAATTGGTGTCGGTGCATCTATTATGTTCGAAGTCCAGAGTAGCGCCACTAAAATCACTAACTATCCCGAAATTGGAATTGTCTGCTGCATTGATTTTAGCTGAACTAGTCTCTCACATCGCCCAGAACGTATCATTCCCTTGCGAATTTCATTGTTGGTCCGACTCCACAATCGCTCTTTCATGGATTCGTGAATCACCCTCGGAGTTCAATGTTTTTGTGTCGAATCGAGTGGCACAGATTCAGGAGATGACGAAAGGAATGGTATGGCATCATGTACCAACGCAGATGAATCCGGCTGACATTCTATCTCGAAGCTGCACACCAAAGGAGCTGCTTGATCACAGTCTGTGGCATCATGGACCACAGTTCCTGAAGTCTGCTTGTTCAGAATGGCCAACAAATTTAGAGCCCACAGCAAATCTTCCAGAACGTCGTCGTAAAGTTCTGCTTGCTCTTTCTAAACACGACATATCTGTTCAATGCAAATATTAAAATTCTTTTGCCAAACTACAACGCATATTTGCTTATATCTTCAGGTTCTGGCTGCTACACCGGAAGGATACTGCAACGCCCAAGGGTGATCTGAACGTCGAGGATCTTCGCATGGGCACATATCTTCTGCTCAAGAACATTCAGCATGTCCATTTTGCGGCTGACTACGCAATGCTTTCTGAGAAGAAGGCGATATCATCCAAAAGCAGCATACTTTCCCTAAATCCATTTATCGATGAACATGGATTGATTCGAGTTGGTGGTCGTCTTCATAACTCGCAGTTGGATTACGATGCCAGACACCCCATTTTATTGCCTAAGGGACACCCTGTTACCAGCGCGATCATCACTCATTATCACCAAAAATTCCTCCATGCTGGACCTCAAAGCCTGCTTGCAACACTGCGTCAAGCATACTGGCCAATTGGTGGTCTCAAATCGGTGGCAAGCGTCATCAACAAATGCCTGAGATGTTTTCGTCTGAAACCTCGATATGCGGAGCATATTATGGGCAGACTGCCTGCGGATCGTGTGAGACCAAACCCAGCCTTTCACACAACTGGAATCGACTTCTGTGGTCCGTTTTACCATAAGGCTGAGACGCGGAACAAGGCGCCCATAAAATGCTATATAGCAATTTTTGTTTGCTTTAGCACCAAGGCAACGCATCTAGAAGTCGTTCAGGATCTTTCGACGGCATCTTTTATTGCTTCGCTTAGACGTTTCATCAGCATCCGAGGAAAACCTCGTAGCATCTGGACGGATAATGCGACAAACTTCGTGGGTGCCAAAAACGAGTTAGCAGAGTTGAAGGATTTATTTTTGAGCGATCCACATAGCAATGCCGTCCATGACACCTGTCTTTCCCATGGCATTGATTGGAATTTTATACCGCCTCGTTCCCCACATTTTGGTGGACTTTGGGAGGCAGCAGTTAAATCTGCTAAATTCCACTTTTTTCGCGTCGTTGGCTCCTCAATTCTCACAATGGATGAACTACGAACCTTGGTGTACGAAATCTCGGCCGTACTTAATTCTCGCCCTCTCTATGCCATTTCAGAAAGCCCAGATGACTCGAAGATTCTGACTCCTGCTCATTTTCTCATCGGTTCAAGCTTCACCACAATCGATGAGCCTGACGTAACACATCTGAGGGAGAATCATTTGAGTCGATGGCAACGCGTTTGCCAGATGCGGCAAATCTTTTGGAAGAAGTGGAGCACCAGCTATCTATCGCTGCTGCAAGAGCGATCCAAGTGGCGAGCACAACAACCAACTCTACAGGAAGGTGCCATCGTCTTGCTGAAGGATGACAACCTTTCGTCCCTAAAATGGCAACTTGGTCGCGTGGAGTCAACCATACCAGGCGAGGATGGCGTTCCCAGGGTGGCCATTGTCCGTACTGGATCTGGACTGGCCAAAAGAGCAGTTACGAAGCTAGCTGTTCTGCCCGTTTTAACCACATCGGTTGAAAGTGAAGCTCTTCCAACGGGGGGAGCATGTCCGGAGCAGAACGTTTAATTAGTTACTAATTTGTAAATGTAAATGCCATCGAGCCCACTGTTTGCTTTGCCACAAATATGTAAATCTAAATCACAGATCAATGTAAACAAAAGCTTTTATATGCCCAAAGCTCTCTCTCACATTTGTTTATCTGAGCGAGCTTTTCTAATGCACTTCTCTGCTTTATATGTGCCGGCAAGATAAACCCAACTCACTGCAACTTCAGAAACCCGGCAATAAACATTGAAATTGAATTCGTGCCTTTTTTGTTGTTAATAATAGCGTTTAAAATTATTAGCGAAGGTGGACATCGGTCTTCCTCTAAACAGACACCTCGATGGAGCAGGAAAACGTTGATGGACCGTCGACGTCGCAGTAAAGAAAGCGCTCGGACAAGCTGGAGCGCATTTTAGAAATTGAGCAGAAGAAGCTCCAAATAATGACTTCGGTGGCCGAAGACATTAAGGCGGCCAACGAGGAAATGAAGTCGTTCCACTACGAGCTGTTAGATATATATCAAAATAGAAACCAATAGAGAATTAATAGTTGTAAGGAAAAGAAAGACTTTTATTATTAAGTTTAGTTGATAATGTTGATGTGATCTTGAAACGAAATGTGTTATGAGTTAATATTAAAAATGAATGTTCAATACATATACAAAATAAAATGGAGTTAATATTAAAAATTTATGTTCAATACATATTATAATTTCTATTTCATTGTGAAATATGTGCCAAGGGCGCGTCGAATAGCTTCAGCCTCTGCATTGTTATTACCTAGCCACACGGTATTCTCTGGCTGCTGTTTCTCCTCACCGGCATCCGATTCCCACTTTTCGTTCATGACACTGTTCAGCTCGTTTAAAAAATTGTGCAGAATGCAACAGCATATAATAATACTGTTAGTTTTGGATATGTGGTTGTCGAGACCTTTTCCAATACGTCGAAAGCGAGCTTTTAAGTGGCCAAAAGCGTTCTCTACAACGCGCCTTGACTTTGACAAGTGATAATTAAAAGCACGCTGTTCTGCTGGTTGGTCCACTGAAAACGGATAAGGCTTCATAATAGTTGTGGAGAACCAAAAGGCAGAATCTCCAAGGACCACAACTGGAATCTCAGTGTCACATATAGTGATGGCATTTTCCTTGAAAAGAGACGTCCCTTCCAACAAACCCTTTAGCTTGCTCTCAGAATATATATGAGAGTCATGGCAACGTCCAGGACACCCACCGTTTATGTACAGAAACCTGTACCTGCAAGAACAATTATTATATTTATTTGCAGGATTTTGAAAGACGTATACACAAACGATATCTTACCGGTGGTCGACCAGTGCAAACAGGACCGTTGAGTACCACCCTTTATAGTTGTGATAGTCCACTGCATCTTTTGCATTTGGCCGCACTTCAATATGACAACCATCTGAAACGAACTTACTAAAGTTAAAGTTTGTATTTTTAATGGATATAATAAAATCAGTTTACCCATTGCCCCAAAACACTGAGGGAATCCGAGCTTTTCAAACCCTTTCACAAACTGTTTAACCTTTTCATCGGTCAAGAAGTTCGGCGGCAAATACTCCGGAGCCATTTGTGAAATCACCTCGTTGCAGAACTCGCTCAGTATTTTGCAAACCATTGATTTGGATATACCAAATAGTCTCCCAATAGTCCGATATTCTGCTGATGAACCAAGCGTGTAAAGAGCTACGGCGATTCGCTTGTCCAGTGGGATTGCAAGCCGAAAAGGAGTATCTTGCTTTGCCAGTCCAGGCAGAAGTTGGACCAGCATTTGAAATGTTTGCCTCTCCACCCGAAAGCATTCCTTAAAGAATGCATCTGTATTTTTTGGCACGTCAGTCTCCCAAAAGCTACCAGATCGACTCTAGGAAATAAATAAATAATTTATATCTGGAATACAAATTAAATGGCTTGTGACTTACAAACGCCCAAGTGCTACGTGGGTGGGACTCTTCATACGCAACTCTAGTCACAGCACACTCGTTCATCACTTGCAAAACACTTTTGCTTAACTGCATGAGCTGCAATTGTTGCTTTTCAATTGCATTTAACAAAACAATGTCACTCAAATTCATTTTGATTGATGCACAAAGGTAAACAAACAGACCAGATCAGCTGTTGTGGACTCGGAATCGGACACCGAACGCAGTGGAAACGCCTTTTGGAATTTATCGAAAAATCGTGGAATCAATGACAGGACTCGCGTAAGTGGAAATCGGCTATTATACTAATCAAAAACAATTTAATCTTATACTAATCAAATACAATTTAATGTTTACATCTAATCAATTATCAACCTATATTCTTAATCCCTATTTACTCCTTAAATTCAATTTTGTCGTAAATAAATAAATAAATAAATAAATAAACTTAAATTCTTAACTTCTTAATTTCTATATATTCCTCAAATTCAATTTTTTCAAACAAAATTCGTTCATTTCAATCAACTTAAATTTTTTATACTTATAAATTACCCAAATTCAATTTATTCACACAAAATTCGTATATTTAATAAATAAACTTAAATTCTTAATCTCTATATATATTCATCAAATTCCTTTTATTCAAAGAAAATTATTACATTTAATAATTCCTCATATTCAAAATGAGTCGTAGGACAAAGCGTAAGCTAAGCCAAACTTCTAAAACGAGCTCCAATTCGAGCAACGACTCCTCGCTTTCACAAAAGCGAGCGTTGTCTAACTCATCACTTGACTACATAGACCCAAATTCATTACCAGATGCTACACCAACTGGAAGCTCTATCGAAGACGCAATGACATGCTCCAGCAGACAAGACTTTGATATTCATAACGCTAATGTCAACGCCATTACCAACGCTGACGAAAACACTGACCCAAACGTCCAGTGGTTTTTTTTTGCCTTTTTCTGGCATAAACCCCAAAATTTTTTTTTTCAGATTTCAAATATTAACTGGTTATTTTTTTATTTCCATACTCATTTTAGTTTAAAAAACAAACCCATTCAACCTTAGTGGCAACACTGCATTTTTGACGGGCAGTTGAAGTCATCTGTTTGTGTGCCACGTGTTTGTTGTGAAACTGGCAGCAAATATTTGCCAACTTTGAGTGTGTCTGTTTAAAAAGTTAGAAGCAAAATAAAAAATGTAAAAACGCAAACTGTTAGTTCAGGCATGTTTTGTTAAGATTTGATAACTGGTTTGCCATTGTTGTGTGCTTTTGGCCAATTTTGCCGTGTGTTGCTTGTGTGTAATTTTATGTTGGCCCTAACAAGTGTAGCAATGTTTTTTGGATGATTAGTTGAACATGGCACAGCATGGCACAAAGTCTTAAATGCAAAGTTGTTAACGAAAAAGTGTAGATTAAAAAGTAACTAACACTTCCTGCTACAACGTGCAACTTTTCGAGAAAATTGGCTTTATTGCAGCTGAATTCATGCTTAAGTTGAAGATATTTCTCAAGAGAGACAGAAAAAATTTTTTCGTTTGGTTGCGTCAAACACAAAAAAAGTTTTTTTAAGTCGTATTTAGTGCCATAAATAAAAGTACAAACCGAATTTCAGTTCAATAGTGTAAAATACAACAAAGTTGGAGCAAATCGGATGTATCAGTTATATGGCAGCTATATGAAATAGCATTCCGAATCAAACCATATTTTATAAGTCGCTTAAGAAGCTTAAAATACGGGCTCAAAGCGAACTTCAGATCAACATCTTTAAAACCAACGAAGTGCATATCGGCCAGATCGGTTATATGGCAGCTATATCAAATAGTTGTCCAAACCAAACAAGATTTGGTAAAAGGTCAAAGAAGCTTAAAATACGTGTACAAACCGAATTTCAGCTCAATAGCGTAAAAAACAACATAGTTGGACCATATCGGCCAGATCGGTTATATGGCAGCTATATCAAATAGCGGTCCAAGCCTAACAAGATTTGGTACAACGTATTAGGAGCTTAAAATACGTGTACAAACCGAATTTCAGTTCAATAGCGTGAAAAACAAAAAAGTTTAAACAAATCGGCCAGATCTGTTATATGGCAGCTATATCAAATATTGATCTAAACTGAGTAAAATTTTCCAAGTCGTGCTTGGGGCCCAAAATATGATAATAGTCCAAATTTGGGGTCAATAACGTAAAAATTAGAGTTTATGCCAAAAAAAGGCAAAAAAAAACCACTGTGGAATGGTAACAGGCTTGCAACAAGGATGGACAAAGCATTGCTGTTTTTGTGCAGATGGACAGCCGAGATCGCAGCCAACATTACTTGGGTAAAGACTGGGATGTCAGGGCATATTTTGTAGTCGGAGAAGATAACGTTAAATTTCCGCCCCTAGTTCAAAAGGACAAAATTATTCTCCCTCCGTTGCATATTAAGCTTGGTCTCTTCAAAAACTTCGTTAAAGCTCTCCATAAAAATGAAAATTTTGCGGCATTTGAATTTTTAAAAGGACGATTCGCACAACTTTCTGACGCCAAAATCAAAGAAGGCGTATTTGTGGGTCCGCAAATCAAAAAGCTAATGAGCGACAGAGAATTTTACTCGGCACTATCAGCAGACGAGGCAAAAGCATGGGAAACATTTTGCGCAGTAATGTCTAGTTTTCCCGAAAACAAAAGAAGTGAGGCCTACAAAGAAAATGTTGATGATTTATTGGAAAACTCCAAAAAAATTGGTATAATCTCAGTCTGTTTTTCAACGAGTTTTTATATATACCAATTTTATTTTTCTTTATTTTAAAGGTGTTAATAAAAATTCACTTTTTGCACTCCCATTTGGATTTTTCCCGGACAACCTAGGCTAGAGTTTCGCTACCAAGGCAAGTGGGATCCGGCAATGATGGGAGACTATTGCTGGTTCTTGTTGCGAGAAACACACAGTCTGCACAAAAAACAAAAACGGTCTACATCATTTAAGTACTTTTATCCAACCTTGAACTGCAATAAAAACTCCTAATGCTCAACGTTTATTCTTATTTGGCTTGCTAAGATGTGAAGACCTGAGCAATTTTTATGGTAAGATTGAAAAAAACTTAATGAAAGGCAGCGAAAAATTAAAAATTATCAAAAACTTTTCAAAAATCCAACTTTGAAGTGCCATAACTTCGTCATTTATGGTTGGATTTACAACAACTGTCGTTTTTTTAAGAAATAAATTTATTATCTTTAATTTTTGTTCCAGTTTATACATATCGGTGGACTAAAATTGGAGAAAATGGCATTTTAGTAGACCCACCTTTTTTCAAAACACTAAAATTGAAAATTTCGCGATATCTCAAGAACCGTTCTACTTTTGACATATCTGAGAGCATAATTGAATTCAGCGTGAAATTTTACATAATGATCAACTATTTAGAAGCCGGGATCAAAAAATTGTTGCATAGTGTAATCAGCATCGTTAATCAGCAAAAAAAAAAAAAAGAAATCACTGCAGCAGCAATCTGGTTGTTGCACAAAAACTGTAAAAAAATTCTTGAACCAACAGCCCTTTTCTGTTTACCTCTTTTCTTATTTTGGAACTTTATCAACAGGAACAATTGTAGCAGATGCAGTATTTGTTTTCGCTGTTGTTGTTGTTTTTGTTGTTGTAGCGGTTTAAACTGCTGCCTTTGTGCCCACATTAATAAAAATGAACCGCAATGTTTTAAGCAAATTGACAAAGGTCCGAGAAGCCTTGAAGAGGAAATTTGAGTCACTCAAATTGGTTAAACCGCAGAATACTCATGAATTGGACGAAACATTTAAGCCCATAACACAACCATTACAAGAGCTCGTAAATGAGAATAGGCGAAGCAAATTTATCAAATCCAGTGACCAAGACATTAAGACAGAACTACTAAAGCCTAAAATTGGAAAGATTAAAAAAGCCACGAAAGCGGACATACATTCCACACACATTTCAGCTTAATCGGAGGCGGCGACATCATAACCTAGCACTAGCACCAAAGTCTCATCAATCGTTACCATTCAAAGACATTGAGGATGATGATGATGACTATCATGAAGTTGAGATGGGGGATGATGATGATTACTTTAAGAAGGAAAAGTCTTCTAAAGGTCATTCATATGCTTCAGCAGCAGCAGCAGCAGAAAGCATGACAAAGAATATGTATTCTTTTGAAAACCCCCGTGCTGAAGATGATGATGATGATGATGATGATGACATTTTCCACTCTCAGACTGCTGGCCACATTGATGCCAATGCTTCAGCCGGGGGTGTTGATAACACTAGTTTACAGCATTTCCGATCCCGACCATCTGGCAGTCATTTCGTATGTAAATCCATTTGCTGAGTCCAAAAATCCAATCCGCAAATTTTTTTATGGGGCCGTTTTCGAGAAATCGCGGAAAAGCTAGTTTTTTGGTTTGTAAAAAAAGTACCTTCAGAAAAATGGGTATATCTTCAGTATCGTGTCTTTCATTATAAAAAGCTAATGCTCTCTTCGAAGGTAATTGAACGCCCTATCATTCATTCATACAACCCTTCTTAATCCGGTGCTCGACTTTGGCGTAATAAAGGCTCTTAACTGAAACTTTGCATTAAATTTATCACTTTTTTAAAAAAAGCTAGATTTTAAGTGCGATTTTCACAACGAAAAGAATTGTGTAAAATTTATTTTATTGCTGGTCACTAAAGAATTATCTATTAAAAATACAACGCCACATAACTCATTAAAATCCGATGAAGAATAAAGAAGTTATTGGCATTTTAGTAAAAAATGGAAGGTTTCAACTTCAACCAAATTGACTTAGTTTGACTGTTTTATGTTCGTCACAGGAGGCATAGTTAAAATTCAAACAATTCTATTTAAGAGCTACTATGACCTAACAAATTTATTTTGTACCTGGTTAAGTTTTTTGTGATTGACTTAGGTTGAAATATGAGTGCAAGACGTCAAATTGAATGGAAGAATGATCTTGGATTGCTTGCGGGCATTACATATTTTCGATTTCGCTAACAATTTCAACGACATTTGTGTAAATTATATGAGCTTTACCACCGCCCGAAGATAACTTTTTTAGTTTTAGTTTTCTAAGATAAAGTTCTTTTTATACCCGTTACTCGTAGAGTAAAAAGGGTATACTAAAGTCGTGCAAATGTATGTAACAGGCAGAAGGAATCATTTCCGACCATATAAAGTATATATATTCTTGATCAGCATCAACAGCCGAGTCGATATAGCCATGTCTGTCCGTCCGTCCGTCTGTCCGTCTGTCCGTCCGTCCGTCTGTCCGTCTGTCTGTATGAACACCTAGATCTCAGAGATGGTAAGAGATAGAGGTTTGACATGTATGAAACAAATGCTTCTTTTTTCTGCACGCAGATCAAGATTGTTTCAAATTTTGGTCACGCCCCCTCCCGCCCCCGCAATTTGGAAAAAACGTTATATCTCCTACAGTTTTGAAGATAGATAATTCGTGCTTTCTAGAGATAGTTAGTTAGAGCTAACTCGACTGCAGTGGTCTTACTTGTTAATAATGAAATTTTTTATCCTATCGTAATATAAAAAATTCTATCGAGTGGTTTTCCATAGATTTTTTTTTCTAAATCAGACTTCTGAGGGCGTAACAAATGTGTTGAATCCCTTCACCATTAATCGCGAACTAAACGTGATAAAAAAAAAATTGGGTATGTGGTGTTGCTATCTAAGGCCTCGTGTTTCACAATTTATTGGTCCCGTTCCCAGGCTATTTTGAGTGTTAACTGTGTTATAAAATATGCACAATCAAAACTTATAAACATTTTTAGATCATTGAAATTGTTAGCGAAATCGAAAATATGTAATGCCCGCAAGCAATCCAAGATCATTCTTCCATTCAATTTGACGTCTTGCACTCATATTTCAACCTAAGTCAATCACTAAAAACTTAACCAGGTACAAAATAAATTTGTTAGGTCATAGTAGCTCTTAAATAGAATTGTTTGAATTTTAACTATGCCTCCTGTGACGAACATAAAACAGTCAAACTAAGTCAATTTGGTTGAAGTTGAAACCTTCCATTTTTTACTAAAATGCCAATAACTTCTTTATTCTTCATCGGATTTTAATGAGTTATGTGGCGTTGTATTTTTAATAGATAATTCTTTAGTGACCAGCAATAAAATACATTTTACACAATTCTTTTCGTTGTGAAAATCGCACTTAAAATCTAGCTTTTTTTAAAAAAGTGATCAATTTAATGCAAAGTTGCCGACAAAAGTCTTTATAACGCCGAAGTCCAGCACCAGATTAAAAAGTGGTGTATGAACGAATGATAGGGCGTTCAATTACCTTCCAAGTAAGCATTGTCTGTTAATAATGAAAGAACCGGTACCAAAGATATACGCATTTTTCTAAAGGTACTTTTTTTACAAATCAAAAAACTAGCTTTTCCGCGATTTCTCGAAAACGGCCCCATAAAAAAATTTGCGGATTGGATTTTTGGGCTCAGCGGAAGGACTTACACAAGAAATTGCTACCAAATGTTCGGGATCGCGAAATTTTTATTATTTTGTAAACTAGTGTAATCAATATAATCTCAACATCAGCGAACTAGCAAGGACAAAGCTTCTGGATAAATGTTATGGGCCATATAAGAAGGGGGCCACTAAAACCTTGTGGCTGGGCAATTCACAAATAAATGTAGCGCATCAGCACCTTGAGTTTCCTGATGGTGAAAGTTTACCGCTCTCATTAGGACTATACTCGCTAATTTTCCATAAAGACCCAATGGGGTATGATACTTATGATTTAAACGCATACAAGGGGATACTATTGAAGCTGAAATCATATTTTAATAAATAGAGCGTGCGAATGGCATTTAAACTTATAAGCAAAATGTCAGTTGACAAGTTTGGTCATTTCTCCAATGATAAGGAGCGATCTGAGCATTTGATAAGGGAGGTACGAAATGTGTCGGGGCTTTTTGTTGATTTGGATGGTAATCTTAATGCTCAGAAAAAACGAATTCGGAATTCCGTGAAACCCGTCAATAGCGAAGATTTGGTCGTGAAAGCATATGTGGAAGAGGGTGTAAATGCATTAGAGAACAGCATATCCAATGGGCTTAAACAACGCAATGACCGCGTGAATAAATTGGAAACTTCAATGGTTGGGTTGGTTAAGATGGTGGAAAACGTTAATAATATCATTAATGAACTGGTTACACTGGCGAACACTGTAATAATCATCAAAAACAACCAATTGTAAAGACTCAGAGTATTACCGCAGATGTGGGTCTCTATCGGAAAAGTCCATTTGCGAAAAGTTAATAAATATACTGTGCGTTGATCGCACACAAATTATATTCATTATGACCGTTGACAAGTTTGGTCATTATGCAACCAATAATAAAGAATATTCAACAGAGTTGAAGCGGGATGTTCAAAGCTTGGTGGGCTTATTCATTGATGGTAATGGTGATCTAAATGCTCAAAAGAAGCGAATCAAAAATTGTGCAACACCCATCGATGGTGATGACCTGGTGATGAAAGAATATATTGATGCTAAATTAACTCAGATGGAGAACATCATATCGAATGAGTTTAAACAGCGAAATCCCAAAATAGCCAAAGTGGAAAAGAGTATTAAAACTGCAATAGCAAGAGTAAAGGGATTTGAGAAAACTCTTAATAATTGTAATATCAAATTGGCGAGAATAGAGGAGGAAATTTTTCAATTTATAATCACACCAACCTCTGCACATGTAAAAAATATGAAAATACAAATGGAAGAGGTGCCCTTTATTCCGACTCGAATTAAAATGTAAACACAAATGGTCAGTGCATTGACGAACCAAAAAATTAATGAATCACAAAAAATAACTAAACAACAACAAAATGAGTGGCAGCAACAGCAACAAATTTCACAAGCGAGGGTTGGTAAATGAATTGCATGCACCTTCTCGCAAGAACTTTAAACGTCGTAGAGTTGTGACAAAGGGAATAAACGATTTGTGGCAGGCTGATTTAGTCGAGATGGGAGCATACGCTACATTGAACAATGGTCATCGGTACTTACTAACAGTGATTGATACATTTTCCACGTTTGCCTGGGGCGCAGCCCTAAAAACTAAAACTGGCAATGAAGTCACCATGGCCATGGAGAAAATTTTCAAATCTGGTCGCGGTACACCGATTAACCTGCAAACCGACGATGGAACCGAATTCTACCATAGTAATTCTAAGGCACTAATGCAGCGATATAATGCAGCGTACAGCACCCTGAAGGCTTCTATTGTGGAGCGATTCAATAGAAGCTTGAAAGAGCTAATGTGGCGTGAATTTAGTTTTAATGGCACACATGAATGGGTGAAAGAATATCAAAATTTAATTGATGCATACAACAAGAGGTGGCATAGAACTATTAAAATGGCCCCCATTGATGTTGATGCTTCGAATGAGAATCACATTTTATCAACTGCATACAATCATCTAAAGATGTTCACTGGAAGCAAATTGAAGGTGGGTGATTGTGTGCGTATCAGTAAATACAAGCATGTCTTTGAAAAGGGGTATACCCCCAATTGGACAACTGAAATTTTTAGAGTAAGTAAAGTAAGAAACACATTCCCAACAACATTTATGTTGAATGATTTAAATGGTGAACCGATCAAGGGCTGCTTCTACCAAGAGGAGTTGAAAAAGAGTAAATTCCCCGACACATATCTCGTTGAAAAAATTCTGAAAAGGAGCGGCGACAGGGTGCTTGTCCGCTGGTTGGGCTTCCCAAAAAGTTCCGACAGCTGGGTAAACAAAAATGATATTTTGTAAATGTATTTATTGTGAAAATGTTTTTTTTGTTATTGCTTTTGTATTTGAGTATAAATAAGAAACCAAAAAAAATTATAAACACTTGAGCGCACACTCGCGCACACACACACACTTATATATGATGTTTGTATGAAGACTCAATAAATTACGCATTTTTTATTTGACTTGGGTTGGGGTTGGGGGTTGGTCATAAATTTAGCCTATATGTTATTATTAGCATTTGCGACGCCACAGGAGCTCGCAAAATATATATATATATATATATATAGCCAACTTATTATATAGCCTACCTTATCTCATATCTTATCTTATATTACTATATACCCCACCTTATCTTAAACATGTCTCATATACCTTACCCTTATTATTAAGCTAAGCCGCACGAAGCGCACCAAACAGTGTCATCTAGTTTTCTTACATACCCATATATATCATACCTTATCTTAAACATGTTACCTTAACCTAATTATTAAGCTAAGTCGCACGAAGCGCACCCAACATTGTCATCTAGTTTTCATACAAATCTATATATATATCCTACCTTATCTTAAACATGTCGTAGATTATAACCTAATTATTAAGCTAAGTCGCACGAAGCGCACCAAACGTTGTTATTTAGTTCCTACCTCATTACTAAGCTAAGACGCACAAAGTGCATTCAAGACTTGAAGTCTCATTTTTTATAAAGTTCCTTAAAAATCAAAGAAATAAAAGATCCAAAACACGCGCCCACATTCAAACGCGCGCCACCTATCGATCACCCACAGCTGACGATAGACAGGGCGCCATTTATCGAAATCGCGCGCTCTGCCAAGGTCAGCTGTGATCGCTGCAACCGTCGACTGCGCTTGGCTGCGTATAAAAGCCAAGCCCCAGCGAGCAGACGAGTCCCTTAGTCCGCGACTTCAGTCGAGTCAACATCTTGGAACACCAGAACCAGCAGTAAGTATTGATCACCCCAACCAAGGAATCTTGTGCGATTTACGAATCGGCTCGATTGGCTCCTGGTGTGCGATTTACGAATCGACACCCGTGTCTGGACAGGATTCCCGGTTGAATAGCACCGTCGCGCGCCCACCCAGACTTCCAATGCCCAATCCCCTGGCCGGCAACGGATGAGCCTCAGGTTGTACGATTTCCGAATCGGCTCCCTGACCAAAATCTCAGGTTGGACGCACTGCATCCATCAGCGCCACTCCTCAGTATCTTGACCAAGGGGTCGTGTGCGATTTTCGAATCGGCTCGACCGGCTCCCGGTGTGCGATTTCCGAATCGGCACCCGTGTCTGGACGGGATTCCCGGTTGAGTAGCACCGTCGCGCGCCCACCCAGACTTCCAATGCCCAATCCTCTGGCCGGCAACGGATAAGCCTCAGGTTGTACGATTTTCGAATCGGCTTCCTGACCAAAATCTTAGGTTAGAGGGTCCAACGCCAGTGAACAAGTTCAAGCAGAGCACGGCCACGACACACGTGGGTAGACACGCTCCGACAAGCACGACTCGGAGCAATTTCGAGGCAAATAAAGTAACACTCACCAACTACGACTCTGACTATTTTCTGGGCAGGGGGAATGATTTCAGTAAAGATAGAGGAACCAAGCGTCCCAGAATCAAATAATATCTGTGACAGACCCTGGCAGACGGCGAGCTATATCCGTGCCACGAAAAGAGGGCGTTACAGTGGCGCCCGAGCAGGGACCTTGGTTACTTCTAGCGGAATAAGTATCACTGAATCGTCCTCCAGTTACCCCGCCATGACTGACCACGGGAAACTACCACGTAGTTGGGTGTTTAACGTCAACAAAACACAACTAGAAGCCTATGCGAAAGAGTTCGGCCTAGAACCGGAAGCACTATCAGAGGACCTTCGACGACAAGTCTCGGAATTCATCCGCGACCAAGAGCATCAAGAAAACAACGAGATAACCCGCACACGAATCATGACCATAGCTCAAAAACACGCCCGAGTACCATCACCCGCACCACCTGCCTTAGCACCCAGTAAACCACCAGGAGACCTAAAATCAACTCTCCCAATCCCACCAGCCTCGGTACCGTCTCTCCCGATCCCACCAGGTGCAACCCACTCCACGCCCAAAGCAGAGATCAACTTGCCGACGAATCCCACAGAACCAGAAAAAAATACAAAGATAACCTCGAGCACGAGCAACGCAAAGGTAACGGCAATTAGCACTATTCAAAGTTGGGGCGAAGAGTTCGATGGCCAGGGCAACCCCCTCGAATTGGCCGGCGCTTACGGCATTGAACTGGATCAGGCAGCCGGGGCCATGGTAATAATGCTACGATGTGACGCACTTGACTGGTGGCACACCCACCCGGTCGCCATGCCGGATTGGGAATCATTCAAACGAGAACTCCTCCGGTATTACGTACCGACCGACTACCAAGAACGGGCAATGGAGCAGATCGCCCGACGACACCAGGGCTGGATCGAACCGACTAAAGAGTTCGTCCGCGAAATGCGCAAAATCATGCGATTTACCAAACTTAGCGAAGAGCAAAAACTCGAGTGGATATACCGAAACAGTAGGGTGGATTTCCGACACTATGCCAAACGGAGGGAATTTCGGACACTTCTTACTAGCCGAAGAATTCGAACAGCTGCAGGCCAGCGTCAACAACTGGAACACGCCACCACAGGCAAATCTCCTCGTCCAGGCGATGGGCAATAAACTCCCAGAATCGGATCTGTGTCGCAGATGCAAAAGCCCGGGACACTTCGCACGAAGCTGCCCAAACCCACCCAGACTATACTGCTGGGTATGTGGACGAGACAATGCCCGCACCAAAGAATGCTGCCGACAGTTTGAGGGAAACGGTATACGCCCCCGGGATCAGAGCGGACCCTCAGGGGCAAGACACCAGGGAGTCCGCCCCTAACACGCCTAAAGTTTAACGGACGCCCCTAACACGCCTAAAGTTTAACGGAGGCCGCCTCCTAGCCCAAGTCAGCGTGGGCAAAGGCGGATGCCAGGTATGGGGCACCATCGACACCGGCGCTACCCGAAGCTTCATGAGCGAAGCAATGGCCAACAAAATTGCCAAACATGGTCGCTGGGTACCCACAGAAGAGGTAATCACCCTGGCTGACGACACACACCGAGTCGTGACACGAGCCCTAGAACTGCAACTCCTCCTGCAGGAAAATTACCCCAAAACCAAGTTTCTAATCCTCCCAGAATTAATTGGAGAGATACTGTTCGGCATCGACTACTTAAACCACTGTCGGGCGCAATTTAAACAACATAAAACAAAGGTATTTCCCACGGAACCCAGCGATGCAGGCTATCATCCACAAACTGGTCAAAGTGCTCATTGATCAAGACCTGATCGAGCCGTCCCACTCGGCATACAGCGCACCAGTGGTACTCGTCCGAAAGAAGAACAATGAGTGGAGGCTCTGCATTGACTACAGACAGCTGAACGCCCACTCCGAAAAAGATGCGTACCCCGTTCCCCGGATGGACCACATTCTAAACCAACTCCGAGAAGCAAAATTCATAAGCACTCTGGACCTAAAAAGCGGATACCGGCAAATCCCGATGGATGCCCAAAGCAAACAATATACGGCATTCACGGTACCTGGACTGGGCCTATTCCAATGGAAGGTCATGCTATTCGGATTACACACGGCCCCCGCTACTTTCCAGAGGGCGCTAGACAGTATCATAGGTCCAGAGTTGCAGCCATTCGCATTCGCATACCTCGACGACATTGTGGTCATCGGGCGAACAAAGCGGGAACATCTACAGAAGCTCCAGGAGGTCCTCAGGCGATTCCGCCAAGCAAACTTGCGGATCAACCCCGAAAAATGCCATTTTTTTAAATAACAGCTTAAGTACCTCGGACTTGTGGTTAGTGCCCAAGGCATCCACACAGACCCAGACAAGGTCAAAGCTATCCGGGACCTGCCCAGACCCCAAACAACCCGGGAGGTACATAGTTTTGTCGGGGTGGCATCCTGGTACCGGCGGTTCGTGGCAAACTTTACCGAACTCGCAAAAGAAGAAAGAAAGGAAAGAAATTTGAGTGGACCTCGGAGCAGGAAGAAGCGTTAACAGCACTCAAAAATGCTCTGACCGAGGCGCCCGTGCTCTCCTGCCCCGACTTCACGAAAACATTTGTACTTCAAACCGAACGCCAGTGACACAGGGTTGGGGTCAGTGCTAACCCAGGAAGACGAGGAGGGCGAACACGTAATCGAATACGCGAGCCGGAAGATGCGAAAGGAAGAACTCAACTACTCAGCAACCGAAAAAGAGTGTCTGGCGATTTTCTGGGGGGTCCATAAGATGCGTATGTACCTCGGGGGCTACCATTTCATTGTGGTAACCGACCACTTAGCCCTTAAATGGATGAACTCCATAGAGAGCCCGTCCGGACGAGTGGCACGATGGGCCCTCGCTCTCCAGCCATATTCATTCGAGGTACGATACCGAAAAGGCAAGCTGAACGTGGTGGCTGACGCCCTTTCTCGGTTTCCAACCGAAGAAATACAGAGCATAGAGGCAACCGCGGACAACTGGATTCGGGACAAACTCATCCAGGTCCAGCAAACCCCCGCGGCATGGCCCGACTACATGATCCAAAATGGGCAATTATACCGACACCTGCCATCTTCCGTAAGCGGCGAAGATACCCAGCCATGGAAACTATGCGTCCCGAGACCCCAACGAAACCAGGTACTCGTCGAGAACCACTGCCAATCACCCGCTGGACACCTAGGGGTCCGGAAAACAAAAAACCGGATCATGTCGAGATATCACTGGCCAGGCATGCATCGCGACATAATAAAATTCGTCCACCAGTGTCCAAACTGCCAGCAATATAAAGTCTCACAACAGCAAGCCTCGGGAAAAATGCTGACCAAAATCGCAGAGGCCCCCTGGGAGACTATGTGTGTCGACTTCGTGGGTCCCCTCCCTCGGTCAACCCACGGGAATACTATGCTCCTGGTGTTCACCGACAAATTTTCCAAATGGGTGGAACTGGCAGCAGTACGCAGGGCCACGGCCGACATCGTACTTAGGGTATTCAGAGAGCGGATACTGACCCGCTGTGGAACCCCAAAAGTACTAATATCGGACAACGGCGTACAATTCACCAGCCGAAAAGTCAAGGCGCAGATGGAGGCTTGGGGGGTTCAGCAACAGTTCACCGCACCTTACACCCCCAGGGAAACCCTGCCGAACGAGCAAATAGGACCATCAAAACTATGATTGCCCAATTCACGGGGGAGCGCCACAACCGCTGGGATGAAGCACTAGCCGATCTGGGATTGGCCTTCAACAGCAGCCGATCTGAATCCACTGGTTACAGCCCGGCGTACCTTCTATATGGCCGCGAACTACGACTACCGGAAAACCTATTCGACCAACTCACCTCCGGCTCGGCTGTTAACGAAGAGAACAAAGAGGAAAGATGGGCTCGGATAAGAGAAACTTTTGATCTGGCACGACGCAATTTGGAAAAAGTCGCGCAAACCCAAGCACACGCGTACAATCTCCGGAAGCGAGACTGGAGACCACGAATAGGCGAACAAGTATGGGTACGACAACACACCCTGTCCAAAGCGGCCGACAATTTCGCAGTCAAACTAGCGCTCAAATATGACGGCCCTTGTAAAGTCATCGCCTTCGTATCACCAGTCATCGTAAAGGTCAAAAACGAACGAACCGGCAAGATCCAAAGAGCATACGTGAACTACCTCAAGAAAGCCTACGGTGACCTAACAAACAAAACGCCTGAACCCGACGAGACGACACTCGAGGGTCGATAACCATCTGTTTTTAAATTCAAACCAAACCGCGCGCGCGCCCTAACTACCATTGATCGACCTCGACCCACCACTAATACATATCGAACACACGGACCTATCGATAATGAGCACGATCGATAGACCCACCGCCGCCTATAAAAGCTCACTACAAACGCAACCGCCGTCAGACTCGCAGCATGGTGGACCATAAACTCGAAGAAGCCCAGAAGCGGGGCCGCCAAAAATGGGAGGCTGTCCAAGCGCAGCAAGCGCGTACGACACTGCACCCTTAAGACGCATGAGCGTGTGCGCCACACGGGTGAGCCAGCAGGCACCTCGGCGACGGGACTCCATCCTGGTCCAGGCAGGCGAGAACCTACAGCTCCCCGACCGGGAGGCTGGACTCTTTCTGCCGGCCACCAAGAACCGCATCGCTCACACACCCAGCGCCGCATCGGCCCCGGTCAAGATTTCCAAGGAACAAGCAGCCCCACCGGCACAGGTCCCCACAACCACGCCAGCCCACTCAACCAAGCCACCAACACCACGCCAAAAGACCGGCCATGGCCCACCTAACCCCGACAAACCACCCAACTGCAAGGCCAAGACGGCACCGGCGAAGGCACGCCCAACCACGGTTAGCTGCCCGGAGACGCATCACACAGCGACACCCCCCACAGCAACAACACGCCCAAAAAGAGCCCCCCCCCTGGCACAGACTTCGCGCCAGGCACAGACTCCACGCCAAGCCCCACCACCAACAACGCCTCGCACAACAACGCCTCGCACAACAACACCTCAAACAACGATGCCGCATCCCAAAAGGGCCACCGCAGAACCAGTCCTACGCTCGGCGTCCAACTCGGCAACCCAGGCCACACACAAAGCAAAGGCCCTAAACCTACGCCCTTTCGGACAACGCCCACTATGCCACCTCGGAATCATCGAAACCGGGACCACTCGCAGCCTGCCAAGGATTCCAAAAAGAGCGGGGACTACAACCGCGACCCCCCCAATCAAGAGGAGAGTCCAGGAACCACAAATCCCGTGGAGAACCCCGACAAAAGTTGAGTGGGACATCCGAGTGGTCAGCCGACAAGAAATCCGCATCCTCAGAGAAGACGACACCATAAGCCTACACGCGGATGAAAGTTGGGTCCCCCCACCAACGAGACGCTGGGAGATAGCGACCACCATCCCACTCTCAGACACCGTGGAAAGGGCCATCGAGGCAATGCGAGAAGCCTGGGCACCAGGAAAGCAGACCTCGAGACGGATGATAAACAATGGGTCCCCGATCCAGGTCCGAATCGGCCGCCAGGGGTCGATTAAGGTGCAAGCAAAAGACGCGAGCTGGTAAAAGAGGGGGGAGTGCGACGCCCCAGGAGCTCGCAAAATATATATATATATATATAGCCAACTTATTATATAGCCTACCTTATCTCATATCTTATCTTATATTACTATATACCCCACCTTATCTTAAACATGTCTCATATACCTTACCCTAATTATTAAGCTAAGCCGCACGAAGCGCACCAAACAGTGTCATCTAGTTTTCTTACATACCTATATATATCCTACCTTTTCTTAAACATGTTACCTTAACCTAATTATTAAGCTAAGTCGCACGAAGCGCACCCAACATTGTCATCTAGTTTTCATACATATCTATATATATATCCTACCTTATCTTAAACATGTCGTAGATTATAACCTAATTATTAAGCTAAGTCGCACGAAGCGCACCAAACGTTGTTATTTAGTTCCTACCTCATTACTAAGCTAAGACGCACAAAGTGCATTCAAGACTTGAAGTCTCATTTTTTATAAAGTTCCTTAAAAATCAAAGAAATAAAAGATCCAAAACACGCGCCCACATTCAAACGCGCGCCACCTATCGATCACCCACAGCTGACGATAGACAGGGCGCCATTTATCGAAATCGCGCGCTCTGCCAAGGTCAGCTGTGATCGCTGCAACCGTCGACTGCGCTTGGCTGCGTATAAAAGCCAAGCCCCAGCGAGCAGACGAGTCCCTTAGTCCGCGACTTCAGTCGAGTCAACATCTTAGAACACCAGAACCAGCAGTAAGTATTGATCACCCCAACCAAGAAATCTTGTGCGATTTACGATTCGGCTCGATTGGCTCCTGGTGTGTGATTTACGAATAGCACCGTCGCGCGCCCACCCAGACTTCAAATGCCCAATCCTCTGGCCGGCAACGGATGAGCCTCAGGTTGTACGATTTCCGAATCGGCTTCCTGACCAAAATCTTAGGTTAGAGGGTCCAACGCCAGTGAACAAGTTCAAGCAGAGCACGGCCACGACACACGTGGGAAGACACGCTCCGACAAGCACGACTCGGAGCAATCCCCCGGTCCGTGGGTGGCCTCCCGGAACACGTCCAAGAAGAACACATACATTTCGAGGCAAATAAAGGAACACTCACCAACTACGACTCTGACTATTTTCTGTGCAGGGGAAACGATTTCAGTAAAGATAGAAGAACCAAGCGTCCCAGAATCAAATAATATCTGTGACAGACCCTGGCAGACGGCGAGCTATATCCGTGCCACGAAAAGAGGGCGTTACACGTTGTTGGAATGATATTTGGAGATCACGCTTGACCACTTGAAGAACAATCTTTGGCACTCTAATACATTTTTATGTTTTTGTTTTTTATGTGTTGGGTGTGTTTACACTGAGGGCATATTATTTTTTACATATTATTTATAATCTGATTTTTTTTTTGCTTTTTTGCATATTCATTTTTTTGGGGTGGTGTCGTGAGCAAAACAAATTTGAGTATAAAATGGGTAGAGCCACAAGCTCAATGCTGAGAGTCTTTCGTTGTCACAATTCACAAAAGCAAGCAAAAGTTTGAAACGCATACGCATGATGATGGGGGCTAAAATTAGTTACGCACTTACCATTTTAATTTTATTCAAATGGTTATGTGGGGTGGTGAATCCCATTCCCATCAAAAACTTGGAAAGTTTGCCTACAATTTCATTGAATGAGGTCAGTGAAAGCGACTTCATCATACGATTACCATCGAATGATACAATTGTTGTATCGATGAAGTTTCTCCTCATCAACAACAGCATGCTGATTAACGATGGGGTAAATAATGGGACCCAATCCAAAGGTGCTACAACTGAGGGGTATCAGGCAACAACAGCATCACCCCCATTATTGGCGACAGAAGCAACAATAACAACCACAACAACGACGATGGGGACGACTACAATGTTGACTCCACTGTCACCACACCACTTCGATGATGAGGATGGAAATGGTGAGGACTCTTTTAACAATGTGAGTGGTGTAAAACCTAGGGATAGTTTTAAAATACCTTTTGTTACTGTTAGATCTTTAAGTAATAACAGGACAGATGATGAAGCTATGGGTGACGATTTTGATGATGAGGACTATTATGAGGAAGAGAGAATGGTGGTTCTAATGATGGGGGCGTCACAGGTAAAGGAATAAAGTTGGGGGATGATGTGCATACAAATGCAACACACCATGCAGATAATGGTAAAGGAAGCGATGCTTCAAAAATAGGAGTAGAAACCCTTTTCACATCAACAAAAAAATTGGTGATTCAAGCCTTTAGGGATAACCTAATAAAGTTAGAGTCACAAATAGGGGGTGTTATTGACAGTAAGGAGGACTTTTATAGATATTTCCGAATATCATACACTAATTATCAAATTGATATTAAGTGTACATATTCAGCATCAGCTGAAAAAAAGGTGGTTTCAATTAGCTGCATTGAGCGTAAAGAGGAAGTTTTAACTTCATCATCAGCTAAAGGAAATAGAGAGTTAATAAATTTGCATGAAATCATGCTTAAAGATATGCCAAGTTTGACTAGGAAAGACAGAGGTGGTGATCATGGGTGGAGTGATGAGGATGGGGAAGAAGAAGTAATTCTCAATACCCATATAAATAATTTCCAAAATCTTTTAAACAGCACTTTTATTGCGGCATAAGCAAAACAATTTTATTCAAAATAAAATCAATTTTCATATTTCTTTATATACAATTATTATTATCAACAAAAAAAACAATTTGCATAAAATTTTTTTTTTTTTAAATACTATTATTAAAACTAACAAAAAATTATTTTTATATATAATTATTTACTACTTTTTGTACTTTTCACATTTATTTAGATTATATACAAAAATCGAAAACAAAAAATTTCAAAAATTGTATTTTAACATTATTAATTAAAAAAAAATGTTAATATAGTATTTTAATTTTTGTAATCATTAACAATATTCTTTAAATAAAAAATTTTCTTGTATATTTTTTCTTTTGATTTTCTTTATTTTACAACATTTCAGTGTTATTGTATAGCAACTCTAAATTGATTTCCGCAATTGTCATCTCTTCATCATTTTCCTCCACCTATTTTTTGAGAGCATTGAGGGTATTGTTTTGATGTTGCGACCGGAAAATATTTGCTTCTAGGGTGGCAATCTCCTCACCATACACAACTGCATTCGCTTCTAGCAAACCAATGCTTGTTTTCAGGTCACTTTCTTGGACCCGATAATGGCCCCAAGCATATGAATGAATCCGATCAGCTTGAATCATACGCTTGTCATCATTGCTATTCAAAGTTATTTTTTTTATCTGATTTGTATAAATTGTATGCCGTTTCGAACGAAATACCAGCATACTATTGCAGAATGTTTCCTGTTTAAGCAAACAGTCGCGGTAGTTTTGCAGTGTAAGTTTCTTAACAGAACACTTTTCACACCCTTTGATTTTTTAATGGTACGCTCTACACCATCAATAGTGTAAGCATACATTTTAGATCTTAGCCCAACGAATTCCCGCATTATTTTCCCATTGGACTCATCCTTAAAAAAACCCAATCTTTTTTTATTTGTTCGCTTAAAATTGAACATAGAGGCTGCCTCTTCAGAATACTCGGACGTATTAAATGTCTGCTCAATATCTTCTCTGATATCTTCATACAAATCATTTGTTTTAATGGTGTAGATGAAAGAGTCAGTATCCATGTAGTTCAGACTCAAGGCATCTTCGAATTTAGGCAACATGTAGCTGTAGTGGAAATCATACATTTTCCACTTGGACAAATCCAATACAGCAAACCCAATGTAAATGGGCTTGTTGTAGCAGATGTTCAATCGCCTCATTTGAAAGGCATATAAATTCTCAGAGAATTGCACAGAGCTATGAAAACTTGCTCTTGCGACAAGCTCTCGACCACACAATTTGTACCGCCCAGCAGTATGCCGCCGTTGAGTCTCCCATTCACTGATGAGCTTCAAGTCTATACGCTTTTCAATATTTTCTAACGCTTTACCAAAAATGCTATTATTTAGCAATTTGAAAAAATCTTTTTCAAATGCATTTTTTGCATTTGTTCGGTGCTGCGTATTCAAATCGATGTATGGCTTGAGCCAAGGTTTCTGGGCAAACCGTAAAACCCGATGCACCTTTGTGAGCTCCAATCCATTTCGCAGACACTGCTGCAAATTTATGTAATGAATTGCATACTCTACTTTATCACATAGATCTGCAATAAGTTTTTTGCTTTTACCACCATGTGGTGGTTTTTTGTTTGACGGACAAAAGGGAAGGTCATTATGCCGATCATGAATATTGATGGGATATTTCAAATCCACTTCAAATATATACCCCTACTCTGAGTCGGCTGGTATGCTTAAAATTTCGAGAGAGTCAATCTCCTCCTGAGTGAGCCATTGAAATTCCCCATATGGCAGAGACAGAGACATTACAAAACCATAAAGATTGTTGGCATCCAAATAAATTAGATACTCACTCTCTTTTGATGGATCAAAATCGGACATATATTTATTGTTCGCATGGCTATAGCGTTTGGGGCATTGCACCAAGCCTCCACGAATTTCACACTGAATGAACCGATACATATCAATATCGGTCAAAAGCTCAAGCTCAATTTGAGTACTCTTGAGCATGGCATCCCAAGAAAACCCAGGAATTGTATAATAGTGGGCGGGGTCTAATTTGTGGATATCCATACATATCCGCCGGAAATTTTCAAAAACATCAGTCAGAAGCAAGACGTCCGTTTTTAAGTACAATTCAAGATAATCTTGAATTTTTGCACATGAGAATTTCTCCCACACTAGAATAGCGTGAGCATAATCCTCTTCTGGGCACTTACTATCTGTGAGACTATTGAAAAATGCTTCTCGTGGCGGTAATTGAGTTTCTGATAACCGCTCAATTGAAACAATATAGGCATATGGAAATACACCCTTTCTACGCACCAATGAGAAAGCATCATTTCCAGGGAAAAATTCTCTAACTGTTTTCATGTCTTCATCACTAAGATTAGACGCCAGAGTGTCCAAGCTTGAAGACATAAATCTAAAAGAGTCTAAGAATCTTAGCTCTAATTGCTGTTTCTTGACATTACCAATTTCAATGGTCTTGGAGACTGATATGTATAGCTCCTTATTGAGAGGCAGTACCTTAAAGTCCCCGGGAAACTCGGCCATTTCTTTGACGAACAAGTGTGAGTCATAACGTGAGAAGTTATGGAAAAATATTAAGATGAAGGAGCCTATTTTAAAATCCAAATTGCACTTGTTGTGTGCAGCACCCCTGAATCGACCAGTCAAATGACAATGGTCTCTAACCCTATCCTCGCCCATGAAATAGCCACACATATGGCAAAAAGTGGCATTATGGAAACTATCAATATCCTCCGGTCGCATTTCCATCGGGACTATTCTCCTCAAATATTCTCTATAAATTACAGTGGCGTTTTCTATCAAAGACGATATAAATTTTAGCCCTGCATATTCTCCTGTCAATAGTACAAGCTTACTTAAGCTATCA
The DNA here is from genome assembly GCA_018904275.1 of Lordiphosa clarofinis. NCBI lineage: Eukaryota > Metazoa > Arthropoda > Insecta > Diptera > Drosophilidae > Lordiphosa > Lordiphosa clarofinis. The sequence goes on from JAEIGQ010000183.1 coordinate 436,601, forward strand.
TCGAAAAAACACTTAATATAATAGCTAAATGCTATTGGTACATGCGTATTAATGCTATTTGTGTTTTCACTTACTCTAATATTTACTGCTCTTAAAGCACACTCGAAGTCAGCATATACTGTGAACGGCACCTGCAGCTGTCGTCTGAAATGCTGGAACCTTAGGACAGCATTCTCGGGACTTGGAAGTTGGGCGACCATCCCTCCACACAGCTTTTTATGCCGTGCATATGCTTCTCCATTACTTGAGTAATTTAAGCATGAGTCGCAAAACCATTTTCTGTGGGAGCAGCCTTTCCCCATTTGACGATTTACTAATCTGTAAAGTAAAAGAAATTTGGTTAAAAAAGGGGGTAAATAAAACGATAAAAAACTCTCAATATGGATGGAGTGGATAGGTTTGGGTGAGTGAACTTACCTTGATAGGTCTGTAATCAGCACATAGTGAGCTGTGATTCCTTCCTCCAAAAGCAGCAAATTTACATGATACTCCTTCATCTCGGGTAATTTGATGAGGGGGCCAAGGACGAGCTTTCTCTCATTGCAGTATCCACAGATTGTCACACTTACTGATGGGTTCAATGCATGGAAAACCTTAACTTCACTTATTTTGAGTGGGAAACTCAAACCACTAAAGTTTAAGGTTAAACCTTCATTCACCCTTATGTGGTTAGCGTTGATGTCTACCGGCAAGTAGCCGGAACATCTCCGTCGATTATGCTTAAGGGGTTTCAATGCAGCCAAAAGTGACCATTTGAAACACATATCATCATTAATGTTATGCACATTAACAAGCGCCTTTTTGTCCTCCAATTCGATAGGAGTTGGAATCCATGATGATCCTCTAATTGGGGTGTATTTATTTACACTCATTTCCAATTTTTTTATTTTGACAAGTGTCCATCCACTGTCACGCTCTTGGAACTCACTCATGGATGACAGAATAACATCCATGTGCTCCTTGAAGATATCCCCCAAATCCGTTCAAACCATTACAATGCTCATGTGACTTTGAAACGATTTGATTTCGTTTCGACATTGCTCTTCCTGCTCCTTCATAAGTTTATACTCTGCAAATAGCTCAAAATTAGCTTTGCATGAAGTATGGAGCTCGATAATTTGCCGCATGTGTGGTAATAGCACTGATCCAGCCTCATTTAAGAATTCCTCTGGAATCACCACACCATCACATACATTCTCGTACATATAGTGCAGAATGCGCCCCTTGAATCCATTTGTAAGGAACTTGATGCGCCCATCCAGAGGTTGCACAGCCTTTTCCTTGTGACGCTTGGTCCTGATATGGTGGCTCCACAATAGATTAGCAGGCAGCTCACATTTACACGATACACACCACATTTTAAAAAATTTCAGTTTTTTTCACTTATTGTTTTTTTAATAAAAATGTTTAACACACACATCAACTTTTTCTTTACTTTCTCAACAAAAAACTCACGCAAATAGAATGTTTGAGAGACTGATAATCAAAACTAATATGTACCACCATATATAGCTTCATTCTTCAACCCCAAACCAATGAAATTGCCCACACGTGGTTACTGGACAAGAGCCTTAGCACACTTGACACAACACTCACCCCTCTTTCAAAATTTGTCCGTTACGAAGAGAAACCCAAAAACGAGACAACCTTTGACACACTTGGCTGTACACACAAACACACACCACACAATTAGGCGCTCACTCAACCCGCTAACGAACCTTTGACCCAATTATCAAAAGGGTGCACACCTGCGAAAAAGCCATAAAATCACTCATGCATAGCTGTTTCTGAATCAGCATTATATGGATCGCAACCCCCACCTACCACCTGGGAACCCTAATTAACTAATTAATGACATCATAAATCAAACCCCACCCCCCACCTGTCACATTAATTTTAATTACTTCCTGTTTCTGAATCAGTATTAATAGACTACTACTAGGCATTACACTGAGGAACGATCAGGTATCTGGGGACGACCCGGGAAGCCTGGTGTAGTAGATCAGTGTAATGTGTGACGAACTGCTCATGGTCGACAGACGGATTGAGATGTCCATGTCGGTACACAAAACTTTTTATTTCATTGTTTAATAACGGGATTTATAGTGTAAAGCTAATGTATTCTAGATCTAATATTTTATGTTAACAGTTAGACAATAAATAAACATTATTATTATTAGAAAGAGCATAAAAATCGGTTTATTGTAACAGGAGAAATCATGTCCGCCAGTTCGAAAATCGTGGTTTCGAGATAAACGCTTTTAAAGTTTGAAGTAATTTGAAAATTGTTTCTTTTATCAAGGACATTGGTCGACAAAAAATGATATTTCGTCTAAAGTATTTCGAATTTCAAATAATCCTTTTGGCCGATAGTCTCAATTATTTAAGCTATAAAAAAAGCCAAAAACAAAAAATTGATACAAAAATTTGAGCTTGGAGAAATCCCCCATAAGTTCAGTTAGTAAGAGTTCAATTGAAAATATAATTATTAATTTTGAAATTTTTTGCATTATCTCTATAAATATAAAAGAAAGTGTCCTGACTGATTCACTGATTCACTGACTGACTGACTGATTGGCAATCATCGCAGAGCCCAAACGGTAACAGATAGAGAGCTGTAATTTTCACAGGAGTTTCCGTTGGTGGTGAAAGTGAGTACTAAGACGGGGTTTTGGAAAATTCCACCCGGAAAAGTCGGAAAAGCGTCGGAAAAGTTTGTATGGGAAAAATGTTATTTTTCACCCGATTGACTTGAAACTTTGTTTGTAAGCTTAGTACGCGAAATAATTCGACACGTGTTTTCCCGATTTTGGAAAATCCGCCCACGAGGAAAATGGTCGGAAAATTCTGCATGCAAAAAACTATTTTTCATCCGATTGTCTTGAAACTCGGTTTGAAAGGAAAGTGGGTCAAATGAATTGAAATGTGATTTTCCGAAGTTGGAAAATTTGACCCAACGGTCGGAAAATTCCCGGAAAATTTTGAATGAAAAAACTATTTTTCATTTGCTTGGCTTGTAACTTGGTTTGTAAGGACAAAATACGAAATAATTTGAAATGTGATTTTTCAATGTCGGAAAATCCGCCCACGAGGAAAATGGTCGGAAAATTCTGCATGCAAAAAACTATTTTTCATCCGATTGTCTTGAAACTCGGTTTGAAAGGTCAAAATCGGAATTAATTTTTGTTTTTATTTTCCGATGTTGGAAATACCGGCGGGAAGCCCACTGGGATGTGGGTGGAAAGTGGGTGGTAAGTGGATGTAAAGTGTGTGGAATGTAGCGGGAATTGGGAGCGATGTGGGTGGGATGTGGGAGGGATGTGGGTGGGATGTGGGCGGAAAATGGGCGGGAAGCGGGTGGTATGTGGGTGGGATGTGGGCGGGAAATTGGCGGGAAGTGGGTGAGATGTGGGTGGGATGAGGGCGGGTTGAGGGGGGTAAGTGGGCGGGAAATTGGCAGAAAGTGGGTGGGATGTGGGCGGGAAGTGGACGGCGGAAAGAGTGTGGGAGTGGGTGGTATGTGGGTGGGATGTGGGTGTGATGTGGGCGGGAAAGGGCGGGATATTGGGTGGTATGTGGGCGGGAAGTGGGTGGGATTTGGGTGGGAAATGGGTGGTAAGTGAGTGTACGTTGTTGTACTATTGAAGGCGCAGCGAAGCGCGACGGGTTATTTGCTAGTCTCTTTATATATAAAAGAGAGTGTCTGACTGATTCACTGATTCACTGACTGATTCACTGATTGGCAATCATCGCACAGCCCAAACGGTAAGAGATAGAGGGCTGTAATTTTCACAGAAGTTTCTGTTGGTGGTGAAAGTGCGTACTAAGACGGGGTTTTGGAAAATTCCACCCGGAAAAGTCGGAAAAGCGTCGGAAAAGTTTGTATGGGAAAAATGTTACTTTTCATCCGATTGACTTGAAACTTGGTTTGTAAGCTTAGTACGGGAAATAATTCGACACGTGTTTTCCCGAGTTTGAAAAATCCGTCCACGAGGAAAATGGTCGGAAAATTCTGCATGCAAAAACTATTTTTCATCCGATTGGCATGAAATTTGGTTTGAAAGGAAAGTAGGTGAAATAAATTGAAATGTGATTTTCCGAAGTCGGAAAATTTGCCCTGACGGTCGGAAAATTCCCGGAAAATTCTGCATGAAAATAACTATTTTTCATCCGATTGGCTTGAAACTCGGTTTGAAAGGTCAAAATCGGAATTAATTTTTGTTTTTATTTTCCGATGTTGGAAATATCGGCGGGAAGCCCACTGGGATGTGGGTGGAAAGTGGGTGGTAAGTGGATGTAAAGTGTGTGGAAAGTAGCGGGAATTGGGAGCGATGTGGGTGGGATGTGGGAGGGATGTGGGTGGGATGTGGGCGGGAAATGGACTGGAAGCGGGTGGTATGTGGGTGGGATGTGGGCGGGAAATTGGCGGGAATTTGGCGGGAAGTGGGGGGATGAGATGTGGGTGGGATGTGGGCGGGTAGTGGGCGGTAAATGGGCGGGAAATTGGCGGGAAGTGGGTGGGATGTGGGCGGGAAGTAGACGGCGGAAAGAGGGTGGGAAGTGGGTGGTGGGAAGTGGGTGGGATTTGGGTGGGATGTGGGTGGGATGTGGGCGGGAAGTGGGTGGGATGTGGGTGGGATGTGGGTGGGATGTGGGTGGGATTTGGGTGGGATGTGGGTGGGATGTGGGCGGGAAGTGGGTGGGATGTGGGTGGGATGTGGGTGGGATGTGGGTGGGAAATGGTTGGTAAGTGAGTGTGCGTTGTTGTACTATTGAAGGCGCAGCGAAGCGCGACGGGTACTATGCTAGTCTATATATATAAAACTGTTCAACCTGACTGACTCACTGACTGGTGACCGTCGCACAGCCTAAACCATAAAAGATTGGAAACTGAGCTTTTTACTGTGGTTTTATTTTATTCTGAAAGTGAGTACTAAGAAAGGATTTTGGAAAATTTTGCCGGGAAATGTATGTATGAAACTTCTTTGTTTTTCATCCGATCAAGATCCAACTTATTTTCAAAAATCAATAAAAATAATTCATTATTAACTGCATACCAATCTTCCGGAAAATCAACCACCCCTGGGTGGAAAGATGGTGGTCAAGGTTGCCAGCCATTTGCTCCCAGTTCATTTCGAAAGGCACACTTTGCTTTACAGTTGCATCAGAGAACAAATAGCGCACGCAAAACCAAAGCCCAGAGAGCATAAATTGAAGAGAAACGATTTCAATGTGTGCGTGAGAGCAATTGAATTGAGTTACCGATTAGGAAAGTAAGAAAAGGAAACGAAATTTGTTACTATTGACGCAATGAATCAAGGCAGAGGAATACGTTTTGATCCGTTGCCTCGGAAACAACAACAAGACAGAGTACAAAACAACAGTTGCAATGAAAACAAAATCAAACGCAAATACAAAAACTCCAGCCACAATTAAAAAAACAGCAACATGAAATAATTAAAATAAGGAAAGTGGGTGGAAATTGGGCGGCAAGTGGGTGGGATGTGGGTGGGAGATGGGTGGGAACTGGATGGGAAGTGGGAGGGATGTGGGTGGGATTTGGGTGGGATTATGGTGGGAGGTGGGTGGGATTTGGGCGGGAAGTGGGTGGGATGTGGGTGGGAAGTGGGTTGGATCTGGGCGGGAAATGGGTGATAAGTGGGTGGGATGTAGGCGGGAAGTGGGTGGAAAGTAGGTGGGAATCGGGTGGAAGTTATGTAAGAAGTAGATTGGGAGTGGGTGGGGTGTTGGTGGGATGGGGGTGGTAAGAACGCAGCAGCAAAGTCGTAACGGTGAAAAAGCAAAGTAGTAAAACGTTGATTACAAGCCTATGTATATATGTATGATTCGATTTCTGGGCTCTACAGAGGAAACAAATTTATAGAATGTTTTCAAATTTGGTAAATATTTGACTTTCACGATCGACTTCAAACTGATTTTGAAATTGGGTCCATAATGTTCAAGGCGCAGCGAAGCGCGACGGGCTTTTGCTAGTATTGTATATTGAAGTTTTACATTCTAAGTAAACTATGGAGCAACACTATAGCCGCACCTTGTTCTACCTCGAACAAATCGTAAATTAATCATTATTTTTGCATTGAAATTATTGTTTATTTGGCTGACGGAAATCCTCTAACTGAACCCTCCCCGAGGGTGTCGGCTGGGCAATGGACACTGTATGTACCTCGGCTTAAAGCGAGCTATATACCTAGTGTCACTTGCGCGTCTTACACCCAGGAAATGCAGTGTCTAGCTAAGGTGACGGCCAGTTCTGTCCAGCTTTAGCTGGGCAGAGTTGAGCAAGAGCCATGGTTACGAGGTGCCTGGCAGTAGGCATAAAATGCTATGGGGTGGTACCCAAGAACAAAATGCAACCACCATGGTCATTTCCAAATGCACAACATAAAGGACCAAACTCGGGCTGGGATATCAGCCCAAACGTCGGTGGAAGGCGTGACTGCTACCACCGGCGGGCACGGTGGGGAGAAATCCCTCTTCGTGTCGCCAGCGGTCACACCTCTGTCGCGGTTGGAGCAGGCCAAGACAGTTGTACAGCTACTGCCACAACGTCAAAAGCCAAAGTGTGGCGTGGTACCGCAGTCAATACAGACTCGGACTGCGAGTCGCACGGCGGCTCTATAAATACGGAGGCCGAGGAAAAGCTGCTGCTTTCCCCAGTCCTGTCGGGTTCTAGCACCTCTTGTAAGGTAAGGCCCAAAAGGACGAAGGAAGGCATGCGAGCGAAAGCCCAATATAAGGCGGCCCTCAAGATTAAAGCGAGGCTCGATGGCAGCGGTAAGCTCACCCTAGAGGAGAGCAACAAGCTGGCGTGGGCCGAGCAAAAGATCAAGGAGGGTCGCAAACACTTTGCGGAGAGACAGGCGATGCAAGCCACCTCCGCATTATACGCCAACAAAGTGGAGGAGAGCTTGGCTGTCAAGCGGCAGCGCTCAACTGAGCCAGCGAAGGCGGAGGCCCCAGCGAGCAAAAGGCCACGCCCAAGACCGCAGAGCAAGGCTCCACCAAGCTCTACTCCAAAGGGAAAAACGCCGGGAAAGGAGTCAGCCAGTGACGTGGCGAAACGGCATCTCACCGTAGCCCTCGTCGACAAAAGCGACCCTTTCGGCAAAATGACCCTGGAACAGTGGAAGCTAGTGGAGGGGAAGCTGTTCGAGGAGATTTTTAAAAGGATGGACGACCCAGCAGCGCAACCTGTCACGTTTGACGGAGCAGGCTGGCTGTTTGGAGTCAAAATCCTTAAATGTAAGGACGACCTCACCCTCAAGTGGGTCACCAGCGTCGTTGCAGACATGGGAAGCCCATGGGAGGGTGCCCAGCTGGAAGTAGTTGACAGAACTTGTATTCCGTCAGTGCCGAAAGCGAAAGTACTCTTCCCAAGGGTTGTACCAAAGGAGCAGGCGCTGAAACTATTAAGGTGGCAAAACCCAGACGTGCCAACAGCTGACTGGAAGGTACTGCATGTTGCTAAGCCCGACAAGAACGGGCAGCACATGGTCCTCCAGATCAACAAGGAGGCCGATGATTTGCTCTACCCTAAATTCGGGAAGATGGCGTGGGGAGTAGGAAGCGTGCACCTACGACTCAAAAGCGCCATCCCGAAGACAAGAACGAGCACACGCTAGAGGCTGGAGAGGTCGAGAAAGACCTGGGCATCGACGAGATGGTCGATAAAGCCAGCAGCCTCGATATAACGGAGGTAGAGACCGAAAGGGATGAGGAATCAGCTACAGCAGCTGACCCACCCAGTATGGAGGACGATGAGGATGTGGACGCAACCATGGTAGTTGACCCATCCAGGCCTGGGGACGCCGACAACGACCATGCAGTTGAAGGTCCTCCAGGTCAACTTGCATAAAAGCAAGCTTGCGTCGGCGGAGCTCCTATTAACCCTTGAGACAGGGCCCGCCGAAGTGGCCTTAGTTCAGGAACCTTGGATTGCGGCAGGGAACAAGGTCTCAGGGCTAAGGTCACAAAACTACAACGTTTTCTATCCCACCGCAGTAAGTAAGGCAAGGACGGCCATTCTGGTAAGAAAAGGCATCTATGCTTACCTTATGTCTAATTACAGCACGGATGACCTCACAGTTGTGGCCCTGGAAGGTCGCGATGATGAGCCAATACTATTGGCATCCTGCTATATGGCACACGAGCGAGAGTCGCCACCGCCCGAGCTCGAACACTTAACGGCTGAGGCGAGCAGGAGAAAACAACCACTCGTCGTCGGAACGGACGCCAACGCACATCACACCGTGTGGGGTAGTCCAGACATCAATGACAGAGGTGAGTCACTCTTAAGCTTTATCCTACAAACTAACCTTAAAATAGAAAACGTTGGAGATGTGCCCACATATGTGGGACCAACATCGGCCAATGTCCTAGACCTAACTCTGACCTTAGGGAATAGTACACAGGCATCAGAATGGAGAGTCCTTGATAGAAACTCCTTCTCAGACCACAAGTACATCCAATTTAAGATCGAGTTCAACCACAACCAAACCAGAAACGCCTATAGGAACCCCCGGAACACAGACTGGGTGAAGTACCTTAGAACGGTAGAATCAAAACTACCAAAGCCAACGAGTATCTGCTCGGTAGGCGACATTGAGAGGTCCGTGGAGACGCTCACAGCCAACCTAACCGAAGCATACAAAACCTCCTGCAAACTCACAGTTAGCAAAAGGAGAACCAGACCCCCTGGTGGACCCCAGCGCTGAAAGAGCAGAGGAAGGACGTGCAAGAATGCTTCAAACTCGCCAAACAAGCGGATGAGCAAATAATCTGGGAGGAATACAAGATTAGACTTCGCGTCTTCAAAAAGAAGTACGGAAGGCAAAACAGAACTCTTGGAGAAACTTCTGCTCCAGCATAGAGAAGGTCTCCGAAACAGCTAGACTCAGGAAACTGCTTTCAAAGCAGCCACCCATGCAGAGTCAGCTAAAAACGAACGACGGACACTGGACAGAAAGCAGCAGGGAAGCGACATGTGCTCTACTTGATGCGCACTTTCCAGGCTGCACTCTCAGTCACTGAGGCAGATACGCCTCAAGACCTACACACGCAACAAGTCAGCATCCCAGACAATATCGTCACTCCAGAAAAGATCCGATGGGCGATCGACTCGTTCGCGAGTTATAAATCCCCAGGGCTAGATGGAATATTCCCAGCCATGCTAAAAACGATCAAATGCGCAATCGTCCCATGGCTACGATCCATTTTTATAGCAAGCTTGAGGTGGAGCTATGTACCTGTGGCCTGGAGGACAGCACGCGTTGTATTCCTGCCCAAAGCAGGGAAATGCAGTCACGTGCAACCAAAAGACTACAGGCCCATCAGCCTCACATCATTCCTGCTCAAAACAATGGAGAAGCTACTGGACCTTCACATAAGAGAAGGCATGAACCTGACCTTGGAGGGAAACCAGCACGCCTACACGAAAGGGAAATCGGTGGAAACTGCGCTACACTCCCTAGTAACCACCATCGAGAAGGCACTGTACCATCAAGAATTTGCCCTGGGAGCATTCCTTGACATTTCGGGTGCATTCAACAACGTCACTACAGAAGCAATAATGCGAAGCCTAAGAGCCCTAGCAATACACACGGCATTGGACTCCTGGATATATAACCTGCTGAGCTGCAGAAGAGTACAAGCCGAGTGGGGTTCCACAACCATTACAAGAGAGGCACACGGCGGAACGCCCCAGGGCGGAGTCCTGTCACCTCTTCTATGGAACCTTGTGGTCAACGAATTACTTAAAAAATTTCGCAGGAAAGCACCCAAGATAACCGCATATGCCGACGACATAAGCATAATTATTATGGGAAAATGTCCATCGACTGTCAGCTCAATCATGGACTCTACTCTCAGAGAGATACTAAAGTGGGCCACAGAAGCCGGACTTAGCATCAATGCGGAGAAGACGGACCTCATTCTCTTCACCAAGAGATACAAGGTACCGCAATGGACTCCACCCACGATAAATGGAACACCGCTAACGCCAAAAAACAACGTAAAATACCTTGGAGTAGTAATCGATAGTAAACTATCCTGGAGACTCAATGTGGAGGAAAGGGTGAAAAAGGCAACCAATGCGCTATATGCATCCCAGAAGATGCTAAGCAGCACTTGGGGCCTATCACCAAGACTAACACACTGGCTCTTCATATCAGTTATACGACCGATACTACTACACGGTATATTGGTATGGTGGCAAGCCACAGAGAAGTCCACATATCTAAAGCTGATGGAAAAGGCCCAGCGGCAGGCACTGGTCTGCATAACGGGGGCGTTACGGTCTACTCCAACAAAAGCACTGGAACACATCCTAGGTGTCAACCCCCTGGACATCCAAGCACGCCTCACTGCACACAGGACGGCCCAACGTCTTTGCGCGGCTGGCACCATGGCTCTACAAAGCTATGGACACAGCACAGTGGGCAGAGAGATCAACAGTAGCACGGACTACATGATCCCAAAAACCAACTTTACAGGCGCATCAGCATTACTGGGACCAGAAGACTGGCGTACAGGGCTGGCTCAGGAAGCAATGCACCTTTTCACGGACGGCTCAAAGATGGCCTCAGGAGTCGGAGCCGCCGTGTACTGCAAGGAACCGGAATTGAAACTCTCCTACAAACTGCCAAACCACTGCACTATATTCCAGGCGGAAGTTTTCGCAATAAGGAAAGCAGCCGAATTGGCAGAATTACACGCACCAAACGATCAAATCAACATATACGTAGACAGTCAAGCGGCAATCAAAGCAATGCAGAGTCACGCCATCAACTCCAAAAATGTTCTGGCAAGCAGAGAAGCATTAGATTCCCTCAGCACCTCCAGCAAGGTGCAAATCTACTGGATTCCCAGCCACCAGGGCATCGATGGAAACGAAATGGCGGACACTCTTGCAAAGCCGGGGTCGCACTAAGCCGAGAAGCAACACTAAATATACCTATCTCCCTACAGACGCTATACAGCAAGATGGAGGAGATAGCGGAGAAAGAAGCAGAGGAAAAGTGGAAGAACACGACCGGCTGTAGAATCTCTAAAATTATGTGCAATAAGAGAGACAAAAAACTCACGCACTATACGCTGCAGCTCCAAAGAAGAGACTGCAGACTGCTTATAGGCATATTAACTGGGACTGCCTAGCAGCCGCTCACGCGATAAAGCTAGGCATCACGACAGCAGACACCTGCAGGAAATGCAAGGAACCTGGAGTAGCAGAAACTCTAGAACACCTCATCTGCAGCTGCCCAGCAATCGCCACGACAAGATTAAAACATCTGCACTCCCCAAGCTTCACCACTCTGGAAGAGGCAGCCAAGAGCTCCCCCAAACAACTATTGGCATTTGCCAAAACGTCAAGAATCCTACAGGATTTCTAAAGGAAATGGTACCATAAAGCACCCGGCCTCACTAAGGACCGTAAGGTCTATGTGTGGCCCCCCCCTACATGGGGCCAGCCGGTAATACCTACCTACCTACATTGTTTATTTATTTTCTCTCATCTTTAACGCTTTTTCAATCGGTAATCGCAAAGTTTTCCTGGCTCCGCTATCTTTGCGTACACTGGGGAAAAAATGTGCGGCTATAGTTTTGCTCCATAATTTATAAATTCTGAAATTATTAAGAAAATGTGAGCAATTTAGTGCAAAAAAATTTGGTGTTTTCGTGATTATTTAAAAATAAATTTCGTTTGCTTCGACTTTTGCTCTGTTCTTGATTATAATTATTATTATGGCTTTTCGTTCTCTTTACAAACTGATGAAAAATCAAAGAAAAATACAAATTTATTTATCGTTAACAACAAAAGTGTTCAAATTTTACTGTTAGTTCCTCTACTCAAGTTATTCCATCTACGGTATGTGTGCCACTATTTTCCTCACCAATACCTCATTGTCTTGATTCCTAAGTAGAAATAATTAATATTTGGCGAAATTTTTGCATGGGTGAACTAAGCTAAGAATCTATCCACAAATCATTGCGAAGTTAGTAGTTTCTTACATTTGGGCGAATGAACATATATGTTTCAGTGGAACTAGACTATTAGACTTTTTCGGAAGAAACCACTCTTCCTCATCAGCGATCGTCAAAATGTGTTCTTTTTAGAAGATTGGAATTTATTTTGTTTCTTATTTAGTTAAACTTTTTTGCATCCAGTCGAGGTTTCTGTTCCTTAACGATTTTCTCTTGCATCCATCTGCAATGTCGTAGCAGGAGAACATTTACCAGCCGTGTTAAAAGGCCTCTTCTATGTTCGTGGCACGAATCGGCTTTTGCAAACCAATAGGGATACCCAACATTAGTTTCTTGAACACAAGCTTTTATAATATTATATTTAATTTTAGATTGATTCGGACATTTGCTGAACATTTTCTTAAATATTTCCAAATGTGTCATCGTTTTTTCAAACATGGCATCAGAAGGATTTTTTAAAAATAGTTCATAAGAACTATAATCTTTTGCAACAAGGAATTTTTCAGTTCGGCTTTAAAGCTCCTCAATCTTTTCCAGATTTTTTTCACATTTACTACAGTTTTCGGAGTTCAGTTTTTTAAGAATGATATATCCAAGCAAATAACGAAATGCGTTACGTTCTTGGACCCTATCATTCGGACATATTGACTCCGTTGCAGGTCTATACCAAATTGGGGGGTTCTCTTCGGCATCATCAAATGGACTTTCACCTGTTTCGGTTGAGTTACAACCCATTTCTGGGTTGAATGCCCAATCTAACGAAAAGTCATCGTCTAACTGACAATTGGCATTCTTTAGTCTCGTCTCAATTTTCATTGACCAGAGATTTTTGATGCAGTAAAGAGCTTCAGACACAGTTGGATTGGTATTTGAACCAAATCTACTGCGAACTATGCCAAAGAAGTTCTCGAGTGCATCTTGGTTGAATCGGCTTGCGTAAATTAAATTAATACCTTCCTTGTTCAGAAGATTATTGCAAACTGTGCCGATTCGACTAAAAGCGAAAATCAGGTCTTCAAAACATTTGGACCTCGGATCTTTCTTTGCGCTAGTAATGCGAATGGACTTCAAATATGTTATGAAATCATCAATCTGCGCTTGCATTTCACCATCAGATCGATAACTGCCTTTATTCAGCAAGTCGAATCCATCGTTCATTTTCCGCAAAAACTTTGCTGTTGCGAGTGCTTTTTCATGTCCTCTTAAAGAACCGTCTTTATAGCTCAGCTCAATGGCGTTGCTAAATGTTTTTGAAAAGACTTGTACAGCCAATTTAACGCTAATTTTTTCAAAATTATTCGGATCAGCATGTTTCTCCGACAATTTTGGCGCCAAGCGTACTCCTTGAGTCTTGTCAATGTCATAAAATTTCTTTACAACATCCCAACTGACAATGCCATCAGGAGTTTCAATATTGTGGCTTGAAATGTTATTTCTAACACTTTTAAACAGGTGCACATAGCCAACTATAAATTGAGGTCTTGGTTTCTCAAGAAGGTCCTCATTTTCAATAATGCGAAACGCTGATAAATTAATGGCACAGCGATCGCTGACTACGGCTTGAACTTTCAGGCCAACATAAGTTGAACATATCACAGCTTGGGCAATCATATGTGCATAGTGCATTGCAGTAATATTATGATTCACAAATGCAATACCAAGCAGGAATTTCCAATTAGACAATAACCCACGTACCATGAAGGCAAGCATTCCTGTAGCGGGTGTGGAATATTCATCATCATTATTTAGACCATCTCCCAGGTCGACAAACCCAACAGCTAAGTCAGCTTTAGGCTGATATGTTATCCCTGTCTTAATGCTCATTTCATCGAATACGAGCTGACAGTTTCGATGATTTTCTTCCATTTGAGTCACAAATTGTCTTAAAAATTCAATATGAGCGCCTGAAAAGCTCGTTTCAAAAAAACCCTAGATTATCAAGCATATGGCAATATGATTTTGGGCTGCTCATATAAATGTCCAGCAGAACATGTTTTTCATTCTGATTGGAATGAGTGCCACGTTTAGATATTAATACAGAATGAAAAGCATTAGCATTTTCATTCAAAAACGAAAAATTAAACGAATTACAGTTCAGTGTAACTTTTTCCAAACTAAGTTTGTGTTTCTTAATTTGATGTACAAGCTCTTCTTTGTCTGCCAGTAATTTGTTTTTTTCTTTAAATTGGCTCGTTTCAAGAAAAAATACATTTGCGTCGTGCAATTCCTTTTCCAATTTAATAAACCGTTTTTGCAAATTCATAAAGTCGCAGTAAAGAGAATGTTTTTCACTCTCCAAATTATGAATATTTACTTTTAAAGAGGTATTTTCACTCTTTGGGCTGTCATAATCTGTTTCTTGAACAGAAATTTCAAATATTTTATTATCTACTATAATAAATTCTGTTTTATTATCCTTATTCAGGATATTTTCATCCTTATTCAGGAAATTTTCATCCTTATTCGGGAAAATATAATCCTTATTCAGGATACTATAATCCTTATTCAGGATTTCTTCATCCATATTCAGGATATTTAAATTATCATCATTATACATGACGTAGTACTTGTTAATCTTTTTAGTTCCTGAAAAGAATTATATCTAAAATATTGGTATAAAATTCGTATTAAGTTATGAAAAATAGAGGAAAGTTGACTTCGGCACGACCGAAGTTTATATACTTATATATTTATAGTAGCAAAAAGCCCGTCGCGCTTCGCTGCGCCTTGAACAGTATAGAGCCCATATCAGAATCAGTTTGAAGTAAATCGTGAGAGTCAAATATTTACCAAATTTGAAAACATTCAATAAATTTGTATCCTCTGTAGAGCCCAGAAATCGAATCATACATACATAGGCTTGAAATTAACGTTTTACTATTTTGCTTTTTCACCGTTACGACTTTGCTGCTGCGTTCTTCCCACCCCCATCCCACCTACACCCCACCCACTCCCAATCTACTGGTTACACAACTTCCACCCGTTTTCCACCTACTTTCCACCCACTTCCCGCCTACATCCCACCCACTTATCACCCAATTCCCGCCCACGTCCCACCCACATCCCACCCACATCCCACCCACGTCCCACCCATTTCCCGCCCACATCCCACCCACTTGCCGTCCATATCCCACCCACCCACTTCCCTCCCAAATCCCTCCCACTTCCCCTCCAGTTCCCACCCACTTGCCGCCCAATTCCCACTCACGTCCCTCCCACTTCCCACCCACCCACATCCCAGCCCCTTCCCGCCTAATTTCCACCCACTTTCCTTATTTCAATTATTTCATGTTGCTGTTTTTTTAATTGTGGCTGGAGTTTTTGTATGTGCGTTTGTTTTTGTTTTAATTGCAACTGTAGTTTTTTAATTTGTTGCTGATTTTTTTTTAATTTGTACTCTGTCTTGTTGTTGTTGCCGAGGCAACGGAACAAAACGTATTCCTCTGCCTTGATTCATTGTGTCAATAGTAACAAATTTCGTTTCCTTTTCTTACGCTCCTAATCGGTAACTCAATTTAATTGCTCTCACGCACACATTGAAATCGTTTCTCTTCGATTTATGCTCTCTGGGCTTTGGTTTTGCGTGCGCTATTTGTTCTCTGATGCAACTGTAAAGCAAAGTGTGCCTTTCGAAATGAACTGGGAGCAAATGGCTGGCAACCTTGACCACCATCTTTCCACCCAGGGGGTGGTTGATTTTCCGGAAGATTGGTATGCAGTTAATAATGAATTATTTTTATTGATTTTTGAAAATAAGTTCGAACTTGATCGGATGAAAAACAAAGAAGTTTCATACAAAAGTTTTCCGCAAATTTTCCGCA
Source organism: Lordiphosa clarofinis (assembly GCA_018904275.1). Taxonomy (NCBI): domain Eukaryota; kingdom Metazoa; phylum Arthropoda; class Insecta; order Diptera; family Drosophilidae; genus Lordiphosa; species Lordiphosa clarofinis. Next base: position 452,422 of record JAEIGQ010000183.1, read on the forward strand.
TTTCCCGGCAAAATTTTCCAAAATCCTTTCTTAGTACGCACTTTCAGAATAAAATAAAACTACAGTAAAAAGCTCAGTTTCCAATCTTTTATGGTTTAGGCTGTGCGACGGTCACCAGTCAGTGAGTCAGTCAGGTTGAACTCTTTTATATATATAGACTAGCATAGTACCCGTCGCGCTTCGCTGCGCCTTCATTAGTACAACAACGCACACTCATTTACCACCCATTTCCCACCCACATCCCACCCACATCCCACCCACATGCCACCCACATGCCACCCACATCCCGCCCACATCCCACCCACATCCCACCCACTTCCCGCCAATTTCCCGCCCACTTACCGCCCACAACCAGCCCACATGCCACCCACATCCCGCCCACATCCCACCCACTTCCCGCCAGTTTCCCGCCCACTTACCGCCCACAACCCGCCCACATCCCACCCACATCTCACCCACTTCCCGCCAATTTCCCGCCCACTTACCGCCCACATCCCGCTCACATTCCACTCACATCCCACCCTCATCCCCCCCACTTCCCGCCAATTTTCCGCCCACATCCCACCCACATACCACCCGCTTCCAGCCCATTTCCCGCCCACATCCCACCCACATCCCTCCCACATCCCACCCACATCGCTCCCAATTCCCGCTACATTCCACACACTTTACATCCACTTACCACCCACTTTCCACCCACATCCCAGTGTGCTTCCCGGCGGTATTTCCAACATCGGAATATAAAATATAAATTAATTCCGAATTTGACCTTTCAAACCGAGTTTCAAATTATTTCCCGTACCAAGCTTACAAACCAAGTTTCAAGTCAATCGGATGAAAAATAACATTTTTCCCATACAAACTTTTCCGACGCTTTTCCGACTTTTCCGGGTGGAATTTTTCAAAACCCCGTCTTAGCACGCACTTTCACCACCAACAGAAAGTCCTGTGAAAATTACAGCCCTCTATCTCTTACCGTTTGGGCTCTGCGATGATTGCCAATCAGTCAGTCAGTCAGTCAGTCAGGACACTCTCTTTTATATTTATACAGATAGAGATAGAGATTTTATATGAATGATTTTCATGAAACAATTGAATTTTTAAAGAGAATCACTGTCGATAATGAACACCTAAGCAAATAACTGTAAATATTAACAAAAATTTGCCCCTTGTTTAATAAAATAGGACAGGTCTTCTGATAATAGATTCTGTTTAAAGATTTTTGAATATTAAGAGATATATGAAATGTGCAAATGCAGCAATCTATTTACTTAAAGGTTTCTAAAGTACCGATTTAAACTGCTAAATTCTCACGGGCTATGCATATCGATCGGAAAAAAGAAATATGATATATGATATAAATGAATTATGTCAATGGGCCAAGTATTTTTGCGTAGTTTGTTACCTAGCATATCTTCTTCTTTGAAGTGCACAGAACATACGCGAGCATGTCGAACTCGAACGTATGTGTTCAAATGCAGCGTTTTCAGCCATATTTGAATAGCTTCTTTAGCTCTGGGAAATGCAAATGTGCTCTCGCTGCCTGGACATCCATCAACTAGGCAGTTGTCAAATCTTTGTTTCCTGTCAAAGGGATGAAAATAAGATTGATTAAATTTTGAATACAGTTCAAGAACGCATTCTAACGCGTCTAATTTTATACTTTTATTTACGAATTGTGGCAAATACAAAAAACAGAATAACGATATCTTTTCCCAATTTTTTTCCACAAGTTTTACAGAAATTTCGAATTGAAACAATCGAGTGTCTAACGTAATTCAACTACATGAGTAATATATGAATGATATGAATGAAAAAAATGAATTTTGAACGAATGTGTTGTCTCAAGTGCCCTTATAAAATTTTATGGAAGAAAATGTGCATTTTGCCAAAAATGCAGTTGTAGTGAAAATAGCACATAAAAAGTAAAAATCACCAAAGCATATAAAAAAGTACTTACTTCAACAGAGACGAACTTTTTAAAGATTTTTTTGGCGCTTCGTCTGAATCATTGCTCTCCAATCTGCAAAACAATTTGTATATCTTTACATTAAAACGCATTTCAAAAGGGCAAAACGTGTTTACATTTGTTATATTTTCCACAAATCGCAAAAAAATAGCGAAATGAGAACATCAATGTAAAAATTTAACACTCTGGTAATTCAGTTGAATAAACTTAAATATTTTAATCAAAGTTTTTGTGCTTTTTACAAATAAATATTTTAAATAACTTACGACAGGGAAACACCACTGAAAGATTTCTTCAGTACTTCAGCATCTTTTCCTCCTTCATCTTCAATTTTCACTTGCATTTGAACAATGTGTTGTTCATTGCCGAATCTAAATAATCGTAACAAAATAAAAAATATTATTATATAGGCTTCTTTTGTGATTCTATAGACACCATTTTCTGATTTTGTTGCAATTATGATTGAACTTGTAAATCGACTTCATCAATTCAACTTGTAATCAAATGCAGAAAACTGAAAAAACAAGTTTGAGTCTTAATTGGCTAAAAGATTTACCATAAAACTGAATTGAAATACATATTAACATAGCAGATTTATAATTATCTTAAGTACTTAAACAATTTGATTTACTCCTCCATTTTGCTCACCGGTTTATTAGTCTTTATAATAATCTTAACTCAAATGTGAATTTTTAATATTTCGCGATGTTGTTGGTCATTTGTTCTACTCCTCTACTTCTTCTATTTAACCGTCTATATTTCCCATCTATCTTTTTTTTTATAATTTGGGGTTTTTTAGCTGGCTCGATGATAATGTTTTTTTACGCAATGAATTAAAATAAACAAACAGGAGTTTTTAATTTTCCCCCTTCAAAAATACACCATTTCACATTGCCATAATTTTATAATAATATAAATTAAAAAAATTAAACTTTCTATACATTTTACATACTTTGCAAATGTTTCATATTTTTTCAATATTTTATGCATATTTAGCATGCAATGCAGTTTTTAATGAAGATTGCGGAAGTATACAATTTATACTATAAATCCAGATGTGCACCACAATAATACGATCATTTAAAAAAGTACATAACATACGATGTCTAATTTTATTCATTCTCATTCCTATATCATTAATTTTTATTCATATTTGAGATCCTGTCGTAGAAGCACCCAAAACACTTTTTCGCTGTATAAAGTTTGGAATAAACTTGTTACAAATATATTTTTTAAAACGGTTAAGTCTAGTTGAATTTGGTAATTTTCCTTAGCATACTAGTTGAAGATGACGAAGGACGGGAATGTTGCTTAGACTAAAATAAACAATCGGTTGGAAACTAAATTATGTAAATTATGTATAATTTCAACAAAAACTTGAAAAATTACAGTTTTTAGTAGGAATAGGCTGACACAATGTTTTATTTTAAGTCAATAAAATGTAACTAAAAAAATTAAATTTATCAACTTTTTACCGATAATATTTGAATTTTTCGAATTTTTATGAAATTTTTTTTCATGCTTTTGGGCTTTAACTATACGAAAGAGTAATTAAATGTAGTTTGTTCGTACTAACGGTTTGTTAAATTTTGTCTTAGCAACAACTTTTACCTATATTACTTGTCCACATCTGTAACGGGTTTTCAGGGAGCTAAAAACTTTAAAGTGTTATAAAAAGGAATCGGAAGCTAACCAGACCAAACCCAGCCAAGGTTTTTGTACTACCATCACACCCTTTCAAAATTTTTTCGTCTCGACCATGCTAACTGTTTTCAGTTCAAAAATGTGTCACAGTGTTATAGAGAGTACACTTTTTTTCTCTACTGTGTCAACATACTTTCTGGACGTACTGTACATATAAGTTGAACCAAAGACAAAACATATATAGATACTATGTCAGTTACCAGGTCAAAACGGTTTTTGTTTCACATGCCATCATCTATAGTACCTGTCTTATGTTTTTGGTGGAACGAAGAACAAATATGTACATATATCCAGCTTTTGGCTCCTGCTTCCTTGCACGAACACAATTGTTCAACAAAACATTCTATCGGTGGGTGGGATATTTTTGCTCGTTTTCTTTTGCCATTTTTTTTTTCAAAATAACATGAGTTAAACCGGTGACTGGGTACCGGTGGGTGGGTACATGAAAAACAAGCTATATGATCGTTTGTTGGAGCCCAAAAAAAAACACACACTTCAGGGACATATTTTTTATGATTTATGCAACACCAATTTAAATAAATATTTAACTTACCTTGATTTTTGATTATTTGGATCCATTTCTGCCATTTTCTAACTTTGTTAATTTTTCACCGTTACTTGGCTTCATTTGTTTTCCTTACATTCCTCTTTACTCTTTCGTAGCGTTGCCATATTATCGTATTCGTGAGTTTTCCCACTGCACGTGAGTATTCGTTTATCATTAAGTCACGATTTGAAAAACTTGGTTCGAAATGAAGATGCAAATATAAGTTAGACATTTCCTAAGCCCACAAACAATAATAGAGAACTCAGTTCTGTAATGTTGATTAAATACTATTTTTATTCATTTGATTCGCTCAAATATATAATTATAAAAATTCTATTTTTCGAAAAGTATTGTATGAAAATGAACATTTTTGTTTTAATATTTATGAAAACATTGCTGACATTGGATGCAAATCTTTGCATTTCGCTGCCTTTACGAGGATGCGTATACTGAAACTTAGCTATACGTTTTCTAAATTAGCTATTCTGCTAAGAGCAAAAATTTATAGATAATTTAGATGACACATGTGACGCAAATAACGATTTTTATTGGGAGCTGACATTGGATCCCAAAAAAAAAACATTGTATGAGATGCGGTATCTATGTATGTATTGTCTTTGCTTGTACTTACATTCTTTTTGTCACCAGCTGATTGCCTGTGCTTGTGTAGAGTTTTCACCAATTCAATAATTAAAACAGTCAAGCTTCAATTTTCACTTTTAAACAGTTTAGTTTCTTTAAAAACTGTTTATTTATATTTAATTATAAATATTTCATGTTAAACATAGCTTATAGAAGCTAAATTATATTGAAACTGTTATGTTCGAATTTTATTATTCAACTGAAGCAACTCTAGCAGCTTTCGATTGCGACGGCTGTTATCGATAACAAAAATTGAAGTGGAATTCAGAACAACTCGGTTTTGTTTTTTATGCCATAATTTATAGATGCTTATAAAAAAATTAATTTAATATATGCTTCAACTTCAAACAGTTAAGGTAAAGATGTTAAACGATCCTAAAAATGCTTAACAATATTATATATAACAATATATATTTAGTTTTTATTATTGGAGATTTATTTTAATACTTTAAATAGCAATTACTTTTAATTCCGCGGAGTCCACACCACAAAAGCAAATCAACTTTCAGGAATACCACTATTGTATTATGGTCTCAGATTCCGGCTGAAAATTTTAGTGTGCAGTTCACAGCATCAGAGCATTGTGCTCAGATTATCCACAATTTTAGTTTATTAACAAAAAACTGCGACAATAATTCTCTCGCTAAAAATTGGATGTTGCATTCTCACCATATTCATATTTTCTTATATTAATTTACTAATACCAAAGATATTATATGTGAAACAAAAAACGATTGTTTTTGGGAACTGACTTTGTGAGGGTGTGATTAAATTTGAATTTTGTGCACTGCTTGAAATGATCGATATTCGATCATTCCCATTAGACGCTATCATACATTAGGAGCTATCATTTGCCATCATTCGTCTGCAAATGAGTTGGCAAACCTAGTCACGCCGCCATGCTAGTTAAGCAGCCATTTCTGGCTTCCGTTTTCACTTTTGCTGCATCCGAACACTTGTACTGACGCTTAAAATTTTGCTGATCAAAAATATCGACATAGTTAGTGACTAGAACCATAAAGAGTGGCTATTAATCATCCGAGATCCGGATACGATCATCTTTTGCCAACGAATATATGGTTGGTCCACAGTTTTCTGGCCAGCAACCCATTATTACTTTTGTCGCCCGGCTTAACCTCAACTTCAGGTATGGATAAAGTGAACAAACAGTTTTATGTCATTCCGAGGTTGTAATTTCGTGTTTCGGCAACACTGTAGCCTTAAGGTGGTTTTCTCTCGCATGTGCCCCAGCACTTATTCCGGCTGTGCGGTGTGTATTTATTGCAATTAGCACACGCCCGTACATAACCATCGACGAGCAGGTGTCGCCGAAGCAACCGGAGAGTATCTTAATCAAGGTCTTGTGCTGGTGTTCCCTCCTTCTCCTTGGATTTTCTTAATTCCGACTTGGCCCTAACTAAATAGTGGAATAGGCGCAGACTCACGCTTGCACGTGGCGTGTCACGCCGCTGCCATTCCCTGGTGGCGTTACACCAGTGTACATCTGTGATCCCTGGCCCTTGTGTTACGTTTCTCTTACGCCCGCAGCAGTACAATTCTTCGCGGCTGCTCCCGTATGTGGTAGCCGAGTGGCCCTAAAGAGTGCTCACTATTAAAGGACAGCTGCAGCTGTGCATCCGAGACACTTTGCGTCTGGGCTGTCCACGGGTTGCAGGTTCTCTATCCGGATTCTGCCTCAGGGTTAGGTGGAGGATCACCATATCGCCGTATCGAGAATCGTTTGTTGAATTTTGTGCATTTTGATTTCTCTGCTAGAACAGTAATTGCATTTTGAATTTATATTTTCCTAGGTCAAACATACTGCTTGTAAGAGTTTTGTTTTTGCACTCTTTTCCCCCACGACAGCTTTATCGATCAACAGGCCTGCTGACACCGATGGATCCTGCAGTAAGTACGGCATAGCCACACATATAAGAGTGAAATAAACCCGCAAAAGCAGTGCTGAAGGCCATGGCCAATTAGGAGTGCCGCTTAACGTCTTAAATTTTCGAGTTTTGAGTACACACCTTTTTGTCAGAATGTCAGAATGCACCCGTATAGGTTTACAATAGGCCTTCGGCTTATTTCCACCCAATTTAACTCCCTAGTGGAGGTTGTATTAAGTAATATTAATCAAAATGTGTTTGAACTCGTAAAGAAATGACAAAAATTATGAAATAAATTATGTATGGGCATCCATAGCAAGTGTACTCGCGTCATAATGTGGGCACAGCCATATAATCTCACAAGGCTGTGCAAGGTAGGGCGGGTATAGAGGAGGACAACACCATCTTAGTTCTCCTTTTAATCGTAATGTTTCCACGCTAGATTCTGTATTAGGTGGTTTAGTCATTTCTTTAGGCTCTGTCGCCTTTTATTCTGTAGCGCATGTAGCCACTTTCCCTGAGCCAAGCCGGCCAAACATTTAGACAGAGCGTGCTCTCGACATTCCGCGTGTCCGTTACAACTTTACATCCCAAATTTTGATTCTCGCTGCCCTTACATTTATTGAAATTAAGCTATACGTTTTAGGAATTAGCTATACGACTGAGAGCAAAGATTTATTGATATTAAAGATATCGCATTTGACTCAAAAAGCTATTGTTCTTGGGAGCTGACATTGGATCCCAAATGAAAAAGTTTGTATGAGATGAGGTATCTATATATGTAGTGTCTTTGCTAATATTAAGTCAAATTGTATAATTATTTATAATTATTAGTCTCATGTATGTAGTGCCCAAAAGGAGAAACATGCTGCTAAGTTGGATGCAACTCTTTCCTTAGAGCATCTCTCGTGACATTTTGTTTCTAGCAACATGTTTCTGTATCTTTTTGGGCACTATATTTTGTTGCCTGCTGGCATTTTGACATTAACTTTGCCTTTTATATTTTACAGTTTTAACCATTTTTTTATAGCTGGGAAGCACGAATACCCTAATTGCAAATGTGGGAAATGAAATTCACCACACACCCAGCGGCCCGCGTGTTCCTGTGTTCCGGGCCGCTAAACTTCAGTCCGTACAATCACCGGTGGAAGATAAAAAGATCACGGTTGCATTCAAACCGACAGTTCATGTTGTAATTGGTTTTGCTGTGTAGACTTATAAGTTGCAATTTATTAAAAAAAAATTAATGTTTTGCTTCACTTGACAAAAGAGGCATTCTATAAACGGTACAATTTTGTTGTCATTTGATTTTGATTTTGTATTGTTGTTAGAACCAGTTTGCGAAACTAAGCAGTCAACTCTTTCTGGTTAAAATATTAAAAAATATACAAATCCAGTGAGATCTGGATTACTATATATACTAATGAGAATAAATACCTTTTTATTTCATACTATTTGATGTTTCTAGAGCGTAAAATAGTTCCGTTCTATTGTTGATTCTCTTATTAAGATAATATCAATCCAGATGGTTTTTTAATTATTAAATAAATAATGTATGGTTTATTGCCTTTTCAAATAAAAGTAATATTTTAGTTTAAAATTGCCAAGAAAATAGCCTTTTTACTAGAGAGTAAAATATAATTTAAATTAAACATTTTAATAAAGCTGGTAAGTGTTACTAAATTTAATAACTGTGTACTGTATTATCATAGGAAAAAAGAGACAAAAAGGTTTCACTAAAATTTTGCAGTAAAGTTTTTCAATATCATTTAAAATGTTGATAATTTCTATATGATAGTTTTTCGTGTCACTGTTTGCATTCATAATAACCCCCCATGCTTTATTAGAGCGAAGCTCTTTTACGGACGTCAGACTGGGGGAGTGAATCTTGAAAAATTTTGTCTTTGCGACAGATTCTTTTGGGGAATGTCTTTGATTTTGTGTTTTGTATTTGCAAAATCAGCTGCATTTACCATTACCGCTTAGTAGCAGGTGGGTTGTGTGTGGAGTGGGATAGTGTGAGGTGCAAGTAGGGGGAGGTGTCACCTCCGAGGTGATGGGTATTTGGGACCTGGTGGGGTTCAGGCTAAGATTTGGTGAAGATCTGGTGGGGATCTGGCGGGGATTTGGTGTTGATCTGGTGGGGTTGTGGTGGTGATGTGGTGGGGAACTGGTGTTTATCTGGTAGGGACCTAGTGAGCTCTGGTGCGGATCAGGTAGGGATCTGGTGGGGATTGGGTAGGGATCTGGTGAGAATCGGATGGGAACCAGGTGTGTATCAGGTGGAGATCTGGTGGGGATCTGATAGGGATCTAGGGGGATCTGGTGGGGCTCTGGTGGAGATCTGGTGGGATCTGGTGGGGATTGGGTAGGGATCTGTTGGGGATCTGGTGGGGATCTGTTATGGATCTAGTGGGGGTCTGGTAGGGACCTAGTGGGGATCAGGTTGGGATCTAGTGGGGATCTGGTGGAGATCTGCTGGCGATCTGCTGGGTATCAGGTAGTGATCTGGTGGGGATATGGTGGAGATCTGGTGGGAATATGGTGAAGATCTGGTGGACTTAACAGTGAGTTAACAGTGACTTTACAGTTCCTTAAAGCGACTTAATAGTGACTAAACAGTGACTTTACAGTGATTTGAGAGTGACCTAATATTTGATAATTTAACATTTATTTATACAGAATCCAAATGTGTCTTTTTCCATTACTTAAATCGGATTCATCGTAAAGAGCTTCGCTCGTACCGTGCGTCTCATGACACACTCTCTTTTTTTTTTAAATTTTTAACGCTTTGTCGTATATTTGTCCATCACTAAGTCGCCATTTTTTTTCAAAGTTCATTCAACAGAGAAATTCAACGCGTTGAGAGGATTAATTCAACGAAATTTTTAAAAGTAAGTACAATAAGCCAAACAATTAATATCAAATTTAAATAGATTTAGTTAGTAACTAACATATATTTATTAGTATATGGGCAATTCTCTGATGTCGAATGCGACATTTGTACGCAATCAAACTGAAAAAAAACATGTTCCTAGATTTTTTTTAATATTTTTTAAAAGCGAATTTTAAAGCTCTTGGTTTGCACTATAATCTGTGTTAAGATCGATTTTGGGCCTTTGTTCATTTTCAAGATAATCACAAAAATGTAAGGCATTCGCACGCGACACAGACAGAAGTCACTTTTTCGAAAACTAGCTCAAGCACTGATTTCAGCGAAACATGATGGAAAATTGTAATGCCATTAATTTTAAAATGTTATGTATGGATTTTTCTTAATAATGCATTTGATTTCACTTAAAAATATTAAGTAGTTTTTTTTTAAATTGAATTTGAATCACTGTCGCACGCTACATGTCGCACGCGACATTTTCTTCCATCATAATTTTTATGTTGTTTTTGTTCTTTTTAAGTAATTAGAAGTGCATAACATGTATTTAAATTATTTTTAATATATTCAATATTTTTTTTATTTCTTACATTAATTTTAAACTTAACAAAATAAATTCAATAAAGTAAAACAAAAACAAATATATTCATCTTATCTGATAAACTTAACTAAATAACGTGAATTATTTCATTAACGTCAATGAACCATTTTTTTAAATGAATACGCTGTCCTACCAGATTGCGTTTGTTGGCCATTGCAACCAAACCAATGCATCTGGCTTATACCAGGTATGCTTTGTACATCATTCCATTTTTCATCTAACTTATAATAAATTGACAAACTTTCAATTTGTGCAGATGGCATAAAATAAATTTTAACTCCCTTTATGTTGTTTTCTGCACACTGATAAAACGCAAGTGCATCAGGTAACCTCCTTTTAATTACGGCTCCAACTCCGTCAACAGCTCCTTTACCGTGAGAACTGGCAAAAAAATTCCATTCAATATTTTGACATCCAATTTGTTTCAAAATATCGGCCAAGCTGGTCAAAATATATTTATTTTTAAATTGGGCGCAGCTGCCATCAGAAAATATAAGTACTTTGGAAAAATTACCAAAAATTTTTGTAATTTCAATTATAAGTTGTATGACAAAAATATAAACGTCGTGTTTATTTTGCGTGAGCTTGTCACTAATAACTGCAAGCGACTGTGAAGCACCAGCAAACCAAGCTACACAGGTAAAAATTGTTACCTGGTGGTAGCTAAAGTGAGCACTTTGAATCTCGTTTTGGTGTGTCAACCGATAGTTCTCCGCAAAATCAATTTGAAGAAGGAGCTCAGATGGCTTTAAGTTTCTTTTTGTATCCTCAAAATATTTTTGTTGGGCTCTTTTTACAAAAAAATGTGTCTTAAAAGATAATAGATTAGCTTCTATATCAAATATCGTTCAACTAAATCAGATATCGTTGAAGTTGTATTTGTGAGAACTATGCGGTTTTCAATTTTACGCCATTGTTGCCAGTTTACTTCCTCTTCCATATTTGCCAAATATGCAAGAGGAATTAAATCATCTTTAACTTCTGTTAAACATTTCTTACAATTTCCTGTCATGCAATATTCATTCTGAATATCGCAGCAAACTTCTTTCAGAAATGTCTCAAAATCCTTGGGAAAGATGGAATCACCTTCGAGCAACTTTGCAAAAGAAAGCCGAAATTAGCATGATACATGCAAACACACATATTGTGCGGCATTTTATTTGCCAACTGTACATGGCGAGGTCGCATTTTAAAAAAAGTGGATAAACCTACCTCCTCGTTTGGAAAATATTTATTGAATATTTCATAGGTTTCGGACACCGTCATTATCATAAAACGCTTAGCGACTAATTTGCCCTTAATTATTATGGTGTCTTTCTTGCCTGCAGCTTGCACACTAACATCATCATTTTCATAAAATTCTTTGATCGCGTTAACTAGCCTTTCTGATATTGTTCTGCTGGATTCGTTTGTGTTTATATTTTCTTCAATTCTGTTATATTTTTTTGCCAGAACTTCCAAAACTTTAAGTTTCTTATCAAAATCTTTGGGCATCGCTCTATCCACTTTTTTTTACCGCTTTTGCCAAGGTTTGTTTACATGTGTAAGGCGCTTTTTCTTTTTGGCGTGAGAGTGACATGTCGAAGAGTTTTTGGCGCCTCTCCCGTTGTCGTATGCGATTATATTTGCGAGTTTCCTCAATTACTTCTTCATTACCTTCAGCCAGTTCGCGAGCAGTCTTTCTAGCATTCCGCATTCTCTCCTTGTTTTTCAATTTATAATTTTGTAGTTTTGTTTCATCTTTCTTTATGTTTTCCCTCCACCGTTTGCAGTTGGATTTGTTTTTTTCGTTTTCTGCATTCATCTACATTAAAAGTAGTACATAAAAAAAATAGATTTAAACAAAACAAAAAAAATGATTTAACAATTTTTGACTTACCATGTCGCACGCGACAAACTTTAAAAAAGTTTCAAACTCGAAAAGCTGCTTATATTAAACCACAATTTTTTTATTTACTTTAGTGTCAAAATATACGTTTGGACACAATATTTGATGCTCATTGCACCAAAACTTTGGATGCACTGATGAAAAGTATTCTTTTTCACTGTCGCACGCGACATTGGTAAAAACTAATAAGCAGATAAGAAATTCACCGTTATTAGCTATCGCATTGTTTCTTTTACATATTTTTTATATTCTTTGAACATACATAGAGATTTAGAAGAGCGAATATCAATGCATAATGACTCTCTTTAAGAAAATGAATCAAAACAAAACGTGCATTAGAAATGCTCAAAGCCGAACTTACGCACTTGGTCTACTTTGCATTGAAATATTTCAAAATGTGTTATAAGTAAACGTAAAATTTGCTTATATTAGTTTAATTTGATAGATTCCCTACACAAATATGCGAAAAAAACATACTTTTATGAACTTTGATTTTTTTGGCTGCGGTTGACCTTTCTGGAGAATTGCCCATATTTAGTATATTGATATATTTAGTTAGTAACTAAATCTATTTAAATTTGATATAGTTATTGTAATAAGTACGCTTACTTATTATAAATTTAATTATCTTTTTATTTCACACGTGTGTCATTCTCTTGTGCTTACAGTGATGTGTTTTCTTATTTTCGGACCCTATCGATACATACTATCGATTAGCAACTATCGCTTAACAACTATCGCTTAACAACTATTATTGCACGCTTTTTTTTTTTTTTTTTTTTTTTAATTATGTTTAATATTTTTAACTAAATTAAGCTTACTCGATGGAGACTTAATTATAACCATATCTTTCGGGTACTTTAGTTACACGACCATATCGGGTCGTTCTTTCAGTATTTGTTGACTGAATTTCATTTCTTTGAGAGACTTCAGGAGAGCCTTCAGGCTCTGATTCAGTAGCATGATCATCAGGAGTTTCATATTCATCGGATAAGCTTTCTTCACTACTCACTGATGGCTCTCCTGAGTTCTCAATACTACCTTCGATATTATTAGTGGATGGTAAAACAATTTCAATCTCTTGCATCTGACGGTTGTCATTAAATTTACCGATCTTAATGTTTTCTTCATAAGACAAGTCACTTGGGTTTAATAGATAATTCTTAGTTTTTGCTATAAGTCTCCTGTTTCTCCTAAAATGGTTGTTTAAGTTATCTTTTATGATGTAGGATCTATTATTGACTATGGCTACAATCTTACCATAATGCCACTCATTTGAGATCTTCTTGAATATTACCAAATCTCCTACATTGAGCATATTTAATAACTTTGCATTTTTATCAAAATAATACTTCTGCTTCGATTTTTTCTTTTTGATTTGTTCTTTAATTTGGTCCTCATTAATGCTATTACGATACAGGAGATCCTTAGAAACTGAAAGTTTTGTCTTGCACAGACGACCATGAAATAACTCACACGGGGCCAAGTTCATGCTCGCCACTGGTGTTACGTTGTACTCCAATATTCTGTATTGATATTTTTCAAACTCATTCAACTCTATAGATCGTTTCAGAATATTTTTTCCTATAGCTACACCTTTTTCTGCCAGTCCGTTGCTTTGCGGATAAGTAGGGCTCGAGAATTGAAGCACGATATTATGTTCATTTGCGAAGCGACGGAAGGACTCAGAGTTGAACGGATTGTTATCACACTTGATTTTTGATGGATATCCCGAAGAGTTAAATCGTTTCAGCAGGGTGTTAACGATAGTACCTGCCGTCTTGTTGCACAGTTGTTCTACCATTAAGTAATTGGAATAGGCATCATAGACAGAGATAAAATTCTTTCCCGCGAATTCAAATATATCAATTCCGACCATATGAAATGGGTATTCTGAAATTTCGTCTTGTATAAGGGGCTCTTTTTGATTGTTTCGTCTAAACTTTTCACAGGTGCTGCACGAAGAAACAAGGTTTTTTATTTGAGCACTCATTCCGGGCCAATAATAGAGTTGTCTAGCTCGTGCTAGAGTCTTTTCTATGCTTAGGTGCGGTTCGTGAAGCTTTGTTGGGAGAACTAGTTTGCAGTTTCGAAGTAGTAGTTTGTTCTCATAGTGCAACTCCGCTTTAATTTTATAAAACTAACGCTCAAATTGACTTAACTTATGATGGGGAGGCCGGCCATTAGTTACATATTCGCATATCTTGTTATATTCCTCATCACGTCCCAAAACTGAAACATAACGCTCGTAGTTTTCTTCGGATTGGCATACTGTTCAAGTGATTGAATGAATGACATGTGACAGCTCTGGTAGTTCCTCACTTAGAGGCAATTGGGCCCGTGAGAGGCAGTCTGCTATTAGCATTTCCTTCCCCGGTTTGTACGTTACACTGATTTTACCGTATTTTAAAAGGAACATGAACATTCGCTGTAATCGAGCGGAAACGTCGTCAATATCTTTCTTCATGAGGGTTTCAAGTGGTTTGTGGTCACTTTCGACCAGGAATTCACGGCCATATATGAGATAGTGAAAGCGTTGACATGCAAAAACTATTGCCAAAAGTTCCTTTTCAATTTGTGCCCATTTTTGTTCAGTTTTTGTTAATGTGCGGGACGCAAAAGCAATCGGACGACCATTTTGAATAAGTGCGCACCCTAACCCATCTTTCGAGGCATCGGTTTGAATAACAACTGGCTTTGATTTGTCGTACACGGCTAGTACTGGATCATTTGCTATAATGCTCAGCAACTCTTTAAGCTCCCTTTTGTGCTCTACATTCCATTCGAAGCTCACATCATTCCTAGTAACGTTTCTCATATGTGCAGACTTTTTTGACAAATTCAGAATGAATTTGGCAAGATACTTGAATAGTCCGAGAATTCGCATCACATCATGTTTATTTTCGGGTGTTTTAATGTTTAAAATAGCCTCCCCTATGTTTGTTTTTGCGATTTTAAAACTCCCTCAGATAGAATATGTCCCATAAATTCTACTTGTGACTTTTTGTATTGAACTTTCTTCGGGTTGAATCTAACTCCATTTTCTTGTGCACGTTTAAGCACTAATAACAAAATTTCATCATGGTCCTGCTCAGTCTCTCCCATAATCCCCAGATCATCAAAATATACTATTACGCCGGGAATGTCGCCGAAGATTTGTATCATGTTCCGCTGAAACATTTCGGGCGCATTGTTTATGCCAAATGGAACTCGATTGAATTTAAAGCGACCAAATGGGGTCATAAACGTTGTAAGATCTGAACTCTTTTCATCTAATTCCATTTGCCAGAAACCGCTAGACAAATCTAAAACAGTAAATATCTTTTTATTATTCATTTGACTGGTGAAATCATCGATTGTATTAATAAGAAAATGCTCTCGTTTAATAGCTTTGTTGAGAGGCTTTGGATCTAGGCATAATCGAAGTTCACCATTACCCTTTTCCACAACTTGAAGGTTGTTTACCCAGTCAGTGGGGTAGGTAACTGGTGAGATAGTTCCATCCCTAACCATTTTCTTTAGCTCTTTTTCCAATGGTTCAAGTAGACTTTGAGGAATCCTCTTTTTGTAATGTAATACTGATTCAGCCCCTTCTTTTAATATAATGGACTGCCTGGTAGGAAATTTTCCTAAACCCTCAAATAAAAATTTGTACTCTTCTACGAATTGCTCTTTTGTTTTAGGCAAGCACTTAATTGAGTCAACATTTATGCATTTGACAAGTCCAAAGTCAACTGAAGTATTTAACTCTAAGATCGGTTCTCGTCCATTGTCTACAACTAAAAACGAAGCTTTCTTTCTTGATCCGTCCATCTCGTCTAGACACTCAAGTTCAACTGTACCAAAATTCCTCACTTTATTATTATTGTAGTCGTAAATAAGGACATTTTTATTTGATATGTGCTTGTCTAAACTATTCGCTACCTTCATTGGTGTACAATTAACATCTGCTCCTGTGTCAACTTTAAACGATTCGTTCTGGTTTCTTATTTTATAGGTTTTTTTCCACTTATTTAGGTTGAATCCGCATGTGCTTATTCTAAAGTAAGGATAAGATTTGTTTATGTTGGCTGATATACTTCCTTCATTAGGGAATTTACCTGATCCGTCCCACATCACGGTTGCTATCGACTTTCTGTTTCTATCCTTCTGATGTGTTGAATTTTTCTCTCTGTCCTCCCTCGGACCCTGTTGCTTACAATATTTGGCAAAATGACCGACCTTGGTGCATTTGTGGCAGTTGACACCACGGGCTTTACATTCCGGACTGAATATGGCTCCGCAATTGTAACAGCGACGCACAACTGCATTTATTGTGCCAGACTCCTCCTTGATGTCGGCTGCACATGCCCTCTGGTCAATAGCTCGATGGAGCAACGATTTGTTTCTCGATGCGGATTCGAAAACTCTGCATTCGTTAATGAGCTCCACAAGAGACTTGTTCCTGTTTTCCAACAGTTTGAGCTGCAACATCCTGTTGTGGACTCCAATGATAATGCGATCGCCAAGGAGGCGGTCCTCATATGATTTTCCACATTCACATTTGTATTGGCAATGTTGAATTTGCTTCCTAAGTTCAGTTTCAAAGTCTGCGAATGGTTGGCCTTGGATTGACTTGAAACTTGATTTGTAAGCTCAGTACGCGAAATAATTCGACACGTGTTTTCCCGATTTTGGAAAATCCGACCACGAGGAAAATGCCCGGAAAATTCTGCATGAAAACAGCTATTTTTCATCGTATTGGCTTGAGACGCGGTTTGAAAGGAAGGTAGGTGAAATAAATTGAAATGAGATTTTCCGAAGTTGGAAAATTTGACCCAACGGTCGGAAAATTCCCGGAAAACTCTGCATGAAAAAAACCATTTTTCATCCAATTGGTTTGAAACTCGGTTTGTAAGGACAAAATACGAAATAATTTGAAATGTGATTTTTCAATATCGGAAAATTCGCATACGAGGAAAATGGTCGGAAAATTCTGCATGCAAAAAACTATTTTTCGTCCGATTGGCTTGAAATTCGGTTTGAAAGGACAGAATACGAAATAGTTTAAAATGTGATATTCCAAAGTAGGAAAATTTGACCCAACGGTCGGAAAATTCCCGGAAAATTTTGCATGAAAAAACTATTTTTCATCCGATTGGCTTGAAACTCGGTTTGTAAGGACACAATACGAAATAATTTGAAATGTGATTTTTTAATTTCGGAAAATCCGCCCACGAGGAAAATGGTCGGAAAATTCTGCATGCAAAAAACTATTTTTCATCCGATTGTCTTGAAACTCGGTTTGAAAGGTCAAAATCGGAATTAATTTTTGTTTTTATATTCCGATGTTGGAAATACCGCCGGGAAGCACACTGGGATGTGGGTGGAAAGTGGGTGGTAAGTGGATGTAAAGTGTGTGGAATGTAGCGGGAATTGGGAGCGATGTGGGTGGGATGTGGGAGGGATGTGGGTGGGATGTGGGCGGAAAATGGGCTGGAAGCTGGTGGTATGTGGGTGGGATGTGGGCGGGAAATTGGCGGGAAGTGGGGGGATGAGGGTGGGATGTGAGTGGAATGTGAGCGGGATGTGGGCGGTAAGTGGGCGGGAAATTGGCGGGAAGTGGGTGAGATGTGGGTGGGATGTGGGCGGTAAGTGGGCGGGAAATTGGCGGGAAGTGGGTGGGATGTGGGCGGGAAGTGGACGGCGGAAAGAGGGCGGGAAGCGGGTGGTATGTGGGCGGGAAGTGTGTGGGATGTGGGTGGTATGTGGGCGGGAAATTAGCGGGAAGTGGGGGGATGAGGGTGGGATGTGAGTGGAATGTGAGCGGGATGTTGGCGGCGGTAAGTGGGCAGGAAATTGGCGGGAAGTGGGTGAGATGTGGGTGGTATGTGGGCGGGATGAGGGCGGTAAGTGGGCAGGAAATTGGCGGGAAGTGGGTGAGATGTGGGTGGGAAGTGGGGGGGATGTGGGTGGGAGATGGGATGGAACTGGAGGGGAAGTGGGAGGGATTTGGGTGGTAGGTGGGTGGGATGAGGGTGGGATGTGAGTGGGATGTGGGTGGGATGTGGGTGGGATGTGGGTGGGATGTGGGTGGGAGGTGGCTGGGACTTGGGCGGTAAGTGGGTGGGAGGTGTGTGGGATGTGGGTGGGAGATGGGTGGAAACTGGATGGGAAGTGGGAGGGATGTGAGTGGGATTTGGGTGGGAGGTGGGTGGGATTTGGGCGGGAAGTGGGTGGGAGGTGGGTGGGAGGTGGCTGGGAGGTGGGTGGGAGGTGTGTGGGATGTGGGTGGGAAGTGGGTTGGATCTGGGCTGGAATTGGGTGATAAGTGGGTGGGATGTAGGCGGGAAGTGGGTGGAAAGTAGGTGGGAAACGGGTGGAAGTTGTGAAAGAAGTAGATTGGGAGTGGGTGGGGTGTAGGTGGGATGGGGGTGGTAAGAACGCAGCAGCAAAGTCGCAACGCTGAAAAAGCAAAGTAGTAAATCGTTGATTTCAAGCCTATGTATGTATGATTCGATTTCTGGGCTCTACAGAGGAAATAAATTTATAGAATGTTTTCAAAATTGGTAAATATTTGACTCTCACGATTGACTTCAAACTGATTCTGATATGGGATCTATACTGTTCAAGGCGCAGCGAAGCGCGACGGGCTTTTTGCTAGTATATATATATAGATTAAAATATATCTGCACCAAAACCACTGTTGGGCTGTGTTATTATATTTAAGTTGTTTTTGTTATAATGCGACGCAAAAACTTACAGTTAATTACATTTACATTGTTATTCATGTATTCTGTATTAAAATATAATAGTGGTATTCCTGAAAGTGATTTGCTTTTGATTTGCTTTCGATTTGATTTCGCGAAACAGCTGATCACAGCTGCTCCATACAAAATGAGCAGTGTGCCCAGAAACTGTAAGGAAATTAAGGTCATACTAATTGCTTTCGCGAAATCAGCCTCGAAGTTGATTTCGATTTGCTTTCGTTTTAGTGAGACCGTTCTCGTAGAAAAAATGGCTCCGCGCGCATGGTGTTTGTTTAAATTTTGTTGTGATTTAAATATAGAGAATGTTGTAAGTTATTTTGCTTCCCATATTTTAGCAATTAAATGATAACTATTTATTGCATCTAAGACTGCATTCGAGACTACTGAAAACAAGGCCCGCGGCCTTAAGTGGACAGAGTCATAAGTGCCCGAGTTCTTGGAGCTTGTGCTTGACGTGGTCAAAGATGTTCAGAGTTACATATCTTCACTGCTCTCCTAGAATGTTCGATGTTCCAAATTCTTCCACTATTTTATCCTGCCTCTTCCTCTTTGGATCTGTCAAATGGCAGTCACTTTCTGTGGTCATAAACAAATACATAATTAATTGAATTCACCTTAGTTAAGTTACAAACTTCTTAGAACTACAGGCTCTGATCACATACTATTGTTAAAGAAGATTAGAAAATTCAATTTTACAATTTCATTTGTCATTTTTTGCTTACCCGCGAATGTTTAAATTTGGCGCCAATTGAAAGCAAATCAAAATGAAATCAGGGTCGTTCCACCAACTGCTTTGCTTTTGCTTTCACGAAAGCAAATCAAAAGCAAATCAACTTTCAGGAATACCACTAATATGATTCGATATGCGAAATTGAGCATTTACAAAGAACATTGAATGAACACGTTATTAAAACTAAGCTTATGAACTACTTGTAAACTAAAGAAGAAAAATTTCAATTTTAGTATTGAGCTACTGATTTCCATGCAAATCGGCCATACTCTGCAGATCGATCACGAACTTATGTCTTATGATAAAAATATGGTATGCACATCATTTTACAGATAAAACTGAGTACTATATTTGGCATTTACAAATTAAAAAATATCCCGTTTCTAGGACTTAGGGTCCTTACAAAATGGGCAAATATGTCATTTTTGGCATTTTTATTTCCATTTTACAGTTAATCCATTAATGGAATTTCCAATATGGAATTTCTAAAGCCAAATTCGGGTTCAGCGTGGAAAACACTGTCTAGAAACAATCATTCTTTTAGCATTTAAGGTCCTGCGCTAAGAAACAAAATATTTTGAATTCTTGTCAAAATACTTATGACCTCCCCCATTTATTATTATTTGTTTATTATTATTTGTTGTTGGGGTAGACATACTTTATTATGCAATTGAATAAAAAAATTGTATACATAATTCGTTATTGGATTTTTTGGTGCTTTTACTTAAATAATTTGTAATATATACAATTTGTTTCAATTAATATGTACCAATAAAATTTGTTCATGCGTATAAATGTCATCTGTAACTGCTTTGCATTTTTTGGTTTACACACACACGTACTAAATTTGTGAACGTCTAAAGCCGTTTATTGATACACTGATTGGACCTTATCAGTGTGGCTTTAGACCTGGTAAATCCACCACAGACCAGATTTTCACACTTCGACAAATCCTGGAGAAAACCTATGAAAGAGGCAACCAAACACACCATCTTTTTGTTGATTATAAATCAGCCTTCGACACACCGATAAGGTCAAGCTTCTTCAAAGCCCTGTCTTCTTTAGGTATTCCAGCAAAGTACGTTCGACTTTGCATGATGACGTTGAGAAGTACGCAAAGCTCCGTCAAAATAGGAAAGAACCTCTCCGAACCATTTGATAATAAAAGAGGTTTTAGGCAGGGCGATACCTTATCGTGTGACTTCTTTAATCTACTGATAAAAGATATACTGCGCAAGTGCCAACATGCCAACAGAACCGGCGGATTTATTTATAAAAATCTAATGCTACTTGCATATGCCGATGATATTGACATTATCGGTAAAACCACTCGGGCAGTAAGCAAGGCGTTTTCAGAGATTGAGAAGGAGTCTAGATGAATGGGTTTAGCGGTAAATGAGGACAAGACGAAGTACCTAGTAACCGCGGACAAAAAGTCATTGCGACTTGGGCAATCTGTTACAATGGAGGGGTACAACTTTAATGTTGTAGAGGATTTCGTCTACCTCGGAACGATGATAACCAGCAAGAACAACATCAGTCTGGAAATCCGACGAAGAATCACTCTTGCGAACCGATGCTACTATGGGCTAAGTAGGGAGTTCAAGAGCAAAGACCTCAAGCGAAGAACAAAAATAGCCCTGTACAAGTCGCTTATCATCCCAGTCCTGCAATATGGCGCAGAAGCATGGACAATGACAGCAGCGGATGAAGCGGCGATTGGCGTGTTTGAACGAAAAATTCTTCGGAGGATTTATGGACCTTTAAAAGTCGGCGATGATTTCCGCATTTGAAGAAACGACGAACTGTATAAGCTCTATGGGGACACCAGCCTGGTCAAGCGCATAAAGCAGCAGCGGCTGCGCTGGCTAGGACATGTCGCCAGGATGAAGGAAGAAGCTCCAGCAAAAAAGGCGTATAAATCGAAGGCGGCTGACTATGGAGGCGGCAAGGTGGGAAGACCATCACTAAGATGGGAAGACCAGGTGCGGGAAGACATTGCCGAGCTTGGTGTGACCAACTGGTGGCAGCTCGCACAGAACAGAAGCGAATGGAGAGCGTTAATCGCAGAGGCCCAGACCGTCGAACGGTTGTAATGGCCATTAAAGAAGAAGAAGAAGTATTAAATTTGTGTGTATGTGATTGTTTCGTTCTCGCGCTTACTCTCCCGCTATATCTCGCGCTTTGAGAAAAAGCGCTTACTTTTAAAAGTTCGCTGAGCGCCTCACCTTCATAGTTGCATCATGGTTTCCCTACTGCAAATTTGTATATGGAGTATTTGTTTTGGTTTTTCTTTCTTTTAATTCATAATTAAATAATAATAACAGTAAATTTTTTTTTGTTTTTGAAATATGTATGTCGTAATGTTTGTCTAAGTCTATGAATAAATGTATGTATAAATGTGTGTATGAACTTTAGACTGAAAGTCCCTTATATAAAAAAAACTATTTTTGGAAATGTTCTGGTCTTCAATGCGCAAAAAATTCGTAATATTTTCTAGTTAACGTAATGAAAAACAAAACTTGGAAATTTTTTGGTTTAGTGCTGGCGCCGTGGGTTGAAAGTTGCTACATTAAATTTTGATTTGCCCTTTTTCATTTTACGTTTTCATTAAAGCAACCTGGGAAGCCAAACGTTTTGGTTCAACTTAAAAACGGTTGATGGGCCAGAATCAATCAATGCTGTGACTGAATTAAAACTGCAGGATCTCGGTATACCGTGAGATGAAGTGGTCCTTGGACGTAAGCATTTTCCACCCAAACATTCCATGTTCCGCTAGCTTTGTTCGCGTGGAATTCTTCATAATTTGACCATTGTCCAAGAATGAAATAAAGTGTTGAGCAACTTTAAGCGCTATTCTTTAAAGGTTTTGTACTAATCATGGATATGCATCTGAGCCGAATACCAAACCAAAACTAAAATGGCTTCCTCACTGAAGCAAATTTTCAAAAGATCATTTTAGAAAATGCAGATTCCTGTCCTCATTGTGTTGCTTCATCATATGCATCTTAACAATTTACAAAATGGCAAAGATAACAAATGAAACAAAGATAATCAGTTTTAAAAAATTTCGCTGCTAGAAAAAAAACTCTAATGTTCGTAAAGGCCTGTTCTGAGAAGCGCGAAAAATTTAGCACGCTAAATTGCACTTTATTTATTTAGCATCCAGAATAAATTTTTAGTGCGCCTATATATAAGCCAATGAGGCCAGATATAGAAACGGCCTCAGGTGCTCCCCCCTTTTTTTTTTACAAAAAAAAAAAACGAGTGCGAAAGTTAAAGTCGGCTCTAACCGACTTCGATATACCCGTTACTCATGAAAAAACATGTTTAACAGTGTTACTGCGTTCCTTAGGGTGACCATTTGAAAAGTATGCAACACTTTTTTAACTCGGCTATTTTTCACATTTTTGCTCATAACTTGAGAACCGTTCATCTGATTTTATCATTTCTTCGGCAAATTTATTCATTTTGCTAATTACTAACTATATCTAAAAGGTACGAATCGTCGATCTTTAAAACTGTAGGAGATAACCCGTTTTTTCCAAATTGCGGGGCGGGAGTGGGCGTGGCCAAAATTTGAAATAAACTTGATCTGCGTGCAGATAAAAGAAGCATTTGTCCCATACATCCCATCTCTGAGATCTAGGTGTTCATACAGACGGACGGACAGACGGACGGACGGACAGACGGACATGGCTGTATCGACTCGGCAGTTGATGCTGATCAAGAATATATATACTTTATATGGTGGTGTTCAGAACTTCTAGTCATAGATCTTCTGGACCTAATGGGGGCGTATGTGGTCAGGGAAAGCTTCTGATCGGTTCAACTTGGCGAACCCAGAGTGATCCTGGCTTACTATGTCTCAAGTCGACTCACTCCTCCCCGTGGTGACCACCGGAAGCAGTAGCAATGCACCCGCATTCGCTGCTGACTAACGTGAGCGGCGTCCCCCCCTTCCCTACAGGGTATAATATATAGGGTTAGTGCGTCGGGTTTGGTACCCACCACCGTAAAAAAATCTCCACCAATGAAAACTGCGACAACAATGCCTCGGATACGGGCCCTGTCTGACGACGACCCACGCAAACGTTTTAAGAACCACGATTTGAGAATATGCACCTGGAATGTCCGCACCCTCAACAGAGATGGTGATGATATCACCTTGGTGAAAGTCCTCAAAAAATATTCATCGGACGTTACCGCACTCCAGGAAATGCGATGGATTGGACATGGGAGCAAGATAATAACGCTACCAAAAGAGAAGACAGAACAGAAACCACCACCCCCCTGGGAGATACACTACAGCGGGCATGTCTCCAAGCACGAGTTTGGGTGCGGCTTTGCAGTGAGTGATAGACTGCGTCGCTCTGTCATCAGCTTCACACCAGTTGATGAACGGCTAGCCGCGCTCAGACTTAAGGCAAAATATTTTAATATTAGCCTTATCTGTGCTCACGCGCCAACAGAAGACAAGGACGGCACGATAAAAGATGAATTCTATGAGCGCCTGGAACAACTATACGAGCGCTGCCCCGACCACGACATAAAGATCGTGCTAGGCGATTTTAACGCAAAAGTCGGGAGAGAAGGAGTTTTTGGATCGACAGTCGGACGATTTAGCCTTCATAAAACAACCTCCGGTAACGGAGAGAGGCTAATAGACTTCGCTGCGGGCCGGATCATGGTCATAAGTAGTACCAGATTTGAACACCTCGACATCCATAAGGCGACCTGGAAGTCCCCTGGTCAACGAACACGAAATCAGATTGATCACGTTGTGATCGACGGAAGGCATTCATCAAGTGTACTAGATGTGCGCGCGATTCGAGGAGCCAACATAGACTCGGATCATTACCTGGTTGCAGCCAAGGTACGCACGCGGCTCAGTGTGGCACATGCCTCACGCTCTAGCACACGTCGAAAGCTAAACGTGTAGAAGCTGCAATCACAAGGGACCTCTGAAGCCTACACAGCAAAACTCGCCCAACTGCTTAGGGAAACCTCCCCATTCCCCTCCGATATATGCGAACAGTGGCAGCGTATATCGCACTCCATGAGTACGGCTGCCAAGGAGATACTCGGTTACTCCGAGCCCCCTCGAAAGCGGTCTTGGTACGACGAGGAGTGCCGACGCGCGACTGCAGAGAAAAACGCTGCCTACAGGAGAACTCTGCAGTCGAGAGTAACGCGGGCTGCCAAAGAGCGATACCTGGAGAAAAAGAAAGAGGAGAAACGCCTTTTTAGAAGAAAAAAAGTTTGAGCAGGAAAGGCGAATGCGCGAGGAAGTCGAGATGTTATTCGGCATGAGTGAGACTCGAAAATTTTACCAAAAGATTAAGCAAGTAACAGAAGGTTTCAAGCCCAGAGTCGCACAATGCAAAGACGAACAGGGGAATCTGGTCACAGATCCGCAAGTGGCGCTTAAGAAATGGAGAAGTTACTTCTCCAACCTACTGGGAGGCGATGACGAACAGGATGCCGCCACTAGAGAAGTAACGATACCACCAATCGACAACATTGAGATAGACCCCCGACCCAACAGGAAGTCTGTTTAGCCATACGAAGGCTAAAGAACAACAAGTCGCCAGGCGCTGATGAGTTGCCCGCTGAATTGTTCAAGGCTGGAGGCGATGAATTGGTAAGGTGCATGCACCAACTTCTGTGCCGTATATGGGTTGACGAAAGCATGCCCGACGATTGGAATCTAAGTGTTCTCTGTCCAATCTTTAAAAAAGGAGACCCTGCAGTTTGCGCCAACTACCGCGGGATCAGTCTCCTCCCATCGCATATAAGGTTCTGTCCCGCATTATTTGTGAACGTCTAAAGCCGCTTGTTGATACACTGATTGACCTTATCAGTGTGGCTTTAGACCTGGTAAATCCACCACAGACCAGATATTCACATTGCGCCAAATCCTGGAGAAGACCTATGAGAGAAACATCGAAAATCACCATCTTTTTATCGATTACAAAGCCGCTTTCGACACGCCGATAAGGTCAAGGTTTTTCGAAGCCCTGTCTACTTTAGGTATTCCAGCAAAGTACGTTCGACTTTGCATGATGACGTTGAGAAGCACTCAAAGCTCCGTCAAAATAGGAACGAACCTCTCCGAGCCTTTTGATACCAAAAGAGGTTTTAGGCAGGGTGACACCTTATCGTGTGACTTCTTTAATCTGCTGATGGAGTATATACTGCGCCAGTGCCCAAATGCCAACAGATCGGGCACCATCTTTAATAAAGATGTAATGCTACTTGCATATGCCGATGATATTGACATTATCGGCAAAACCGAACAGGCAGTAAGCAAGGCGTTTTCAGATATTGAGAAGCAGTCTGAGCTAATGGGTTTAGCGGTAAACGAGGACAAGACGAAGTACCTAGTGTCCTCGAAACAGAAGTACACACAACTTGGGCAATCTGTTGCAATGGGAGAGTACAACTTTAAAGTTGTTGAGGACTTTGTCTACCTTGGAACGATGATAACCGGCGACAACAACATCAGCCTGGAAATTCGAAGAAGAATCACGCTCGCAAACCGATGCTATTACGGGCTAAGTAGGGAGCTCAAGAGCAGAAACCTCAAGCGAAGAACAAAAATAGCGCTATATAAGTCGCTTATCATCCCAGTCCTGCAATACGGCGCAGAAGCATGGGCAATATCATCAGCGGATGAGGCGGCGATTGGCGTTTTCGAGCGAAAGATTCTTCGCAGGATTTATGGACCTTTGAAAGTTGGCGAGGACTTTCGCATCCGAAGGAATGACGAACTGTATAAGCTCTATGGGGATACTAGTCTGGTCAAGCGCATAAAGCAACAGCGGCTGCGCTGGCTGGGACATGTTACCCGTATGGATGATCAAGCTCCAGCAAAAATGGTCTACAAGATGAATGCGAAAGAACTGGGACAAGGCAAGGGGGGACGACCACCTCTAAGGTGGGACGACCAGGTGCGGAAAGACATTTCTAAGCTTGGCGTGAAAAACTGGTGCCAGCTCGCACGGAGCAGAAGCGACTGGCGGACATTAGTTGCAGCGGCCGAGACCGTCAAACGGTTGTGATGCAATGCATCGGGCCAATAAAGAAGAAGATATGGTCGGAAATGATTCCTTCTGCCTGTTACATACATTTGCACGACTTTAGTATACGAGTAACGGGTATATATATAAATGGTGTATTTTGAAAAAATAACAGGAACACATATACAGTAAGTCAAGAAAGTGTTTTGACACAGGAAAAAAATTCACATTTTGCACTTTTATTGCAAAAAAGGGGCTTTCTATAGATAGTAAAATGTTGTTCTTATTTTATTCAGATTCTGTACCGTCCCTAGACCAAGTATGCAAAAAGAAGTAGCCAAATCAATCTATTTTTAACATTAAAAAAAATAAAAAACTAATAAAAGCTAAATTTTGAAGTGTCAAGAAAGTGTTTTGACAAAAGTCAAAACACTTATATCTTCAGTATCGGAGCTCAAATGGAAATATAAATTAATGATTCTGGACAAGTTTCACATACTGAATCCGAATCTGGTTATATAAACTCCATATCTTCCATGGATTAGCAGCAAACTTATATTAAAATGCTGAAAACGGCTAATTTAACCCCTTTTTAGTACGTTCGAATCTCGTAAGAATCAGCTGATTTTGAAATTTTCGATCTTAACATTCAGTAGTACGTACCAATATGTATACAATGTAATAAACACTTTAATCATTTCATAGGTTATAAGTTCATGATCAATCCGCAAAAAATGGCTGATTGGTATGCAATTTTGTAAATGAGTGAGAAAATTCAGCAGAATCGGTTGGATTATTAAGAAAAACGCCTTATAATCCAAAACTCAGATGAAACTAAATATATTTTTTTCAAATTTGAGGGCGTGTCCCGCCTTTTTTCATATTTTTCATTAGTCAAGATTTACAACAACACTATTATTAAATCGAAAAACTCCTTATAATGTGGCCGATGAAACAGATTTTGTTTATTCCTTGTGTACTTTAGATTTGATGCTTAACTATCAAGAAAAAATCATTTTCAAAATAGTCCGATTTCTACTAGAATCAAATGTACCAAAAAGGGGTAAAATTATGAATTTTCTGCATTTTAATTAAAATTTAGAGCTAATCCACTAAAGATTTTGAGTTTATATAACCAGATTCGGGTTCAGAGTGTCACACTTGTCCAGAATCATTAATTTATATTTCCATTTGAGCTCCGATACTGAAGATATAAGTGTTTTGACTTTTGTCAAAACACTTTCTTGACACTTCAAAATTTAGCTTTTATTAGTTTTTATTTTTTTTTAATGTTAAAACTAGATGGATTTGGCTAATTTTTTTTTTTGGCATACTAGTTCATGGGACGGTTCAGAATCTGAATAAAATAAGATCAACATTTTACTATCTATAGAAAGCCCCTTTTTTGCAATAAAAGTGCAAAATGTGAATTTTTTTTCCTGTGTCAAAACACTTTCTTGACTTACTGTATGTTGATGCCGGTAGCGTTGCTCCAAATTCCGTTTTAAGGCGTTGAGCGAGGATCAAATTATTGCCCGTTTGAGACACATTTGTGACTTCGAGCAGGTGCAGTTTGAGGACAAGGCCTACAATTGTACAGATATTGGGCGGTGAACCACTTTGCAGCCCTGCTATCAAGGGGGCCGAACATGTCATCAACAAGGACAAAATATATAAGATGTCGGACAAAGTCCTGGCCTACCAATTGGAGGCTTCTTTGGATGTTTGCCGTTCGGGCAATTATAATCATTTGCAGAAGTTTGTACAAGAGATTGGTTAATCGGGGTCAGATGGAGCAGTTTCTGGAGTACAGAGGGCATCATGCGGCCGTGACGGATGCCCGGATATGCGACAAGATGGGGGTGGGTGGTAGCATTTTTAAGGCTTGATTCCAAGTTTGTTGACTGTACATTCTTGGCAGGAATACTGCTATCGTGTGCAGGAAGGTTGCTTGGAGTATCTGCAAATCATGGACTTGTGCTGTGAAATCGTTTTCCTCTCAACTGAAACGCTACGCTAGAGATTGTTTTAGTTTTCATCAAAAAATTTTTGTTTTATTTGTCGTAAATTCAAAATCCTCCTCCTCGGGAGCCGCTGGAGCTGAAACTGCTGCCCAAAGCAGTCGCATCGCTAACCAACTCCATTTTCAGCTGGTCCGCATTGGGTTTATTTTTTTTACCTCCAACAAGGAGAAGCCGGCCGTGGACCACACAGTTTTCGCTGTAGTGGTGTTAAAAATGATGACCGGATTGGGTATGGTTATCACGGAAGCTTTCCGTCACTGTTTATTTATATGGAGTGCGACATAAAAATTTATTTTCCGCGCTTCTGAGAACAGGCCTTAAGGGTTTAAGCTAGGTACTGAGACACTCGAAAATTACATAGCTCAGGAAATCCGCTCGCGAAAATTGTCAGAGCGCATTTCCTGAGCGAGTACTGAGACACTCGAAATTCGCTTCGACAATAAACATGGACCTGCCAACTCGTTTTCTTGAAAACAGCTGATAAATTGTCGAAGGGGGTCATGCAATTTTGAAACTTGTTTGATAATTTTCAGAGGTACCTTCATAAATTGAGCACGCAATGAAAAAAGTTAAAGGAAAAAACACTAAAAAAACAAGTAATATCGTTGCAGTCGAGTACCCCGACTTCATAATACCCTGTACAATTGACAAACACACACACATACACAAACGCACACACACACATACTAGCAAATAAACACACGCACGCACACACACACACATAGACACACAGAGAGAGTTGTCAAAGAGGAGAGACGCGTTTCAAAATCGTTCCCGGGAAATATAAAGTTTTTAATTCTTTATTAACTCCTATCCACGGACAAATCCACCTAGGTGGTTGTGGCAAGTAATAAAGAAATTTTAAAGCCAAGGACAGCAATATAAACACACGCAGGTGCCAATTTATAATAATTTGTGAGTGCAAAGCTTTGGGGCTCCGCTGGCCAGCAACCAAAACAAAAAAAACGAAACCAAATAACAACAACAATAGTGAAGTGACCAACCAAACAGCGCATAAACCGTTTAAACTTAAATTCGCCGCGTGCGTCTGCATTCTGCATTGTCGATAAAGCAGTGCACCGACGCTGACAAATAAAGCAGATCACCCACGCACTTATTTGGATTAAGCCACCAATCGCTCATTGCTTTAGTGGCGCATCGGTAGTGCATACACACTCCCACCCCGAAGACCCAGGCTCAAGCCCCGCTCAGGCAACACAAATTAAACTGGAATACCTGAATGGATGACCCAACTGGAGAAGAGGCGAGTGGCCTGGCGAGCCACCTGTCTGTGAAAGCACCGAGCAATAGAAGTGGAAACGCAACCCCACTAACAAGCTCGATTGACTGGGATACTTGCGACCCCTTCAAGAAGAGCTCTGCGATCCAACGATCACCAGAGCAACACAGAGCAGTAGAGGTCGAGCAGGGTTCCAAATCCCCATCAACCACAGAAGACAAGGAGGAATTGGACGAAGGGCTCAAGAAACTTTCCAAAATCGGAGCAAACGCAAGAGAACTAAGAAGACTGATGGCTCTTCCAAAGCGGTCCATTACAAATGCCATGAGAGACCTAGTCGATGAGATCGACTTCCTACAAAGAGAAGCGTACTCATACATAGAGAAAGCCCTTGGACAGCAGACAGCAGCTAAGCCGAACACTCAGCCCAAAGCAGGAGACGGTAATTCGAAGCGGCCTAGAAACCAGGCCCTTGACCTACTATCACCCACAGCTAAGCCGACGCCTAAGAAGGCAATGCATAAAGTACCAGCCATCAAAATGCCTGATTCCCGCAAAGAGGATACCATCGCCAAGAAGGCGGCCCCTTCCGAGAAGAAGCAGCCGGTGCATGGCATAACGAAGCAGAAACAATGTACCGATGGGAGTAGCCAGGAGTGGATTACTGTAAAGCCGAAAGCCCGTAAGGCAAAACCGCCAAGAAATGACGCCATTGTCATCAAATCTATTGGGGAACAGTCGACATACGCTGACATTCTTCGTCGAGTCAGGGCCGAACCAAATCTGAAAGAGCTAGGGCAAAGTGTGCAAGGAGTAAGACGAACTGCGACAGGTGCCTTGTTGCTGGTGCTGGACAAGGTGTCGGATCCCAAGACGGCAGAACTGCAAAGCGCAGTACAGAAAGTACTGGGAACTACCGCCGAAGTAGGAACGCTTACGGAGACCACCCTGGTAGAAATTAGAGACATTGACGAAGTCTCGGACATAAAAGAGGTTGTCAATGCCATCAATGCCCAGACGGAGTTGAGCTTACCGGCAACTGCAATCATCAACCTAAGGCCCGCTTATAGGCGAACTCAGACGGCAACACTCAGACTTATACCGGAAGTAGCAGCCAAACTACTTCAAGAGGAAAAAATCCGTATTGGATGGGCCTGGCCGAGTAAGACCAAAGCTAATACCAAGGAGGTGCTACCAGTGCTTGGAGTTTGGCCACATTTCGGTCAACTGTAAGAGCAAGCACAACTGTCTGAAGGCCTGCTATAACTGCGGAGGAGACAATCATATGGCCAACGCTTGCAAAGCGGAACCGGCTTGCGTCCGGTGCACTCGGCACAACTTAAAGGACTTAAAGCAACAACATCCGTTCTATAAAAAGGCGGTGCGCAATATGAAAGGAAGATGAAGTTGATGCAACTTAATCTTAACCACTGTGCGGTTGCCCAAGAACTCCTTGAGCAGACCATACGCGAGCACAATATCGATGTCGTAACCATCAGCGAGCAGTACCGAAATCGAAACTCAGGAGAATGGTTAGCAGACACCGCCAAAAAATCTGCCATCTGGAGCTGCGGAAATCCTAAATCACAAATACGCAGCCCAAAAAGCTCAGAACGATTTGCCAGGGCGCTAATAAATGGAGTCTTCATTTACAGCTGTTACCTACCGCCGATCCTGACACTAGATCAAGCCACACGAGCTATAAGCGAAATTGCCGACGACTTGCGCGGAAAATCCCCAGTGGTGGTCGCTGGCGACTTCAATGCCTGGTCGACAGATTGGGGGTGCCCAACCACAACCCCAAGAGGACAAGTATTGCTCGAAGCATTCGCAACGCTGGATTTAGTACTGCTTAACAACGGCCTAGAGCAGACATTTGAAAGAGCTGGAAGAGGATCCATAATCGACTTGACATTTGCAAGTGCAAGCCTGTTGCAGGGTTTAAACTGGGAGGTAAGCAATATTTATACTGGCAGTGACCATAAAGCCATTGTCTGTACCCTACGCCATGGGCCCAAGAGAACTGCTCAGAGAGCACCCACGTGCAGATACAAAGTAGAAACTTTGGACAGGGAAATGGTTTCGATGATGCTGGAAGATTTTGCACCGCATGGCTGTGCATCGGATATGGCCAATCAAGTCGCGAACCACATAAGAGCCACCTGCGATGCATCCATGGCAAGAAAAAGCCCAAGTCCTTATCGCCGAACTCCTGCATACTGGTGGACAAAAACCATTGTGGATGCAAGAGTAGAGTGTAATCGTGCAAGGCGAAGCTACCAAAGGTCAAGGGGCACATCAGAATTCCAGATGTTTAAAGAGCTATATAGAGAAAGGAGACGGGTTCTAAAGAGACTCATAAAGGACAGCAAGCGGAGATGTTTCTCGAAAATCTGCGATGATTTAGATGAGAACCCGTTTGGTTTTGCCTACAAGCTTGTGACCAAAAAACTTAAGTTCTTTGGGAGACCTGCAACATCCTGCCCAGAGCAATTGAGAGGAATAGTGGAAACACTCTTTCCACATCAAGAAGCACACCAGGGACTTAACGTTTCGGCTCTGCCGACAGAGGTGCAGCTTACAACGGCCGACGAGGTTACAGCTGCTGCAAAACGGGTGAAGGACGGCAAGGCGCCTGGCCCAGACGGAATCCCGAACGCTGTGCTAAAGATAGCAGTACAACAAAACCCAGATGCTTTTGTAAAAATGTACAATGCATGCCTGAAGGAAGGAACGTTTCCTGAGCGATGGAAGATACAGAGACTGGTGCTTATTCCGAAGGGTGATAAACCGGTAGACGAGCCATCGTCCTACAGGCCGGTAAAATTCTGGAACGCCTTATCCATACCAGTTGAGAGCTATCTGTCCCCAATGCAGTTTGGATTCCGGAAGAGGCGATCTACCCTGGACGCTGTGGGCAAACTCTGCGAGACAGCCAGACGAGCGATCGACGGACAACGATGGCTAGGAGGTGCCAAGAAGTACTGCTTGGTGGCAACGTTGGATATAAAAAACGCCTTCAATATGGCCAGATGGAGTTGCATTATGCACGCACTGAACAATGTTGGAGTCCCAGCATACCTCGGAAAAATGGTGCAGGACTATTTCCGAAACCGAGTCCTCATATATGAGACAGACAACGGCCCCGTGCGCTATGATGTGACTGGAGGAGTACCACAAGGGTCTGTCCTAGGGCCTCTGCTGTGGAACCTAATGTATAATGGTATACTGCAGCTTGAACTCCCGGAAGGCGCAACAATTATAGGCTTTGCGGACGACATAGCACTAATTGTCGTCGGAAAGCACCTCACAAGCACTGAAGAAACCTGCAACACAGCGATAGCTAAGGTCAGCGAATGGCTTAGCAGTTCAGGATTGACATTGGCAGCCCAAAAAACAGAACTGGTCTTGATTAGCAGCAGAAAACTGGTAGAAACTGCCACAATTCGTATAGGCAACTCTACAATAATATCGCGACCACACCTGAGGTACCTGGGGGTAACCATAGACCATAGGCTGAGCTTTAAGCAACATCTCCTAGACGCCAGTAAAAAGGCAAGCTTGACAGCATCATCGCTTGCGCGAATAATGGCAAACAGCAGAGGGCCTCTACAGCCGAGGAGGTTGCTACTCGCCAACGTGGTAAGCTCTACGCTCCTATATGCAGCACCAATTTGGGCAGAAGCAACAGGACACGACACCTACACTCGCGCTGCAAACTCAGTACGACGCCTTTGTGCTCTGCGCGTGAGCTGTGCATTCCGGACCGTCTCCCACGATGCAGCATTGGTGATAGCGGGCATCATCCCACTAGACCTCGCAGCCCAGGAATCTGCAGAGATCAGGAGACGATCGACGGCGGGCCCGTTGATAGCCTGCCAACGAATTGAGGCGCGCAGAGCAACCCTGCAGAATTGGCAACAGCGATGGACAGAATCAACCAACGGACGCTGGACCTTTAGCCTAATCCCAGACTTAAGGATATGGCTGGACAGAAGACATGGTCATATTGACTACTACATAACGCAACTCTTGACAGGACATGGGTGCTTTAGATCCTATTTATACCGATTTAAGCACGAAGACAGCCCTTTCTGTACTCACTGTGTTGGCACAGGGGCAATAGAAGATGCAGAGCATGTTTTCTTTGTCTGTCCGCAGTACATAAATGAACGTAATGAGCTCAGCAGTAGGGTGGGGAGGACACCAGCCGCTTGCAACCTGGTGAACATAATGCTTGAGTCGGAACGTAATTGGTCGGCGGTAAGCCACATGGCCTCCATCATACTCCAACATCTGCGTCGCGCTGAAAGGCAGCGCAACTCACTTCGATCAAGGATAGAATCCTAGAAGAGCCTTGTGCATTCCCCCCGGCGAAGTAATACCTAACGGTGGTACCGCCGGGAATCGGGATGGGGGTGGAATGTTTAGTGGGTGCGATAACTCAAGTCCCACACTTCAGACGCCGATCTAGGCGCTGAGGAGGCTTTTAAAGCTTTAAACCACCCTCAATAGCAAAAAAAAAAAAAAAAAAAAAAACACACACACACATATGTTGGTGGGCAACCGAATGGGGCTGCCCGTCTACAAACGCGAGGGGTCAGGCTCTTCTGGAGTCATTTGCATCATTAGATGTTATCCTTCTAAATAGAGGCGATAAACAAACCTACTGTAAGGCTGGAAGAGGGTCAATTATAGACCTCACCTTTGTGAGCAGTAGCCTGCTAGCTCGGAGTAGCTGGGAGGTAACGGACCTCTACACAGGAAGCGATCACATGGCCATTATATTCATGCTACGCCAAACCACCACATCGGGGGTCAGACTCGCTCCCAAGATTCGTTATAAGGTGGACTCGCTAGAAGCTGAAATGATCCCTGTGCAAATGAATGGCTTTGCAACTAATGGTACAGCTAACGAGAGGGCATATCAGATGGCAGAGCAATTAAAACTGACATGCCACAGTGCAATGCTACCTAAAGGAAGCGGACAACCTAAACGGAGCCCAAAATATTGGTGGACGCAGGAAATATCGGACTGCCGAAAAGAGTGTCTACGTGCAAGAAGACTATGCCAGAGAGCACGACGCACAGCCAACTGGCCCGTCCTTCAGGAGCTTTACAGAGGGAAAAGGCACATTCTTAAAAAACAAATTGAAGAAGCTAAGCGACGTTGCTTTAGCAGAATATGCCGTGACCTAGACGAAAACCCATGGGGATTTGCCTACAAGTTGGTCGTAAAAAAGCTAAAGGCGAACAGCCGTCCACCTCCAACAAGCCACATACAGATGGCGCATATTGTGGAAACGCTTTTCCCATATCAAACCTCATGTAAGCAAAGAACGCCCTACAGGCTGCAGGCCTATGAATGGCGAGGAGTGACATCGGATGAGGTCATAACGGCATCAAGTGCATTTAAGGACGAAAAAGCTCCAGGACCGGACGGCATTCCCAATAAGGTCCTTAAGCTTGCAATTATGGCCAACCCCAAAGCATTCGTGGACCTATACAATGCATGCCTATCAGAGGGAACCTTCCCAGAAAGATGGAAGCGGCAAAGATTGGTGCACTACCAAAGGCAGGAAGCACGGTAGATGACCCGTCATCATATAGACCGCTATGTATGCTGGACACAACGGGGAAAATATTAGAGCGCATTATCCAAGCACGACTGGAGAACGCTGTGGAAGCATGGATGTCTCCTTTCCAATTCGGGTTTCGTAAGAGACGCTCCACTATTCACGCAGTCCGTGAGCTGCACAATATTGCTAGTCAAGCCATTGAAGGACAACGCTGGATGTTTGGTAGCAAAGAGTATTGCTTGGTGATCACACTCGACATCAAAAATGCTTTTAATTCGGCAGGGTGGCATCATATCCTTCGGTCTCTTAGTGCGATAGATGTGCCTTCGTATCTCACTGCTATCGTGGAAGATTACCTGAGCGACAGGGTACTTACGTACGAGTCTGATCATGGAGAGCAGCATTATAATATCACCAGAGGAGTTCCACAAGGCTCAGTCCTAGGGCCACTGCTCTGGAATATAATGTACGATGGTATACTGCGACTCCTACTGCCACCAGGTGCCACAACAATTGGGTTTGCCGACAACATTGCTATCGTGGTAGTAGCAAAGCACCTAAGGGATGTGGAACGAACCAGCAACGTCGCTATTGAGGAAGTCAAACGATGGCTCGAGCGAATGGACCTTACCTTGGCCATCCACAAAACCGAGACGGTGCTTATAAGTAGTAGGAAGACTGTAGAGCAAGCTATTATTAAAATTGGTAATGCGACAATAACATCAAAGCCTTACATAAAGTACCTGGGGGTCATGATAGACCACAGGCTAAACTTTAGAGAGCACCTGAACTACACAAGCCAGTAAGCAGGCAACACGGCAGCGGCTCTAGCCAGAATCATGGCGAACACCGGGGGTCCAAAGCAGTCAAGAAGAAAACTTCTGGCAAGCGTTGTGAGCTCAAAAATGCTCTACGCAGCCCCAATCTGGGCACCAGCTACGGCATACAGCTCTTATGTGCGTGGAGCAAACGCGGTGCAGCGCATATGTGCACTCAGAGTTATAAGTGCATTCAGAACGGTGTCTAATGATGCTGCCTTGGTGATAGCGGGACTCATCCCATTCGACCTTAAGGCGCAAGAGGCTGCGGATTTGCACAAAGAGCTCCAGAAGACGTCACGACGACAACCTACAAGAATGACGTTCACATGAGAGCACTGCAGAAATGGCAAGATCGGTGGCAAAGTTCGACCAAAGGACGATGGACGCATAAGCTTATCCCTAATATGGGGCCCTGGCTAAACAGAGGACATGGACAGGTGACGTACTACTTGACACAACTTTTGACGGGACATGGTTGCTTGAAATTCTATCTTCATAGGTTCAAGCACGCCGACGACCCGTACTGCCCAGACTGTTATGGGCAGTCGGTCATTCAAGACGCAGAACATGTCTTCTTTAAGTGTCCGGCGTTCGCTTATGAACGAACCGATTTGAGTATAAGGGTGGGAGGACACCAGCCGTTGGCAACCTGGTGAATATTATGCTCGAATCAGAACAAAATTGGTCAGCTGTTTGTGACATGGCCACAACCATTTTCAAAAAACTGCGATCCGCAGAACGACTGCGAAGTTTAAATTCATAGGAGAGAATCCTAGGTGAGCCTTGGGCATTCCCCCCGGCGAAGTAATACCAAACGGTAGTCCCGCCGGGAATCGGGATGGGGGTGGATTGTTTAGTGGGTGCGGTAACTCTAGTCCCACACTTTGTTGCTACTCTCTAGC
The DNA here is from genome assembly GCA_018904275.1 of Lordiphosa clarofinis. Taxonomy (NCBI): domain Eukaryota; kingdom Metazoa; phylum Arthropoda; class Insecta; order Diptera; family Drosophilidae; genus Lordiphosa; species Lordiphosa clarofinis. The sequence continues at coordinate 489,616 of JAEIGQ010000183.1, forward strand.
CTCAAACCGGCTTTAAAGCTTTCAACCACCCCTACACAAAAAAAAAAAAAAAAACACATATGTTGGTGTGAGAGAGTGGCGTTTGAAGAGTACGGTCGTGTTTTCTGCTTCGCTCTGGTCCGGGCTAAGTCTTAGTGGCCTATCCTATTAAATTAACAAAGTTTTATAGTGTGGAGACTCGAAGTGTATCGGTACTCACGGTGGTCAGTGGAAGACCCAACGACGAGTGCGTGTCTGCGGCTCCAAGCGAAGGAGGCTGGCTGGTCCAGTCCCGTGGCGAGGGGGGGCGCTCCCACATCCACCTGTTGTTGCTGTTGTTTTGTTTCCCTGCCTGTGTGATCCAATTGTTGTTGCACAGACAGTTTCCACAAGCGTTCTTTGCGCGTTTTTTTCTCAAAAAGCACTAGTCCACCCGATCAGCTGATCACTAGTGTTGAAAAGCGCCAAGGCGAACAGCTGAGCTAACAGAGCGACCAGTGACCTAACAGCAGACAGCAACGAGCTTTTGTCACAGTCGGGGGTGCCACAGAAATCTCTAGAGATTTTGCCGACGGTTGGTTTGTAAATCTCTCGAAAAAACTGTCGGTGCCACAGAACTTCGAGAGATTTCATTTTCATATTAGAAAATGTAGTTAGAGCACCAGCTGTTCCAATTGAAGTTCCATCTCTAAAAACAGGGCTGAATTTCTGGCCAAAAAATTTTTCTTCTTGTAATTAAGGGTTAAATTGATGTTTAAATTAAATTTTTTGATTGTGTCATATGTTTTATGATGCATTTTTAAATTATAATTTAAATTAAAGTCAAATTCTCCATAAATAAAATGCAAAGTTTAAAAATTTGTTGGCGCAAAACATGAAGAATATCTTGCCAGCCCTTAATCCGCTGGCTGCCAACCAGATGGCGACACAAACTCGCGACAAACGATAGGAGGAGCCACAGTAGTGGTTGGTTTTGATTAACATGAAAGACTTTGGTTGTTTTTCCCAATAATTGTTGGAACGTTAATTTCAATGTTTAAACTAATTAAATAATTTATTCGTTTGATGCAATCTATCCTAGAAAATAATGTTGTTTACATTCCCAAAATTTATTTTGCTTGTTAAAATTGTTTGGGTGGTGAATTTTGCTAAATCTCCTTACAAAACACGGGAGGTTTGAAACCAACCAAACGGAATTGCTGTGGCACCTAAGAATTGGAATTGGGTTGGAATTTGGTTGGAAGAGGTTTCTGTGGCACCCCCGAGTGTGCCAAAATAATTGCCTATCATTAGGCGGATCCTTTAAACGGCCGTAACCATTTAACTGTTTTATATATATAGAGGGAAATAAACTTTTATTGTAGAGACCGTTAGCATAAGGCCGCGGAACTGGCCAACCTCCAACCCCTCCGCTGCGGCGGTGCCGCAAATAATGGGGCTCTGGTGACCGAGACGGAGCGGTATAACTCCCAACAACCAGCTGATACAGGAAGTAGATCAACTTCTCAGTTGGCGGGTCCTACTAATCTCGAGGATATGGACTTGGATAAGAACGCAGAGGGAGCGGCGCTGGCTCTTGCGGAAGAAGAACTTTTTAGGAAGTTCCAACTCCAAAAAAAGAAAGTGCTCAGATCACCTCCTGCTACCAACGTTGTCCCTCCTGGCTCTGCTCCTCCGCTGATGACTGCGCAGGTGTTTCAGCTTACAGCAGTCGGCGACGAACAGGAGCTTCTAAGAAGCAGAGAGTGCACAAGAGCATTGCAGCAAACGCTGAGGATCTTGGTAAGCTTTTAGATGATCTCATCTCTCAGTTTACAGAAAAGAAGGCGTATAATAAAAAGGTAGTCCGACATGTCACTCAGGCAACTATTGACGTTCTGATTCAAATGAAGGACCTACAGGTGGAAATTATCTCAAGATTGGAAGCTAACATAGATCATGAGCACAACACTCAACTATTAGCTAGCGCAGAAAAACTCCATAAATGCCAACAGACTTCTCCAGAAGTAGGGCATACCCCGCAGCACATCGAGAGAGTAAAACTGGTTCAAAGGCCAAGGGCCGTTACGGCACCGAAAGTTGCCGAAGCGACCGGAAACTCCCAGAAATCCCCAAGAAGACCATACAGCAGCATAGAAAATGAGATGCCTCCTGGCAACAACATCCCTTCTGATAGTGAGCAAAACACAAATTGGCAAGTTGTAGGTCACAAAAAGAAGGCAACACTGCCACCAAAGAACAACCCAAAGAAAGTGGAGGGCCGAGGTGAGCGAACATCACGCAAAAAGAGCAGCAGGCCAGACGCAATCCTTATAAAATGCGCTGAAAATTCCTATTCGAATATGCTCAATATGGTCAAATCAGCACCAGCACTACAGGGGCTTAAAAACAGTGTGCAAGGGATCAGAAAGACTGCATCAGGCGAACTTCTACTCAGAATGCAGCAGGTTTCGGATCCAGCAACGCAGCAGCTACAAAATGCGATTCAAAATGCGCTATCAGGGCAAGCACAAATAAAAGCACTGCAAGAGACAATACAAATTGAGGTACATGACCTAGACGAGCTGACCACAAGCGATGAGGTCATGGCAGCGCTCTTTGCCTCAGAAGAAGGTGATATTCCGGCTGAGGCGTCGCCAACTATGAGGAAAGCATATGGCGGAACTCAGATCGCAACACTCCACCTGCAGCCAAGTCTAGCCGAAAAGCTGATAAAAAAGGGCAAAGTTCGTATTGTATGGGTTGTCTGCCGCATTCAACGTAGAGTTGAGCCTAGGCGGTGCTACAAATGCATGGACTTTGGGCATAATGCCGCCAAGTGCAGTTGCCCAGAGGAAGTGTCCAAAACCATTCGGGAATCATGCTATAGATGCTCAGATAAGGGTCACAAGCACAAGCAATGCAAGATGTCAAAGCCCAAATGCCTGTTGTGTTCCAGGAAGAGAGCAAACGCCAAAACTGCTGACCACATGACTCTGAGCAGAAGCTGCCCAGAATACCAGAAAGCCCTCAAAATCGCTCAAAATGGTTAAGTTCCCCCAACTTAACCTAAACCACTGCAGCGCGGCACAGGACCTGCTTGCGCAAACAGTCATTGACCAACGTGTGGATTTCGCCATCCTAAGCGAACCATTCAAAGCCAAGCAGGAGGGAGTATGGCACCAAAGCAGTGATAAAGGATCAGCGATATGGAGTTGCGGTCAGCTCCCAAGACAGCTCACAAATCGGGTCGCAAAGAGGGGATACGCGAGAGCGAAATGCGGAGGTGCCTTCGTCTATAGTTGCTACCTAGCTCCAAACCTGCCGATTGAAGAGTACAGGGCGATCATCGAAGAAATAGCGAGCTATGCACGTGAAAGATCACCGGTTATAATCGCAGGTGACTTTAACGCATGGGCCACTGAATGGGGAAGCAGCAGAACAAACTCACGTGGATCATCCCTACTGGCCGCATTCGCCTCCTTGGACGTCTGCCTACTGATCAGTGGGAATTCGAATACATACAGCAAAGCAGGCAGGGAATCCATCATCGACCTGACCTTTGCAAGCCCAGAGCTATCTCGTAACTCCACATGGCAAATATCGCAGCTGTACACCCACAGCGACCATCTAGCAGTCATCACTCAGTTCGATTCCTCTGGTAGTTTAGAACAGCAAATACCTCTGGCCGGTTACAAAGCAAACACGCTTAACATAAGCACACTGCTTGCAAATGTAACGGAGTTGAGATTTTCGGGTAATGCAGACCACAGAGCCGATAAACTGTTTGAGGCGATCAAGATGGCTTGTGATGCATCAATGTCTAAGACAAGGAGGGGAACGAACAGACACAAATCGGTCCCGTGGTGGAACGAAGACATCGCTAAAGCCCGATCTGATTGTAACGCTGCCAGACGACAATGCCAGAGGTCGAGACAGAACCCTACCTATCATCATCTCAGTGAAATATTTAAGGCCAAAAGGAAGATCTTAAAGGAGACCATAAGGAGAAGCAAAGCTAAATGCTTCCAAGAGCTCTGCGATGCTGCAGACGCACAATCCTTTGGAGCGGCGTACAAGCTTGTAATGGGAAAATTGCACAGGCAACCAATGCCTACATGCCCCATACAACTCGAAAGTATCGTAAACGCCCTTTTTCCGCAGCAGCCACCGGTAACAGTACCTGAGATAAGTGTCGAAGACGAAGACGCTGTCCTTACAAACTCAAATGAAGTCCTGCAAATATTGAGGGGAACTAAACAGGACGAGGCGCCAGGCCCAGATGGTGTGCCTAATAACGCACTAAAAGCCGTCATTACTGCTGATCCCAATGCTTTTGTAGAACTCTACAACAAATGCATCACAGAGCGGACTGTCCCACGGATATGGAAGCGTCAGCGCCTAGTCCTCATCCCCAAACCATCGAAGGAGCTTGAGAACCCCTCATCATACAGACCCTTATGCATGCTCGACACCACTGGCAAGATATTCGAAAGAATAATTTGCAACCGCCTGGAGAGCGAATTGGAATATCAAAGCGGCCTTTCTGATCAGCAATACGGCTTCCGAAAGCACCGAAGCACAACTGTTGAGCCGAAATGTCGTTTACGAAAAGAACTCCCGTCGTTCACCAGAATCAACCCAAAAAACCAGTCGTTGTAGTGGTGGATAATGATGAAAAAGTTAATGGAGAGTTTTATTTCCTAGATATAAAATAAATTATTAATTTGAACACAAATTTCCAAAAGTACGTACGCTTCGTTTCCTCTCATATTTCGACTGAATCAGTCATCGACTTCGATCGATAGAATACATAAACAGTGTTGCCAAATTCTCTTAGAGTTGATACATAGATATCGATACTTAACAAATACAATTAAATTCAAACAAATTATAACTGGCAGTTGAAATTCAAAACTAAAATAGCGGATCCTCCGCAACATCCCCGCCACCGTGAATCTAGCCCGCGTCAGATTCACCAAAGCTCAATCGGGCCAATACGCAAGCCGGGCGACGAAGTTTTCCAGTAGACGTCATTACAGTTGCCATGCGCACTTGGCCATCCCTTCCAGCTACAACATTCACAATTCTGCCCTTCTTCCAAAGCGAGCGATGCAGATTGGCATCGCAAATGAGGACAAGATCTCCTTCCTTCAAAGGCTGGACCGGGTGGTACCATTTTGTTCGTCGGCACAAATCAGGCATATACTCATTGATCCATTTGCGCCAAAAAAGAATGTGCAAGCTGTTGCACTATGCGCCAATCCTTCCTGGTGGGTTGATACGATTCTTCTTGCGGATGTGGAGTTTGGCTGGAATTAGAAGAACCTAAGAGAAAATGGTTCGGGGTTATCGGGTCATCTGTTGGGCTATCTAAGGCTATGTGTGTAAGGGGTCGAGAGTTCACTATATTCTCGGCGTCGCACAGAAGACTATAATGCACCTCCTCCTTAAGATTTTTACTTAACAATGCATGACCAATTGCCCGTTTCACGCTACGCACTAGTCTCTCCCAGCATCCACCAGCGTGTGGGTTTAATGGACAGTTAAACAGCCACTCTATTTTATCATTTGCCAATTCAGCTGCTATCTTATCGTGGTCCATGTTATGCCATTCCTTTCTCAATTCCTTCTCAGCACCAACTAGATTTGTGCCATTATCCGAACGAATTCTTTTTGGCCTGCCTCTCCGAGCCATAAAGTTCCGTATCACTCGTATACAAGTGTCCGCTGATAAGTCCTTAGCTATTTCCAAATGAACAGCTCTTACAGTTAGGCATGTAAATATACAAATCCAGCGTTTTTCAGTTGACCTGCCTCTAACTACTAGAAATGGGCCCATATAATCAACACCTACATATGTGAATGGTCGCACATATGGCGTGACTCTATCTTCAGGCAACTGTCCCATTAATGGCGCAGACGGACGCGCCCTCTCTGTTTGACAAACCTTACATGTGCGCGAAACTCGACGCACTTCCTCACGACCATGTGGTATGTAATATTCACGCCTTAGTTCTGCCAAAATAGTGTTCTCGTTCTGATGTTTCCATTTATTGTGGAAATGCTGAATAAGTAGTCCAGTGACATGGTTTCGTTGTGGCATTATGATCGGTTGCCTCGTGTTCTCGCTCACAGCGGTTGCATTGGCTATACGACCATTCATTCGTATAACTCCATTTTTGTCCAAAATTGGTGACAACTTCTGTAGCTTGCTAGACCTGGCAATCGCCTCTCCTTGTGCCAAAGCGTCTTGTTCATCGCCATACTCCATTCGTTGAACCGCCCTGCACAAGACCATCTCAGCGCGTTCAATTTCATATGCTTCCAGAAACTTCTTTCGCACCCCTCGGTAGCGAACACGTAGCATCCATGACAGCACTCGAATCAATCGCCTGAAAGAAGAGAACCTTTCAAATATGCTTGCTGAATCCTTGCAGATGGACATCAAATATTTTGGACGCAGTTCGTCCTCCGTTTGTAGACAACCCGGATCCACCGGCCAACAGCTCTCTTGCTCCTTGAGGAAATCTGGTCCTGATAACCACAACGATCGTCGGTTTCCTGTTTTCATCTTGGTTCCAAAGTCAGCAGGATTATCTCTTCCTGGCACCCAATGCCATTCATCGACATCGACATTTGTCGTTTCCAATATTTCATTGATTCGATGTGCCACATATGGCTTGTATCGTCGATGATCTGATTTGATCCAAGCTAACACAGTCTTCGAATCAGACCACATACAAATTCTGTTTGGATGCACATCATGGCCTTCCAAAATGATCTTTCTCAGGCGGGTCGCAATCACAGCTGCCTGCAGCTCCAGCCTCGGTATTGTGGACAATTTCATCGGCGCACATTTGGTCTTTCCGATAATAAACGCCGTAGTCCATCGTTCTCCATCTCTCAGTCGCCAATATCCAACTGCCGCGTAGGCCATCTCACTAGCATCTGAGAAGATATGCAGCTCTGCCAATCCATTACAAAACTCCGTGCCATAGCATCTGGGAACTCGTATGTCAGCCACATCATTCAAGTGCCTGAGCCAATGTCTCCACATGACGTTATTTTCGTCATCTATTTGCTGGTCCCAATTAGTCTTCTTTTGCCATATAGATTGAAGCAACAGTTTGGCCACCAATGAATATTCTGCAACCAAACCATAAGGATCGAATATCGACATAACAATTCGTAAAACCTCTCTTTTTGTAGGCACCCTATTCTCGAAAAACAAAGACTTATCAATCTTGGCAAATGACAACTGAAAACCAAACTCATCGTTTTGTTTCTGCCACTGCATCCCCAAAACTTTTTGGCAATGCGACGATTCATCCCTATCAAGGCTCAGAACTTCTCCATTGACACCTGCGGCGAATACTTTATTAAATTCTCTTGAATTTGACACAAATTTTCTCAGTATGAATCCGCCATTGCGATGAATTTCCATGATTTCCTTTGTTATTCTTAAAGCATCTTCTTCGTTAGAATAGCAGTGTACGAGGTCATCCACATAGTGATTCTTCATAATGGCGTCAGCAGCTTCAGGGTACATCTCCTTGTGTTCTAGTGCATTCTTGTTTTTCACATATTGCGCTGAGGCTGGTGAGCACTTTGCTCCAAACGTCATGACCTGCATTTCATACACCTTCATGTCTTTCTTTGGGTCATTCCGCCATAATATTCGCTGCGCACATCGATCATCTGCTTTTATGCGAACTTGATGAAACATCTCCTGAATATCAGCGCAGACTCCTATACGCTTCTGTCTAAACCTCATCAGCACATGTATTAGAGGTTGACATTCGTCCGGTCCAGTCATTAGCATAGAGTTTAACGACACCCCGTTGACTTCCGCAGCCGCATCAAATACTATCCTTATTTTTCCCGGTTTGTTGGGATTTGTCACGCCAAAATGTGGCAAAAACCATTTCTTTTTTGAGTCCATTTTGACTTCTTCGGTGGAAACCTGCTTCAAGTAACCCTTTTGTTCATATTCTGTTATCAAGTTCTGATACTGCTTTTGATACTCTGGTTCGCGAGAAAACTTCTTCTCCAGAGTCAACTGCCGCTTCATTGCCATATCCATGCTGTCCGGCAGCTCAATATCATTATGAACCCAAAGTAGCCCCGTCTCATAGCGATCACCGATATATTTTGTCGTTGCATCCAACAATTTCTTTGATCTCTCAATTTCACGTCCCTCGACGTGGTTCTTCACATGATGCACGTCCATTTCTGCATTGGCAATGTAGTCAGTTACCAGCTTATCAATGCGATCGCAGCTTGTCTCCGTGGCCAGGTGTACTCCTTTGACTTTCCTGTTCATTCCCAATTCGTCATAGCATTTTCCGTAAATTAGCCAACCTAATTTCGTAGCTGCAACCGCTGGGCCATTTCCTGCAGTTGGCTGCATTGCTTTTGGCACACATAAATGAACATTGTCAAGCCCAATCAAAAGTTCTGGTTCAGCTTCCGTGTAGTTTTCAACCGGAATGGACTTTAAATAGGGGTACCTCAATTTCAGTATTGACATGTTTACTGTCTGGCATGGCAACTGCAAGTTCCTCAATGTGCTAACACTCAAATCATAAATCTTTTTGTCGTTACGACCAGAAATACCAATATCAAAGTGAGCTGTTAGCTCAGTTACCCTTTTATTACCAAACCATTGCAAAGTCATCTTCTCCTTTTGGCCTTTCAGGCCCAAATCTTGTGCCAGTCGCTCACTCATTAGTGATACGGCTGATCCTTCATCCACAAAGGCGTGGCAATCAACTGTATTGCCATTAGAATGCAACTTAACAGGTAAGACTTTAAATAAAACAGTTGAACTCTTCGCTTGCGACGCAGTTCCGCTGAATACGCCGCCTTCTGGTGATTCTTTAATTGGCTTATCTAAAGACTTGTGGAGCAACTTATGAATATTTTTCTGGCAGCCCTCGATATCACACTTATGACGAGCCCTACATTCTCTACAGGAGTGGCCCTGTTTCAAACAATTGAAACACAATTTGTTCGCTTTGGCGACCGACCATTTCTCGTCAACGCTCAGTCGCACGAACTCATCACAATTCTCCAGACGATGTTTCTCCTTGCAGACATGACATTGCTTGATATTCTTACTGTCTACCGCATTAGTGTGAAACAATCTATTCCTATCCTTTTTTGCTTTGGTCGCCCCATGTTCATTGACCAGGCCTGCATCCTGTATATCAGTAGCCATTGATTCAAGCCATGTGCTTAAATCTTTTATTGTCTGTCCATTTTCGAATGTTCTTGCATGCCTTAACCACTCGAGCCTCTGCTGCACCGGCAGCTTCAACAACAACTCTTCCATCAAAGTCGGATTAGTCAAATGTTGAGTGGCATCAGAAGCTTCTACACTGAGAAAAAAATCAATCTAAAATCAAGATTATAATCTTGAATCAAAGAAAAACGGTGTCAGAATTCGACTAAGACCAGATAATCTTAACCCAACGTTATATTCTCAATTTTAATCTTAATCCACTAATCTTGGATAAAGATCGTTTGTACTCGACTTTAAGATGAAACAATCTTATTTTTTAATATGAAAAAACAGAAAAAAAAATTATATTAAGCATTTCTTTTTTTTTGTATATTTTTTTGTTGTGTTTGCTTTAGTTATTAATAATTTGTTGTTTCTGAAAAACTTATATAAATGTTAATTATTAATTCGCTGGTACTGGGACTTGAACTTAGTACCTCGGAGTGATTGACCACACTGCATCGCCACTCAGACCGCTCGGCTGCTTGGCATCATTTGTAAGGCGCCACCAGTCGCTGTATAAGAACTTATGACGACAATGCTTTCTGTTAGTTATACTGCAACTGGCTGCGCAAAAAAATTTACATCATTAGCCGTCATAGTTAAGGCGATGGCAAAAGCTTCATTGGAGCGGAAAGGTCGTGGTTCGAGTCCCAGGAGGGCCGAGTTGTTTTTTTTTTATTTTTTTTTTTTTTTTTTTTAAATTAATCTCGTTACATATATCATAAAGTTTTTTTTTACTGAAGCTTTATAGAAAACTGTAGATGGTTGATAAGTTGCAAGATGATAAATCTTGTTTTTAAGATTTTAAATCTTATTTCAAGGTTTTTTAATCTTGTTTTTATAAGATTGCAAGTGTCTCGAAAAGTAGATTTTCAATCTAGATTTTAGATTGATTTTTTTTTCTCAGTGTAGAAATGAAGCCAAATTCTGAACCTTAGTTTTAAAGTCGACTAACTGCTCTAATTTTCCCTCTTGTATGCAAGCAGTTTCTCTAACGCGTTTGATTTGACTTTTTATTAACAGCTCAGGCCTGCCAAAATTCTGCTTCAATGTTTCTATGATATTGCTAACATTTTTACTGTGTATAAGTAAACACTCTACAGTTTCTCTGGCCCTGCCTTTGAGTGCCTTCTGCAGGCGCAGTAAATTTTGTCTATCACTGTAAGCATACTCTTCGGTAGTCATTGTAAATGTTTCCTTAAACATGGGCCATAGTTCTGGTGTGCCATCAAATTCTATCAGATCGTACAAGGGTCGTGTTGACATTTGGCGAGGCGCCGCCTCATTGCCGCCATTTGATGACGCGTCTGACTGTACGACAGTTGTTTGATTGCTCGTGTAGCGCGTGCCTACTAGCGCTTCAATCAAAAGATTAGTCTTTTGCATTTGTACCTCGTTCATCCTAACAATTTCCATTTGAAATTGTTGCATTTGCTGCATCATTGCACAGAGTATCGTTTGCTGTGTATCTGGCGTCATTCTGTTTTCTTCAACTTTCTGTGTCTGTGCACCATCAATATCTTCGTTGCCCCCAACAGCACCTTCATTATCCATTTTGCCTTTCTGGGACCTAGTTTGCACCATCAAACAGAAGACCCAACACCCAAACCACAATCAAATAGGCACTTACCAATTCAAATTCGTTTTAATTGCCAAATTGCTGACTTCTCATGTACACGCATCTCTTTCGTCAGCTTCTACGTGCACGATCACTCCGTTTTCTTTGTGTGTATTTGTAGCGGCGTCTCACTCACACATGCAATTCCTCGAACTGCACACACACACACACGCAAAACCAAATTGCGCGTCAGTTTTCGTCTTGTACACAGCTTCTCTGCTTCCAAGAATGTGCCCTTTAATGCGTACGCACTCACGCTGCTCCTGTTGCCACGTGCAACACAATTATCCTTTCTCCGTGCCGTTAGCGCAAGACTCTGCTTGTCCTCTTCCAACACGAAGCACTTCTCCCAAGCGCAAGTCTCACAAGCTTGTCCTCTTGCTCAGTTCCCTCCAGGGAAGAAGAAGCGAAATAAAATATGTTGAGCCGAAATGTCGTTTACGAAAAGAACTCCCGTCGTTCACCAGAATCAACCCAAAAAACCAGTCGTTGTAGTGGTGGATAATGATGAAAAAGTTAATGGAGAGTTTTATTTCCTAGATATAAAATAAATTATTAATTTGAACACAAATTTCCAAAAGTACGTACGCTTCGTTTCCTCTCATATTTCGACTGAATCAGTCATCGACTTCGATCGATAGAATACATAAACAGTGTTGCCAAATTCTCTTAGAGTTGATACATAGATATCGATACTTAACAAATACAATTAAATTCAAACAAATTATAACTGGCAGTTGAAATTCAAAACTAAAATAGCGGATCCTCCGCAACAACAACAGACGCCATAAGTGCAGTTGTCAGACTTACCAACAATGCCATAGAAGGAACTAGATGGGCGGGAGGAGCCAAGCAGCACTGCCAAATCTGCACAATCGACGTGAAAAACGCTTTTAATTCTGCAAACTGGACCAAGGTATTGCAGGCCCTTAGCGATCGAAGAATCTCCCAATACCTTATTCAGCTAATTGCGAGCTACTTTAAGGACAGAATCCTGCTATATAGTTCCGAAGCAGGACAGCACCAATACACTGTCTCAGGAGGAGTACCCCAAGGCTCTGTGCTAGGTCTTACACTTTGGAACGTCATGTAGGACGGAGTTCTGAGGCTAGATCTTCCCAATGGATGCACTTTGGTAGGCTTCGCAGATGACATAGCCCTTGTGACTGTGGCAAAACAATTGGGTGAAGTCACAGAGAGATGCAGCCTCGCGATTGACAAGATCATGGAGTGGCTAACCTCGAATGGGCTCTCTCTAGCCGAACACAAAACAGAGGCCGTCCTAGTAAGCAGTAGGAAAAAAGTTGAAGTGGCAACGATTCGGGTTGGCTCCATCACAATCGAGTCACAGCCAGCCGTCAAATATTTAGGAGTCTTGCTCGACCATAGGATGACGTTTAAACAACACCTTAAGCACGTGAGCGCCAAAGCTGCAAAGGCGACAACCGCAGTAACAAGGATGATGGCAAACACACGAGGGCCAAAACAGCGTAGCAGGCAGCTCATAGCGAGCGTGGTCACCTCCATTATCCTCTATAGGGCGACGATTTGGGCACCCGCTATGAACATAGCGTCCTATAGCCGCCAATGCAAGTCGGTATACAGACTCAGCGCGCTCAGGATCACCTGCTGTTTCTGCACCGTATCAGAGGAGGCTGCTCTAGTCGTTGCTGGAACAGTCCCCATAGACCTGCTAGCAGCAGAAAGACGAAGCGGACGCACAGGAAGCAGGACACAACGTGACTCAACAGTTTCACAATGGTAGAGCAGATGGGTTCGCGGAATAAGCGGTAGGTGGACTCACCGGCTGATACCGAACCTGGAGCCCTGGCTGAAGAGAAGACACGGCCAGGTAGATTTTTACCTGTTCCAAATGCTGACGGGACACGGATGCTTCAAGTCCCACCTGCACCGCTTTAAACACGAGGAGGATCCCTACTGTGACCACTGTGGTGGCGAAACTCGCGAGGACGTGGACCATGACTTTTTTTGGTTGTCCACTGTACGGGATTGAGCGCACAAGAGCCTCACGCGCACTGAGCATGCAGCTGACAGCCGACAACATCGTTCAATGCAACACCTATGTTCATGCTATCATGTATCTCTATCTCTTATAGTCTCCGAGATCTACGCGTTCATACAGACAGACGGACGGACGGACAGACGGACGGACGGACAGACGGACGGACGGACGGACGGGCATGGCTAAATCGACTCGGCTGTTGATGCTGATCAAGAATATATATACTTTATAGGGTCGGAACTGCTTCCTTCTCCCTGTTACATACATTTGCACAACTTCATGATCCCCTTTTACCCATTTTCAATTGGTACAGGGTATAGTAGTAGTATTTTTTTTAGTAGTAGTATTTGATTTATTCATAAATATTTTATAATATGTGTTAACAAAATAGAAATGCACATAGTGACTTTATTATAAATAAATGCTGGTATCCTTCTGAGCATGGCAATTAAGGCCGTTAGCCCATACTTCCCTTAAGTGGTCCACAATACTCCATTTCCAGTTACTACACTTGACTTCCCCGGTCGTCCCGAGATATCAAATCGTTCACCGGAAATAGTGCGTAAGAAAACCACTCGCAGGGAAATAACTCATAGATTAACATTAACAATTATTTCAAAAAGAAACATTATTATACATAAATTGAGGTTACAAAATATTCACTTATTGACATTAAACATTATAAAAAATCCTATACAAATAAAATTGACACTCCTGTTCAGAAATCCCCTAAAAATTCCTGCCTATATTTTGAGGCCTCCCTTAGATATGAGGTTAGAGAGGGCCAATTGGAACCGTTCATTAGGTCAAGCATTTCCCTTCTATCTAGAGTCCATTTGTTGAAGTGCAGTAAACGGTGCTCACCTAGTATGAAATATGCAACATCTTCTCTTTCATCCATATTGCAAAGGGTGCATCGGCTTTCCGTATTTCTGTGTGGCATGTAGTTTAGTCTGAGAACTTCAACTCTTGCACAAAAAAAATAAGCGATATTGCATATGTGTCCACATTATCCCTAAAATAGTTTCTTTCTCCTAAGTTGTATTCTAGGAGCTTATATGTGTACAGGCTATAAAAAAGCTACAATTATTTGCAGAGCTGCGAGTTGGACAAACATGTGCAGCTGTTTAAAGTGGGCAAGTCGCTACCATTTTTATGGAATCTAGCCAATACAAAAGGTGTTGATTCGGGCAGCTTCGGCCGCTGCATCACTTGTGGCTGAGAATCTTTTTCGGTATGCTCTCCCGTTGATGTGGTTGGTATGCCATTCGCTCAATGTGTGCACACCACCCGAATCCAAACCTCCGTAGCCTCCACAGCCTACGGCCAAACAGCACCGAACCTTCGCAGTCTCCATAGCCCATTATAACAGTGTTTCCTCCGGCTTACTGTGGAAGCCGCTCCCGTGGCTACTTTTAGGTATTCAACTAATACGACCGGCGAATATGATCCTCCAGTTCATAGAGCTGGCTGTGGCTTAATGTGCTAATTCTAATCGTTCGATGCATTTTGGGTTGTCGCTATAGCAGTATGTCTTTGGGGATAAGTTCTGCTCACCCAGGCCAATACAATGCCAAAGGACACTGCTCATACCTCCAGCCACACACAAAATGCATCCATGAAATTGACCATGGAATTGTCTATGACCTTTGAATTTCTCCCAGTGACTTCCTAAAGGAAATCAATTCTAAATCAATTCTTCTAACTCTTTAATTTTATTTGAATTAGCCCGCAAATTTCTCAAATAAAAAACAGCTGAATTTTTTGCTGTTGCCTGGTCACACTACATTGTCTGAGCGGCTCAGGGAATTATCAAACAATTTCTGCTCCGCAAAAATTTCGAGTGTCTCAGTACCTAGCTTTAAAGAGAAAATGCAAAATGCAGTTAAAAGTAGTTATTCAAATTTATTCATAAGAATATTTTTTTTGCTATTTGGATAAACGTACTTTTTTCCTCTTCTTCAAAATCCATTTGATATGGATGGCGACTACTTCCACTAGACTCCTCGTCATCGGACCTCTGTCTTCTAAAAGCAGCATCAGGACTTAATTCAATCGAACTTTTTAAAGCAGCATTAAAAATGTCTTCTAAATGGGCCATAAAACTCCTTTCTCTGTTGCGGTACAAGTCTTTATCGCAATCTTTCTGAGGATCATAAAGTTTCTTCAAGCTCTTCCTAGTTTCGTGGTAAGCCCAAGTGATTTCAATACACCATCAATCTAAAGGACAGTGCGGCTTAGGCTGTCCCTTAATGTGTATTTGAATCCTCTTATATTATGCACAAGAACCGCTTTTAGCTAGATGGTACACTGAGAAAAAAATCAATCTAAAACCAAGATTATAATCTTGAATCAAAGAGAAACGGTGTCAAAAATCGACTAAGACCAAATAATCTTAACCCAGTATTATATGCTCAATTTTCTCAATTTTAATCTTAATCCATCAATCTTGGATAAAGATTGCTTATACTCGACTTTAAGATGAAACAATCTCATTTTTAAATATGAAAAGAAAAAACCAAAAAAATTATATTAAGCTGTTATTATTTTTATGTTTTTTTTTTTTTTTTTGTTGTGTTTGATTTAGTTATTGACAATTTTTTCTATCTGAAAAACTTATATAAATGTTAATTATTAATCTACCTGTACTGGGACTTGAACTGAGTACCTCGGGGGATTGACCACACTGCATCGGCACTCAGCCCTCTCGGCTGTTCAGCCCCATTGTTGGAGCGTCACCAGTCATTGTATAAGAACTCAGCACGACAATACCAGCTGAGTTCTTATACTGCAACTGGTTACGCGAAAAAAATTCCTTAAATAGCAGAGTCGGTAAAGAGGAAGCCAAAAGCTTTATTGGAACGAGAAGGTTGTGGTTAGAGTACCAGGAGAGCCGAGTAGCTTTTTCATTTTTTTTTTTAATTTTTTTTTTAACAAAATAAATTTATTTAAATATATATTAAAGAGTTTTAACTAAACCTTTACAGAAAACTTTAGGACGGCTGATAAATTGCGAGATGATAAATCTTGTTTTTAAGATTTTGAATCTCATTTCAAGGTTTTTTTTATCTTGTTATTACGAAATTGAAAGATTCTCAAAAAAAATTTTCAATCTAGATTTTAGATTGAATTTTTTTTCTCAGTGTAGTTTGCTGAATCCAGCACTACCCGCAACGCGCCAATCAAATAAATGCTCGAATCCTCTATATCCAGCATTTTGCTTAGAATAAAATATTTTAAAAAAATATATATTTTTAATTCAAAAAATGTTTGGCATCTCAAAGGTTACTGCTACGAAAAATTAAATTAAAAACGGGAAACTGAAATTTAATTTACCAACTTTAAACCCACTGCGCCAGTATTAAACCTTAAAATTTCGAAGTTTGGTTTTTTATTACGGTAACTAGAAATATTTCCGAATTTTTTGCGCTTTGAGGAACAGAACATTTAAAAAAAAAAAATTCCCATACGATTATGTTCAGTCTAATGTACAAATGTATGTTTGTGTTTTTATTTGATTTTATTTTTATACCCGTTACTCGTAGAGTAAAAAGGGTATACTAAAGTCGTGCAAATGTATGTAACAGGCAGAAGGAATCATTTCCGACCATATAAAGTATATATATTCTTGATCAGCATCAACAGCCGAGTCGATATAGACATGTCCGTCTGTCCGTCTCACCGTCTGTTCGTCCGTCTGTATGAACACCTAGATCTCAGAGATGGTAAGAGATAGCGGTTTGACATGTATGAAACAAATGCTTCTTATACTTGCAGGCAGATCAAGTTTATTTTGGCCACGCCCCCTCCCGCCCCCGCAATTCGGAAAAAACGTTATATCTCCTACAGTTTTAATGAGTAACGGGTATAGCGAAGTCGGTTAGATCCGACTTTAACTTGCGCTCTCGTTTTGATTAATTTTGCGAGGGCGAGAATTGCCATAGCGAAAAGTTGCCGTTAGTCACTCTTGTTTATTTTTTTTGTTTATTTGATTTTCTTTTGTGTTTTTGTTGTTGTTGCTGCTGCACTGCAGGTTCTGGTTTTGGCTGCTGCTGCTGCTCCAGTACATCTATTTCCAACCAAATGCAGCTGGCCTCTCTCCACGGTGGGGGTGGGTCGGAGTTCACCTTGGCCAGTAATGCGGCCCGCTTCCTTCTTAGTTAGAGGAACTTGTCAGATATGGACAAGAATCAGGCATCAGGATATAGGGAACTGTGGAGGAAATGAGGAAAGTTTTCGGGGGTTGGGTTCAGAAAATGGAATCCGATCTCATATTAGGACCTCAAATCAAGGAATTGGCCCGAAGGCACAACAGGAATTCGCCTAAACCACCCCTTCTGGGTGCAGTGGGAGGAGGGTCGTCCACAGGTGACAACTATAGATTACCCAAAAGTGGCAAAACAGGTGCGGGAATGGGGACTTAGCTTCGACGGTAAAGGAACGCCATTTGATTTTCTGGAAAGAGTAGAATGGTCGGCAAACACATACGGGCTTGACCTAGGCAATAGACTGGCCCTTAAAAATAGAAATAATAGAAAAAATAGAAAATACCGGGCGGAAAAGGGTTCGTTTTGGTCCCAATAGATATGAAAAAAAGTTTGGCAGCGATCGGACTTCATTTAGTGGACGCGCGTTCGCCCTCAAAATCGAAAATATGAAATATATGGGAAATATGGGGGAAGAGATTCGAATTTAATTTCTAAAAATTCCAAAAAAATTTTTATGTGTTACTTCTTTTTACATCCTTTTAGGGGAATATCATGGCAACATTTTAAATATAAATGTGTCTTATTTTGTGAGTCAGCCTGGCCAGAATCATATCAAAAGGGTACATTTTTCAAATTTTTTTTTGGTATTTTTTTCAAAGAATTTTTAATACATATGAGATTTTGATTTTTGCTTTTGCCCGGGCGGCAAAACTATCGTTTTGGTCCCGAAAGATATAATAAAAAGTTTGGCTGCGATCGGACAATATTTAGTGGACGCGCTCTCGCCCTAAAAACCAAAAATTTGAAATATGCTATCAATATATGGGATGAGATACGGACTAAATCTGCAAAATTTGAAAAAAAAATTTTTTTGTAATTTTGCTCTTTAAATCCTTTAAGGGAAATACCATAGCAACATTTTACATATTTTTTGTTGGATATTTCGAGCGTAAACTTGGTCAGGATCATATCAAATCGGCCAATTTAAAAAAAAAAAAATTTTTTCTTTGGATTTAATCTCTAAAATTTTCAAATTTTTTTAAAGTGTTAATTCTCTTTAAATACTTTTTGCGGAATACCATAGCAACATTTTAAATATTAATGTAAGATATTTTGAGAATAAATTTGGTAAGAATCATACAGGGTTCGGAATTGCTCGCTCACGAGTAGCCCGCACTGACTCTTTTCGGCTCCTGCTCTGTGCAGCGAGCGGAATTCCGCGAGTAGAGTGCAGCAGAGTGCACGCTGCTCGTGTGCAGGCACCCACAGCACACGAGCAGGTGCACCGTGCTAGCGAGCAGTGTGCACACTGCTGCACGCTGCTCATGTGCAGGCATCAAGTGCACGGTGCAGGCAGCAAGTGCACCGCGTGCAGGCACCGCGAGCAGGCACCGAGTGCAGGCACTGAGTGCGCCGCGTTCAGGCACCGCGAGCAGGTACCCGCTGCTCGCTGTGTAAAGGCGTTGTTGTTGTTGTTTATATTTGCATATGCAACCAATTTGAGGAGAATTTATGACTTTAAAACATTTGCGTCTGCGTACTTGTCTTATTGCGGGTACAGATTGTATTTTGGTTTATTAAAGGGTGAATTGGATAAAAATAGGTAAATCGTTCTTTATGGTAAATATCCCATGTAAGGCTGCTTGCTGGCCCTTAACACAGGTATAATTTTGATATGTTTCGTAAGCTGTAAGAGGGTGGAAAGTGGTGAGGGCGGTTACCGTAATAAAATAAACAGTCCAATTTGGTCCACTTTCCACCCTCTACAGGTTGCATATGCAAATATAAACAACAACAACAACAACGCCTTTACACAGCGAGCAGCGGGTACCTGCTCGCGGTGCCTGAACGCGGCGCACTCAGTGCCTGCACTCGGTGCCTACTCGCGGTGCCTGCACGCGGTGCACTTGCTGCCTGCACCGTGCACTTGATGCCTGCACATGAGCAGCGTGCAGCAGTGTGCACACTGCTCGCTAGCACGGTGCACCTGCTCGTGTGCTGTGGGTGCCTGCACACGAGCAGCGTGCACTCTGCTGCACTCTACTCGCGGAATTCCGCTCGCTGCACAGAGCAGGAGCCGAAAAGAGTCAGTGCGGGCTACTCGTGAGCGAGCAATTCCGAACCCTGTATGATTCTTACCAAATTTATTCTCAAAATATCTTACATTAATATTTAAAATGTTGCTATGGTATTCCGCAAAAAGTATTTAAAGAGAATTAACACTTTAAAAAAATTTGAAAATTTTAGAGATTAAATCCAAAGAAAAAAATTTTTTTTTTTTAAATTGGCCGATTTGATATGATCCTGACCAAGTTTACGCTCGAAATATCCAACAAAAATATGTAAAATGTTGCTATGGTATTTCCCTTAAAGGATTTAAAGAGCAAAATTACAAAAAAATTTTTTTTTCAAATTTTGCAGATTTAGTCCGTATCTCATCCCATATATTGATAGCATATTTCAAATTTTTGGTTTTTAGGGCGAGAGCGCGTCCACTAAATATTGTCCGATCGCAGCCAAACTTTTTATTATATCTTTTGGGACCAAAACGATAGTTTTGCCGCCCGGGCAAAAGCAAAAATCAAAATCTCATATGTATTAAAAATTCTTTGAAAAAAATACCAAAAAAAATTTGAAAAATGTACCCTTTTGATATGATTCTGGCCAGGCTGACTCACAAAATAAGACACATTTATATTTACAATGTTGCCATGATATTCCCCTAAAAGGATGTAAAAAGAATTAACACATAAATTTTTTTTTGGAATTTTTAGAAATTAAATTCAAATCTCTTCCCCCTTATTTCCCATATATTTCATATTTTCGATTTTGAGGGCGAACGCGCGTCCACTAAATGAAGTCCGATCGCTGCCAAACTTTTTTTCATATCTATTGGGACCAAAACGAACCTTTTTCCGCCCGGTATTTTGAAATCAAAAAAAAAAAGTTAATATAAGGGCCAGTCTACTAGGCATGTTACCTAGAACAATGCCAGAACTATTAAAAGGAATGGCATTAAACTGGTTGTAGCAAATAATAAGAAGTGGGCTGATTGGAAGACATTCGTGGACAGTTTTCAAGGATATTTTTTGCCCCGAGATTATTTCCAAAAATTGGAACAAGAGGTACACATGAGAAAACAAAGGTAAGGGGAAACATTTAAGGTTTATATGGCCGTTAAAATGGCCTCAGGCAACTCAGATCAAAATGATTCACGACAATAGAACGCCATATGATTACTCCACATTGGATGCATTAATAGAGTTAGCGGACCATTTCGAGGCGTTGGAGAACGATAAGAAAAAGTTTCGGAAAGAAAACAGACCGGGGAGGCACAATAGTGGCACGAGCACAAATTTGCAGCCTGGGAGAGTGGAAGCATGCCAGCGTTGTATGGAGGGAAGCCAGGCAGAACCATAACCGGCGCCAAGGAATTTAAGCAGTGCAATCCAGAGCGGGCAAACAAACGAAACGAAACGTTTCTGAATCGTTTCGTTTCGTTCTTTGCACAGAGCGAAACACAAACAAAACCCGAGAAAAGTAACTGTAACACAAAATGAGTTCTGTTCAGTTTGCGTTCGTCAACGCAAACTAAACGTAAAGCGAAATGCTCTCATTGTGCAACTTATTCCTTAAAATCAAAGAGCCGCTCGTACAGCTCAGTGATTCAGCAGAAACGTTCGCACAATTGCCGAATCCCTAACTAAGAACACAATCGCGTACTGTTAGGAACTGATTTTTATTAAGGAGCGTTACTGGTTTCATAGATAAATTTATATACCTAATACATGAGACAACTGTAATTATAATTATTCTTGTCCTTATTCAATACATGTCATACATTTGTTTCTTATATACTTAGTTGTTCGAATGTATTACATCTCTTTCTCGATCATCTTACTTGCCTATTTAAAAATAGTGTGGTGTTGCTCTTGCTTACTAAATTTAACCAACATGTGGTTATTTATCCTTTTTGTCACGCATTTCCCCTCTTGAACAGATGTGCTTGAAGGCGTGGGAAAGGGACCCCTACCTAGTTTGACCTTTTCAAGTGTATCATATTCAAGTGGGTTCATGTAGTCAGATTTGTAACGTCTTCTTGTGTTAAATACGAGGGTCACATGTTTATTAAACATTTTGCGGGGGGCCTTAATGACTTATACCTTATTAATAATTTTGTCATGCAATTAATGTTTAGAATTTTTTTTTCTTCTTTCTTTTTAAATATATGTATATATTTTACGCTACATTTTGTGGAGTTCCAAATTCGATTTTTATTTTATTTTTCTTTGATTTACATTTTTGTACTCCGTAAATAATACCTAGAACTGACAATCCAATTAATATTAAACTAATCGAAATGTGACCACTTGCGTTGTGAACATTTATTCCTCTTAGCTTAACGTTTTCTAATTTTTGCTCATCTACAAATTCTCTTAGTTTCATTATGTCATAAGTGTTGTTTATTAATTTTGTTACCATAGGCTTTATTTTTTCTGATTTAATTTTGCTTGCGAAGACCGTAACTGGTGCTGCTTCATTGTGGACGACGTCTTCAGTGGTGATATCATGAGCTGCTGTTAAAAGGTGTTTTCCATTGCGAGCAGTACAGCCTCGGCGAAGTTTAAGTATTCCTTGGGCGGCAATTTTCATCACTTGACTGTTATGGTTTCCACATGTCCATTCTAATATGGTATCGTTGAACGCTTTGTATAACCACGTATTACACAGAAAAAATTTTGTCGGTAAATTCAACCAATTCTGTGGTTAAAATGCTCCAACCTATAGACATGGGTTGAACCAACCGTCAGCTACAGTAAAAGTGCCATAACACATAACGTAATGATTACGGTAGCACAGTAAATTTCAACCAGAAATGACAGTTGAAATTGCTCCGACCAACAAAAATAGTTAGTTTACCATTTTTTACAGTAAACTCATATGTGTACCACAGAAGCAGTATAAATACCACAAATATATACCACAGTATAAGTACCACACACCACAGTGCAAATACCACATATGTACTAATTCTGAAAAACATCGAATTATTAATTAATAATTTCATAAAAACTTTTCTTACTCCGGGGTGACTCGAACTCAGGGCCCATTGACTGCAACACGAATTGGACGACATCTTAACTGGCTCGGCTTCGTTCGCGCATGTGGCAACGCGTCATAAATCTTACTACTATTGAATCTGCCAACCAAAAAAAAATCTTGCACATTGCAAAGATGAGACCTTTTCTAATTCCCAAGTTCGAATTCGGCCATATTCAATTATAAATAGGACAACAAAAGTTAGAGCAGTAACTGTACTATTTTTATGGTAACTTTTACTAACAACCCAGTAAACCAAAAATAACAACAAAATATATTTACTACTGTTACGTGCGTGGTACTAGTTCTATGGTAAAATGTTACTGCAAGCCGCAGTTTTAAAAACAACAACAAAAAACAAACACTGAAATTACGCTAGATTTACTATTTGAAGGAGTAAATTTACCGAAGAAATTGTAAACAATACAAGAACAAATTACATGTAACAATATTTCACAGTAAAATTTACTGTAAGAATTGGTAGATTCAACCAACGAAATTTTTTTCTGTGTAGGAGTATTGAGTTCCACCCATACATTTTCATCAAGCGTTTCTTGAAATTCACATGCGGGTTCCATGCTTTGTTTGAGTGCTGCTAGTTCACAGGAGTTGTCTGATGCTGCTTTCCATATCCAATTTCCTCGGCAGAGAAAGTGTTTATTACGTTGGCGAGTACATGCATTCAGCTGAATGGCCGTTATAAGCATGTAGGCGTCCTTATTAAAATTATAAATTAAATAGTCGGCCTTTAACTGAGCGCTGATAGTTTGTCCGTGCCTTTCAAATGGTATAGGTATAAGTTTATACACATTGGAAGACTCCTGGTTGAATAACGGAATTTCTGCATGTATTATTAATTTTTTATCAACAATGATCGCTTGTGCAGTCATGAGGTTATAAATCTCACGAATTTTCGTCCCAGTTATTGCTCCAGGAAGCTGTAGTTTTGGCGGTAATTTCTCTTTTATCAAGCTGATTTCTTGATTCTATATGATAGCGCCGTTCTATTGACATATTGATTTCTTCTTATTTCATCTTGTAGTCTTTTTATTTCACCATCCATTGCTTTAAACTGATTGTTCATATCTTCGGTGGTTTTCGTTAAAATATTAAGTGTAGAGTCAATTATTGATGTTTGTTTTTTATACAGCTTTTCCAAGTCTTGTTGATTTTCAAATATATTTCGAACGTTTGATTCGATTATATCTCTATCCTCAGCATCCATTGTTCCGAATAATATGTGGTGAAGTGTTCCAACAAACTCAAATGGGGCTCGTTTTTGTCTGCTGTTTTCAAATACTAGTTCATTATTAGCTTTAAGTTGCTGATATCTCCTTGTCATTGTTAGTACAATAGCGTAGTTACTTCTTCGTATGTCAGCTTTTTGTCACCTTTTCCTCTTATTACATGGTGTTTTACCAAATTAGTACATGCTTTCAAATTTCCTCCAAAGTGAGGACTTGCCGGCGGAATATTAAAAATTCGGGTCATTTCTCCAAAATTATTGTCATATTCTTGCTTTGATAATAATTCATTTATTACTTCTTTTTTCGTTGTTCTTTTTTCCTTTGTAACGGGCATTTTTATTGTCAATTTTCTATCAATATTGTTCGTTGTCGTCTTGTTACTCCATGCCATGCATTTGTCATTATCCGTTGTAATTGTTACTTCGGGAACTTCCTCTGCTTTACAAATCTGTTTTAAGTTTACCGCCGTTTGTATTGGTTGCTTTCCGATTGCTTGCACTGCTCCTGATAAAATCCATCCGAGTTTTGTACATTGCCCGATCACAGTGTCTTCTTGTTTCAGGCCTTGCATTAGAATTTCTGCTACCAAATCTCCTCCAATAAGGATATCTATGCTGCTTCGCTCATTGAACATAGGATCCGCTAGCCTCTCATTTTTCCATGTTCCTTTTTCATATGCAAATGAATTAGGTGGTTGTGGGCTGAGTAGTTTTGGTAAAACGACAGCTTCTGTTTTAAACCTTTCTTTGCTCAGGAACCGTGGTCGAACTTTCAACTGAAGAGCCGCTTTAGAGACTCCCACTAAATTTTCACCAAGTCCATATATTTTAGTTTTCTTCTTATGCTTTGGTAATTTTAGAATTAGAGCTGCTTCCTCTGATATAACTGTGATTTGCGATCCTTGATCTATTACTGCACGGAACATCACCCATTCTCCAGTTGCAGCTTGAACTTGAACTTGTGCAGTTGCCAGTAATGTCTTCTTGTTTTCCGGTGATTGTAATGTCATTGCTAATTTAACCTCTTCATCCGTATGTAATAATTCATGGTGAGGGTTTTTACATCTTTCACATGTCTTCTCTTCTTCTGGGCAGTTTCTATATGGTGAATATTTGTGACCAAGACATCTAAAACATATTCGTTCCAATTGTACAAAGTTCCATTTCTCGCTTGTAGACATATTTGTAAACTTTCTGCAATCTTCTATCCTGTGGCCCGTCATTTTACAATACAAGCAACTGTAATCCACTGTACTGCTCATTGTTTTTGGATTTTCGCGGTTATATTGCTTCGGATGTCGAATCGCTTTTATCGCTTGCAGGTGTTTTTCCAGAAACTCTAGTACATCATTTAATGTTTGAACTTCTTTTGGTGTAGCACATGTGTGTTCGTATTGCTGTTGTCCTGAACGATCAAATTTTCTCAATAATATTAATGCGATAAACACATCGGAGCCGTCAAGTGGAATTTCCATTCCTTTAATGGCATGAGTGCATGTTTGTGTGGTGTCCAGCATCTGCTGAACACTTCGTTCCGATTCGCTGTTCACCAGTGGCAAATCGAGTATTTGCAGAAAATGCTTCATGAATAGTTGTCTTCGATTTTCATATCTGTTTTTTAAAATCGATAGTGCCACTTCATAATTATCCTCAGTAATAAGCAAATGTTTTATCAAATACATTGCTTCACCCTTAACTAATTCTTTAAGGCGCATTAGCTTCTCTTTATTTGATAGGCTAACGTTATTTGCTACCATTTCCTTAAAAATGTCATAAAAGCAAGCCCAAGTCGAAATATCTCCAAAAAACGGAGGTATTTCAATCTCTCTTAGCTTTATACATTGTTCAGATGGCTTATGTTGAGTCATCCATATTTCTTTGTCTCGTTTTTTCTGCTTCAATTCCTCGTATCTTTCCAATAGCGATGGAGTGATTTGCCCATTTTCTTTTAATTCTTTGAAAATGTCCGTTATTTGCTGAAAATCTTCTTTTAAGTATTCGCTGTCGATTCGATGTAGTTTAACATCTAAACCAGCTCTTTTTATTGTTCTTAACAGCGTCTCACATGCTTGGTTGAATTCCTGCTTCCGAATTTCTTGGTCTCCGATCATTTGCTGCATGGATGTGTTCATGGTTTTGTCTACTGTTTTTTTATTTAGCTCAGATATTATTTTGTTCTTTAAGGCTTGAGTTTTTGCGAAGCCATCCTTAGAAAAATAATCGCCAGAAAAAACTTCTTTATTTCTTTTCATCTCTTCGTGCTGTTGCTTGAAGAGCTCCCACTGGATCTGAACCTCTGTCATCAGGTCCATATTAGAACCATCAATGAGATTTAATTCCTCTTCCCATTTTTTCATCTGCATATAAATTGCAGACTGACTTGCAGCTAAAGCGTTTAGCTGCTCTCTTGTTAGCACCATTTTGTATTTAAATATTATTCAATTCAAAAACATTTTTTTTTTTATCTTATTTTTTATTGTTTTTTATTATCAATCTTTTTCAATTCGCTTAAATCGTTTATAAGTTTCTGCTTATGTTCCCCAGTTGACAAATTTATTATTTTTTGCTTTTTTTTTTTTGCCTTATATTCCTCTATCGTTAGAGGCTGAGGTCCTGCGCCTTTTTGTGCTGCAGTCTCCCAAAACTCCTCCGCCTTTTCCAATATTCTCTTGTAGATCGCCGCGGTGGTCGCCTGAGCCTCCGCTGCCGCTTGTAGGTTCGCCGCGGTGGTCGCCTTAGCCTCCGCTGCCGCTTGTAGATTCGCCGCGGTGGTCGCCTGAGCCTCCGCTGCCGCTTGCAGATTCGCCGCGGTGGTTACCTGAGCCTCCGCTGTCGCTTGTGGGTTCGCCGCGGTGGTCGCCTTAGCCTCCGCTGTATTGTAGATTCGCCGCGGTGGTCGCCTTAGCCTCCGCTGCCGCTTGTAGATTCGCCGCGGTGGTCGCCTGAGCCTCCGCTGCCGCTTGTAGGTTCGCCGCGGTGGTCGCCTGAGCCTCCGCTGCCGCTTGTAGTTTCACCGCGGTGGTCGCCTTAGCCTCCGCTGCCGCTTGTAGTTTCGCCGCGGTGGTTGCCTTAGCCTCCGCTGCCGCTTGTAAGTTCGCCGCGGTGGTCGCCTGAGCCTCCGCTGTCGCTTGTAGTTTCGCCGCGGTGGTCGCCTTAGCCTCCGCTGCCGCTTGTAGGTTCGCTGGTTCTCTCAAACCCCGCCAAATCCCGTGCCGCCGTCTTAGGGCTGAATTTTTTTTTTTTTTTATTTAGTTTCCCTAATCTATGCCGTAGTGCACTGTGAGGTGCGCCTTGCGGACTTAATACCGTGGATACCGTTTTAAGAGTATGCCAACTGGTTTGACGCTCGTACAGCTCAGTGATTCAGCAGAAACGTTTGCACAATTGCC
Source organism: Lordiphosa clarofinis (assembly GCA_018904275.1). Classification (NCBI taxonomy): domain Eukaryota; kingdom Metazoa; phylum Arthropoda; class Insecta; order Diptera; family Drosophilidae; genus Lordiphosa; species Lordiphosa clarofinis. The sequence goes on from JAEIGQ010000183.1 coordinate 516,447, forward strand.
GAATCCCTAACTAAGAACACAATCGCGTACTGTTAGGAACTGATTTTTATTAAGGAGCGTTACTGGTTTTATAGATAAACTTATATACCTAATACATGAGACAACTGTAATTATAATTATTCTTGTCCTTATTCAATACATGTGATACATTTGTTTCTTATATACTTAGTTGTTCGAATGTATTACATCTCTTTCTCGATCATCTTACTTGCCTATTTAAAAATAGTGTGGTGTTGCTCTTGCTTACTAAATTTAGACAACATGTGGTTATTTATCCTTTTTTGTCACGCATTTCCCCTCTTGAACAGATGTGCTTGAAGGCGTGGGAAAGGGACCCCTACCTAGTTTGACCTTTTCAAGTGTATTGTGATATGCACACATATAGAGTACCCACTGTACTCAGTACATTTCATTAAATACATAAATACACATTGTATACACTTTGTTGCAATGTCCAAAAAGACCCAAGCACATTTCAAGTGCAAAAGTAATATGATCATTTACTGGGCAACTAACTCATAAATGCATTGTCAGCATATTTTGCCTTAAGCCTGGTGCGCTGTCAACATGAGCCCCCTCTATGTGCACATAACACTCTCTCTCTCACAGCGCAGCCCTCAGCGTTGTGTAAACATAAAATACATAATGTAACCGCTCTGCCGTCAGCTTTCCTGGCAGCATAGCTTCTTGACTTAGAATAAGCAAAACAGTTGTGAATGATCTGTCAAAGAATAAAGCTTAAGTTCTGAGTGCACTGAGTGCCTCAGCTGCGCTAAAACCAAACAAGCATTGTATTTATTATGTATGTCGAAGGGCCGAGCCTTGCAACTCAACATAAGTAACCTATGGTTACACAGCTTACCAAACCGGTACCGGTACCGCCTGAGCCCATAGGCCCAGGACATCAGCAGCTGAAAACAACAAGCGTGAGGGGCAGACCGTCTCTTACGCCATCGATGGAGCATCAGCGTGCCAAAGACCGGCGACGCCCAGCTGATGCTAAAGAGCACTGACTTCAATCAAAGACTAACCGAGATGCTAAAGAATACTGACTTCAATCAAAGACTTACCGAGATGCTAAAGAATACTGACTTCAATCAAAGACTAACCGAGATGCTAAAGGGTCCTGACTTCAATTAAAGAATAACCGAGAAGCTGAATTAGATTAAATTTAAAATAAAAATCACAAAAGCAAAAATTTTAAACCTAAAATAATGTAATGTAAAATCAAATGTAAATTATATTAAGTCAAAAATTGTAAGACCCATTGTACTTTTGAGCTGTCCATGAGAACGGCTCGGAAAATTTTTAACTAGGTAGGGAAAAATGTAATTAATCTCAAAACAACTTCTCCCCGTCTTACGACGTAATAGGGAACTCCTTTTTCTTTAACAAAAAAAAAACAATACTTTTTCAATTTGCGAATATATATATAGTTCAAAAAAAAAAAAAGAAGAGAAAAAAAAAAAACAAATTTATCACAAAATCCAACAAAATAAGACAAAAAACCAAAATATATTCAAAAATAAATTTTAAATCATATTAATTTTGATATTTTATCACACCATGAACCATGGGTTGGTTTGGTTCAGAAGACAACCAGTCTAAGGACAATACGGCCAACGTGGTAAATAATGTAAAGATAATAGATCACACAGATGACATACAATCTCTGTGGATTTTACTATTAATACTAACAATAGCAAGCGTAGGCCAGTTTCTGCTAACATTATATGTTAAGCACAACAAAATAATAAAGAGAAGGTACATAAGTAGGGCAAATGACCTAGATAAAGTATAAAATCAAGGTCTAAAATAAAAGCAAGAACGACAAAAATAATATTCCAAGATCAAAAAGAACATACATCTCTGAAAAAAAAAAAAAAATACTAAAACGAGATAAAAATGAAACCCAAAAAGAAAGGCGGAATAAGAAAGAAAATGCTAGCGAGAATCGCGGAAATACGCAAAATTCTACAGTCCACTACTTGGGAGGAATCACACGATCTCCAAGCAGAATTAGTATTGCTAAAAGAAAAAACAGAAAACAAGAAAGGTAAAAACAGTCCTATACCAGAAATAAAACCTAAAACCATCAGGTCACTGGCACAGGAAAATATTCCAAAGACACCTCCAAAACCCAAAGAATTACCAAAATACATGAAATCATGCCCAGCGGATTGCCAAGGCCCGCTGTACACAGCAGCTTGCGAGTACACTTGTAAATACACGCAATAGAATTAAAAAAAAATAAATAAAAATAAAACAATAATATGAATAAAATTATTGTCCATAACACTTTATTATGGAATGGCAAGAAATTGCAAATAATATAAATGAAATTAGATCTAAGTTTGAAAAATCTTATAAATGCTTAACCCAAAATAGAATCGTACAAGAGGTTACTGTCAAAAAACATGCAACCATACTGGTAAATTGCTTTAACCAAGCACGAAAAATCATCTACGACCATAAAGATAAATTAACAAACAAACATTGGTCTAAGGTATCTAAAGTTTTAATCAAATTAAGATTAAACTTAATAACTGTAAAAACAAGACATAATTTGGATATTTCAATTCCAACTATTATAAATACAGATCTAACAATTGAAACCGGTGAACAACCAGAATTGATAGATCAAATAATTGATTCTGATGATGAATCAGAAACAGAACTAGACGAAAAAGATTTACACGATTTGACAATCCCAGCAGTAATAACATTACCTGAATTGTCTGATCAAGAAGATTCGAATTCAACTTCTAGTGTAATCGAACAAAAACCATACACAATGACAGACACATCAAGCGCCGACAGGGCGTACATAAGAGAAATTTCTCAAGCAATTCCGGAATTCGACGGAAAAAAATTGCATCTGCAAAGATTTTTAACAGCATTAAATTTGATAAACCTTACAAAAGGAACATACGAAAATATTGCTGTTGAAGTCATAAAATCAAAAATAATTGGCTCAACCCTCTACAAAGTCCAAAACGAAACTACAATAACTGCAATCATTCAGAAATTGAAGGCAACAATTGTTGGCGAATCATCAGATGTAATTAAAGCCAAGATGGCTAACGTTTTCCAAAAAGGAAAAACAGCCACACAATTCACAAACGAAATCGAAAACTTGCGTAAATTGTTAGAATCATCATATATAGATGAAGGCTTAAGTACAGAACATGCAGATACTTTCAGCACCAAAGAAGCCATAACAACTATGATCAGAAATTGTGAGCATGGTAAATTAAAAACCATACTTGAAGCAGGCACATTCAAAACAATGAATGAAGCCGTTACCAAATATATACATTATAGTACAGAAATGACAGGCAATGCCAGCACAGTACTATACACCTAAAACAGACAAAACTACAGAGGTAATAACTTCCGAGGTAACTTTCGAGGAAGGGGTTACTTCCCAAATACCAACAACAATAACCAAAACAATAATGGCTACCAAAATAATAATTATAGAGGTAACAACAGAGGCCGTGGAAATTTCTCAGGAAATTTTAGAGGTTTCAACCCAAATTACAATCAAAACAATAATTATGCCAATCGAGGAAATTCCAGTAATGGAAATCGAGGCAACCAAAACCAAAATAACAACAGAAACAACAATAATGTTCGAATTACTCAAGGAAATTCGGAAAACCAACAAGCACCTTTAGGTACTCAAAACCAATAGAAACCATATTCAGCATCAACCCAAAACTTAATGTTTTTATACAAATTAAAAATGAAAACACAAATAAAAATCTTACTCTACTAATCGACACAGGAGCAGACATATCAATTTTAAAAGAAAACTCTGATAACTATACAAATGTAGATCAAAGTAACATCATTAAAATATCAGGAATAGGTGAGGGCATAACCGACTCCAAAGGTTTAGCTTTCGTTGAACTAAGAACAGACAATTATATAATACCATATAATTTTCATTTGGTATCACCCAATTTTCCTATACCAGGTGATGGCATTCTTGGTATGGACTTCATTAAAAATTACAATGGCTTATTGGATATAAATCCATACGAATACAGATTTGACCTCCGTCCAAATAATATTGACACTATAATTTCAATTCCAATTGTCCATTCAAACGATTCAAATGCCACCATTCTACCAGCAAGATCCGAAATAGTCCGTCAAATAAATGTGATTACAAAAGATGATCATATTCTCATTCCGAATCAAGAAATAGAAGATGGTATATACATTGCAAACACAATAACAACTTCAAAAAATGCTTACGTCCGAGTTTTAAATACAACTAACAATACAGTAATGGTTAATCTCAATAAAGTCAAAATTGAGTCATTATAAGACTATGAAATATTCAACATCAGTTCAAAAGAAAGAGAAAAACAAGTAATGAAAAAACTATCTAAAAATTTTCCACCACTATTCAAAGCAACTTTGACAGAGTTATGCACAAAATATGTCGACGTATTCGGACTTGAAACCGAAGCAATAACCACAAATAATTTTTATAAACAAACATTAAGAAAAAAAGATGATGAACCAGTCTACATAAAAAACTATAGAATACCACATAGTCACAAAGAGGAAGTCGAAAAACAAGTCAAAAAACTAATCGAAGATAATATAGTTGAACCATCGGTATCAGAACACAATAGCCCACTGTTACTTGTTCCCAAAAAAGCTTTGCCCAATTCTACAGAAAAAAGATGGCGTTTAGTAATTGATTACCGCCAAATAAACAAAAAATTACTGTCCGATAAATTTCCGCTACCAAGAATTGACGATATACTCGATCAATTAGGCCGAGCCAAATACTTCTCGTGCTTAGACTTAATGTCTGGATTCCATCAAATTGAACTAGAAGAAAGTTCAAGAAATCTCACTTCGTTTTCAACGAGCAACGGCTCTTATCGTTTCACACGATTACCATATGGCTTAAAAATAGCCCCAAATTCGTTTCAAAGAATGATGACAATTGCATTCTCAGGCCTAGAACCATCACAAGCTTTTCTATACATGGATGATTTAATAGTAATCGGTTTTTCCGAAAATCATATGGTTAAAAACCTCAGCAACGTTTTTGATCTGTGCCGAAAATATAATCTTAAATTACATCCTGAAAAGTGTTCTTTCTTTATGCATGAAGTAACTTTCCTAGGTCATAAATGCACTGATAAAGGTATTTTACCTGACGATAAAAAATATGATGTTATTCAAAAATATCCAGTTCCAACAGATGCAGACAGTGCTAGACGATTTGTCGCATTCTGCAATTACTACAGAAGATTTATAAAAAACTTTTCCGATCACTCACGTCACATAACGAGATTATGTAAAAAGAATGTAAAATTCGAATGGTCCGATCAATGCCAGAAGGCATTTGAATATCTAAAAAACCAACTAATTAATACTACACTACTACAATATCCTGACTTCAGCAAAGAATTTTGCATAATAACGGATGCTAGTAAGCACGCATGCGGTGCTGTTTTAACACAAAAATATAATGGAATTCAACTTCCAATTGCATACGCATCACGTTCATTCCCCAAGGGTGAAAGCAATAAAAATACAACAGAACAAGAATTAACAGCTATTCACTGGGCAATAAAACATTTTCGTCCATATGTATATGGCAAACATTTTACTGTGAAAACCGACCACAGACCCCTCACTTACTTGTTTTCAATGGTAAACCCAAGTTCAAAACTAACTCGAATGAGATTAGAATTAGAAGAGTACCAATTCACAGTAGAATACCTAAAGGGAAAAGATAATTTCGTTGCAGACGCACTATCGAGAATTTCGATAGAAGAACTTAAAAACATACAGAATCGTATACTTAAAGTCACTACAAGAAATCAAATGAGACAGAAAACACTCTGCGCAGAGAATGAAAATGAAAATAAAAAAGAAACCTTGCAACCGCAAATTCTTAACAAAGCTTCTAAGCCCAACGTATATGACGTCATTAAAAACGACGATGTACGAAATGTAGTGACCTTGCGACTAACATCCACAAATTGTTTTATCAAACATGGAAAGAAAGTCCAAGTTAGAATTGATGTTAGCGACCTTTACACCAATGGAAATCTAGATTTAGGTCAGTTTTTCCAAAGGCTTGAAACAGAAGCCGGTATATATGGTATCAGCCAACTCAAAGTGGCACCGAGTGAAAAAATCTTTGAATCAATTTCAATAGATAATTTCAAAAATATGGGCAACAAATATTTAAAGAAGAAGTAGCGAAGAGTAGCGCTACTCCAATCGGTGACCCAAATAAATAATGAAAATGAAAAAGAAGCAATACTGTCTCAATTCCATGACGATCCTATTCAAGGCGGTCATTCAGGCATTACAAGAACACTCACAAAAATAAAAAGACATTACTATTGGAAAAATATGACTCGTCATATCAAAGAGTACATACGTAAATGTGAAAAATGCCAAAAGTCAAAAACGACAACGCATACATAGACCCCACTAACAATTACACAAACACCAAATAGAGCATTTGACCGTGTTGTTGTCGACACAATCGGTCCACTACCCAAATCTGAAAATGGAAACGAATACGCAGTTACACTCATATGTGATTTAACAAAGTATCTCGTAGCAATACCAATTCCAAACAAAAGTGCTAAAACAGTAGCAAAAGCTATTTTTGAATCTTTTATTCTTAAGTACGGTCCTATGAAGACGTTCATTACGGACATGGGTACTGAGTATAAAAATTCAGTAATTAACGATCTATGCAAATATCTCAGGATCGATAATATAACATCAGCAGCACACCATCACCAGACTTTAGGTACTGTTGAACGCAGTCACAGAACTTTTAACGAGTATATACGTTCATATATTTCAGTAGACAAATCTGACTAGGATGTATGGTTACAATACTTCGTTTATTGTTTTAATACAACACCATCGATAGTACACAACTACTGCCCTTACGAACTCGTATTTGGAAAGAACCCAACACCCGCAGTAAAATTTAATAGCATAGATAATATAAGTCCACTCTACAATATAGAAGATTACGCTAAGGAAACAAAATTTAGATTAGAAATAGCATACAAAAGAGCAAGAATTATGCTTGAAGAAGCCAAGAGAAAACGAAAATCAGAATACGATCTAAAAGTTAATGATTTTGATTTAAAAATAGGAGACCGCGTTATATTAAAAAACGAAACAGGTCATAAATTAGATAGTAGCTATTTAGGTCCCTATAAAGTAATAAAAATAGAAGATAGAGATAATATAATCATTTCCGACAGTAAGAATAAAAAACAAACAGTTCATAAGGATAGGTTAAAAATTTTCATTTCATAATTCATATTAATACATTTATTTGAAGAATATACATTTATTTTATCGGCATGCATGCGATAAAATATCAAATAAAAAAAAAAAAAAAAAAAGATTTTTTGAATATATTTTCTTCTACCCCATTAGAACATTATAATTTAATATATTTTAATACATTTCTTTTAAAATTTTTTATTGCACACTTTCATACTTAATTAACAATACAAATATATATATTCACAAAAAAAAAATATATATATATATATTTCGTAATACCCACATACATACAAAAATAATATTAAATACTAATTACCCTTAAAATAACTTCATTTTATTACGTTATTTTTCAAAAGGAGGGAGATGTGATATGCACACATATAGAGTACCCACTGTACCCCCCCCCCCAAATGGAGGAATCATTTAGCGGCTCATTTACGGAATCCTACTCTGCCTCATAACCACAAGAAAGGCAACTACAAGAAAGACAGGATCATTGACGACACATATTACAGTATCATATTCAAGGTTCATGTAGTCAGATTTTGTAACGTCTTCTTGTGTATAAAAATATTCAACCTGTTCATAGCATATTTTTCACACGTCGCACGCTAATGACAATTATTCTTTAATGTGAAGTCATGTTTGAAATATATTCATCTTTATATACGTACATACGTACACGGTGATTACCATAAAATATACTAATTCAAATAAGTTTTTAATATGGATGGGGGCAAGCGTCTTGCAAAATTAACTTATAACTTTTAAAATGAAGGGTATAATTCGACAGAGCGCTGTAGAACACGAATACATGCAGACAAATTAACAATGCTTGAGAATACGTGTGCACTAGACTGAACATAATCGTATGGGAATTTTTTTTTTGAAATATTCCTTTCCTCAGAGCGCGAAAAATTCGTAATATTTTCTAGTTACCGTAATGAAAAACTAAACTTCGAAATTTTTAGGAGTAGTGCTGGCGCCGTGGGTTTAAAGTTGCTAATTTTAATTTCAGTTTCCCCTTTCTCATTTTACTTTTTTGTAGAAGTAACCTTTGAGATGCCAAGCGTTGTTCTTGAATTTAAAATCTATTAATTTATTTTACAAATATTTTATGCAAAGCAAAATGCAGGATAAAGAGGATTCAGGCATTTATTTGATTGGCGCGTTGCGGGCAGAGCTGGATTCAGCAAAGCTACCATCTAGAAAAGATGTCGTGGCAGTTCTTCTGTATAATATAAGAGGAAACAAATACACAGAAAGGGACAGCCTAAGCCGCACTGTCCTTCAAATTGAAGGTGTTTTGAAATCACTTAGGCTCACCATGAAACTAGCAAGAAATGTGTGCAAAAGCTTGAGGAAACTTTATGATCAATATGTGTCTCTCAGAAAGAATGCTGGTCGCGATAAGGAGTTGTACCGCAACAGAGACAGAAATTTTTTAGACTATTTAGGAAACCATTTCACCAATGCCTAACAGAAACAAGTAAGACCATTGCAGTCGAGTTAGCTCGACTTCAAAATACCCTGTACAATTGACAACACACACATACACAAACAAACACACACGCACACATACACATAAACGCGCCCTCACACACGCGGTGAATGGATTGCTGGTTGCGAACTTCCTCTGATGTTCCTCTCTCTGTTGCACTCAGTGATCAGCTGACTCAAATATATTAAGCAGCTGCCAGCGAACTGATGAGATTGGACGAGAACTTAGCTTTGCTCCAATAAAAATGTTTGTGATGTTTTATTCGTTTTGTGTGTTCAGTTTAATGTCTTTTCATGTGCGTCAAAATAGCATCGAATATTTAGCATCGAATTGGAACGGTGGAATATGGAACATTAAAAAAATTTTTATTTATTTAATTTCTCACTATCTAGATAAAAAAAATAAAGATCTGTAAATGCAAAATTGTTAAGAAATGCAAGAACTACTATTTTATTTAAAAAAAAGCACACTTAAAAATCGCCTCCCTTCATTTTGGGGTATATCTCCTCTCTCAGATAATGGCCCGACATGCACGGTACGTAAAAACTTCGGGCGCATATTCATAAATATGCTCTGAAAAGCTCAGCTCAATCGTCTGAACCGTTTTCGAGATAAACGCTTATCAGTAAGCCAACCTCTGGAAAGTCCCATACAAAAAACCATCAAAAAACTACATCCAAAATTATGAGCCAACTGCTAAGCTCCAAGACAAAGGCCCACATTGCACGGTATATTAGCTTATAGCAGAGATATTCAAGAGTGTGTCTGCCAAGTTGGAGCTCAATCGTGTGAACAGTTTTTGTCAGTGGGGGTGCCTCGGCTTCATATTTTCCACTGATATGGGTGGCGCTATCGTGCGAGCCGGAACCAGTCATTGGAACTGGATCAAGCGGCAATCGACAATCGAAAAATTCGACGCTAATTATTATGTTGGCTCTCAGACAATGGCCCACAATGCACGGTAGTGCAAATGATTGGCATTAATTTTCCACGAATTTTGATATATGTTTCATCAAAATCGGCTGAACAGTTATGGAGAAATTTACATTTTCCTTATTTAAGAAAAATTCACATAACATGGCCACAGATTCAGTGGCTCTGGCAACACTGGCACATGGTGAAAATTCGACGCTAATTATTCTGTTTGCTCCCAGATAATGGCCCACAATGCACGGTAGTGCAAATGATTGGCATTAATATTCCACGAATTTTGATGCATGTTTCATTAAAATCGTCTGAATAGTTATTGAGAAATTTACATTTTCCTTATTTAAGAAAAATTCACATAACATGGCCACAGATTCGGTGGCTTGCCAACACTGGCACATGGCCAAAATTCGACGCTAATTATTCTCAGATAATGGCCCACAATGCACGGTAGTGCAAACGATTAGCATTAATATTCCACGCATTTTGATGCATGTTTCATCAAAATCGTCTGAATAGTTATTGAGAAATTTACATTTTCCTTATTTAAGAAAAATTCACATAACATGGCCACAGATTCGGTGGCTTGCCAACACTGGCACATGGCCAAAATTCGACGCTAATTATTCTCAGATAATGGCCCACAATGCACGGTAGTGCAAATGATTGGCATTAATTTTCCACGAATTTTGATATATGTTTCATCAAAATCGGCTGAACAGTTATGGAGAAATTTACATTTTCCTTATTTAAGAAAAATTCACATAACATGGCCACAGATTCGGTGGCTTGCCAACACTGGCACATGGTCAAAATTCGACGCTAATTATTCTCAGATAATGGCCCACAACGCATGTAGTCCAAACGATTGGCATTAATTTTCCACGCATTTTGATGCATGTTTCATCAAAATCGGCTGAACAGTTATGGAGAAATTTACATTTTCCTTATTTAAGAAAAATTCACATAACATGGCCACAGATTCAGTGGCTCTGGCAACACTGGCACATGGCGAAAATTCGACGCTAATTATTCTCAGATAATGGCCCACAATGCACGGTAGTGCAAATGATTGGCATTAATTTTCCACGAATTTTGATATATGTTTCATCAAAATCGGCTGAACAGTTATGGAGAAATTTACATTTTCCTTATTTAAGAAAAATTCACATAACATGGCCACAGATTCGGTGGCTCTGGCAACACTGTCACATGGCCAAAATTCGACGCTAATTATTCTCAGATAATGGCCCACAATGCACGGTAGTGCAAACGATTAGCATTAATATTCCACGCATTTTGATGCATGTTTCATCAAAATCGTCTGAATAGTTATTGAGAAATTTACATTTTCCTTATTTAAGAAAAATTCACATAACATGGCCACAGATTCGGTGGCTTGCCAACACTGGCACATGGCCAAAATTCGACGCTAATTATTCTCAGATAATGGCCCACAATGCACGGTAGTGCAAATCATTGGCATTAATTTTCCTCGCATTTTGATGCATGTTTCATCAAAATCGGCTGAACAGTTATGGAGAAATTTACATTTTTCTTATTTAAGAAAAATTCACATAACATGGCCACAGATTCGGTGGCTTGCCAACACTGGCACATGGCGAAAATTCGACGCTAATTATTCTCAGATAATGGCCCACAATGCACGGTAGTGCAAATGATTGGCATTAATTTTCCACGCATTTTGATGCATGTTTCATCAAAATCGGCTGAACAGTTATGGAGAAATTTACATTTTTCTTATTTAAGAAAAATTCACATAACATGGCCACAGATTCAGTGGCTCTGGCAACACTGGCACATGGCGAAAATTCGACGCTAATTATTCTCAGACAATGGCCCACAATGCACGGTAGTGCAAATGATTGGCATTAATTTTCCACGCATTTTGATGCATGTTTCATCAAAATCGTCTGAATAGTTATTGAGAAATTTACATTTTCCTTATTTAAGAAAAATTCACATAACATGGCCACAGATTCAGTGGCTCTGGCAACACTGGCACATGGCGAAAATTCGACGCTAATTATTCTCAGATAATGGCCCACAACGCATGTAGTCCAAACGATTGGCATTAATTTTCCACGCATTTTGATGCATGTTTCATCAAAATCGTCTGAACAGTTATGGAGAAATTTACATTTTTGTTATTAAAGAAAAATTCACATAACATGGCCACAGATTCAGTGGCTCTGGCAACACTGGCACATGGCGAAAATTCGACGCTAATTATTCTCAGACAATGGCCCACAATGCACGGTAGTGCAAATGATTGGCATTAATTTTCCACGCATTTTGATGCATGTTTCATCAAAATCGTCTGAATAGTTATTGAGAAATTTACATTTTCCTTATTTAAGAAAAATTCACATAACATGGCCACAGATTCAGTGGCTCTGGCAACACTGGCACATGGCGAAAATTCGACGCTAATTATTCTCAGACAATGGCCCACAATGCACGGTAGTGCAAATGATTGGCATTAATTTTCCACGCATTTTGATGCATGTTTCATCAAAATCGTCTGAATAGTTATTGAGAAATTTACATTTTCCTTATTTAAGAAAAATTCACATAACATGGCCACAGATTCAGTGGCTCTGGCAACACTGGCACATGGCGAAAATTCGACGCTAATTATTCTCAGACAATGGCCCACAATGCACGGTAGTGCAAATGATTGGCATTAATTTTCCACGAATTTTGATGCATGTTTCATCAAAATCGGCTGAACAGTTATGGAGAAATTTACATTTTTCTTATTTAAGAAAAATTCACATAACATGGCCACAGATTCGGTGGCTTGCCAACACTGGCACATGGTCAAAACTCGACGCTAATTATTCTCAGATAATGGCCCACAACGCATGTAGTCCAAACGATTGGCATTAATTTTCCACGCATTTTGATGCATGTTTCATCAAAATCGTCTGAACAGTTATGGAGAAATTTACATTTTTGTTATTTAAGAAAAATTCACATAACATGGCCACAGATTCAGTGGCTCTGGCAACACTGGCACATGGCGAAAATTCGACGCTATATATTCTCAGATAATGGCCCACAATGCACGGTAGTGCAAATGATTGGCATTAATTTTCCACGCATTTTGATGCATGTTTCATCAAAATCGTCTGAATAGTTATTGAGAAATTTACATTTTCCTTATTTAAGAAAAATTCACATAACATGGCCACAGATTCAGTGGCTCTGGCAACACTGGCACATGGCGAAAATTCGACGCTAATTATTCTCAGATAATGGCCCACAACGCATGTAGTCCAAACGATTGGCATTAATTTTCCACGCATTTTGATGCATGTTTCATCAAAATCGTCTGAACAGTTATGGAGAAATTTACATTTTTGTTATTTAAGAAAAATTCACATAACATGGCCACAGATTCAGTGGCTCTGGCAACACTGGCACATGGCGAAAATTCGACGCTAATTATTCTCAGACAATGGCCCACAATGCACGGTAGTGCAAATGATTGGCATTAATTTTCCACGCATTTTGATGCATGTTTCATCAAAATCGTCTGAATAGTTATTGAGAAATTTACATTTTCCTTATTTAAGAAAAATTCACATAACATGGCCACAGATTCAGTGGCTCTGGCAACACTGGCACATGGCGAAAATTCGACGCTAATTATTCTCAGACAATGGCCCACAATGCACGGTAGTGCAAATGATTGGCATTAATTTTCCACGAATTTTGATATATGTTTCATCAAAATCGGCTGAACAGTTATGGAGAAATTTACATTTTCCTTATTTAAGAAAAATTCACATAACATGGCCACAGATTCAGTGGCTCTGGCAACACTGGCACATGGCGAAAATTCGACGCTAATTATTCTCAGACAATGGCCCACAATGCACGGTAGTGCAAATGATTGGCATTAATTTTCCACGCATTTTGATGCATGTTTCATCAAAATCGTCTGAATAGTTATTGAGAAATTTACATTTTCCTTATTTAAGAAAAATTCACATAACATGGCCACAGATTCAGTGGCTCTGGCAACACTGGCACATGGCCAAAATTCGACGCTAATTATTCTCAGATAATGGCCCACAATGCACGGTAGTGCAAACGATTAGCATTAATATTCCACGCATTTTGATGCATGTTTCATCAAAATCGTCTGAATAGTTATTGAGAAATTTACATTTTCCTTATTTAAGAAAAATTCACATAACATGGCCACAGATTCGGTGGCTTGCCAACACTGGCACATGGCGAAAATTCGACGCTAATTATTCTCAGATAATGGCCCACAATGCACGGTAGTGCAAATGATTGGCATTAATTTTCCACGCATTTTGATGCATGTTTCATCAAAATCGGCTGAACAGTTATGGAGAAATTTACATTTTTCTTATTTAAGAAAAATTCACATAACATGGCCACAGATTCGGTGGCTTGCCAACACTGGCACATGGTCAAAATTCGACGCTAATTATTCTCAGATAATGGCCCACAACGCATGTAGTCCAAACGATTGGCATTAATTTTCCACGCATTTTGATGCATGTTTCATCAAAATCGTCTGAACAGTTATGGAGAAATTTACATTTTTGTTATTTAAGAAAAATTCACATAACATGGCCACAGATTCAGTGGCTCTGGCAACACTGGCACATGGCAAAAATTCGACGCTAATTATTCTCAGATAATGGCCCACAATGCACGGTAGTGCAAATGATTGGCATTAATTTTCCACGCATTTTGATGCATGTTTCATCAAAATCGTCTGAATAGTTATTGAGAAATTTACATTTTCCTTATTTAAGAAAAATTCACATAACATGGCCACAGATTCGGTGGCTTGCCAACACTGGCACATGGCCAAAATTCGACGCTAATTATTCTCAGATAATGGCCCACAATGCACGGTAGTGCAAATGATTGGCATTAATTTTCCACGCATTTTGATGCATGTTTCATCAAAATCGGCTGAACAGTTATGGAGAAATTTACATTTTTCTTATTTAAGAAAAATTCACATAACATGGCCACAGATTCGGTGGCTTGCCAACACTGGCACATGGTCAAAATTCGACGCTAATTATTCTCAGATAATGGCCCACAACGCATGTAGTCCAAACGATTGGCATTAATTTTCCACGCATTTTGATGCATGTTTCATCAAAATCGTCTGAACAGTTATGGAGAAATTTACATTTTTGTTATTTAAGAAAAATTCACATAACATGGCCACAGATTCAGTGGCTCTGGCAACACTGGCACATGGCGAAAATTCGACGCTAATTATTCTCAGATAATGGCCCACAATGCACGGTAGTGCAAATGATTGGCATTAATTTTCCACGCATTTTGATGCATGTTTCATCAAAATCGTCTGAATAGTTATTGAGAAATTTACATTTTTCTTATTTAAGAAAAATTCACATAACATGGCCACAGATTCAGTGGCTCTGGCAACACTGGCACATGGCGAAAATTCGACGCTAATTATTCTCAGATAATGGCCCACAACGCATGTAGTCCAAACGATTGGCATTAATTTTCCACGCATTTTGATGCATGTTTCATCAAAATCGTCTGAACAGTTATGGTAAAATTTACATTTTTGTTATTTAAGAAAAACTCACATAACATGGCCACAGATTCAGTGGCTCTGGCAACACTGGCACATGGCGAAAATTCGACGCTAATTATTCTCAGATAATGGCCCACAACGCATGTAGTCCAAACGATTGGCATTAATTTTCCACGCATTTTGATGCATGTTTCATCAAAATCGTCTGAACAGTTATGGAGAAATTTACATTTTTCTTATTTAAGAAAAATTCACATAACATGGCCACAGATTCGGTGGCTTGCCAACACTGGCACATGGCGAAAATTCGACGCTAATTATTCTCAGATAATGGCCCACAATGCACGGTAGTGCAAATGATTGGCATTAATTTTCCACGCATTTTGATGCATGTTTCATCAAAATCGTCTGAATAGTTATTGAGAAATTTACATTTTCCTTATTTAAGAAAAATTCACATAACATGGCCACAGATTCGGTGGCTTGCCAACACTGGCACATGGCGAAAATTCGACGCTAATTATTCTCAGATAATGGCCCACAATGCACGGTAGTGCAAATGATTGGCATTAATTTTCCACGCATTTTGATGCATGTTTCATCAAAATCGTCTGAATAGTTATTGAGAAATTTACATTTTTGTTATTAAAGAAAAATTCACATAACATGGCCACAGATTCAGTGGCTCTGGCAACACTGGCACATGGCCAAAATTCGACGCTAATTATTCTCAGATAATGGCCCACAATGCACGGTAGTGCAAACGATTAGCATTAATATTCCACGCATTTTGATGCATGTTTCATCAAAATCGTCTGAATAGTTATTGAGAATTTACATTTTCTTTATTTAAGAAAAATTCACATAACATGGCCACAGATTCGGTGGCTTGCCAACACTGGCACATGGCGAAAATTCGACGCTAATTATTCTCAGATAATGGCCCACAATGCACGGTAGTGCAAATGATTGGCATTAATTTTCCACGCATTTTGATGCATGTTTCATCAAAATCGTCTGAATAGTTATTGAGAAATTTACATTTTTGTTATTAAAGAAAAATTCACATAACATGGCCACAGATTCAGTGGCTCTGGCAACACTGGCACATGGCCAAAATTCGACGCTAATTATTCTCAGATAATGGCCCACAATGCACGGTAGTGCAAACGATTAGCATTAATATTCCACGCATTTTGATGCATGTTTCATCAAAATCGTCTGAATAGTTATTGAGAAATTTACATTTTCCTTATTTAAGAAAAATTCACATAACATGGCCACAGATTCGGTGGCTTGCCAACACTGGCACATGGCGAAAATTCGACGCTAATTATTCTCAGATAATGGCCCACAACGCATGTAGTCCAAACGATTGGCATTAATTTTCCACGCATTTTGATGCATGTTTCATCAAAATCGTCTGAACAGTTATGGAGAAATTTACATTTTTCTTATTTAAGAAAAATTCACATAACATGGCCACAGATTCAGTGGCTCTGGCAACACTGGCACATGGCGAAAATTCGACGCTATATATTCTCAGATAATGGCCCACAATGCACGGTAGTGCAAATGATTGGCATTAATTTTCCACGCATTTTGATGCATGTTTCATCAAAATCGTCTGAATAGTTATTGAGAAATTTACATTTTTGTTATTAAAGAAAAATTCACATAACATGGCCACAGATTCAGTGGCTCTGGCAACACTGGCACATGGCGAAAATTCGACGCTAATTATTCTCAGACAATGGCCCACAATGCACGGTAGTGCAAATGATTGGCATTAATTTTCCACGCATTTTGATGCATGTTTCATCAAAATCGTCTGAATAGTTATTGAGAAATTTACATTTTCCTTATTTAAGAAAAATTCACATAACATGGCCACAGATTCAGTGGCTCTGGCAACACTGGCACATGGCGAAAATTCGACGCTAATTATTCTCAGACAATGGCCCACAATGCACGGTAGTGCAAATGATTGGCATTAATTTTCCACGAATTTTGATATATGTTTCATCAAAATCGGCTGAACAGTTATGGAGAAATTTACATTTTCCTTATTTAAGAAAAATTCACATAACATGGCCACAGATTTAGTGGCTCTGGCAACACTGGCACATGGCGAAAATTCGACGCTAATTATTCTCAGATAATGGCCCACAATGCACGGTAGTGCAAATGATTGGCATTAATTTTCCACGCATTTTGATGCATGTTTCATCAAAATCGTCTGAATAGTTATTGAGAAATTTACATTTTCCTTATTTAAGAAAAATTCACATAACATGGCCACAGATTCAGTGGCTCTGGCAACACTGGCACATGGCCAAAATTCGACGCTAATTATTCTCAGATAATGGCCCACAATGCACGGTAGTGCAAACGATTAGCATTAATATTCCACGCATTTTGATGCATGTTTCATCAAAATCGTCTGAATAGTTATTGAGAAATTTACATTTTCCTTATTTAAGAAAATTCACATAACATGGCCACAGATTCGGTGGCTTGCCAACACTGGCACATGGCGAAAATTCGACGCTAATTATTCTCAGATAATGGCCCACAATGCACGGTAGTGCAAATGATTGGCATTAATTTTCCACGCATTTTGATGCATGTTTCATCAAAATCGGCTGAACAGTTATGGAGAAATTTACATTTTTCTTATTTAAGAAAAATTCACATAACATGGCCACAGATTCGGTGGCTTGCCAACACTGGCACATGGTCAAAACTCGACGCTAATTATTCTCAGATAATGGCCCACAACGCATGTAGTCCAAACGATTGGCATTAATTTTCCACGCATTTTGATGCATGTTTCATCAAAATCGTCTGAACAGTTATGGAGAAATTTACATTTTTGTTATTTAAGAAAAATTCACATAACATGGCCACAGATTCAGTGGCTCTGGCAACACTGGCACATGGCGAAAATTCGACGCTAATTATTCTCAGATAATGGCCCACAATGCACGGTAGTGCAAATGATTGGCATTAATTTTCCACGCATTTTGATGCATGTTTCATCAAAATCGTCTGAATAGTTATTGAGAAATTTACATTTTCCTTATTTAAGAAAAATTCACATAACATGGCCACAGATTCGGTGGCTTGCCAACACTGGCACATGGCCAAAATTCGACGCTAATTATTCTCAGATAATGGCCCACAATGCACGGTAGTGCAAATGATTGGCATTAATTTTCCACGCATTTTGATGCATGTTTCATCAAAATCGGCTGAACAGTTATGGAGAAATTTACATTTTTCTTATTTAAGAAAAATTCACATAACATGGCCACAGATTCGGTGGCTTGCCAACACTGGCACATGGTCAAAATTCGACGCTAATTATTCTCAGATAATGGCCCACAACGCATGTAGTCCAAACGATTGGCATTAATTTTCCACGCATTTTGATGCATGTTTCATCAAAATCGTCTGAACAGTTATGGAGAAATTTACATTTTTGTTATTTAAGAAAAATTCACATAACATGGCCACAGATTCAGTGGCTCTGGCAACACTGGCACATGGCGAAAATTCGACGCTAATTATTCTCAGATAATGGCCCACAATGCACGGTAGTGCAAATGATTGGCATTAATTTTCCACGCATTTTGATGCATGTTTCATCAAAATCGTCTGAATAGTTATTGAGAAATTTACATTTTTCTTATTTAAGAAAAATTCACATAACATGGCCACAGATTCAGTGGCTCTGGCAACACTGGCACATGGCGAAAATTCGACGCTAATTATTCTCAGATAATGGCCCACAACGCATGTAGTCCAAACGATTGGCATTAATTTTCCACGCATTTTGATGCATGTTTCATCAAAATCGTCTGAACAGTTATGGAGAAATTTACATTTTTGTTATTTAAGAAAAATTCACATAACATGGCCACAGATTCAGTGGCTCTGGCAACACTGGCACATGGCGAAATTTCGACGCTAATTATTCTCAGACAATGGCCCACAATGCACGGTAGTGCAAATGATTGGCATTAATTTTCCACGCATTTTGATGCATGTTTCATCAAAATCGTCTGAATAGTTATTGAGAAATTTACATTTTCCTTATTTAAGAAAAATTCACATAACATGGCCACAGATTCAGTGGCTCTGGCAACACTGGCACATGGCGAAAATTCGACGCTAATTATTCTCAGACAATGGCCCACAATGCACGGTAGTGCAAATGATTGGCATTAATTTTCCACGAATTTTGATATATGTTTCATCAAAATCGGCTGAACAGTTATGGAGAAATTTACATTTTCCTTATTTAAGAAAAATTCACATAACATGGCCACAGATTCAGTGGCTCTGGCAACACTGGCACATGGCGAAAATTCCACGCTAATTATTCTCAGATAATGGCCCACAATGCACGGTAGTGCAAATGATTGGCATTAATTTTCCACGCATTTTGATGCATGTTTCATCAAAATCGTCTGAACAGTTATGGAGAAATTTACATTTTCCTTATTTAAGAAAAATTCACATAACATGGCCACAGATTCAGTGGCTCTGGCAACACTGGCACATGGCCAAAATTCGACGCTAATTATTCTCAGATAATGGCCCACAATGCACGGTAGTGCAAACGATTAGCATTAATATTCCACGCATTTTGATGCATGTTTCATCAAAATCGTCTGAATAGTTATTGAGAAATTTACATTTTCCTTATTTAAGAAAAATTCACATAACATGGCCACAGATTCGGTGGCTTGCCAACACTGGCACATGGCGAAAATTCCACGCTAATTATTCTCAGATAATGGCCCACAATGCACGGTAGTGCAAATGATTGGCATTAATTTTCCACGCATTTTGATGCATGTTTCATCAAAATCGTCTGAACAGTTATGGAGAAATTTACATTTTCCTTATTTAAGAAAAATTCACATAACATGGCCACAGATTCGGCGGCTCTGGCACATGGCAAAACAAAACTCGCTCACGCGCACATCTCCACATGTGCTGTTGACAATGTGGCTACCTTGCCATCCTCCGTTATTTTCAGTACGCTCGTCAAAAGCAACAGAGGATTATTGCATTGCGATGCTATTTATTTCAATTCAAAATTGTGTAAGTTTTAAAATAAGGAGGCTTTTTACTTAAAATTAAATTTTGTATTTTAATATTCTAGACCGTCAACATCGTAAACACGCGGTGTGCCTGTGCACCGGAGGACGAGGACGATGGAGGGCCTCCTCCAACCAAAAAGATGGCGCCAAATAAGGGCAAAAAAAATGCGCAAGCTCGGCGCTTTAAGCAAAATGTTGTCCGGGAAGGAGCAGAAGAGGAAGGAATAGGGGAAGAATCTGTTGAGCAGAGGGACGATGCTCCCAAAGACGATGCTCCCAAGGCCGCTGTGGGTGTCGGTGCTGTGCGAAAGGTCGTGGCACGTCCACAGTGGAAGCCTAATGCTCGCAAGCCCGGAGCCGGTGTTGCTGGAAGGCGGATGCTAAGTTTCCGCCAGGTCGGTGCAACTAAACCGGTAAAGTCTGTAGCTCCGCCCGCAACAAGCACGAAGGATGCCTCGCAAACTAGCGAAACAAATGTCGCTCCAAAAGAAGCTGAAGCCTAAATAAAGGTAAACATTATAAACCTAAGCGCTTATTATATATGTATAAGCAATCTCGATCTACAGACAGTTCAAATATATATCTCAACCATTTCTTTTCTTCTGTTGCAGCTTATGTAAAAAATAAAAAAGCACAAAAACTTTGATTCTAAAAAAAAAAAAACTGCTTTGTAAATTCTTTGGTGGGGACACTCGGGTCTAGGTTGTTGATGTTGATGAAGAATATATGTATAAACATAAACATATTACACACATACACATATACATACATACAGACTATGTTCAATAGACCGGACATTTCTCCATACGATTTTCAACATGTGACGATCTTTGCACAACATGGCGCAAAAAGTTCTGTATGTTTTATAGAAAATTGATCAAAAATCCAAAATCAGATATATTGAGGTTTGATGGTCTCGAAAAGGCTTTAAAAGTTCCAATTTCTCCTTAATTTATCTTTGAATTGTCAATGTAGACAGAGACCTTTAACAAAAGTGTCGAACAAATAACTTAAATATTTCATGTTAAATTACAAGTTCAATGGTGTTGTGATAAGCACTGTGGACTTTAAATCCGGCGAACCGAGTTCAATTCTCGGTAGAACCTAAACTGTTTTTTTTTTTTATAAAAAACTAAATTTTTAGTAAACACGATGTTTATATAATCTACAAGTGCATAGTTGAATATGCCAAGAATATTTTTCTTTTACAATACAGATTTGTGTAGTTTGAAGTCAATAAGGATATGCCGTGATCAGCAATAATCATCGATTTGGTGCCGTCCGTTGTGTTGCTGCAGCAATTGTACGACATGTTAAAATATTTTATTTTACAATTTTCACAAAATTTTTGTCTGCCTACTATAACGTTTCTAGCAGCTCAAATACAAAATTAAGGAGAAATTGGAACTTTTAAAGCCCTTTCGAGACCATCAAACCTCAAAATATCTGATTTTGGATTTTTAACATATTTTCTATAAAACATACAGAATTTTTTGAGCCATGTTGTGCTAAGAACTAGACAAAAAATTAATTTACATACATATAAGGCATGTACGGTCTAATGTTTAACCATCTATGTCAACAAAATCTAGGAATTTCCAACATTCTTATTGGACCTAAGGTTATTATGTAGATTGAATAAATGTCATAAATGGCCAAATATTTCAAATATTGCATATATTTATAATTTAGAGGACATACATTTTTGCGATCCACCATAATCAAGGTCCAAAATTAATTTTAAATAAATTTAAATCAGCTGCAAAAGTTAAACTAAACTAAGTACACAGAGTTAAATTATACTTTAAAGATAACAACTTAAGACGTTTCAAACGCTCCATACAACAGGGTTAGATCGTTCAGTCTGTTGTCCTCTAGTCGTGAACCTTTTGCAATACAGTAGTCAAGTGCTCGGCAAGCAGTTCCTTTTCCACATTGTATATCAAGGGGTGCCTAAGGAGAGAAGCGTGTCAATGAAAAAGTTTCATGTATTTGTCCGACTTTACCCATTTGGAGCTTGAGTCTAAGTAATGCAGCAGTCGTTCCTTCTCCTCGGCCAAATGTTTGTTAACATGTTGTAAATACTCGGGCACCTCCAGCTCCTGCATTTTCCGTTGTTTTTCCGCTTTTTATAACTGCTTGGTGGCATCCAGGAACTTTCCTCAAATGAACTGGTATACAAAAATAAAAAACATGAAAAATTAGTAAAAGGAATGTAATTTTTTTTAGTTCATCTTTTATAAAAGGTTATGTAAGTGTCAAGCAAATGTGTTACTAGATCCCATCGTTATTTTCTGTCGAATTAAATTAAAAGTTCGCGGAAATCTGTTGTATGAAACTTTTTTGTTAATCAAGATTTGTATAAAAATTCGACAATTAAGCCATATAACTTTTATTTCAATGGTCCAAAAAATCTCGAAATTCGCAAAATTTTTATAAGAGTATTTATTAAAGGCCCTAGGGATATTATGAAGTTTAGATAAATGTCCAATTTTCATTTTAGTATTTACAAAATCGTTGACGCTGGTAAATAAGAAGTTTAGATTGATCTGTTTGAGATTAGTTTAATCAAGAAGACGGGTAAATTGACCGGTAAATTGAAGGTTGATCTACAATCGGGTAGACTAAACTGTCCAAAAAATAGCGAAATTTACAAGATTGTATAATGAGTTCAGATTACCATAAAAATTTGATAGATGGTAATACTATACGAAGTAAATTTACGGGTAAAAATTGAAAAATTGTATTATTAGTTCATATTATCATGAAGATTTAATATTCGGCAATTTTAATATTGTAATATTACGGGCAAAGTGAAGGTGTCGGTCAATAAGTTTTTAAAAATTTCAAAATTTTGTAAAAAAAAATAGTATAAGATTAAATAGATAAGATTGGTAAATGGGAGGTAATGATTTAACGGAGGAAAATTGTATTACGAGATTAGATTATTATGGACGGGTAAATAGAAGGATGGTAAAGATCGAATGGCTCTAATTACACTATTTTTGTATGAGTTTGATTATTGTTATGAACTCTTTTCCACACCACCATTGAGGTAGAGTTCATGGCGCGTTTTTTTTAAAGTGGTATCCCCAATAGGCCTATTCCACTTATTACTTAGCAGACGCATTTAATCAATAGCAGACATTCCGATTGGTTTTTTTTTTGAGCGCAGCTGGCCGATTGCATTGTTGAAAGTTTTAAGGATACAAAATCAATGAGTTGATGAAATGACAGTTTCTGGATGCTAGCAGCATAGATGTCGTCAGGTTCGGTCTCATCTGAATATGTTTCCAATAAGGAGGACTTTCTATAAAGCAATAATGGTTCAAGAAGATTCAAGGATACAAAATCAATGAGTTAGTGAAATGACAGTTTCTGGATGCTAGCAGCATAGATGTCGTCAGTTTCGATCTAACCTAAACATGTTTCCAAATAAGAGAACCTTCGGTGAAGGTTCAATTTCTCATGCACAAGCGACAAAAAGTTTTATGTACCATTTGGAATGTACAATTGTTGATTCTATGCTTTGCTTAGTATATTTTTAAAGAAATCACTTTCTCTATTGTAAACAAGCTTGGCAAAGTTTACAGATAAGTTTATTATCGGCAATTGTGTATGAATTGGTAGTGCATTGAATCCAGATATATCGTTCACAGCGATTGCATAGCAATCGAACCGCATGACGTATATTTTTACCGCAATGCAAACATATATCTAACAGTGAATCGCCATAATTAATTAATTTTTCAAACATGCCTCTTCTAAATAATCGAGCGGATTTTAAATTTGAGAGAGGCATGTCATTTATGTAGCATTTTGCAAACTGCAAAATAAAAATGCCACAATTAAATTGATCCTTTTGAAGGTCATGAGTTTTGGATACGCTTCTGTAATTCATCTTACTTATGCGGTCCAAAAGTTCCTTGTAATACCTAACAAACTTTAGGGCAGTCTGCGACTTCCCCATTAGATCTAAAAACATAAATTCAAGTCTTAATGAGTCTTAACAATGAGGAACAAATGCAAGAAGAACTTTCCAAGGCAGCTTTAATTAATTCCTCATTATTTGCATAATATTCATCAAGTTGACAGGGAAGACTTTCCAATCTTGGATCATTTTGATCAAAAAGAATAGCTGTCAAAGCAGCGTCAACTATGAAGTTGGACAGCCAATAATGATCTTGCAATGTTAACAAATCGTCTAATTCTATAAAGGATAAGAAACGATTCATGCCTAGGCAATGAACATGCTCAAAAAGAGTCTTACAGTTTAACACGTAAAATCGAACATTTTCCTTAACGCAACTGCTTAACTTCGCATTATTTAGAAGAATTTTTTTATATTTCTCTTCCATTTGAAATATTTGCAAGTTGGCAGCATAGGAATGATCTGCTTGGACTGAGGTATTCAAATTTTGATTTGAGTTCTCAGAAAGAATAGACAATTCCAAATGAATATTTGGATCATTGTCTTTTGGAAGACTTGATTGTGAGTACTCCTCACGAACTTTATTGGGTCCGGAGAAATCTCGCTTAAACAAGCCCACCTTAAGTTTTTTAGCTCCTTTTTTCTGCCAGCTTTCTTTATATTTTGAAAGCTTTTTATTTGACATCTCAGTTAAGGCTGTCAATTGCTTCGATGTGCGTTTTTTAGGTCTAGCCTTTATAACAGCACCATGAAGAATGGGGGAGTGAATATATTCTGGATGCACTAGCTCAACTTGTCGCACCACAGATTTCGAGAGATCATCCATTTTACGAATGAATCTTCCAAGTTTTAGCCCTTGCTTTGTTTTAATGACACTATGCTTCAGTGTCTTAAAAAAAGATTCAATCGGACCATTGCTGGGTCTTTTATTGCTCTTATCAATAAAAAATACCCATAACATTGGTCCAAAATGGAGCAAAAACAATATATTTGCCCAAAATGACATCTACCATTTCGGGACATGAATAAATGTTTTGAGTTTCATATTTTGAATCAACAATCATACCATTAACTACATCAGCAAAAGTGCTGAAACGATTTTTCAAACTACTTTTGCTTGCAATGGTTTTTAAAGTATCTTCTCGATACTTTTTGCCATGAGTTACAAACGATCCATGCTTTTCCAGATCAAAAGATTCTGGTTTCGCACCTGTAAAATATGAAATGGCTTTGCAAACCATTTCATTTACAGTTGGAGATAGTGGAATGGTTATCAGATGTTTGAACCATTCTTCTAAGTCCTTAATGGAGCATATATTATATGCCAAACCCATAGCATTTTTAAGGAAATGTCTTAGGTCAATGTTGGCCAAGCCTACGATTCTGTCTATATCAGCACACATAATTTTGGCATAATGGCTAGTACAAAATTGAATGCATACTTTCGGAAAGGTACTACTTTCGCTATATAGAAATCGAAAGCACATTTCATTGTATGCTGCAATATCTAAGTCACAGTATTCTTTTAAAACTGCTCCAATAATTGCAAAACTCACGTCAGTCACCACTCGTTTGCAAAGTGGCAATTTCAATTTATTTTGAACACAAAACCTATTAAGGTCGCATAAAAAGCGACCAATATCAAAGGCAGTGTGATTTGATAAAATCGCATGAGCCACAGGATACACAATGTGATGCTCTGGAATATGTGCAACCAATGAATAAAGAAATATTCGTTTCTTTTCCAATTTCATTGGTTGCACAACACATCCTGTAGCATCTATATGAAGCGTATTAATTTTTATGTGATTTAGAAACAATTTTAAATGTTCTAAATTCCATAAATATACCTCCACCCTAGTGGAAATATGTTGTATAAAATTGCCATATCCCATACATTTCATATCGTAGGCATCTTTAAACGCATCTTTGTCAAAATCGTTTTTAGAATTCTCCTCTGATATGAGATTTCTGTAGTAGGATAAGTTTTTATAAACCATTTGCTTATTCCCCACTAAAGCTCTTTCAGGGTTTAATTTTTTAGCAATTTTGGTCTTATACTTAAATGCAGAGCTGCCTTTAATATCGCTTTTGGCAACAAAGCGATTTATGGCTCTGCATTGCCAATTCTTTTTAAAATTGATTGAATGGGTAAAATTCTGACTGCTTGAGTAAACTCGCACAGTTCCATCGAAAGACCCAAAAAATTTGAAATAGTTGCAAGATGGATCTTTGCAGTATCCATAGGCAACGAAAGAGTTTTTGTTGACTCTTATGGACTTAAAGTTCAGACCACACGCATTATTAATAGAGAAAAAATTTTCTCTAATAATGTGTTCTAAACTTTTCTTTTCTGAAAACATTGTGGTACACTTAAGATATGTATCCTTAAAATCGTCCACTTTAATTTCAGTTATAAAATGGTTACAGTGAGTATTAGAAGAACGAATACATTTTGTATTGTTCACCATATTCACATCAACATTTAAGCTAACATTTCCAACCCTGCAATTTTTCCGGAAGCATTTTAAAGTAGCTTCGACTAGACTTTCGTCTACAGGGTTGACGGAAACATCTTCGAGTACAGTAGACTCATTGGTCACATCATTTCAACATGCGTGACTTGATTGTCTTCTTGATTAGTAAATTTTTAATATTTAATTTCTGCAAATACCGTTTAAGAGTTTTGTTAACTGATTTACGGAATTTTTTAGAGACTCCGCTTAATTTGAAAACGCGGTTGTTTCTTTTTAGATTCGAGTTGACTATGTTTGCAATAATTAGATAATCTTCATCTTGCAAATTGTCTGATATTTTTAAGCCACGTGTAATGGCTTCTTCTAGGGCAGTACTAAGTCCCACAATAGAGTTCCTGAAAGGTACAAACACAAATTAAAAAAAAAAAGATAAAGGGATAGTTCACTAAGACGCATATTCAGACCTATCGGTCTGTTTAAAAGCATAAAATAATAACAATCATGGCTGGAAACCTATAAAATTTTGCAGTAAATTTCGGCCCGGGGGTTTGAACCTGTTGTAAAGTCTAAGTTTCGGATCGCGGACCGGTCCTCGGAACCCCTGAACCCAAGGTTTTGGTTCCAACTTCGGTTATTATTTTGATCAGAAGACAACAAAGTTGGAAATCTCGGGTCTAAGAGCACTGCAGCCAATATTGGTACTGAGCTCATAATAGACGAACATTTATCGTGTTACTTAGATAGTAATAAAGAATACTTTGCTAAAGATTTCAGAACAACTGTTCGTCATAAAAAGCAAGCGTAAAAAAATCACTTGGTAGTAATTGTGAAGCATTAAACAGACATTTTGAATTGTGTTCCATTCAAGTCTGCTTAGCTAAAGCTTTATTAAAGAACTCTGAATGCATAAATCTTCAAGAGTTAGTAATTGTTCGCACATTTTGTAGGTTGAGTTCCATCGCGTCTCACAGCCTAGCACTGTTTTTTTTTCAACTTTTCTATTTGCGAGTACGAGTTCTATAAAAAGTGTGCGATCTCTGCTAATGTCAAACTAAACTTCCCTAAAATAATACAATAATGTTATCATCAACATTCAACAATTTTACATTCTTCATATTTGCATTACTTTTCTGCTCTGCAGTTGTCATAAAAAATTTATCCTGCTCGAACCATATTTGTTTATATATAATAGTATAGTAATAGTATAGTGATAGTATAAATCTGACCTAGAGAAATGTAGTAGGATTCGAGAACTTCTTCCATAATACAAGTCAGATTTCAAGAAATTTTTAAATATCCCTGTATGTGTCGTTTGAAAAATTACTTAGTTTGACGAAATTTTTTGATTGTGATAAATGTTTTATGATGCATTCTTAAATTATATTTCAAAATTAAGTCGTATTTTCCATTAATAAAATTAAAAATTTTTACATTTGTTTGGTTGGAATTGGGAAAATTATTAAAACGCAAATTTCAATGCTCAAACTAATTAAATCAGTTATTCATTTTATGCAATTTATGCAGAAAAAATAATTTTGTCTAGAGTTCCAAAATTAGTTTGGTTTGTCAAATTTATTTGGGTGATTAATTTTTCTATATCTACAAAACACGGGAGATTTAAAACCAACCAAAAGAGATTTCTGTAACATCGAGAATTGGTTTTGGGTTGGAAGAGATTTCTGTAACACCTCCGTTTATAAAGGTTTTATAAACGAGAAGGCCAAGCTAACTTCGTCTTTGCCGAAGTTTTTATACCCTTGCAAATGTTTTAATACATTAGAGTTTACGAACGTCAGCATTAAAACAAACAATTTTTCTAAATAAAACAGATTTTTCGACTATTTCGAAACTATCTATGGCAGCTATAAGATATAGTCATCCGATTTTGACCAAAACTTCCAAATCTGTGTAAAAGCGTATAAAACTAATAGTTGCTGAAGCGGTAGGCGCTTCCATTAAAAATAAAAAAAAATTTACTTACAAAGACCCACTTTTCGACCGATAGTTCCTATGGCAGCAATAAGATATAGTCATCCGATCCGGTCGGTTCCGACATATTATCAGTGTGCAGTAAAAAGAAAACTCTGTGCAAAGTTTCAGCCCGATAGCTTTAAAACTGAGAGACTAGTTTGCGTAGAAACAGACAGACAGACGGACGGACAAAGCTCAATCGATTCAGCACGTCGCCCTGATCAAGAATATATATAGTTTATAGGGTCGGAAATGAATATTTCTATGCGTTGCAAACTTCTGGGCAAAATTATAATACCCTTTGCAAGGGTATAAAAATAAAGGCAAGCAAACTTCGGCTTGGCCGAAGTTTATATACTCTTGGAGCTTGATATATGCCTGACAGTTTGTATGCAGCTATGTAAAATCATTAAAAACTTATAAATACGAGCGTTGGGAGCGATAGCACTAACTGTTCGAGGAGATCTACCACCTAATTTGAAATTACCTATAAGCTTATTTTAATGTAATACATTCGTGTCACGAAATCACAGTTCATACTGTCGACGGCGTGGCAACCCTAACTACGTAAACGTAAAACGAAAACATGTAAACGTAAGCGCAATGCGCAGCCAACTTAATGCATTTTTGTTACACACACACACATAAAAGGAACATTGAATTGAAAAGATATTAAACCTGAACACACAAAACGAATACACATCAGGAACATTTTTATTGGAGCAAAGGGCCAAGGACGATTGGGATAAGTGCCGAATACCGCGGCAACATTAATGGCGACCGTGACAGGACAGAAAGAAGCTAAGTTCTCGTCCAATCTCATCAGTTCGCTGGCAGCTGCTTAATATATTTGTTTTAGCTGATCACAGAGTGCAGCACAGAGAGGAACACCAGAGGAAGTTCGCAACCACCAATCCATCCACCTACAGTGCAAACCAGTTGGGACAACAAGGGCGATCAACTCAGCATCAAGCGGATTCAACCCAACCTGCATCAGCAAAAGTGGAGTGGTCAAACGGGCATTCGGACGGCAAGGGTCGTTCAGCCACTAGAAGCAACTACTGTATGTAAAGCGATACATATAGTAGCATCGGACGTCAGAAGAAGCAAGGCTTTCTGGCAGTTCTACATAACCTGGCGGACTCTTCCTAACCTCGTCTGGCACATGCAAGCCATTAGTCGGCGTCTCTTCATTCTACACTCACTCACACATACTTACATCACATGCAAAACCGCAAGTACACATCTTTACACATTCTCTTATGCACATACATACACTTACATTCGCACAGATCATCATACACACATATCATTTGGTAACGGATCATAAAGCTCCACACTCAGTTCACTTCATCTCATCACACCTTTCATCTTAATAAATTCACGCGTCATCAATACATATACACATCAATTTGTTTGAACACGAGGGCTGCTCTTACTCTTTGCTGGTGGTGTTTTGGTTATTATTTTATTACAAAAATGGGCAAAGACGATGACCAAAAATCAAGCAGCGAACATGCTGATGCAAAATTAATTAGCCTGAGATCGCAGCGTACGGTATTTGAGCGGCACATTACAACCATTCGGCAAAAGGTTGATTTAGAGGGGAAGAAGGAAGATGCGAATGTTCTGGAGTGTCGACTCCAAATTCTTGAGTCGCATTATCGTCAACTATGTCAAATTCAGACACAAATTGAGAACCTACATAGCATTGACACTTGCAGAGCAGAGTTAGACGAAAACTTTATTATGACGAAGGTCAAGATAACGTCTCTTATTCAATCAAAGCAACGTCCGAGTATTTTAGACACTAGCTTAAATGAATCAGCAATGCAACAAGGAGGTGCCTATCATTCGCGTTTGCCAAAAATAAAACTTCCAACTTTTGATGGCAAATACGCAGATTATAAACGATTCAGCAAATTATTCGACAGTTTGGTACATAAGGACGCTGCAATCACCAAAATGGATAAATTTAATTACCTATTGGGATGTTTAGCTGGACCAGCTCTTGAGGTAGTTCAGTCATTTCAAGTAACGGAAGAGAACTACGACAAGGCAGTAGAGCGATTAAAGGCAAGGTATGATAATGACGTGCTCATATTTTTGGAGTGCATTTCAAGTTTCTTTGCGCTGCCATCATTATCGCTTGCAGATCCGTTGGAGCTACAACGTCTGGTTGATAAAGCTTCTGCACTTCGGGGGTCGCTCTTGTCATTAGGAGAGGAGCAGCAGGTCATGGATAACGTAATGATTCATGTACTTCTGTCGAAGGTAGACACCCAAACTAAAATGAAATACAATGAGCAACAAACTTTCGAGAAGTTACCGTCATGGGATGAGTGCTGCGTCACTCTGAATCGTAGATGCCAGTTCTTGGAAAGCCAACTGAGTAGCAATCGACCAGCAGAAAATAAGGATCTTAGGCACAAGGCCAAACAACAAACGGGAACTAAGTCATTTGTAACCACTAATGCAGACTGCCTTTACTGCAATGCAACTACTCACTTCATAAGTAGCTGTAAAGCATTTGCCGATTTGTCCCTACAACATCGAGCAGACCATGTCAAGAAGGCTGGGGCATGTTTCAACTGCTTACGAAAGGCGCACCAAGTCAAAGATTGTCAATCTCAGTCAAGATGTAAGATATGTAGGCTACAGCATCACACTTTACTGCACAAGTTTAAGTCTCAGCCAAATCCTAGTTTGCACATATCATCAAATCAACCGAATAGTCAAAACGAAAGCAATGGATTTCAAGGCTTGCCAGTATCCGGGCAAATGACACAACCCAGAGTCACATTGATGGCTCGAACCATAAAAGAAGGGAATCATTCCAACAGCAGTAGTGCAAATTAGGGATAAATTTGGTCAGTTCCACATCGTTCGTGCTTTACTAGACTCTTGTTCTGAAGTTAGTTTTATAACAGAGGAAACGGCTAAAAGACTTCAACTAGAGAAGATTCGTGTGCACCAAGAAGTCAGTGGAATTTCTGATTTAAGACAAAAGATCCATCACAACGTATTTGCCACTCTAAAATCACGTCACTCATCATTTGAATGGTCCTCAAACTTTTCAATTATTAAAACGATTAAAAACGATTAAAACGCGAAGCAACCAGATGAGACGCAAATAACCCCCAAGTGGAATCTACCTAACGATATCATATTAGCAGATCCACATTTCTATGTTTCATCGAAAATAGATGTTCTCATCAACACAGAAGGCTTTTTGAAGCTGTAAGGGAAGGAAAGCTAAGTTTAGGAGGCAACATGCCATGCTTGTTAAATACGGAGTATGGATGGATCGTTGGCGGTAACATGGGTCAAACGAGTCCAGTTCGCGTGCGACAATGCAACGTTGTACAAGAGTCGCATTCCTTAGAACAACTCGTGCAGCAATTCTGGGAAATAGAGGACTGCAAAATAATCGAAAATGTACGCACTGTTGAAGAGCAAGCCTGTAAGGAACATTTTTGCAAAACCGTTTCGACCCAGAAGGATGGAAGAATACAAGTGAGGTTACCGTTCAAAGAGTCCCCAAATGAGTTAGGAAACTCTTTCGAAACTGCTCACAAACGATTCATTTCTGTAGAAAAACGACTCAGCAGAAACGAGCAGCTTAAACGAGCATATATTGATTTCATGGATGAGTACATATCGTTAGGTCACATGGCTTTGGCAGCAAATGTAGATCACAACAAGCCTCATTTCTATATTCCTCATCACTGCGTGTTGAGGCCAGAGAGCCTTTCAACTAAACTTCGCGTGGTGTATGACGGTTCTGCTAAAACTACATCAGGGAAATCACTAAATGACTTGCTAATGGTTGGGTCGACCATTCAGCAAGATCTAATCACAACTCTACTATCATTTCGGCTAAATAAGTTCGCCCTTACAGGAGACATTGCCAAGATGTATCGGCAATTTACAATACACGAGGAAGATCGGAAATTTCAGCTGATTTTGTGAAAATCAGACCCAAACAGTGACCTGCAAACCTATCAGCTAAATACTGTGACATACGGCACCTCAGCAGCACCGCATCTAGCGATTAGAGCATTGCAGCATATTGCAGAGATTCACGAGGTTGAATATCCAATTGGTGCACCGGTTCTTCGGTCAGACCTATATGTGGATGATGTCTTGACTGGTGCAGATAAGGTAGAGGATCTTCAACAAAAGAAGGATCAACTTGTGCGAATTCTGACCAAGGCGGGATTACAACTAACAAAGTTCAGTAGCAATTCAAAGGAGATTGTTGCTACCTCAGCGAATGAAGTGTTCATTGAGCTAAATGACCAAGAGTTCACGAAAACACTTGGAATTGCATGGCAACCCAATGCTGATGTATTTGTATTCAGATACCAAATAGAAGACGCTGAAATCGTAACACGAAGATCTGTTTTATCAGTTATTGCTCGAATCTTTGACCTGTTAGGACTAATAAGTCCAATCGTAATACGTGGGAAAATCTTTTTGCAGGATTTAACTCTAAAGAAGCTTCACTGGGATGCGCCAATTGATGGACAAGAACTTTGTACATGGAAGGAGCTTCTAGAAGACATACGCGAATTGTCAAATGTACGAATACCACGTTTCGTTTCCACATCCACATCGTTTCCGTGCGAAATTCATGGATATGCAGACGCATCCGAAAGAGCTTACGGATGCTGCATTTATGTTCGTACTCAGATGAAGAATGATGTTGCAGTAAACCTTCTGGTAGCCAAGTCAAAGGTAGCCCCAATTCGAGTTAAGTCATTACCCAAGCTTGAACTTTGTGCCGCGCTGCTATTAAGTCGCACTTGGAGAAAATTTGCGCACAAGCTTCATTCGTATACGAACATTGTCTATTTTTGGACTGACTCAAAGATAGTTCTGCAGTGGATGACTATGCATGCTTCCCAATTGCAATGTTTCGTAGCCAACAGGATATCGGAGCTTCAGGAGCACAATCAGAACATTACATGGAAGCACGTGCCATCAGCTCACAACCCTGCGGATATTGTATCGCGAGGGTGCAGGTCAGCCGATCTACTGACCAATATGTGGTTAAGAGGACCCGAGTTCCTGAAGGAGCCATTGGAAAAGTGGCCAGAACTGCGTGAGCCTCTTCCAACGCCAATTGAAGTGCGCAGCAGGGCAGCACTTCCTTGCAAGAGTCAAGAGATGTCAGTGTTGGAGTCCGTCATCAATAAAAACTCGTCATACATAATGGCGAATTATTGCGTATGTATATCGTGCCACAAATCAGAGCAAACCAAACTCACAACTTCAGGTGAAGGATGTGTTACACATTCCTGCTCAAGAAGTCGAGCAAACATTCTGGAAAATTATTGCTCATATCCAAAGGTTATCATATTTACCTGAAATACATGCTCTAAGGAAAGGCAAATCCTTACAGCCAAGGATGCAATGTCTTACACCATTTCTGCAAGAAATCAGCGATGGAAATTCTACAGTATGTGTGATGAGAGTGGGGGGACGCATGACTAATTCCAACTTACCTTTCGACGCAAAGTTCCCTGCAATTCTACCGAAACACCATAGGTTTGTACAGTTGTACATAGAATTCTTACACCGAAGCAACCATCACGCAGGACCCAAAGTACTGTTAGCGCTGCTTCGCCAGAAGATCTGGGTAATAAACGCCAGAGAAGCGGTAAGGCAGATTGTGCGAAGATGTACACTTTGCTTCCACTACAAGCCGCAATTGATGAATCAGATCATGGGAAACTTGCCAGTGGATAGACTGCGTGAGAATCGTCCATTTTTGGTATCCGGAGTCGATTTCTGCGGACCATTTTTCACCAGCTATAAAATTAGAGGCAAGCCACCGTACAAAACGTACGTAGCAATTTTCGTCTGCTTCACGTCGAAGGCAATTCATATTGAACTGGTGACCGAGCTATCATCAATGGCATTTCTGCTCTGCGTGCGCAGATTTATCGCTCGTAGAGGTGTTCCGTTAAAACTGTACTGTGACAATGGAACGAATTTTGTAGGCGCAGCTGCAAAATTGAAGGATCTCAAAGACCAAATGCTTAGCGATGTGTCAATAAATTTTCTTAATTCCTACAGCACTTGTAAAGGTTTCGATTTTTGTTTTATACCCCCAGAGCACCCCATTTTGGCGGAATTTGGGAAGCAGCCGTAAAATCTGCAAAAACTCTGGCGCTCAAAACTATTTCAAACGAGAACTTGACCTTCGAAGAGCTGCAAACCGTATTTACCGAGGTCGAAGCGATCTTAAACTCGAGGCCAATTGCACCAGCATCTGACGATCCAAATGATGCAGAAGCAGTTACTCCAGCTCATCTATTAATTGGCTCGAGTCTCACGGCAGCTCCAGATGAACGACACTACAACCCAGATGACGACAAAGGCAGACGCTATCTTGATCGGTGGCAAAGGGTTGCTTACCTCAAGCAGCAGTTCTGGTGTTTGTGGCACCGGGACTACATCCACACTCTTCAGCAACGGACAAAGTGGTCAAAGAAGCAGCCAAACTTGGAAGTGGGCCAGCTAGTCATCATCCACGAGGATAACTTGCCGCCACAACAGTGGCTGCTAGCTCGAGTGGTCGCCGTCATCACTGGAAAGGATGGTCAAGTACGCGTCGCAGATGTGAAGACATCCAAAGGAATCCTCAGACGCCCAGTCCATAAGCTAGCACTCCTTCCCATGAATGATGGTTAAAGGTTGGGACTTTAACGGGGGGAGAATGTTCGAGGAGATCTACCACCTAATTTGAAATTACCTATAAGCTTATTTTAATGTAATACATTCGTGTCACGAAATCACAGTTCATACTGTCGACGGCGTGGCAACCCTAACTACGTAAACGTAAAACGAAAACATGTAAACGTAAGCGCAATGCGCAGCCAACTTAATGCATTTTTGTTACACACACACACATAAAAGGAACATTGAATTGAAAAGACATTAAACCTGAACACACAAAACGAATACACATCAGGAACATTTTTATTGGAGCAAAGGGCCAAGGACGATTGGGATAAGTGCCGAATACCGCGGCAACACTAACAACAAAAAAGTTTTTCTCACTAGAACTTCTTTTTCGACCGATCGTTTCTATGGCAGCTATACGATATAGTCATCCGATACGGCCGATTCCGAAAAATGTGCAGCGTATTTATACCAAAAGACTTCGTGCAAAGTTTGGTTAAGATAACTTTAAAACTGACGGAGGAGATAGCACAGAAACCGACGGACGGACGGACACGGGTATATAAACTCCTGCTTCCTATCCACGTTGGCGAGAATGGCGAGGCTATCGGTGGACTGCAGGATTTGGAGTTTGACTTCATTGAAATGACACCATTGGCGTAGGATGGCAGTCGCAAGCCCAGAGTGTTTCGCCTCATCGCCAGGGACATTAGGCCGTTTTTGCACGACTGCAGCAAGTGCGCCAGCTGGAGGCTTTCTTTGGCATTGTGGGTGTAGATTTGGGACGCACCATAAGTGACTAGGTGGGGGGCGTCAAGTCATTTGGTCCAGCCTGCATTTTTAAAGTTTTTGGTGGCGTCTTTGCCGGCCTGTTCGATGAGCACATCCTCGCCATCCTCGCCAGATCATTTGTTTGAGTGTGCACACTCAAAATCTACTTACTTAGTACCAGCAAGATTTCCGCTTCCTTCAGTTGAAGGATCTTTCTCATTTTTGGATGTAAATGTCTCCGATTCTCTGGCTGAAAGAATATTATATGTTATGAATGTTTATATTGTTGTTAATTCAGTGTTATAGACCAAACTTACCTGTCATTGTGCTCCAAACTGGCCTTT
The DNA here is from genome assembly GCA_018904275.1 of Lordiphosa clarofinis. NCBI lineage: Eukaryota > Metazoa > Arthropoda > Insecta > Diptera > Drosophilidae > Lordiphosa > Lordiphosa clarofinis. The sequence goes on from JAEIGQ010000183.1 coordinate 553,074, forward strand.
TTCGCAAACAAAATTAATAATAAACAGTTTTTTTTCAATTTATTAATACAATTTTTTTTGCACACAAGGAATTTGCTTATTTCCTTTTGACGCCACATCAAATATAACGGGGAATGTAGAGATGCGCACGTGAGCGAGTTTTGTTTTGCTTTGTGGCAGTGTTGGCAAGCCACCGAATCTGTGGCCATGTTATGTGAATTTTTCTTAAATAAGGAAAATGTAAATTTCTCCATAACTGTTCAGCCGATTTTGATGAGACATATATCAAAATGCGTGGAAAATTAATGCCAATTGTTTGCACTACCGTGCATTGTGGGCCATTGTCTGAGAGCCAACATAATAATTAGCGTCGAATTTTTCGATTGTCGATTGCCGCTTGATCCAGTTCCAATGACTGGTTCCGGCTCGCACGATAGCGCCACCCATATCAGTGGAAAATATGAAGCCGAGGCACCCCCACTGAAATGCGTTTTTCACAAAAACTGTTCACACGATTGAGCTCCAACTTGGCAGACACACTCTTGAATATCTCTGCTATAAGCTAATATACCGTGCAATGTGGGCCTTTGTCTTGGAGCTTAGCAGTTGGCTCATAATTTTGGATGTAGTTTTTTGATGGTTTTTTGAATGGGACTTTCCAGAGGTTGGCTTACTGATAAGCGTTTATCTCGAAAACGGTTCAGACGATTGAGCTGAGCTTTTCAGAGCATATTCATGAATATGTGCCCGAAGTTTTTACGTACCGTGCATGTCGGGCCATTATCTGAGAGAGGAGATATACCCCAAAATGAAGGGAGGCGATTTTTAAGTGTGCTTTTTTTAATATCTGCAATGCTCAAACCCACCCCGCCGTTAAATAAAACAGTAGTTCCTGCATTTCTTAACAATTTTGCATTTACAGATCTTTATTTTTTTATCTAGATAGTGAGAAATTAAATAAATAAAAATTTTTTTAGTGTTCCATATTCCACCGTTCCAATTCGACGCTAAATATTCGATGCTATTTTGACGCACATTGTAACAAAAGCATTAAGTTGGCTGCGCTTGCGCTTACGTTTACATGTATTCGTCTTACGTTTACGTAGTTAGGGTTGCCACGCCGTTGACAGTATGAACTGTTGTTTCGTGACACGAATGTATTAATGGAACAGGTGTAGTCCGTTCTCCCTCACTCCCAATAGCGAAACTAGGCCATGGCCACAGGCAAGGTCAACGATCGGGGGAAGTGAGATTGGAATAATGGCGCGAGCCGAGCCTATATAGGAGGGTGTGGGTGGCAAAACGGGAGAAATTGTCCAATTGCACTGGCAGCGAGCGGTCATGTTAAAATTCGCCGAGGAAAAAATTGATTAAATAAAACGGGCGATTGACCGAGTTTGAATTTACATTTACAGCCAATTCGTTAAAATTATTAAATAAATCGTTTAAGTCGGTTGTCCAAGTGAGGTAAATTCGGTTAGTGCATGCAGAGAAAAACAAATTTTGATGAAGTTGTGTGCCCGCAAAAAAAAAAACAACTTTTAGTTTGTAAGGTTTCGTTTTCCCATTGTTAATTTAGATGATTTGAAATTTGCCGGAATTGTAGTGAGCTTAGATGAGGCGAGAGTAGGTCAGGAGAATGAAAATAGAGGATATATGGTGAAAGCATTGAAGTACCAAACCCAAAAGCAATAATTACCTTATTCAGAATTTAATCCCTCGGTTTTTTAACCCCAATAGTTTGAGAATGGGAAATTAATTTAAAAGTAGCATCAGATTCCCCCAATTAAATCCTCGATTCGAGTTCATCTGAACCTCCGAAATCTTGCAAAGCACGTCTTAGCTGACTAAAATTACAAGGAAGACACAAAGAAATTTAGAATAAATTGTTCTTTTAGCGGAACCATTGGGAAAGGCGGGAAAGTTGTGGATACATGGAACAAGTAAAGCTAGCAGATGGAAAAAGAAGCGTTATTTTTAAATCACTAGAGGTAGATATAGCATTTGGGAACCAGGAGAAAAAGGTATCTCTGTTAATAATGCCAGGAATCATAGACGCTCAGGTATTGGGATGGGATTTTTTAGTTGGAATGGGGGTGGAACTGGCGTGTGGAGGTCACGTTTTTAAAATACCACAGCGGGGGAGGAGAAATGACTGGTTGGAAGAGAAGTTAGCATTCGCAATAGAACCCGAAAGGGAAATAGCGAGTACAGGGGCCAAATCCAGTACGGAAAGGACACAGAGCAAATTGAGGAATTTTTAAAAAGGAGTTAGCAGTCTTTGAGGGTATTTCGGGAACATCAACGGTGGCAGAACACCGCATAGTAGTAAAGGACAACAAACTAGTTAAACAAAGATAGTGATGGTAAAGAAGAAAACAGGGAAATGGAGACTGTGTATGGATTTTAGGGACATGAATGAGAAAACAATCAAGGACGCGTACCCCTTACCAAGAATAAACCACATCTTGGATCAGTTACGGGAGGCTAGATTCATTAACAGCTTGGATTCAAAGGGTGGCTATTGGCAAATCCCAATGGAGGTAGAAAGCCGCGCCTTGACGGCATTTACAGTGCCGGGCAAAGGACTATTTCAATGGCGAGTTGTGCCGTTTGGTCTAACTTCGGCTCCAGCAACGTTTCAAAGAGCATTAGACAAGGTTATAGGGCCCGAAATGATGCCGAAAGCGTTTGCATACTTAGACGATATTAACGTTATAGGAAGAACGCTAGAAGAGCATATAGCCAACCTCAAAGAGGTATTTCGGCGACTACACGCAGCAAATCTAAGAAAAAATTCCGAAAAATGCGAGTTCTTCAAGACAGAACTAAAATACTTAGGCCATTTGGTTACGGATCAGGGTATTCGCACCGATCACGACAAGGTTGCGGCAATAGCTGAGCTAAAACCTCCAACAAATGTCAAGGAACTTCAACAATAAATGGGAGTAGCGTCGTGGTATAGACGTTTCGTTTCAGGTTTTGCGACACAGATTCATCCGCTAAGTGCACTTCTGAAAAATAGGCACGAAGTGTGTAAGGAAACCAGAAAGACAATTTGCATTCGAAAAGGTGATCGAGTTCTGGCCTGTCCCGATTTCGAACGACCGTTCATTTTGCAAACGGATGCCAGCGATTATGGAGTCGGGACCATTCTCACGCAAATAGCCAAACCTTGAACGGAGCTGAGAGAAACTATTCAGCAACTGAAAAGGAATGTTTGGCGATAGTGTGGGGCATAAGAAAGCTAAGACCATATTTGGAAGGGTACCATTTTACTGTCGTCACCGACCACATGGCATTAAAGTGGTTGAATAGTATTGAAAGTCCAGCAGGACAAATAGCAAGTTGGGCTTTGGAACTGCAACAATACGACTTTGAAGTAAAATATCGAAAAGGTCAATTAAATGTGGTGGCGGACGCACTGTCTGGCCAAACAATGCGGGAGAAAACATGCCGACAACTTTCTGTGGCTGCAGAATCGCAAGGCCATCCAAACGGAGGCGATACTTGGATTCAGCGAAGACGTCCAAGCAAGCTGTGCGTACCAATAAGCCAGCGAAATAGGGTATAAAAGAAAACCACGATGAAACCACAGCTGGGCATACGGGAGCCGGAAAACGATTGCTCGAGTCGCAACACGGTATTATTAGCTGGGGCTACATAGGGATGTTAGAGCATACATATGTACGCAAATGTCAAATTTACCAAAAATACAAATCCAGCCAACTGCAAGCAGCAGGAAAAATGCTGACATAGATCCCAGAGGAGCCGGCACAGATAGTGCCGATTTTATGGGTCCATTACCAAGGTCGAAGCATGGCAACACAAGCTACCGCCATGGCTTTGCAAAAGGCTTTTCGGGAAAAAATATTAGCCCGGTTTAGAGTACCAAAAATGCTGATAACAGATAATGGTGCCCAATTCACGAGCAAAATATTTACAAAATTTTTTCGAAAATTTGAGAGTGCGTCACCAGTACACAGCCCCATATACTCCACAGGAAAATCCCACGGAAAGAGTTAATCGAACAGTGAAGACCATGGTTTCACAGTTTGCCGGGCAGGATTAAAGGATGTGGGATGAAGCTTTGCCCGAAATAATGTTGGCTGTTAATACCAGTGTGGTTGAATCCACAGGGTAGAGCCCAGCATTTATAATACAAGGACGGGAGCCCAGACTACCACAAGCACTGTACGATGAAACAGCCTTGGGTACGAGGCAGGCAGCGCAAAATCCCGAACAAAAGGTTGGCAAGCTAAAAGAAATCTTTGAGCTTGTGCGTCGGAACCTGGAGCGCTCTGCACAAGATCAAGCGCAACGAGCCTGGAAACCAGCAAAGGTGATTTGGTTTGGGCTAAGGAGCATCACCTATCAAAGGCGGCAGAGGGTTTCGCGGCAAAACTGGCTCCGAGGTTTGGAGGTCCATTTAAAGTGGTCGGGTTTACCTTGCCAGTAATTTGTAAATTACGCGAACCGGGCAGTCGACGTACTAAAACAGCACACGTCAGCAGACTGAAGCCGCACTACGGGCCGGAGAATGTGAAAGCCCGTTAAGAAAAATTAACAAAAAAAATGGATTGTAGTAATGTTAACCGATAAGGATGAATTGAAACAGGAAAAACAAGTAAGAGTGTTGCGGTCGAGTGCCCCGACAACAAAATACCCTGTCCCAAGTAATGTGGTTCCTATAGCTTTGAATTCCATTTATTTAAAATTTATTTCAATAAATGGGCAGGCGCACTTATGTACATATCTTCGGTGTTTTCATTTGGATCTCATTGTGGTACACAGAATAGATAGATGTTGGGCCTCACTGAAAATAAATAAGTCACTAGGTTCAAACTTAAAAATTGTAGCTCTGACAGTTTTTCGCGGTTAGGAGAAGATGGAGAAGGAATTTGGCAAACCTGGAGCAAACTTTATCTGGGTACGGTGTACACCTATATACATGCCAAACTTTGTGGCTCTACCTCTTAAAGTCTGTGGATTAACGCGTTTATACAGATAAAAAGACAGATTTTTGCTGTTTAAAGATGGAGGAGGAGGAATTTTCCAAATCTGAAACAATCTCGATCTGGGTACGGTATACACCTACATACATGCAAAACTTGTGGCTCTATCTATCACAGTCTCTGAGATCGACGCGTTCATACAGACAGACAGACGGGCGGACGGACAGACGGACATGGCTAAATCGACTAGGCTGTTGATGCTGATCAAGAATATATATAGTTTATAGGGTCGGAGGTGCTTCCTTCTCCCTGTTACATACATTTGCACAACTTCATGATCCCCTTTTTCCCATTTTTAATGGGAACAGGGTAGTAGTAGTAGTAGTATTATTTATTTTCTATTTTCAATTTTTTTTTTCGTGTAAAGTAGTATGAAAACTTATTCTGAAGTTTAACAATTTAACAAAAAAAAAGAAGTTCAATAGATAATATAATAGGGGCTGTGGCAGTTAGCCGTTAGCCTAGCAAATGTGACTATGCTTTCCTGGTTTCCAGATCACGTATCGCCGTAGTCCATATGGAAGCTTCGGCGATATTGGAGGCTCTCCCGCAAGTTGGCAGTAAGAGAGCGCCAATTGCTTCCGTTGAGCAGTGCGTGTGATTCCTGGCGCGACAGTGTTGATTTTCCCAAGTGCAGAACCCTAGGTTCTTTTAGTATGGGGCACCGGGCAAGAAAGTGTTCAGTGTCCTCTCTCTCCTGTATTGCAGAGTGTGGACTGGATGGGCGTGGTACTATACGGGGTGTAGTTTAGGTTCATCAGTTCTGTTCTCGCTCGGAAAATAACGGATATGGCTGCTGCTTCGATGTCATCTTGGCCCTCTCTTGGCCATCTGGCCCTCTCTCTGTTGTCAATACTCCGTAGAAGCTGACCTTGCCAAACGCTCCATGGGTTGTAATCGCTCAGATTGTATTCGATGTTGTGTTCCAGTGCCATGGACTCCCAAGTGCGGAAAAACTGCGTTTTGGTCTCTAGCAGGTACGTCGTAACAACTCTTGGGAGAGGAGTGGGGTGCATTCGCATGGTTTTGGTAACGTAGTCAAAATTAATTTGCATTGTATACTGAGACATGGTGGGAAGTCCTGTTTCTAAATGTATTGCATAGTTGGGGAAGTACTGAGGTAGGTGGAACACTCGTTTGACAAAAAAGCGAAGAAGCTTTTCTACGTCTTCAAATTGATCAACGCTCCACACTTGAGCAGAATAGCACATAATTGCTCTTGCAGTGGCTAAAAATAGGGCATATTTGGTGCTGTGGCTGACGTTCCTTTTCCTAAGCAGCTCTTTTCAAGTCGAGTTTATTGTAATTTTTGAGTCGCTAAGTTTTTGTTTAAGGTGCTTATGAAACGTCATGCGTGGGGTAAGAGTCACTCCCAGGTATCGATATTCGCTGACCGCTTCAAGATTCGTTCCGTTTAATTTCCATGCACGGCCTCTACTATCTCGAATTACCATAACTTTTGATTTTGCGCAGTTTACTTGTAGGTTCCACTTTTGGCAGTATTCAAATAAGGCGTCTATCATTTGTTGCATATCTATAGGGCTCTCAGCTAGTAGTACCATGTCGTCGGCGTACATTAACACTTTTATGTGCTCTGATCCCAAGTAAACGCCCCTGGCAGACATGACGACGCGAAAAGAAAGGGACTCAGAAGACATCCCCATTTCACACCCATGTTGGACTCAAACCATTCTGATAGGTTATTGCCGTCCCACACTGCTGTCTTGTTGAAGTAATATAGGCTTCGTATCATTTTTATCATCTTTGTTGAGACTCCAATATTGCTTAGTTTCAAATAGAGGCTTTGTCTGTCCACTGTGTCGAAAGCAGCTTTAAAGTCTACAAAGAAGATGTACATCTTTTTTCTCCTTTCCAGATAATGCTTGGCCAAGGCAGTGAGCGTAAATATGCTGTCCACGGTAGAATAACCTTCCCTAAATCCAGATTGATACTTGCTTAGAATGCCGTACGTGTTAACCCAGTTCGTCAGGCGTCGGAGCAGTATTGACACAAATATTTTCATAATCTCATTTAAAAATGAAATGCCCCTGTAGTTTTCTGGCAAGCTATCATTTCCTTTTTTAAAAAGTGGAAATATTATGTTTTTCCTGAAGTTGTCTGGAGCATTTGCTGTCTCGAAGATCTTGTTGTATGCGGCTGCAAGGTGTTTTACGAAAAAAGGTGTAGCGTTTTGCAGGAATTCGGCTGGGACTCTGTCTTCTCCAGGTGCTTTTTTTGATTTACTGCGCTTTATTGCCCCTTCTACTTCGGAGATATCAATTTCGAGGTCCAAATCCAGTGATGTGGTATATGGCGTTGTAGTATACTTACAGTCTACTTTTAGGCATTCCACTAATGTTAAGTTCAACCCTATACTTTATGTACCGTTAGATTTAAATAAGCTTTAACTCCAATATAGAAACCAATTAGATCCATAAGAATACATTATAACGTTTTGATATAAATAGAGGCCTGTCGCCTAATAAATAAATCACTTGCTCCACATCTGTGCCACAGCAAGGATCTCTAAAACTACACCTACTGTCTCGTCATTACATGGCGATCCTGCCAAATTAAACCTGCAATAGTAGAAACAAAACAAAAATCAAACAAATCAACCGGACGAGAGATGACCAGGGAGAACCAGGACCAATCTCATGAGCAAAAACTGGCTGACCAAACGGTTTACAGTTCCCACAGCGAAGTCATCGCTGCAGCCATAGCCGCCAATCCAAAGGCAGGCCCTAAGCCGCTCACAATTGAGCAATACTGGGCTCGTCAACCAGCAAGACGAGCGGCGGCAGAACATAGACGGCTGGAAGAGATTCGCTTAACCACAATCCCAGTCATAAAGGTACCAAGGCGCCGAGGTGGACAATTAGTCAAAGATAGACGCCTACGAGCAGCCCTACTGGAGAGGGTTAACGCTGACCCACCACCACCCTGGCAAGAGGCAGTCAAAATCTGGGAGAGGATCGACCAGCTGGAGTTCCGTTTAAAGCGGCAAAATAAAAGAAATTAAAACTTGAGTGCCTCCTAAGCACACCGGTGCGGCAACGGCGATTACGCCCCGCAATAAATGATCAAACGACACATAAAAACATTTTAAAAATTTTTAATTAGATAATAGTTTAGATTTACATATTTTTAAATTTAATTTTTGGAGAAATTTTTTTTAAATAAAATGAAGTCAACTTAAACTTTTATATAGAACAATTATAAATTTTTCAAAAACAGAAACAAAACAACAAACAGAAATTTTTAACCAATCGTCAGACGTTTGCTTTGAAGTGTGCACAAAACGAAACTAACAAACCACTAGCAAATAAATAAAAGCTTTGCACATGAAATGAAACAAAAGCTTATGCATAACGGGGACCATGATACAATAAGTATAAGGTAGTCTCGTCGTCAAAAGCTGTCCCTTAGCGTATGCTAGCAATGAGTGCGAGTGAAAAGTACAAAGAATAGTGAGTGTGAATGAAACGGCAATAAAGTATGTTGATTAACCCTGAACAGGTCCGTGGGGTTTAAAATAGCCTACTGTAATACAAAGATGTGAATTAGTTTTTATATTTTTATTTTATATATTAATTTTGCTAATAATCTTTGGCAACAGAGAAGATAGCAAGCTTTATATATCTACCATTATTTGGTCGCTCAATTCCAATAAAAATACTTTGAAAAATACTTTGAAACAAATTGCATTTATCAGAAACTATGCAAATATATATAAACATATTTCTATAAATTTTGAACCGAACCCATTAGGTCTACGTTAAGCCAATTTTCACTGTTGTCTTCAACGTTTCCATTATATCATAACAATTCTTTATTCTTGGCTGAATGAAAAAATAAGAATTATTAATAAATGATAATTTTTTTTTGGATTGAGACGAAGGCTGCACCTCAGGCTTTGCTCCCATAACTTTCGTTTAACATCACATTTTGATGCATGAATGAATTTGACGCCCTGTACATGCTTGCGGCAAAAATTACAGTAACTCATTTTTTCTTGCTGCGTAAGGGTTAAAACATTCAGAAAAATTCGTCCGCGCACAACCTTTCACGTCAACAAGCAGGCATGCACTGAAGCTAAGGGACAACACGAGCTCGCTTCGGCAGCCGACGAGACTACCTTATACTTATTGTATCATGACGGGGACTGCAAGTCAATGCACTGCAGTCAAAAGCAAAACGAAGAAATTAGAAATTTTGAGCACAAAGCTTACACTTTACCCATAGAATGTAAAGGCTCTCTTTATTAAGAGCAATAGGAGTAAGAGGAAAAGAGAGAGAAAACGTACATCCAAGGCAGCTGAGTAGCACATGGATTGGCGAAGTTTAATTAGGGAAATACAATCATATAAAGATAAATTTTATAAGTCCTACAAATGTTTGAATAAATCAGCAGCTATATTAAGTCCCACTATTAATAAACACACAGTTATTTTGGTAGAAACCAGAGCTCGCAAAATATGGTCAACCAAATTTTTCTATACTGTCTGCTCACCGAAATGACAGGAAAAAATTTAACAGAGTAGCTCACTCTCTGAACAGAACACTAGATTTTGATTTTCTAGTGTTTTCTGTCTCATAGTAATCGATGAGAGAAACACACGAAGCTGTCTGACTATAACAGTTAGATGGGGAGAGTTTCGTTCGGGTGTCAGCAGCTGAGCACAAGCAACTGAGCAAATCAAGCAAAGTGTCCCGAGCAAAGTGTCTTTTCTATTGTTGTGTTACACACTCACTTGGCCTACTAGGATTAAAATATGTTTAAAAATATACAATATTCGATGTATAATAACACAGTGCTACAGTGCGAAATAACCTGGGTATTGGCATAGCGTACGCTGTAGAGCAGGTCGCGTATAGCACTTCCTCATACTTGGTTTTCCTCGGGGACCCCCAAAATCTGAAGTTATGGCCCAAAAACCGCTTTTTGCTTTTTGACCTTACTTAAATAGATATAACTCGCGAATGGACCGTCTGATTGCTCATAACCTTATCAACTCCGATAGCCACGAGCGGGATCTAAAGCATTATAATTAATGGTTTGACTAATTTAACGCGATGGCTGAGAAATGCGGCTTACAGAGTTGGCATTTTCAACTTTTTTTGAGAAATTTGTACTTTGACCATCACTGGTTTAACTATTTAATTCTATGCGATTTTTCCTTAAAGTTTGTAATAAAAGCCCATTTACTTCTCCGTCGAACGGTGGTTGTCCCAATGAATTTGGATACCGTTTGACGAAGTTATGCGCGATTTTCTGAGTACACATCGACAATCTAGTATTTTTTTTAGTGTGCTTACATATTTAGTTTTGCTTTCACATAATTGCCCCTAAAAGTAAACTCAGTTTTGTTTGGCGCCAGATTCAAATAATATTTTTAAATACTTAAAATGCAAATATATTTAAACTTAAATGCTTCACGATTTCTGGGCCAAGATTAACGCTCTCCAATAATGTTACCTATTGCGGCGAGTTAAGCTATTTTGTAGAAACAGCACAAACAACCCTTATAAGCGAGTTAAAGTCGCCCATACTGCACTTGCCGCGCTGTGTGCTTATGCGGGCTGACGTCGACACTCTTGGATTTATTTGTTTTAACTCACTTCAAATCAAGCCAATTACTTTTGTTGCGACGTCAGCTTGTGCGGGTCCTCGCCTCAAAAGAAGGCAATATATGCTCTAAGTTTTTAGACAGGATAACGGGCCTGGGGTCGCGGCCCAAGCGGGCTATGCATTACCCATCGCTGCTTAAGTGCAAGCTGATGTCACTTTTTTCTCATTTTTACTTGGCGTGCTCCACTTTGGTTTTTATTTGGTATTTAATGATTCGTCCATCCTGTTATAGTGATTTTTATATTCTTCATCATTGGTCATCCATGGTATTTTATCGCGGTTCTCTACAATCGTGGTTAGACAGTTATCATTGGGCCTTGTTTGTAGACTTGAAAAGTAATTTCTTAGGTACCAAAGGGGTTCATCATTAAATAGAACCCGCAGCTAAATTCTCTGCATTAGACCACATATGTCCAGGCGTGGGCAAGGCTTGCGCCATGAGAGCAATCTGCTTTTCACAAGCCTTAACCGTGCCTACCTGTATACGATTCTTGCTGTGCACGGCTCTTTTGTTTAAAATGCCAATATCAGCTCATTAAAAAATAATAACAACCACTTGCAGCCCACATCTACTCACTATATTGTTGTTATATGTTGTTAATATTTGCGAAAAAATGTTGATACATGCATTTTAGGTATTTAAAAATATTATTTGAATCTGGCGCCAAATCAAAACTGAGTTTACTTTTAGGGGCAATTATGTGAAAGCAGAAATAAATATGTTAGCACACTAAAAAAAAATACTAGATTGTCGATGTGTACTCAGAAAATCGCGCATAACTTCGTCAAACGGTATCCAAATTCATTGGGACAACCACCGTTCGACGGAGAAGTAAATGGGCTTTTATTACAAACTTTAAGGAAAAATCGCACAGAATAAAATAGTTAAACCAGTGATGGTCAAAGTACAAATTTCTAAAAAAAAGTGGAAAATGCCAACTCTGTAAGCCGCATTTCTCAACCATCGCGTTAAATTAGTCAAACCATTGATTATAATGCTTTAGATCCCGCTCGTGGCTATCGGAGTTGATAAGGTTATGAGCAATCAGACGGTCCATTCGCAAGTTATATCTATTTAAGTGAGGTCAAAAAGCAAAAAGCGGTTTTTGGGCCATAACTTCAGATTTTGGGGGTCCCCGAGAAAAACCAAGTATGAGGAAGTGCTATACGCGACCTGCTCTACAGCGTACGCTATGCCAATACCCAGGTTATTACAATTTTTGGAAATTTGTAGCACTGTGTAATTTAAATTCTAATTTTTAAGCAATAAGTAGCTGGATCATCCCTAACTTTTTCACGACAATCTCAGTCTTCAACAACGTATATTTAATTATTTGCAAATTAATTTCTTGGACTGATTTATCCAGTCTGGTCGCCAAAACAATTTTAAGCGATATGGGCTTGCGTGCAAACATAACCTTTATGGACAGCCCTTTCACTCGTACATGATCCATAACTCTCAAGGCTATTGGAGCCATTTGCAGGGCATTTATGTATTTATTTTGAATATAATTACACGAAACCCTTTGCAGGCTTATAGTAAAAAGGGCCTGCCGTCGTGAATACAATTTTCACGTTCGGCGCAATTATTGTTTGTTCATTTGCCTTTCATTTCTTTGCATTTTTTGCAAACCGGTGTACTCTTTGACCTCATTAAATGATTTAAACACTTCTTGGAGTTTAGCCGTCAATACCGCCTCAAAATTTTTAACATGGGGGCCAGAAAATACTATACCACATTCGGTATAAAGCGATGAATTTAAGGAATTGAAAATTTAAAAATTATGCACTTTTTTAAAAAAACGAGAGCGTAAGTTAAAGCCGACTCTAACCGACTTCGATATACCCGTTACTCATGAAAAAACATGTTTAACAGTGTTCCTGCGTTTCTTATTGTGACCATCCGAAAAGTATGCAACATTTTTTTTAGAGTGGGCAGGGTGGTAGCGGGGAGGGGGGGGCTGTTTTACTTTTTTGCTCTTAACTTGAGAACCGTTCATCCGATCCTTTTCATTTCTTCGGCGATCGATTTTTTTGCTAATTACTAACTATCTCTAGAAGGTAGAAATCGTCTATCTTCAAAACTGTAGGAGATATAACGTTTTTTCCAAATTGCGGGGGCGGGAGGGGGCGTGGCCAAAATTTTAAACAAACTTGATTTGCGTGCAGATAAAAGAAGCATTTGTCCCATACATGTCAAACCTCTATCTCTTACCATCTCTGCGATCTAGGTGTTCATACAGATGGACGGACAGACGGTCAGACGGACAGACGGACATGAAGGCTCAGGAAAACTTAAAACTCTTAAAGCCATTATAGGCTAATTAACAACAATCAGCTGCGTCGATGTATTGTTTTGCCTTTTACAAAAGCACACATACATGCATACACACTTATAGTTTACTGAGTCACAAACACATGCTTGTAAGACACTTTCGACAAATTCTGAGCAGCAAAGTGTCTCAAGGAAACACATGAGCAAAGCAAGCTAAAAAAATCTCTCATTGATTGAGCAAAGAGCACTTTGTGAATAGTCATCGGTGAGATGTCATTTCGTTACACTAGTTCAAAGGGTCTCAGAGTGACTGTATTTTATCTGACAGCCTGTGAAAAGGGAGCATTTTTTGGGAGCTCTGGTAGAAACTTATAATTCTATAAATAAAAAACTAAGCGAGAATACATCGAAGTTTGATAAATTACAATCAATTCAGGCAAATACAATATTTAACCAACTGAGCCTCTTGGGCTCACGTAAAATAAGCCTCCTTTAATTATTTTCTGCGCTTCTTTTTAATTTTTTTTTATTCACAGGATCCGATGACGATGACTAAATTGATGTTGAGGACGATAATAATGCTTAAGAAGCACTCAGTGCTACCTAATTAATAATGTATCATAATGTACCATTTCATTAATGACAGTTAAGACAAAGACAAATACGTTTTTTAATCAAAATAACTCAACTTTAAGTAATTTTTACCATTGAACCGCGAAAGTCCCAGGCGATCTGAAGACACCATAATTTTTGTAAATTCAAGGTCTACGCAGGGATTTTTTTTCGAATTTTTGGTGTGGGGTGGCTCTACTAAACAATTACCATCGAAATGGCACAAACACGCATAGATTTCCTTAATACAGCTTCGCGACTCATACCAGAGTTCGATGGAAAAGCAGAAAATCTGCAAAGTTTCATAGATGCACTTGAATTGGTAAACTCTATAACAGACACTCATGTCTCAACCAGTGTTGGGCATTAATCAATTAAATTTTCAATCAATTGATTAATCAACTAATAATTTTAATCAATTAATTCAATTGCAATTAAAATATTAGTTGCATCTTGCAATTAATTTAGTTGAATTAATTTGAATTAATTGTAACTTACAACTAAATCAATTGCAATTGAATTTTTCAATTGTTCTAGGTTACAGTTAAAACTAACAATTAAGTAAGCTGTGTGCTTTGAAGTAAATTTGAAGAAAAATAATTTTGTTCAGAAAAAAACATAAAAAAAACTAAAATAAAATGAACCCTACCGTTGAAATGGATGAAGACGGAAATACCTTTGATTATGTTACTGCAGAAAATAGGGTCTCTTCAACGGAGAGCGATGCTGCAGCTACCTATCATCTTCGCAACCACGACTGCATCTACTGGGCGGAACTTATTTGAAATACTTAGGAAATGAATGAAATGTCCAGAAGATCGAACTACCAAAGTAAAAGGCTATTTAAACTGCACATCGAACTTTTTAAGATATTTGAAGAGAAAACACGGATTCAGACTCTGATTTGATAAACGAACTTAATCGACTGTCCTCTGATGCTTCTTTGACGAAAGCAGAACTTTTGATGCTTCAGTTTTTTTCAGAGGAGAGTCAGGAACTGGAGCTGCCATTACCATCGTCGCCAGCACTTGAACTTTTTTCTTTTGCAACAATGACGAGTTTGCCGAAGAGTCACAGTCTATCGGATAGTATGTTAGAAAAAAGAGGGTAGTGCTGAAATGTAACATTAACTTTTATAAGAAATAAAAATAAAAAATAAATTACAAAAAAAACCATACGAATCTTACTATTTATTAAATTGCAGGGTACGGAAGTTCTGGCTCAGAGCCGAGAGGCTCTTGTTCTGAATTAACAGTGAATATTGTGGAACTGATAAATTCTTTATGCTCTATCTATGTTCTTCAGCATTGATCATCCATGGTTCGCGGTTCAGTATTGTCATAATCATGGTTATGTAGTTATGTGTGGTCATTAGTGATGTTAAAAGCAGTTTTTGAAGTATTTAGCGGTCTTATAACCATGAAAATCCCTTAGCTGCGAACTGCGCTAATGCATTGAGCCCGGCATGATTTTCCGCTTGATTGGCATTAACTTTTCCACAATTACTAATTTAAATCCTCGATGGTATTTTTTCGCGATTCAAGAAGTTGTCAGTCACGGGAAATAGGTGTAAAAAATTTGCGAACCACAAATTCAGTGGGTCCCAGCTTAAAACCGAGAGCGGTTAATGGCTTACGGCTCACGAGCTGTGCCTCTCAGCTCAGACCCAACTGCGTGCAAAGAGATCCAGAACTGTTGAATCATTCGAATCAATTGTTAGTTTGTAATCAAATTTTTTTAAAAGATTGACAATTAATCAATTGTTAGTTGTAGAATTTGACGATTAACAATTAATTAATTGTTAGTTGCAAGGTATTGCAATTACAATTAATTAATTGTTAACTGCGATAGGTGCAATTAACAATTAATTAATTGTGAATTTTTTAATTGTTAATCAATTGTTAAGACTCTCAACAGCTGTAGCCTTAATAAAAACAAAATTGAAGGGAACAGCAAGGAATTTAGTTGCAAATGAAGCAACTATACCCGAAATAATAGCTAAATTGAAATTAACAGTAAAGGGAGAATCGGTGGAAGTATTGTCAGCTAGGATTTTAAACGTAAAACATTATAGCAAGTCAGCAAATATTGAAATAGTCGAGCTAACGAAGGCGTTAGAAAATGCATACATTTCGGATGAACTTCCGGTACCAGTGGCCAATAAATATTCTACTCAAGTGGCCGTGAAGGCAATGATCAAAAACTGCACACTAGAAAAGGTTAAAATTATCATGGAATCAGGGCAATTTTCTAATATGAATGAGGCTGTGTCTAAATTTGTGAATGGTTGTACAGAGGCTACTGGACAGCAAAACGCCATACTATTTTCTAAGCAGATTTACCCTAACTCACGCTGCAGTAACTGCAACAGTCACTTTGCTAACAGTTCTGAAAACAGAAGACGATACTACAACGGCTCTTATTATCAACAAGATCGTGGCTACAACAACAATACTAATAATCGCAACAATCGATATAACAGTAATCAGCATAAAAACAACAACCCCTATATCCCAAATCAAAACAGAAGAAATGGGAATAATGTACGCCACTGGGAAGACCCCTGTGAATACCCAAATAACTCCTCATACGGCAATGAGGAAACCCAGTCAAAAAACTTCAATACCCCCCTGAATACCGATTAAATACAAATAACATTTACACTCTAAGTCCAAATCTTAACAGCTACATCTGCATTAACTCTGATCAAACAAATAAATTAACACTATTAATAGACACGGGTGCAGACATATAACTAATTAAAGAAAGTCAAATAACAGACAGAATAGAAATTAATCGGTCGAAGTATACCTATTTAAATGGCATTGGTAAGGGCGTTATTCGGTCAAAAGGTGAAATAAAATTGCAACTGCAGGTAGAAAACGTGCATCTTATACACCATTTTCAGGTAGTCCATGAGAATTTCCCGATCCCATGCGACGGTATAATAGGACTAGACTTCGTTAGAAAATTCAATTGCAGACTCGACTATCAAAAACAGCGAGATCTGTTCATACTGAGACCAAAAGACCTAGAAGAGACATTGGCAATTCCGATGGAAATATCAATATACTCTAATGTTTTCACAATACCGGCACGCACAGAGGTTATAAGACCAATAAAAATTATTAACTCTGAAGAGGAACTGTTGATACCCAACCAGGAAATACAAACAGGCGTATTAATTGCTAACACAATATTAAACAGAAATAGCCCGTATGTCAGAATTATAAATACTAACACGAACGACGCTGTGATAGGGAAGACACATATCAGGAGCGAAAAGCTATCCGACTAAGAGGTAGTTAATATCAAAAACACTGGAGAATATCATACGCTGTGATAGGGAAGACACATATCAGGAGCGAAAAGCTATCCGACTAAGAGGTAGTTAATATCAAAAACACTGGAGAATATCATTAACCATTAGTAATTGAAAAACTGGTGAAACAATTTCCAACGTTTGTAAAACGGCAATTAACTGACCTCTGTTCAGAATACAGTGACGTCTTTGCTCTTGAGGAGGAAATTATTTCATCCAACAATTTTTATAAGCAGAAACTAACGTTAAAAGATGAAACACCCGTATACTCCAAAAATGATCGAATATCACACTCGCAGAAAGCTGAAATTAATAAACAAGTTGAAAAGCTGATTAAAGATGAACTTGTCGAACCATCAATGTCAGAATTCAACAGCCCCGTTTTACTGGTTCCAAAAAAGTCCCTACCAGGTCATACAGAAAAAAGATGGAGGTTAGTAGTGGATTACATTAAAGTTAACAAGAAATTAGTTGCGGATAAATTTCCATTACCTAGGATTGATGACATTCTTGACCAGCTAGGACGAGCAAAGTATTTCTCATGCTTGGACCTAATGTCCGGGTTCCATCAGGTAGAACTAGAAGAAAATTCCAGAGATGTAACCTCATTTTCTACTCATAAAGGATCATTTAGATTTAAAAGACTCCCGTATGGCCTTAAAGTAGCGCCAAACTCTTTTCAACGTATGATGTCACTCGCGTTCGCAGGTCTCACGTCCTCACAAGCGTTCCTTCACATGGATGACTTAATAGTAGTCGGATGCTCTGAAAATCATATGCTACGAAACCTTCGAGACGTATTCAAAACTTGCCGGAAATACAACCTCAAATTGCATCCCGACAAGTGCTCATTCTTTCGGCCTGAGGTAACTTTTCTGGGGCACAAATGTACAAATAATGGCATTTTACCAGACGATAGCAAATTCGACATAATAAAAAACGATCCTACTCCTAAAAATGGTGATGAGGCCAAACGTTTCATTGCGTTTTGCAACTACTATAGAAGGTTCATCCCAAATTTTTGTGGAGTTTTCTCAACATATCACTCGTTTATCCAAACAGGATGTAAAATTTAACTGGACCAAAGAATGCGATGACGCGTTCAATTACCTAAAAACCAAACTATTAAGCCCTCAAATTCTGCAGTACCCTGATTTTGATAAAGAATTTTGTATCACTACGGACGCAAGCAAAAAGGCATGCGGGGCAGTTTTAAGCCAACTATATGGGGACAAACATTTACCAATAGCGTATGCCTCAAGGGCATTCACCATATTGAGCAAGAACTAACCGCAATTCACTGGGCCATACAACATTTGTGGTACCAAATTCTTAGTGAAAACCGACCATAAACCTCTTACCTACCTATTTTCATTGAATAACCCATCGTCCAAATTAATAAGAATGCGATTATTCTTAGAAGAATTCGATTTTATAATAGAGTATATCATGGGAAGTGAAAAGTATGCAGCAGATGCATTGTCTCGATTAGACTTTGCAGACATGAAAGAAGTAGCAACTAATAACGTATTCAAAGTTACAACTAGGTCCCAAACATATAAACATAAGGAAAAAGAGCAAAATATATTTAAGAAACCTACCCCACAAGAAATCCCTCGGGTATATGAAACAATAAGTTACCATGAAGTCAAAAATCTACCAATATTAAAATAACCCCCGAAAAATTTCAAATACAACGGAAAAAATCCGTCCTCGTTAACATTCAACTCAGTAAATTGTACACTAATAGAAAATTCGACCTAGGTCAATTCTTTCTTCGGCTTGAAAAAGAAGCCAGTGTTCAACGCATTGATACACTACAATTAGCTCCCTCAGAGTTTATATTCAACCATGTAACAATGCAACATTTTAAGCATATGGGAAATAAATTACTCAAGAGAGTACAGATAGCAATATTGCCACAAATAACTAAAGTAAAAAATGCAGCGGAAATTATGAATATTATACAACTTGCCCATGATAATCCAACCACAGGAGGCCATTGCGGTGTGTCAAGAACGCTAAACAAAATTAAAAGACAGAACCATTGGAAAAACATGAGCAAAGACGTATCTAGATACGTCAAGTCATGCATATAATGTCAAACAGCCAAGGTTACTAAACACAGTAAAGCTCCTCTTACCCTGACGCCTACACCGGCAACAGCTTTCGATATAGTTCTAATAGATACCATTGGACCTCTCCCCAAGTCAGAAAATGGAAATGAATATGCAGTAACTCTTATTTGCGACCTAACTAAATACCTGATCACGATACCAGTCCCAAATAAAAACGCAAAAACAATCGCAAAAGCTATTTTCGACAAATGTATTCTGGTATTTGATCCCATGAGGACACTTATTTCAGATATGGGAACAGAATACATGAACTCAGTGTTGACAGAGCTGTGCAAAAACTTTAAAATAGAAAAAAATTAACTCAACGGCATACCACCACCAGACGCTAGGGACAATCGAAAGAAGCCACCGGACGTTCAACGAATATATAAGGTCATACTTATCAATTAACAAGGACGATTGGGATGACTGGATCCAGTATTTCACATATTGCTTTAATGTAACGCCATCATCGGCACATGGATATTGCCCATTTGAATTGGTATTTGGTAAAAGACCACAAAATGTTCCCTTTTAGAATTTAGAAGCCAATGAAAAAGAACTTAAGTTTAAATTGCAGTTAGCCCAACATAGAGCTAGCGTCATATTGAATAAATGCAAAATCAACAGAAAGAAGCAGTATGACAAAACAACTTCCGAACCACAATTTCAGGTCGGACAATCTATCTTACTTAGAAACGAAACAGGTCATTAACTCGATAATAAATATTTAGGAAATTACAAAATCATTGAAATAGGTACGAATAACAACATTACTATTATAGACGATAAAAATAAGAAACAAATTGTGCACACTGATAGAATCGAACTGTTGCATAACGATATATGAAAAAAAATAAAATAATAATAATAATGTGAAAAAATTATAATTATAATTTTTACAAAAAAAAGGGAGGTGTAGTATACTTACAGTCTACTTTTCGGCATTCCACTAATGTTAAGTTCAACCCTATACTTTATGTACCGTTAGATTTAAATAAGCTTTAACTCCAATATAGACCCAATATAAACCAATTAGATCCATAAGAATACATTATAACGTTTTGATATAAATAGAGGCCTGTCGCCTAATAAATGAATCACTTGCTCCACATCTGTGCCACAGCAAGGATCCCTAAAACTACACCTACTGTCTCGTCATTACAGCATGGCAAAGCAGTGTTGTGTTAATGGAGCATCCGTGTAAAGTAGACCCCTAAAGTACGTCGCTAGTCTGTTTGCATCTACGCAGATCGGTCTCCTGGCTGTGGTTCCGTTTACTTACCTCAAAAGTGTCCAAAGTGCGTTGCTGTCCTTATTTCCTGCCTGTAATTTCCAGTTACAAATGGTAATTTTTTTGCGTGCGCTTGCACAAAGTCTTATACTCTTTTTGTGCAACGGGGTAGGTTTCCTTGGCTGCTTGTGTGCCTGTTTTTTGCACCTGCCGGAAAAGGAACTTGGTCTTCTGCCTTGCTTCTGCGCATTCAGTTCCAAACCAAGGCTGATGCCTAACTTGAGCTTTACTTGCACGGTACTGCATGAACTGGCCCGATTGAATAATGCAATCAGTTAGTGTTGTTGTTGTTGTTGTCGTTTTTATTTATTTATTTATTTATTTAGTCGACAAAAAAAGGCTGTCAACTCAATTTCACATACGTTATAAAAAAGCCTTATTGACTAAGAAAGCCTAACAAAGAAAAACTAACAAAATTACAAAATAACTAATAACGACTCCGACTCGATGGGGGAGTTTTATTTGCCCGTCCGGCCAGCTATGCCCCGATTCACAGCCAACTGTAGTCAGAGACGTTATTAGAGCTACCAAAAACTTTAATGATATAGAGACAGAGAAGAGGAAAAGAACAAAACCAGAATAGAGGCAAAGGAAAAAAAATAATAATAAAACTAAAATAAATCAGATATAAAGAGAAAAAAATTTAGGAGAATACAATAAAAAAAAAAAATAATAAAAAAATACTAACTAAAAGTGAAATTTAAGACTAATTACAAATACCTAATTTATAAGCTATACTTAAAATAAAATAACTAGAAATCTCTGACCCGGTGGGGGAAGATTTTTTAGCCAGTCCGGCAAGCTATGCCCCTACTCACAGCCAGGAGTGGTCAGAGATTTCCCCTAAGATAATTATAGAGATATGTTTTTAGAGAGAAGAGAGAGAGATCTGTTGAGAGCAGGTGATAGAGATCGTTATAATTTTGACATAAGACTCGAAATCGATTGTGCTTTGCATAATCAGTCGTGCATCTAGGCAATACTAATGGAAAATAGTTTCTGGTTGGCCTAGAAGGAACGGAGAAGTTAAGGCGACCTAAAAGTTCAGATGAATCTACATCACCGATAATTAGTTTATAAAGATAGTTTATAATACTATTCTACGGTTAGCTAACGAAGGAAGGTCAATAAGCAAGAGTCTGTTAGAGTACGATGGCAGATGAAGGTTAGGGTCCCAATTTAAGCCACGTAGGGCAAAAAGCAAGAATTGCTTCTGAACTGATTCAATACGATCTATATGCTTTTTATACTGCGGAGACCAGACGGACGAGCAGTATTCAAGTACAGGACGGACTAGAGCAGTGTATAAAAGCTTTGTGGTATATGGATCATTGAACTCTTTCGACCAACGTTTAATGAATCCGAGTACACCATTTGCTCTATTAACAATAGAGGAGATATGAGGATTGAAACTCAATTTGGGGTCAAAAAGAATTCCAAGATCAACGACTGTAGAAATTCGTTCCAAGGGTTCATTTCCAATCGTATAGGTAGCCAACGAAGGCTTGCAACGATGGAAAGTCATGAACATGCACTTGGAGCAATTAAAATGTAATTGATTAATCAGACACCAGGACTGCAAGGAGTTTAAGTCATCTTGCAATCTGATGGAGTGCATCGGGTCGTTGAAAGATAAAATAAGTTTTACATCATCGGCGTACATAAGTATCCGAGAATTCGAAATTATTGTGGGGAGATCATTAATAAATAGAGTAAAAAACAATGGGCCGAGGTGACTGCCTTGTGGCACACCAGAAGTGACAAAGACAGGCTTTGACGTATTAGAGCGTAGCAGAACTTTTTGAGTTCTATCTTTTAAATACGACGAAATCCAAAGTAGAAAAGGGGATGGAAATCCTAATCGATCAAGTTTAACGAGAAGAAGATCATGGTTCACAGAGTCAAATGCTTTACTGAAGTCGGTGTAGATGACATCAGTTTGTTTTTGTAAAAGGAAACCATCGTGTACCATTGAGGTAAATTCAAGTAAATTGGTCGCAGATGACCGACGCTTTGTAAATCCATGCTGGAAAGGTGATAAAATCGATTTACAATAGTGCTGTAGGGAAGAGGTTATAATCTGTTCAAATAATTTTGGAATAGCGGATAGTTTAGCTATGCCCCTATAATTGGATATATCAGACTTTTCACATTTTTTATGAAGAGGAATAATATAGGATTCCTTCCAAAGATTTGGAAAAATACCAGATTCTAACGATAGATTAAAAAGTTTAAGCAATGGATTGCACAAAGAAATACAACACTCTTTGAGCACACAACTAGGAATGTTGTCAGGCCCAGGGGAGTATGAAGATTTTAGTGATTTTAAATGAGAAAGTAAGGAGCTTTCGGAAATCGAGGGGGCAGTTATCGAGTTAGAAGAAGAAATGCTATAAGGATAAGAAGCATTAGTAAAGCGCGTAGAGGAATAAGTAGATTGAAAGAAGTCGGCGAACAGGTCAACGGCTGTGGAGTCATCGTTAGCCTTTTGGTCGCCCAGAAAAAAAGAAGAAGGTAAAGAAGAAGACCTACGTTTAGAATTTATAAAGCTGTAGAATTGCTTAGGGTCCTCTGCGAATTGAATTTTGCATCGCACAAGATATTTCCTATAGCACTCAGAATTAAAAAGTGTAAAGTTCGATTTTGCAATTGAGTATTTAGAAAAGTCAACGGCAGAACCAGAACTTTTATACTTTTTAAAGCATCTAGACTTAATATTTTTTAAATTAGAAAGTCTAGGACAATACCAAGGAGGATAAATGGACGCGGGAGAGGGAGCGCTATTAGGAACACAGATATCTAAAAGAGAATTAATGGAACTGTAGAAAAAGCTAAAAGCAAAGTCTAAATTAACTGAATTGTACAAAGGAGTCCAGTCTGTCGTACAAATAAGTTGATTTAATAACGTAAAGTTTCCTTTACGAAAACAACGACGAGGCTTATTGGAAATCTTAACAGTCGAATAGGTAGGTCCAATAACTGAAATAGAGATTTCTTCGGGCAGTGATAGAGGGGCAGACCTAGAGACGACAACATTCGCGCTGTCAGAGACAAAAACGAGATCCAACAATTTATTTAAACTGTTAGGTACTGCGTTAATTTGTAAAAACGACATGTCCCACAGACCATCTAAAAAGTCATGATAAGCTGAAGGTACAAGATAAGTCGACCCATTAAAATTAGACCAAGTGATGTTTGTTAGGTTAAAATCACCAACGACAACCATTGAGTCAATGTCTCTTAATTGGGTAAAAACATCTTTAATACAAGCTATATGTTGCATATAAACTTGATTATCAGAAGATGGAGGGATGTATGAGCAGGTAATAAATAAAGCGAATGTCAGAAAAGTTACCTTTACGGCAACAAATTCCACATCCCTAGGCACATTAAGATTGATCAGTTCTGATCGCAGGCTGGAATTAACTGCAATCAGTACACCTCCACCTCTGCGAACTGGTCGATCATGCCGGTAGATAAAAAAATCATTTGACAATATTTCAGAATCAGAGACTGTTTGATTTAACCAAGTCTCTGAGAATGCAATAATGTCAAACTCAAATGAAGCACTATTTAGGAATAAGGTAGAAAGTTTGGATAACAGACCCCTAACATTCTGATAGGCTATATGAGGACAAACGGACGGAACTAGTTTTTTGAAACCCTATTAGAATTAGATCCTACATTTGAGGATGTACTAGAAGAAGGTAAGCTAACGGGCATTGGCCTAACTCGATTTCTTGGCCTAAACTCGTGAACAATCATATCTGGCAGCCAAAATTCTGGGTCACATATGATTGGAAATGCTTCAGATGGAACACTTATGTTGAAGGAAGCAACATCACGAGGTTGGGCAAAATTAAACTTTGTAATTGAAACACTTGCTGAGGATTTGCTCGCAATATAAGCAGCAATATTCTCGCAAGTAGTTTCAGGGGACAGCCTAGACACGAAAACTTGCTTGCGTGGTGCAATCACAGTTAGAGGAGGAGGCTGAGATGGAACAGTAACACTGGCAGCGGGTTCAACAGGTTCAGGAGGTGCAATTGGGGAATGATCTAATCTATCTATTGGTGGTTTATTTAAAATATTATCAGGAACTTGATTCCGGGAGGGAGGCAAGGGAGATATATCAAACATAGTTCCTGGTGAAGCAGAAATTGAAATGGTTGGAGATAAGTCAAAACATTGAGGTGAAACTGGCAACGATGAAGTAGATTCGGACGACTTGCCACCATCGCGAGGAGGCACGTCTAAAAACTGACGCTCCAAACGACGCGAGGGCGGCGATTTAAACTTAAATTGACTAAGCAACTCAACACTGGAGGTAAACTCGGTAGTGATTTGCTTATTCAATTTATATAAAATATTAAATTTGTTTTTCATGTCATTGCTCATACGCGAGAAATCAAATTGAGTCTCAGTGCATACAGGGCATGACCATCTTGTAGAACCGCAGTCTTTTTTAGGCGAGTACATTTTGTCGAGGTCACGACCAGTTAAATTAGCACATTTAATATGCATCATGTTTTCGCACAACCAACAGTTTACAAACCTGAGTTGATCTGACTCAACAGCATCTTTGTAGAAGCAAGACTTTTGCAGCACGACATTATGCTAAATTTACCACAGGGGTTCAACACCAAAGAGAATATAAATTCTAAGCGCGAAAGACAGACAAAACTTACTCTCAGAGCGGTGTAATTAAACAACAATCGTTCTAAGCTTTGTATGCAGAGAACCAACAACAATGCTGAAAGCGACACACAAAGCAAAGTGGGAACGACGCTCAAAGAGAGTAAGCACAGACAAACACACACAAACCTGTGGTGAGGGGAGGGTGGGGAACCGCCAAAAAATTAGATCCAGCGAAACCAAAACAAAAACAAAAACACAGGGCAGACGCAGCGTTATTAAAATTGGTTGATTTAATAGCGATTAAATGCACAACACAGAATGCAACGCACAAACCGACAATGGGTCAAATTAACACTGATATTTAAGTCGAATTTAGACCAATATAGGCACGATAAACGACACAAATAATTTTAAATTGCGGAGCACAAAAAAACACGTCAATCAGGCACAAGAACTCTCTCTCTTCGGATAGTACAAAAGGGGATAAGAAAGAAGAGAGTAAGTTAGAGGTGGATAGTGAGTTGAAAGGTGGGGGAAGTATAGAGAGTGGGATTATATAGTGGATAGATTGGATATCGAATCAGCTAGGGCTAGCCCTTGGAAGGTCTTCGGCGGTCAGGTTAGTGGGTGCGTTGGGGCAGTCGAAAAGGTGTTCGGTGTCGTGTGGGCTTCCTTTACAGTCAGGACACTCATCTGCTACCTCAGGCTTGATCCTGGAGAGGTAGCTGTTTAGGAAACATGAGTATCCTGACCTTAGTTGTGCAAGGGTCGTGCGCGTGGTTTTGGGAAGCTGTTTCTCCGTGTCGCTGATGGGTGGTGAGCGACCACCAAGCATTACGTTGTTCCTGAGCCCATTGATCGCATTTTCGACTGTCCTCTTTTGGATGTCCTCCCTCACACTTAGAGCCTCAGAAATCGACAGGTTAGTGGCATCGTTAGTCATCTGTTTGTTTTCTGGCATGAAGATGCGGACATCTTGTCTGCTGGTACGTGTGGGGAGGACAATTTGGATCGAGTTGTGGTTTGCATGCTCGACCATAAGGGGGCGCGCACACATGCGGCAGAAAACTGAACTGACGGCAGAGCCAAAAGCTTTGCTGACAACAGAAATTGTTTCAGCACACCTATAATTTTGAAGGTGCGCACACATTTGGCTGATTTAAACTTTCAGCTTATACATTTGATTCTTACTAGCAACATGGTTTTCGATTGCCAAAAATGGAAAAGTGCAGAAAAAATTAACGCAAGGGAAAAAAGAGAAATAATAATATGTGGAATAAATCTGAGAAATTTCAAACCGATCAGTGCAGCCATCTTCAAGAAATCGTAGTCACCGACTTTGAAAAATTACCTGACAAGTCTCTGCAAATAGCGTGTAACTTGGAAAATAATGGGCGAATTGACCTACAATTTTCTGTATGTACTTAAATGTATGTACAATACATGCAGAATATGAGAAAACCAAAAAATCGATAATATATACATATATATATAATTTTTTTTTTAATTTGAGATCGCATTTAGAAACAGAGGAAACCAATACCAGCAACACAACGGTTTTTTGTGACATCACGGTATATCACATTTTGTTTCTAAGCTCTCTCATTTTAATTCACACTCTAAAAACGTTAAGGACTTTCTGTTTTGTTTTAAAAAAAGCATTTTCAAAATATATTGACGAGATCTATCTAAGCATAAATTAAAAATTGAACTTACATAGCAAATAAAATATAAAAGTATACTAATTCACTTGTTCCTTTAAAATCAATTAAGTGATAATAAATATAGGAAAAATAAATTGCAGCTTACATTTTTAATTTTTTTTTTATAATATATTCTTTTTTTGTACCATGCTGCATTTCTGCTACCAATTTCCAGTTAAAGTTTTAAAGTTGTTTTATAAAAACAATACTTTGCTGTATAATAATCGCAAAACTCGTTTCATCAGTTTATTGCCACATGTAGTATGCGGTATGAATTACGAACAAATTTATTAAGAATTGGAAAAGTACATTTGATGTCTGAGAAAATTACACTCTAGATATTATACATTTTGAAAGAAATTTATCTTTTGTCGATAAGCCTGATAAGCGATAGCTTTCAAGATTTGAAATTTAACATTACCCGCGTAATTCGTGTGATACCAGTAGCAATTAGGGACAAAGTGACTTAAAATTTAAAAAATCCTCGAATCTAAATTTACCGTTTACGGTGTAGCTGCGGCCATCATTTGAATGAAATTATCTTTAAAAAGAAAATGTCTGAGCTAGTTTTTTCAGCCCATAAAAGCGATTCAACAATTCAATTCCGTTTTTTGTAATTTATTTTTAATTAAAAAAAAAACATCTTAATGGATGGCCAAAATAACGCATGTAGACAGCACATATTTGGTGTAATTCATGCTGGAATAGCAGAGTTGGCATTTTTTTGTTCGAATACGGATAACGAATAATTTTTCTTAAATAAATTTTTATTAATGTTATGTAGATATTTATTCGAATGATCGATATTTATATTAAATTATTTACAAATAAAACCTGACAGAGTAAAAATTGTTTTTTAATAGTTATCTAGACGATTCGTTATTCGAATAATGCCAACTCTGTGGAATAGTACCAACACTTTTCCAATAACACTAGTTTACAGCCAAAAAGACCCATTTCTACTGAACATTTTTTTATTGTAGTTTGGAATGGTGATCTCAAAAATCAATTTCAAAAATTTTTTCATGGCTCCGTTTTTGAAACATAATTTTTTTTTATTTTTTGGTAGGGGAAGTGCCCCTTCCTTCCTACATTTTAAGCCATATCTCACTTTATAATTGTCAGATAGAGTCAAGCAAGATAAAGAAATTCGATTTTTTGCTCAAAAATTCATTTTTGGTCGCCTGGAAAAAATATAAAAAAATCCAAAAAAATTATTTTTATTTTTTCTACATAAGAACCGCACTTCTACGAAGAAAAACAGATATCGATGATCAAAATCTGTGAGCAAGCACAGGAGCTCAAAGCAATTTAGTGCAAAAAAAATGTGATGTTTTTCTGATTATTTTAAAATAAATTTTCGTTTGCTTCGACTTTTGTTCCGTTCTTAATTTTTATTTTTGTTCTGGCTTTTCGTTCCCTTCATAATTTGACCAAAAAAACAAAGAAAGATACAATGTTAATTTTTGAAAACACAAAATACTCAAATTTGACTGTTAGTTCCTCTACTCAATTTGATCCATCTACAGTACGTGTTACACGATTTTCCTCACCAATACCTTATTTTCTTCGTAAAAGTGCGATTCCCAAGCAGAAAGAATCAAAATAATTTTTTTGTATTTTTGTATATTTTTTCTAGTCGATTAAAAATAAAATTACTCGTATTTCCGAGCAAAAAATCGATTTTTTTAGATATTCTTGGTTGTTGAATTCAAACTACTAAACCGATTTAATAACAATGCTCCATGCAATTATTGGCAGCTCTATTACCTTTCGATTTATTTCTTACTTGACTCTATCTGACAATTATGAATTGTGATATGGCTTAAAATGTAAGAGTACCTACCAAAAAAATTAAAAAAATTAATATTTCAAAAACGGAGCCATGAAAAAATTTTTGAAATCGATTTTTGAGATCACCATTCCAATTTATACTAAGAAAATTTTTCAGCTGAAATGGGACATTTTTTTTTTTTTTTTTTTTTTTTAAACTAGTGTAATTTGTTTTCTGATCGTCGCTTTTCTTTCTTTGGGCTTTATGCAATTTTACTTAATAATATTTTGCAGTTCATGATTGATGTAACTGCCGCCGTTATTAAAAACTTCAGCGAGCAGAAATAAACAAGCATGTTTGTTCATTTAAACAAAGCTGAACTTACGGCTGAATTAAAGTGATCAATTAAGCGCACAGTGTGCGCCCTTCCATGCACGTAGTGTGTTTGTTTTTGGAAAGCTGAAAGCTCGGCTTAAAGTTCTGCCGTCAGTTCAGTTTTCTGCCGCTAGTGTGCGCGCCCACTAAGGCTGCTGGCGAGGAATTGCTTGTCCAGCATGCAGCAGTGGGCTTTCACTCCTAGCATTTGGACTTCCTCATGAAGGTGATCCTCATGGGTCATGGAGTGACATCCAGTGACCGTTCTGAGTGCAGCATTCCCCACTGTGTCTCGCTGATAGCCGGTGACCAAGCCGGGGCTGCATAGTCTGCGAGGGTTTTCTCCCAATGGCCTTATAGGTGATTAGCAGAGTCTCCTTCTCTTTCCCCCATGAGCTTCCTGAGATTGCCTTTAGTGCTCGGTTCCTCTCTCTTATCTTGCGAGCCGTGTTTTCTGCATGTTTGGCGAAGAAGAAGAGATTGTCGTACGTCACCCCCAATATCTTTGGGTATTTGTTCGTGGGAATTGTTGCTCCATCCACGGTGACGTCGAGCTGGGTATTCACTATTTTCGTCCATGTGGTGAAGATGGTGGACGAGGATTTCTCAGGCGAGATGGTGAGGTTTCTTGCTAGGAAGAATGCTGTGACTGTCGGGAGGTAGGAGTTCAAACTCGCAACTACCTTGTGGTGATCCTGATCCGATCCTAGGATGGTGCAGTCATCAGCATAGCTAACCAGCTTGAGCTCAGGATCGTGGAAATGTAGAAATTAAAAAGGAGGGGCGATAGGACACCACCTTGTGGGACTCCTTGTTTTAATTTCCGGAACGTGGAATTCTTCCCTCGGAATTCGACGTACGCTTGCCGGCCAGAGATGCAGTTAGCCAGCCAGCGCTTTAGGGTGTTTGGCAGCGCTGTGGTCTCCACGTCCTGTAGCAGCTTCGCATGGCTAACCGTATCGAAGGCTTTTGATAGGTCGAGGGCAACCAGCACAGTACGCTTGTGTGGACTGGGGAAGTTCAGTCCATTTGTGATGGTGGTGGTGATCTCGCAAAGCGCGGTACTGGTGCTTCTGCCTTTGCGAAAGCCGTGCTGGTGCTCTGCAAGTGGGAGGTTTTCTTGCAGCATTGGCAGTATCAGTGCCTCCAAGATTTTTACTACGGGTGCCAGCAGAGTGATGGGCCTGTAGGAAGTGCCTAATTCGGATGGCTTGCCAGGCTTGGGTATTGGGATGATCTTGCCAGTCTTCCACATGTCTGGGATGACAAGGGAGGATAGGCAAAGGTTAAAGAGGGTGGTGAGATAACCTATTCCCAGTGGTCCAAGTTTTTTTATCATGATGGTGGCAATACCATCTGGGCCAAGAGCTTTGGAGGTCTTAGCATCCTTAATGGCAGCTTCTACTTCATCTTCTGCAAAGTCAATGCCATCAGGTTCGCGGCTTAGTTTGCGCAATCTCCGAAGGACTGGTGTGTTGGCTTTTGTAGTCTCTATGGGGTGTTCGACAAACTGCCTGTTAAAACCTTTTGCGCACTGTTTTGC
This sequence comes from Lordiphosa clarofinis, assembly GCA_018904275.1. Taxonomy (NCBI): domain Eukaryota; kingdom Metazoa; phylum Arthropoda; class Insecta; order Diptera; family Drosophilidae; genus Lordiphosa; species Lordiphosa clarofinis. The sequence continues at coordinate 583,353 of JAEIGQ010000183.1, forward strand.
ATTGCTCTGCGGCACTCCTTTGAATGCAATGGCCGTTTGATCCAGCGTCCTCGGCCCTGCGGTCAAACTTTTGATGGTTTTCCACAGTTTGGCAGAACCCATTTCGCATTCTTCCAGGTGCGTCAGCCAGCATTTCTTCCTATGCTCGTTAACCATCCTGGATATGTCGCGGTTTGCCTCCTCGATGCGGGGATCAGCGGGATTTGCGGCTCTGAGTGAGTCTCTCATGTTAGCCTTTTCCGTTGCTTCTGTGAGGAAGCAAGGGCGAATCTTCGGGATTCTTCCCGCAGGGATGTGTCGCTTCCCGGCATCGGTTAGGATCTTACGGAAGGTGCGTTCGCCGGTACAGACGTCAGTAGGCAGTTGTTGTATGCTGAAATTCTCCTCAGAGTATTCCGTGAATGCGGTCCAATCTGCCTTCGAGAAGTTGACATAGGTCTTTTTCTCCGATACTATGAAGTCGGACTGGCCGTTTATAGTGATGGTGATAGGCAGATGGTCGGAATTGAGGGCGATATCAGTTTGCCATTCAGTGGTGGCCAGGAGGTTGTCACTGATTATGGAGACCTCTGGTGAACTGCAGCAGTTTGCTGTTATCCTGGTGGGCTGGTCTGCGTTAATGCAATCGAAGGAGGAATTTTCAACCTGCTCAGCATGGTTTACCCCTCTGGTATCATTATGGAGCAACGAAAACCAGGTCTCATGGTGAGCGTTCATGTCACCAAGGATTATCCGGTTGTCTCCTGTGAGTAGGTGGGTGATGTTGGGTTGGTAGCCCGATTGGCATGCTGCAATGGGAGGAATGTACACATTGAGTATCTCTATTTCAGATACTCCTGCCCGTACAGCTATACCCTGGACTTCCATAAAGTCGTCCGGTGTGGGATTGAGGGTCAATCTCCTATAGCTGACAGACTGGTGGATTATGAAGGCTAAACCACCTCCTGTGTTCCTGCTCCTGTCTTGCCGTATGATGTTGTAGCCTGCATGTGTGATTAACTGAGCCCTGGGTGTCATTTTTCTTTCTTGGACCGCTGCTATCCAGATCTTTTTGCGGGTCATGTAATCGACCAGCTCGGCAATTTTAGGTCTGAGGCCATTGCAGTTCCATTGGACTACCTTCAGTTCCTCTGTGTGTGGTTGGTATGTGGGCGCTGGTCGAGCTGCTGGGCCTTGTCTTTGCAAATCCATCCTATGTGTAGGTGTTGTGGCCGGGTTTGCCTGCCTCAGTTGAGGTGGCAAAATAGCCGTTGGTAGTGGCTGCGGCCTGGGTTGTTGTTGTGGCTGAGGAGCGGTCAGCGTAGGCGGATTTGCAAGGGGTGCGGGCCTGCCACTTGGTGTTGGTGTGATGCAACACGGGCCATGGAACGGTCTCGTGTAGTCACGTGGCTTTTTGAGGAGAGAGCATTTAAGGTGCAACCATTGATGGCAGTCGGAGCACTCAAATGAGTAGCCTCGGGTGGTGATTTTGCCCTTACAGATGGGGCACTACCATGTTTGGGGCCCAGGGTTGGATTCGACATCACCGGCGCATAGAAGTAGTAATCTGAGCAGGCAGGCCGGTGTTGCCTGCTCAGTAAATGAAAAAATAGTGGGAAAAAAGAGGGAGGGGGTGAGAAATGATGGGTGGGTGTACATACCCGATTCCACGATTCCGTGGGTTGACAATCCTTGACCGAGTCGGGACTCGGGTCGGCTCCGGGACGAAGACCAGACTGTCTGGAGAGCCGAATCAGTTAGTGTTGCAATCGTTGATCAATCGCCATGATCAGATTTTTATCTAGCTCCCTTGCATACCTCTTGGCGCCCCTGTCCTTCCACTTTAGCTTCGGTAATAGCTGTTCTTCTCTTTGCGCTTGTGTCATTGCGGAAGCTTCAATGCTCACTATTAGGGGCATGTGGTCGGAGTAGATCTCATTTTTAATGTGCATATCCGTTACAAAGTAATGCCAGGATCCGACTAACAATACATATTTATTTTTAATAAATTAATTAAATATTTTCTTCTCTTTTATTTCAGGTCACCCAACGAGCTAGGATGCGATGGCAGCACAAATCCTCTGGAATTAGAGGATGCAAGGACGACACCTACAAACACTACAACTTTTACCAATTCTACTTATATGTCTTTTAAGTTTCCTTTATAGGATTTGCCCTCCCCCTACCTATCCTATTGAAGCTTCAATCATGGACGGATGAAGGGACGATGGCCAAAAATAATGTGGGTAAGATGTTTTGTGTTTGCAAATTTTGCCCCAAAATTTAAATTTTAAATTATCTCTTTTTCAGATTTGCTGTGTCTTCGCCGATCTGGGCTCGCGCAACGGCGCCTTCACAAAGGGGTAATTAAACTACTTAATCTCTAGTCTTAGTTTCTACAAAAGGAGCCACACACATAAATATACATAGAGATTGTGACGTAAAGAAAACGCAGAATAAAGTTGAGCCCCAAAAATTTGAAGGGAAATGTGCTGGGCCTTCTTAGGGGGCCTGCACCGGTTAACCTCGCTGCGAACACTGGACGGAAGGATGGACAAGGACGCCCACAGGGTCTGTATTGGCGGCCCAAAACGTTTATCTGCGCCTCTCAGCTCTCTCCCCTTTTTTTTTGTTTCAGCACCCAAGTGGACCTCCGAGCGCTCTTGGCGAGAGAAGGTACCAGCGGGCTGAATTTACGCCAGGCCTTAGAGGCTATGCCGCCTTTAGCGGAACGAACTCACTCTGGCAGAATTTTCCGGCGGAAGCTATCATGGACCATGAAGCATCCCACAAATCTTCCTTCGGCCACCGAGATAGGTGGATACCAGTAGGCTATATTGGCTGCTTGGAATTCGGTTTGTCCGTGCTCTGACCGATCCGCCTTTTGGTTCCTACAGAACACCAAATTTAAAATCTAGTTTGTGAAATCGCACTTTCCCTATTACTCACTTTTTGTAAATTTTAAACACACATAACTTTTTCTGCCGAAATTAATAAAAAAAAAACGTTTTCCCGAAATTAACCTCCAAACTGGAAAAGGTTTAAATTTTCGTATGACTGGGAGTCGTCCGTCTGCCGCCGGCTAGAGTGGAATATTTTGCCTTTGCCTGGCCCTACACCCCTTCTTATAGCCTCGGCCTCACGCCGTTGTGCCGCTTCCAATTGTCTCAAGGGCGATGCCCTAATCGAAGGCCATGGCCTACTTTTCTGAGAGTGGGAGTTCGAGAGAGTCTGCTCCCGTTACATGTAACGTCTCCCCGCGACCCCCTTTTGCCTGTGGATCCCATTTCCCCTTCCTACGATCATCGAGGTGGGCTGCCAACTCTCCTCAATCTACCCCAGTTCAAGCTTGGCGCCCTTCGACCAAACTATCGATAATAGCCGAATGCAACAACTCGGAGAGCCAATTTTTACAGGACTCTCTTGTGGCCAACTTCCGACTACCAAGCTCGTTCGCCATGGACAGAAATAGGTGGTAATCACTTGGTGCGAGATCCGGACTATACGGTGGATGCAAAAGAACCTCCCATCCGAGCACCCGGAGCTGGCCTGGCGTTGTCCTGATGGAAGACAATTTGGCCTCTGTTGATCAAAGATGGTCTCTTCTGCATGGGTGCTGCATTCAAGCGGTTCAGTTGTTGGCAGTACAGGCCCGAATTGAGTGTTTGGCCATAGGGGAGCAGCTCATAGTGGATGATTCCCTGCCAATCCCACCAAACACACAGATGAACCTTTCTGGCCGTCAATCCAGGCTTGGCCATCGTCTGGGCAGCTTCACCGCTTTTCGACCACGACCGTTTGCGCTTCACGTTGTCGTCAGTGACCCACTTTTAATCGCCAGTCACCATCCGCTTCAAAAACGGGTCGATTTTGTTGCGATTCGGAAGCGATTCGCATGCATCCTAACGGGCAAAAATGTTTTATTGCGTCGTGTGGGACCCATACATTGAGCTTCTTTTTGAATCCAAGCTTCTTCAAATGGTTTATAACGGTTTGATGACTCATGCCCAGCTCTTGGCCGATGCTACGGCTGCTACTATGCCGGTCTCTTTCGATCAATTCAGCGATTTTATCGCAATTTTCGACGACAAGCCTTCCGGACCGTGGCGCATCTTCGATCACCTCTGCACCAGAACGAAAACGTTGAAACCATCGTTGTGCGGTGGAAATGGAAACTGTATCGGGTCCATAAACTGCACAAATTTTATTGGCAGCATGAGATGCATTTTTGCCTTTATCGTAGTAGTACTGTAAAATATGCCGAATTTTCTCTTTATTTTGCTCCACGTTTGCGACGCTATAACTCACGAACGACTAAAAACAAACAACAAATAAATCTTAAACACGTGTTAGCGCGTGAAAAGAGCTTTCCAAAAAGCTCTAGCGTGAACCGATGCGACAAATACAACTAGAACTACGCGCTTGCAAAGACAAGCTTGCGGAAATACCGTAAGACTTTTTTGACAACCTTATATTAATTAATTTTTATCACCAATAATTCTCCGACTGATGACTTGATAGTCATAGCCATATTACCTTATTAAAACTCAACATCTCTGTGAAATATTGTATGCCTTTTCAAACCATCTGTTATTTGATTTTTTTGATTTTTAATAAAGTATTATTGCACCCAAAAAAATTTGTATCAATATCAATTTGAAACACGTGTTTTAAAATGAAACTGAAACTAGTATCATTTTTTTTTGTATCAATCTTAGCCTAGAAAGTACTGCATTGATACTTAGAATATTAATTTAATGCGCAGAAGTATCAATTTGAAACTAATAAATTTTTTTTAAGTTCGAAATTTCGAAGAATGTATGAATTGTATAAGAAAGCAGGCCCAATGTGGCAGCTGGCGATGCTTGACGTGTCAAACTTAATGTTTTATTTTATGTGCAAACAATTCAATATGTAGTTAATAGGCTAATCACACTGAGCACATCTAACATCCAACATACTTAGGGTGTTCACTTTGTTGAGCACTTGAGCACTTGGGGAAAAGTGTAAACATTTCCAACAACAATTTACTCTGAACAAATTGTGCACAGCTTGCTCGACACAGACCCTGACTACGAAAAGTTGGGCACTTGTGCCAAGTGTTATATGTTAAAGCTAAAAATCAAATGTGTGATCAAACATTCATATAAATTGTATAGAAAAAGCGCCAACTTTGAATGAACCATGGATTACTGCCGAATCATATCTCAAACGTAATCGTGCACAGAGGGCTGCTCACAATACTAGTCAGGCAAAACCGCTCAAGTGCTCAACAAAGTGAATACCCCAACTGTGTTTAAGTCAGTGGCCGGCAAAATACACAAGCTCATTTTGGCATTGCGTGGGTGTGTCAGCTACTCTTTAGCACTTTTTTGTTGTTGCAAGAGTGTGCAGTGTAAGCTTGTATACCGTCGGTGTATCAACGTCGCTGCTACTCTATGGCTCTTGTATACACCGAAAATAGAACGTGCCGAGCTCTGGTTTAAATGCTTAAAAACCATTTGCTTTGCCAACATTTTTAAGATTTTGTCATGTAAAAATGGTAAATGAGTCGATGATAGAAACATGCTACAAATATGACAAATTCCGCCATGGTAAATATTTTAGACTCAGGATGTTAGATGTTAGATTTACTCAGTGTGAAAAGGCTATAAAAGTAAACGCTATGGAAGACGACATGATGAAGATATATAAATGGATTTCAAATGGAGCAAGGAAAGTTTAAGCAGCTAAGTATTAATTTTGCTGTTTCCGTTTTTTGCAAACATATGTAATAACAAATGTAACTATTCAGACAGGGCACATAACATGCCAAAATGCTGTGGTGCCTGTTTCAGCGCTTTCCATGTTAGCGCACAAAGCGAGAGGTACCAAACGAAGCTGCTGTTGAGGCGTTTTACGCGTTTTTTCTTCAGAGTCTCTGAAGGAGTAACGCGCTACGTTTATGGGTTCCAGCAAATGGCACATCAGTACAGTGATTCTCAAAATACATCATTCGCGTGGACATTTGACCAATGTTTCTCCATAGCGAGGTGTCCACACTTGACAAATTCAATTTATTAGTGTAAATGAAATAAATTTAAAATAAAAACATAATGTTTTCAAAATGTTCTTTATTAATTTTAATGGCAGATTGTAAAGAACTGAAATTATACTACAAACTTAATAAGAAATAATATTAAATTGATAAAAGCTAGTTTCAAAATGATACTAAAAGTTTGATAATTGATACTAATAAAGTATTACAAAAAAGTGTTAACCAAATACACGGTAGTATCAATTTGAAATCCTCGAAGTATCATGTTAATACTTTCAAAGTTATCAATTTGATACTTGAAGTATTAGAGAGAATTCGATACTCAATAGTTTCAAATTGATGTCTAAATTGTGTCACTGTGATGACAACTTTTTTTTTGAGCGTATTATTATTATTATTAACAAGCAATTTTCAAATTAGTTGAAACTCAAACGCATTTATCTCGAAGCCACGTTTTTCAAAACGATGCCCACGTTTTCTCAAGTTCTACCATACCGATTTTGATGATGTAGGGCTTTATGGCCGCAGAATTAACGTGGCTATCGTCCCTAAATCAATCTTTGACAAAAACGAGTTTTTACAATTATTTTTCTACACTGGACTGCAAAACATGGTCTAAAATCGATTTTTCGTTTTTAAATGGCCGCCATTTTTTTTTAAATTCAATTTTATTATCATAATTCTGCTACGGACGATAAAGGCATTCATACCAACTCCCTTCCCATCTTCCGTTTTGCTTTCTGATAATTGTAACTCCCGGAAACGTCGGTACCATCGACACATCTTTTTTTGGAAGAGGCTACTTTGGATCCCGGGATCTTTTTGAACAGCCCTAGCATTCACAAGTTTTAATTTTTTATAATGAGTTGAACAACCAAATACAAACAACAGAATTACAATATCTTTTCTCGATTTCTTTCCACGAATTTAAAAAAAAAACATGTAAAATTTAGCCCTCTAGACCAGAAGAGGGCCTTAAAGCGTTAAAGAACAAAACTTTTTCGGGTATGCAACAGTTTTTATCTCAGCTTCAAGCTTTCGCCCAAGTTATTTGGCAAGTTTAAAGTTGAGCTTACAGCGACATTTGTTAATGATAAAATAAAAGCGTAGTACACCAGAGCCGAAAAGTGGTTAAGAGATCAAAAGCACAAGGGAGGCGGACTAAATGTTTCCGAGCTGCAGCCAAAACAGGAGCTTATAGAGATCAAAGCCTTCCAGCGTAGTCAGCGTCCAATGGGAACTCGTCAAGGAAATCGACATCCTGGTCTACCTATGGGATCATCAACTGGGCCACTGAAAGCCAAGCCATCCGAAACGGAATCTTTTGGTTTCTTCCCATTCCACTTATACCTTTGCTATACTTGCGGATTGCCCAGCGATTTCTATAAAAAGCAAGGACCAGGGATCCCAGCAACTTGCATGTCAGCCTTGTAACGAACCTTTTTTCTGCCGGCTTCCGCTCAGGGCAGTCGTGGATCGCTCCAACAAATTTATATTGCGGAGTTGGTGGTAGTCAATAATAAGACGGTTGCGAGTTCGATTTCGTTGCCAGTTTATTGGCCTTAAAATACTAAATTTACAATACGCCTTAACTAGCTGGCTTATCTCTAGTTTGCTTATTTTCTTCCGCTTATAACCAAAGACTTAATTTACTCCTTCACTCCTTTTTGCTACTTCTCGCACCCCTGGCACCACAATCCACTCGGGCACGTTTGCTGGTACGCAAAACTCGCCGGCTGTCTTTTGTAACCGCACAGCTACCGTCTTGAAAGTGCTAGGTTCTCCTAGCAGGAGGCTCAGCTTATACACTTTCTCGCTGGCACCAAGTATTCGTCAGGCCCACTGGCTAGTACGCTCAGTTACGCCGACACTCGTTCTATCGCACAGCTCGATGGTCTGAAAATAGGCTTTTACTAGCACTCACTCTGCCTTTTTCCTGCGTCAGTCCTTGGATTTCCGTTTGGTGATCTCCCTATGCTTCTCTTACCCGCGTTGGTACTCGCACTCGCTTAAAATCGCGCACTGGGACTTGGCACTCGCTTTAAATGACCGCACTAGGACTTGTACTCGGCTGTCCCGCATCTCGAGCAGCGAGCCCTTTTATAGCCAGGCCTCGACTGCGTCTTTGTTTTGACATTAGCAGCCAAGTCCCGTTGTTGCCATGCGCCTCCAGATCAGTGGAATTTTCCACTGGTCTCCGCTTTGCCCCAGCGAGTGCGAGTGTGAGCTCTCGTCGTACTCCAGTCCTCACCTTTTCTCCAGCACTCTAGCGTCCACCGTTTCCTCCTCTGTGCTTTGCCCTTCAGTTCCTGCAACCAATTCGCCGCACATCGTTAACCCTTCTGCGGCCAACTAGTTTCGACCCCGATCAACATACTATACATTTCATTTAAAATTCTCGTCTTAAATATAAATATGCATATAAAAATACAACTATAATAAATATAAGTATGAATATACATGTCACTTACATTTCTTCTTTTTACATATTACCAATTAACTCTAAATTGTGAGACTTCAAAAATTAAGTCCTCACACTACTCCCTTTCTTTGATAAACCAAAAGAAGTCTCGCTTTCCCGTTCCCCTTTCCAGTTCTTAATTTTGAATTTCTACCCGTTTTCTTTACCATTTCCCCATATTCCCCCTGAGACAATTTTCCCCCGTGACATTTCCCCCTTCCCGTTTTTAAGTTCCCAGTTTTCCCATTCCCCTTATTCACGAGAGTGTGACCCCCTTACGTGATCGTGGCTTTGCACGCGGCCTCAACTCCCATCCCTACTACCGGCCAACCATTACACCGTTGTAAGTAAGTTAAACATAAGTCATCCGCGCAAATATTTAAAATTTATCTACTTATCTACTTTGACCGCCCATCGGATCCCCATGTTGTTTTCTCCCCGGCTCCCGGACAGTTTAACTCCGTTTTAGCAAATTTAATCCGTTTTTTTTTTTAATTTTTGCTATTACTCAATATGTTCTAATATTCGGTATGTCATTAAGACAAAAAGTGAAACGCATGTCGTGTTTGAGAAACACGTCCTAAGGGATTTATACCTCGGCTATGACTTTGAAAAGGAAATCAAAGCAATGAAAATTGAAAAAGAAATAATAAATAAAAGGTATGGCCTGCTCCGACACAATAAGTACTGTTTTAATTACCAACTAAAACCCAGGTGCATAACTACAGTAGTACAACGAGACTATTATCCGAGCGATGATGCAGAAAATATTGAACATGTGTTATATATACTCTAATTGTCGATTAATGTAAATCTATATATATACTAGCAAACAGCCCGTCACGCTTCGCTGCGCCTTCAACAGTATATAACCACCGCACACCCACTTACCACCCACTTCCCGCACATTTTCCGCCCACATCCCACTCACTTTTTGCCCACTTCGCACATTCCATTTACATCCCACCCACATCCCTCCCACTTACAGCCACATTCCACCCACATTCCATCCACTTCCCATATTCATCCCACCCACTTCCCACCCACATCCCAACCACTTCCCGCCCACATCCCACCAACTTCCCGCCCACTTCCCACCTACATCCTACCTACATTACACCCACTTGCCACCCTTATCCCACCCAAATCCTTCCCACATCCCTCACACTTAACGGCACATTTCACCCACATCCCATCCACTTCCCATTTCCATCCAACCCACTTCCCGCTCACATCCAACCCACTTTCCGACCACTTCGCACCTACCTAATGTGGGTGGTATACATTCCATCCACTTGCCACCCACATACCACAGACTTCCCGCCCTCTTCCCGCCCAAATCACACCCACTTCCCATTAACATCCCACCCTCATCCCTCCCACATCCCACCCACATCCCTCCCACTTCCTGCCACAATTCATCCACTTTACATCCACTTACCACACACTTCCAAAACAACTTTCCACCCACATCCCATTCACTTCACAGTGAGCATGCCGGCGGTATTTCCAACTTCGGAAAATTAAAAACAAAATAAATTCTCATTTTGAACTTACAATTCGAGTTTCAAGCCAATCGTGTGAAAAATAGTTTTTGAATGCAGAATTTTCCGGCCATTTTCCTCGTGGGCGGCGTTTCAGACATTGAAAAATCACATTTCAAATTATTTCGTATTTTGTCCTTACAAACAGAGTTTCAAGCCAATCGGATGAAAAATTGTTTTTTTCATGCAGAATTTTCCGGGAATTTTCCGATCGTCAGGTAAAATTTTCCAACTTCGCAATATAACATTTTAAACTATTTCGTATTCTTTACTTACAAACCGAGTTTCAAGCCAATCGTATAATAAATACTTTTTTGGATTCAGAATTTTCCGGCCATTTTCCTCGTGTGCGGATTTTCTACTAAGATTACAAACCAAGTTTCAAGTCAATCGGATGAAAAATAACATTTTTCCCATACAAACTTTTCCGACTTTTCCGGGTGGAATTTTCCAAAACCCCGTCTTAGTACGCACTTTCACCACCAACAGAAACTTCTGTGAAAATTACAGCCCTCTATCTCTTACCGTTTGGGCTGTGCGATGATTGCCAATCAGTCAGTCAGTCAGTCAGTGAATCAGTCAGGACACTCTCTTTTATATTTATAGAGATAAAAGTTCAACCTGACTGACTGACTGACTGGTGACCGTCGCACAGCCTAAACCATAAAAGATAGGAAGATGAGATTTTCACATTAGTTTTATCTAATGCTGAAAGTGAGTACTAAGAACGGATTTTGAAAGAAATTCCCCCGCTGGGTGGAAAGTGGGGGGTCAAGGTTGTATGGGCGAAACTTTAGTTGCCAGGGACTAGCGCCAAAATCATTTTTAAAATTACACATAACAAAACATAAGTTATAAGCATAGTACGCGAAATAATTTGACACGTGTTTTCCCGATTTTGGAAAATCCGCACACGACGAAAATGGCCGGAAAATTCTGAATCCAAAAAAGTATTTATCATACGATTGGCTTGCAACTCGGTTTGTAGGTGTAGAATACGAAATAGTTTAAAATGTTATATTCCGTAGTTGGAAAATTTGACCTGACGGTCGAAAAAATACCGGAAAATTCTGCATGAAAAAAACTATTTTTCATCCGATTGGCTTGAAACTCGGTTTGTAAGGACAAAATACGAAATAATTTGAAATGTGATTTTTCAATGTCGGAAAATCCGCCCACGAGGAAAATTGCCGGAAAATTCTGCATGCAAAAACTAATTTTCATCCGATTGGCTTGAAACTCGGATTGTAAGGTCAAAATGAGAATTTATTTTGCTTTTAATTTTCTGATGTTGGAAATATCGCCAGGGTGCTCACTGTGAAGCGAATGGGATGTGGGTGGAAAGTTGTTTTGGAAGTGGGTGGTAAGTGGATGTAAAGTGGGTGAAATGTGGCACGAAGTGGAAGGGATGTGGGTGGGATGTTAATGGGAACTGGGCGGGAAGTGGACGGGAAGATGGCGGGAAGTGTGTGGGTGGCAAGTGGGTGGAATGTGGGTGGGATGTAGGTGGGCGGGAAGTGGGATGTGGGCAAGTGGTGGGATGTAAATGGGAAGTGGGTGGGATGTGGGTGGAACGTGGCGGTAAGTGGGAGGGATGTGGGTGGGATGTGGGACGGATATGGGTGGGATGTGGGTGGGATGTGGGTGGCAAGTGGGTGGAATGTGGGTGGGATGTGGGCAAGTGGTGGGATGTAGGTGGGAAGTGGATGGGATGTGGTGGTAAGTGGGAGGGATGTGGGTGTGATGTGGGACGGATGTGGGTGGGATGCGGGTGGTAAGTGCGTGGAATGTGGGTGGGATGTAGGTGGGAAGTGGGCGGGAAGTGGGATGTGGGCAAGTGGTGGGATGTAAATGGGAAGTGGGTGGGATGTGGGTGGAACGTGGCGGTAAGTGGGAGGGATGTGGGTGGGATGTGGGTGGGATGTGGGTGGCAAAAGGGTGGAGTGTGGGTGGGATGTGGGTGGCAAGTGGGTGGAATGTGGGTGGGATGTAGGTGGAGTGTGGGTGGGATGTGGGTGGCAAGTGGGTTGATGTAGGTGGGAAGTGAATGGGATGTGGGTGGAACGTGGCGGTAAGTGGGAGGGATGTGGGTGGGATGTGGGTGGGATGTGGGACGGATGTAGGTGGGATGTGGGTGGCAAGTGGGTGGTATGTAGGTGGGAAGTGGGCGGGGAGTGGATGGTATGTTGGTGGGAAGTGGGTGGGGTGAAAATGGGAAGTGGATGGGATGTGGGTGGAATGTGGCGGTAAGTGGGAGTTATGTGGGTGGGATGTAAATGGGAAGTGGGTAGGATTTGGGCGGGAAGTGCGCAGTATGTTGGTGGCAATGGGTGGGATGTAGGTGCGAAGTGGGTGGGATTTGGGCGGGAAATGTGCGGGAAGTGGGTTTGATGTGGGCCTGAAGTGGGTGGTAAGTGGGTGTGCGTTTGTTATATACTGTTGTAGGCGCAGCTAAGCGTGACGGGCTATTTGCTAGTATATATATATAATAAGTGAGTTTCCTATTTTGTTATATAAGAAAATATTTGATTAACTAATGAAAAACAATCAACACATAATTTTATAAGAATCAGCTTTGTTCTTAACTTTTTTCCCTGGGATTCCGCTTTTTTCAGTTTTTTATTTTCGTTGATCCAGCTTTTTTTGCTCAGAAAAAAATGACTTCACTGCACCCATGCGCCCGAGCTTGACACGGAAGCGCCTAGTTGCCAGCAATTGGATGTGGGCCCGCCTTGGCCCCCCTGCCCGAAACCTTGGCTGCTCCATGGCAGCCTTTAGCTCCGCCGGCCAATCTGGCTCCGCCACCAGCTGCCATTTCGACGGTCTCCACCCGCTGCTGCGGCTGCTCCATGGAACCGTTGCGCACCTCTCCAGTGGAGTGCTGCCTTTGCAGAGGCGGAAGGGCCGGCTTCACCCCCTGGGCTGGACAGGATTGCTGCCGCAAATAGATGGACCTCCACCCACCTTGTAGCTGCGGCCCGCTGACTGCTAGTTGCGGCAGCTGTTCCTGTTGTTGCTGCTCGCCCTCAGCTGGGCGTGGCTGTTGTTGTTGCTGCTCGCTCTCAGCTGGGCGTGGCTGTTGTTGTTGCTGCTGCTGCGGTGGCACTGCACTATGGGGAATTTTGCCAAATATTAGGCATAAACCCCTTGTCCAAAAGTGCTCAAAACTTACATTTTTTTGTCTCATTAGGCCACAAATACATCAGTCTTTAATGTTACATACCATGAATTTTGATTTAACAGAGCTCTGTTAACTGAGCAGCTGATAAAGTCATGTTATGCTAACGAATGACAGTTCAATGTTAAGTGTGTGTTTTTCTGCTGCAATTTGCAATTGTCAAATATAATTAAAACCAAAAGTTTTGTCGAATATTTTGATGGAATCTAATCGTTGTGGTATGTATTTAGTGTTATTGCCTTTTATCTGCAGAAATAAGTCGTGGCGTCCTTGTAGTTAAGGATATTAGCGATTCATCTAAAAAAAAAAAAAAATTGGGAATGAAAATTCAACTTTGCAAAGCCCTACCAAATTTTGTTTAGATTTGTTAGAGCTGGGACTTTTACCACCTTTTAGAGCTATCAATTCCGCTTCTGATTCACTTTCGCTCAACCGCATTTTCTCCAACGTCTACTTGCATGCCAAATTAAAAAATGTCACGAGTCGAGAAGATGTTATTTTCGATTGCTTTAAAGAGAGGTTGGGCCAAAGTCTTTCAGTCGCATATGAAAGATATTTAAAAAAAATAAGACAGAATATTTTGTGCAATTTTGGCGATAAATCGCAGAAATTTAACCGAATAATGCAACAATTTGAATGCAGAAAATAAATTCCAGAGTGTCGTTCCTGGTGGTCAATTATGCTAAAGCGAATCAGAGGTCGTAGGAATCAAGCTGCTGGAGATAACTTGGTAGAAGAAGCAAACATAGCTGTTCGTAAAAAATAAAAAACCAACCAGCTGACCATGCAGCAGTTCTTAAGATAGTTTCAATCAGGGAATCAAACCGAAACGTTTTTCGGTTCTGGTTCCGGTACGTACCGAAACTAACGTTTCGGTAAACGGTTCTGTTTTGGTTCTGCTACTGTTTCGGTATTCGGTTCCGGTTCCGGTACCCTTTTATTTCGGTATCGTACCGGTACGTACCGGTATGGACCGGTAAAACTAACAGAAATTTTAAAACTTAAGTTTAATCAAAGTGGGTAAGCAACAGTACACATGTATACATAAATTATCAATTTACTTTAAACTCCTTTAAAATTAGTTGCAAAGAAGGTAAATTAATGATTATTTCTTAGGAGCATGATAGCGGTCAATGTATTTCCGTCCATCTGATATTTATCGGAGTTATAATAAACCGGAAAATAAATGTTTTACGCAGCAAGAATAACTTTTGATTTGAGAGAGTTCCGGAAACATTGTCGAATTTTCTGACCACCATTTAAGTACATTATCTTTATTTTGTAAACGTTTTAAGCTCAGGAAAACCTTGATCAGGCATCATACGTTAAACTGTCTTGTGAAAATACTAAACTATTTGTATTGTCCTGATTCTTTTCTTAGAAATTCATATATAAACCGACTTCATCTCCACTTTCAGACAAATTAGTTGGGTCAGAGCTGCTTTCCTCATTTAGTTTTAATTAAACAGAAGTGGATTAAATTCTTGAAAATATACATATCAGTCGAATCAGTTACACATGTACTTTTTTCTGTGTAGAGGTTAGCCTAACATTATAACAAGGGTCTAAGAAAATACCACATAGGAATGCATTATTTTCAAAGGGACTGGTCTCGCGATTTTGTATTTCACTGACCAAAAGTTTTGCCAAGCTAGAATCTTTTTTATTTGAAAATAACAATTCTGCCAAATTGAGTAAAAATCCGCCACATCTAACTGCTCGTTTCGCTATCTAGTGGTTGCACTCAGAACCGAAACCGTACCGGTACAACGTTTAGGTTCTTTTCGGTCTTTTCGGTTCTAAAAATATCGGTTCTCGGATACCGGTATACAAAAAATTAAGAATATCGGTTCCGGTTCCGGTACCGGTTCTGAGTTTCAATCGGTTCTTTTCGGTATACGGTTCCGGTTTCGGTTCCGGTTTGATTCCCTGGTTTCAATAAGGCCTTAAAGGCAAAAATTATCCGAAATTTTGTGTCACACCCAATCAAAAACCCTTTGCAGTCTTCCGGCGACGTGAGCAGTGTTGTGCAGGTAGAAATGACAGTGAGCCGCATTTTTTTTCAGTAATCCAGAAATTCCATGAAGTTTGCGTCCGAAAAATATGTTTCTTAATACGCGTCAGTAATTGTACATTCATTGTTATGCAAAATAGCAAGAAAAAATAATTTTTTCTTGTACAAAAAATACATTTTTTTTATATATTTTTTTTAGGCGGGATGAAGTGCTACCACGCCCACTTTTTTGCACATATAGACCAAAGCTATACATAATATAAGGCAAAAAACTAGACCGCAATATCTTGCTTAGTTTTTAAGTTATTAATTAATGCCTGATTTTTGGGAAAATTTCCCATAGTGCACTGGCGCTATTTGGACCCGAGGTTCTGGCCACTGCCATGGCCCACGCTCCGGCATTACTGCCACCAGCCTAGGGGGGCTTGGAGGCATCTCCTCAATGAGGACCCCGGACCCCTGGCCGGGTACCACCACCGCCTCCCGCCACGGGAATACCAGAGCGGCCTGATGCTCCCATTGGTCGCCGCAGAAGACCGATCGTTTGAAGCTGATCATCACCGGCTCATCCTCGGCTGCTCCTCCTCCTCGTCCGAAATCTCGGGATCTATCCTTGGTGGTGGTCGGGCTGTTCCGTTAGTGGCAACGCTTCC
Organism: Lordiphosa clarofinis; assembly: GCA_018904275.1. Taxonomy (NCBI): domain Eukaryota; kingdom Metazoa; phylum Arthropoda; class Insecta; order Diptera; family Drosophilidae; genus Lordiphosa; species Lordiphosa clarofinis. The sequence goes on from JAEIGQ010000183.1 coordinate 599,219, forward strand.
TCCACTTCCTCCGGACGCAGCCGTAGAGGCGTGACAGCTGAGTCGTCGCTGGACTAGTCACTCGACGAGTCACTGGACGCTTGGACGCTCCTGACCGCCACCGACGTTTCCATCGCCTCTTCCTTCCGACTCGCTCGTGGCGTAGAGCACTCGGATGTCGACCAAGACGTCTCCCCCAGCGACCAAGAAGGCGTGGTCACCGCTGACGCGCTCGACCTTATAGGCGAGGTGTCGATGACTAGCACGTCTTCCCGCCGCCTTACCTTGTTCCTTACGCGCAACGTCTGGTGAGTTTTCCCCCCTTTGGTCCTGCTGTTGTTTCAGAAGGGCAGCCGGGTCTGCTGCCCCACCCTGTTTTTGGCCCTTAGCCTCGCGAGTACCTCCGCCCTCGACTGCTCCCGCCGCCTTTCCCCCACCTCGCACGCCATAGCAGTTGTTGCACTAGCCCGGCGGCTAGGACCGGCTGGCTTTTTCCCCGAAATTGGCGTTCTTTATCCATTTGTGACATTTTTTTGACTGTCAGAACATCGGCCGCCAAAATTTTGCCCTGGTCGTTAACCTCTGCTGCTGCGCGGCTGCGGCTGTCGTTATCAGCATTTCAGCATATGCCTTCAAATGCTATTTCTCTCTTCCTCTTTCCTCCTCTTCCTCTTTAAGCTGGCCATTTTCGCCGCTTTTTAACCCCACGCTGGCCACCGGGGTTTTTTATGCTTGTTTTCGTTTTAGTACCATTCTAATTTAGCAATTATTTTAAAATGCAAATTCCACCTTTTTTTCGGATTTTTATGAGTCTTTTACCTGCTTTTTTTTGCATATATTATTTTTTCGATTATTTTCAAGTGCGAATTCTTACTTCTTATTCTCGATTGTTTTCATATTTATTTTGTAAGGAATCTTTTTCGCTGGCTGGGGTATACTCAGTCACGCCAAGGTCCACCTTACAAGAATGTTTGAAAAGTTGCCGGGATCAGGGATTATAAAGACTGAAGCGTGCTTTTGGTTGCTCAAGCGACGCTTAGATTTTATTTTCAGATCTTGAAGTCCCTTCTATGGCTGGGCGGTCTGAATGTATGTTTTGCATGTGTGTGTGTGTGTGTGAAAAATCTTGGACCCCGCAGTCGGACTTGGATGCATGACAGATGTCCATATTTCATGCCAACTCGTCATGTCAGAAGGCCTGAGAAAATCTGAAGGTTCCGTTTCGTTTGTCTTAGGAAACGCCAAAATTTACCATGAGTGCCATACTCCTGACTATAGCGGGCATGCTAAACAGAAGACTTTTGCAGGCATGCGTTTTTCATGTTTTTCGGCTGGTTCATTTATACTTACTTTTTGATCATTTTTTAACTATAAATAAAACAATATTCATTAAAAAGGAATATATATATTTTTATTGTTTCTTGCTATATTCAACATCAGCATATAAAAGAGGATGTATTTTAGACTGGCCCTTAAAAATAGATTTCAAAATACCGGGCGGAAAAAAGTTTCGTTTTAGTCCTAAGCGATATAATTGTTAGTTAATTAATTAGTAAAATATGAAAGTTTGGCAGCGATCGGACTTCATTAAGTGAAAGCGCACTCGCCCTCAAAATTGAATATTTTAATTAATATTAAAAATTTGTATGTGCTATTTCTCTTTATATTCTTTTAGGGCAATATCATAACAACATTTTAAATGTAAATGTTGGATATTTAGAGCATATCTACAATATATTTTTTATCTTAAAACCAAAAAACATGACAAAAATTTGCTTTTAGATATTTTATTATTTGTTGTTGGGGAGTGGTGCACCGCGACCAATTTTGGTCTATTGTGCCCCCTACTGAATTGACAACTTTCCTAGCAGCCCTAATTCCTGTACAAAAGCCAGGATTTTTGTGGGTTCTAAGTTACTGATATTGCTTGGGTGTAGAATGTGTTTCCCAAATCTGCTGAGTCTGCGCCTCGCTAGGGCATCGCAGTGTGCTAGTATATGCTCAGAGGACTCCTCCTTCTCTTCACAGTATCTGCAAAGCTGGGTGTTTGTTATTCCCAACTTGTACATGTGGCTCCTCAGTCTGCAGTGACCCGTGTAGAGCCCTGTTAGAATTCTCCTCAGAGGCTTCTCTGCATCGTAGTAGGGAGTCTACCCATCTGCCTACAGTAGGGTTTATTCCTCTTCTGATCAGGGCATTCTTGACAGCACTATGGGATGTGTTGTCGAATGCTCCCTCAATGTCTAGGAAGGCGCATTGAGCCACTTCCTTGTCTTCTATTGTTTTTTAGAGCATCTTTCCGAGTTGAAACAATGCCGTATCGGTCGAACGGCCTGCTCTGTACGCGAGCTGTGTTGGTTGGAGGGGTGCCTCCTTTAACAGCGTACTTCGTATGCTATTGTCCACTAGCTTTTCAATCGTTTTCAGTAAAAACGATGTCAAACTAATGGGTCTGAAGGACTTGGGGTTAGTTATATCCTTCTTCCCTGCCTTGGGGATGAAGACTACCCTTGCTCTGCGCCAGGCACGTGGGATATACCCAGTTGCCAGACTGCTGGTGATGATCTTCCTGAGGATAGGTAGGAGAATGTCCTTTCCTTCCTGCAGGAATGCTGGATAAATGTTATCCGGTCCGGGGGATTTGAAGGGCAGGAATGTTCCAATTGCCCACTCAAGTCTGCCTGCGGACACAACTTTCTTGGCTTCTGCCCAGTCGGAGCTGCGAGGCTGGTAGCAGTGCTCTTGGTCGACACATTCTTCCGCGGGGATGTTTCCCGGAAAGTGGGTGTCCAACAAGAGACGTACTCTTTCCTCGCTGCTCACTGTATAGGCATCATTAGCCTTTTTGAGCGAGATGTTGCCATCCGGGCTTTTCTTGGCCAGGACTCTATGCAATCTCGCTCCTTCTTTCGTGTCTTCTATAGACTCGCAGAGTTTCCTGTAATTCTTTCTTTTGGCTTTCATAATCTCACTATTGTATAGTGTCAGGGCTTGCTTGTACTTATGCCAGTTCCCATTCTTTTTGGCTTCATTAAAAAGAATTCGGGTCTTCTTTCTGAGTTTCTCCAAGGTAGGAATCCACCAAGGGGCATCATTTTCTTTTCTCGATTTGCTAAGAGGGCAGTTCTCTTCGTAAGCATCGATTATACTATTGTTTAGTTCGTCGACTAAGATTTCTAGTTCTACGGGATGTTGCGGTGACCGAATCCTAGGCATATTATTTCCTAGCGTGGAATAGAAGCCTCCCCAATCTGTCTTACGGGGATTTCTGCTAGGGATACTCTGCTGTGTGCTAGCTTCCAATCCAAATTGGATAGTTCTATGGTCCGACATAGATTCTCTAGTAAAACCTGCCAATCCTTAATAAAAGGTTTAATTGACTTGCTGGAGAAGGTGAGGTCAAGGACTTCCTCCCTTACATTAGTTACAAATGTCGGGACAGATCCTACATTACATATTTCCAGGTCGAGCCTGGATAGAAATTCTAGTAAACCCTCACCTCGATCGTTTACATCGGAGCTTCCCCATGCGACGTGGTGGGCGTTTGCGTCACATCCGACAACAAGCGGCAGGCTTTTGCTCCTGCAGTATTCTGCCAGGGCCGACACCTCTTGGGGGGGACACATTCTGTCTCCAGCGAAGTAGGCAGAGCCTATGACCGTGGTCTTTCCCTGCTTTGCTTCGGTGGTCGCTATCGCGACACAGTCGCTGGAGAGAAATTCTGAAAGGATAGTATATTTAATATTCTTCCTTATCATTATACAGGCTCTGGGGAAAGCATGCCTTTGGTCCCAAATTACCGTGGATTCTCTCGTATACAGGCCCTTTATTCCCTCATTGCATCAGGGTTCCTGTATCAAAGCAAGTCCTAGGTGTTGTCGGGTGAAAGTTCTAGCTAGGACGGCCGAGGCCGCCTTCGCATGATGAACGTTCACCTGGACTAGCTTGGTGCTTTTGATGACTGAGGAGGGAGTCATCATTGCGCTGTAGTATTTGCGCTATCTGGCGGAGAGCCAGGACTGCTCTCAACGCCTCAGGACACCAATGTGGTGTCGGCATCTTCGTCCTCTTGGACTGCGAGTTCTGAGGCGAGCTCTTGTGAGGACATGGGTACCTCTGCTTCCTCCACTACCTCCATGTCCTCTTTGGGGGATTCCCCGTCGAGCTCCTCGTCCTCAGCGACGTCCTCCTTATCTGTGAGGGGTTCCTCACACGGAGACTTGCTACTTTCCGCTTCGGCGGGGTGTTCTGCTTCGCGGTCTTCTTGAGACCATGAACGGGGATCTTCCCGTACCTGAAGTTTAGCTGGCGACCCATCGAGACGATGGCCTACATAGAGACTTCGTCGATGCCTATGACCATGAGGGCTCCGCCCCCTTGGTCCTTTCGTGACATGACCCGCCACATGTCAGTCACGATGTTGTTTTGGTTCCTCAGCATTGTGAGGACCCATTCATCCGCTTTTGCGGCACTCCTTGGGAGGAAGACGGTAATGTAATGGGGCGAGGGGATATTCTCTCCCATTTTACCGAGAAGGGGTACTCCCTTCCATTCCGTCAACCTTGACAAGTTGCTCATCATGGGAGAGGGTAGGTATTGTGTGGGAGTTGGGTGTGTGTGAGGCTACTTATAGAAGGCGGCAACACAAGCAACTTGTCGGTGCACTACGGCGTGACACCCGCTGGCTGTCCGGGACTGCTTATTTGTAACCTCCATAAGAAGGCCTTTCGCTATCCGCAACCTGCGACCCGTCCGATGGCCCAACAGCTAGGCCCCCCCTAAAACCATCTCACAAGTTCTTTGGGACGAATTGTTTTTAGATATGATTCTTACCAAATTTATTCTCAAAATTTCTAAAATGAATATTCCAAATGTTGCTATGATATTCCGCTAAAAGGATTTAGATTTATTTTAAAATATTAGACATTAAATCCGAAACTAATCTCAGAAAAATAAATGAAAATTTGAAAAATTGGCCGATTTGATTTTATTTAAGTTTACGCTCGAAATAAAGTCCGATCGCTGCCAATCTAATTACTATATCTATTATGACTATCTGTATCTTAGTTAAATTTAATCTTTGGTATATAGTCTTATAGGCTAATCATACTGAGCACATCTAGCATCGAACATTATCATGTTTGTAACATGTTGCTATTACCTACCCATTGAAAAATAAGACAAAACAAAAAATTGAAAATGTTGACATAGGAAAAATGTTTTCCTATTACTGTAACGAACCTTTGCAGCTGGGCTTAGATCAGGGTGCTCGGGGATCGCTCCAACAAATTCATATTTGTGGAGAATTGCCAGAACTAAGAAGACAGTGGTTTAACGTACTTCAGTCTATATTTGGGTTGGGGTATTTATCACTTAACAGTAGGTTTTAAACTTAGTTTTACAATTCACGTTTACACTTCAGGTCTTTTAGGTTACCGGCCCACTTGTGCTTGCGTCTGAACCACCACGGACTCGCTAAGTTGCCCAGTGCTCTCCTCTCTGCCTTCGTCGTGCCTTCGCTTCGACCTTTTCGCAGGATACCTCGCACTTCCCACTTGCTGTCGCTAACCCTCTTGCAATGATCGATGAGCACTCGCTTCGACTTCTCGCAATATACGGTCGCTCTTCCTTTTACGTTCACTCTTGCTCGCACTTGTGTTTACAATTCGACTTTATCACGTCCGCGTATCTCACTGACTGCCCCGTCTTTTGGGCAGCCACTCCTCTTATAGTTGTTGCGCAGGCCCCGTTTCGCTGCTTCAAGCAGGGCCTGTGTGTCTCCAAGCAGGGCCTGTGTGTCTCCAAGCGGGGCCTGCAGCTTCCTTTGTTCCGTTGTTTGGCTGCGTCGTGGCCTTCTGCTGTTGTCGCTGGAACGAGGCCTTTCTGCTGCTTTCATTGTAGCGGGGCCTCGATCCCGTTGCGCCGAGCCCGCGACACCTATCGCAGCTCGCCTCCGTCTTCCAGCTAGCCGCTCTGCTGTAGCGGCCTTTGGCTTTCTAGCCACGGCTCTCTCTCCAACTCTTCACTCGTCTCCCCTCTCGCTCACTCTCATTGCTCTCCCAGAGATAGAGCTTTCCCCAATTCGCCGCTCTTAACCCTCCCTTGCCCACTTGTGAGGAATAACTCCTCACACTCCCCCCTTTCCTCGGCCATTTTGTTCCCTCCAGAACAAAACGAAACTTTCCCCCAGTTAACATTTCGCACTTTGAATTTCCCACCTCATTTGAATTCCCGCCCAACAGCCGGACCGCTCCCCGCTCCCTATTTCCCTTATCCCACTCTGGTCACACCGCGATCATATTTATCGATCGCCCGCTATCGATACCTTCCACTCGATAGCCCGTCGTTTAGGGTGGCCCTATTGCCCGATACCTATTTTTTTTGGTATTTGGTATTTTTGGCCCACGCGTTTTTTTATCGATACCGATAATGATCGCGTGCCATGCTGTTTTTTCCCAGGTAAGCTTTCTTAATTTTCTCTCTCAATTTTCGCATAAAATCCCTTCTCTTCTTTCCCCAGGTTGCCTGCTTCCGGTTCCTCGCTCTGCAGGTAAGTTTTCCCCCTATCTCTCTTTTCCCCTCAGCCCGTTTTCACCCCTTTTCTTTTCCATTTCTAGTGGCTGATGCTTCTTCTTCCCCCCAATGGACTGATGCCCCTGCCCTTTCCCCTTTCTGGCCATCGTTGGTGCCCACCTTATGCCGATTTGTTTACCTTTTTTTTTTCATATGTTTTTGTGCTTTTTTTACTGTTTTGTTGTTGTGTTGGTGTGCTCCCGCCCACCTTGTGCCTTTGTATGGCCGATGCTTAATGCGTTTCTCCGGCCATTTCTGCACGGCGATCGCTGTCCCCCAGTGTTCACCCTGGGCTGACTCCTGGATCGGGACGACTCCTGTGTGTGTGTTGTGCCGCACCTTGTTGTATCCGTTGTGTATTTGTCCGTGTTTGTGTTTGTGCTTCGTGTAATTGTGCCTGTGAATTAAAATTAATAAAAACTCGTCCACTTGTTCTGTTTTATGTTTCATGTTGCGTTTTTATTAAAAGTTTTTTTCCCCCTCTCCTTTTTCCCCTCTCCAGCCCTCGCGCGCGACTTGTTGCACCTCGCGGAACACACGCGGTCCTCCCCGCCCCCATTTGAGGCGGTAACGTCTGGCCCCTACCCACATCAGGTGGGCCCATCGTCCGCGACTCCCACGCGCTCTCCGCTTGCCCTGCTCCTTCCGGCTCGCGGTTGAAACCCCTCGGGTCCCTCGCATTGGACGCCGGTGGTTTAACGGGGTCCTCGTCCACCTCCTCGATCACGACCCTCGCGGTTGCGGTCGTGTCCTCGGGTTCGGGGTCCTCGCTCGCCCTAAGCGGCTCGCTCCAGGTGACAACCGTGGTCACCTCGTGGTTCCACCTCCCCCCGGCGAAGTAGGAGCGCCGATTCTGGGTCACGCACGGTGGCGCGTGACCCCACTCCTGCTGAGAGCCCGCGTCGTGCTGCTCTTCCCTCGGGATCCGCTCTTCCTCGTCATCGCTGATGCTGATGACCTCCGGGTAGCATGGCGGCAGCTCCCGCTCCTCCTCCAACGCCGGCTGCCCCTCATCCTCCGACTCGGTGAGGAGTATCACCTCTGGGATCGGGGTGGGCGGCCTTGTTGGCCTCCAGTTTGACACCGGGCCAGCCCTCTCAGCCTTTCCGCTCTCCTCGCCTGCTTCCTTCCATTCCGACTCGACCCAGTCGGTCGGTCCCTCCGCCATCTCCGTCTCGATGGCCCACTCTCCGACCCAAATCGCCGGGGCCGGTTTCCCCATACCCCCATCCGAGGGGTCACACGCTCGGGGCTCCATTTCGGGGACTGCGCGGTCGAGGAGTCCCAATCCCAAGTCGCCGGCGACCCAATGGACGGCGATGATCGAGCGATCGTCGACGCTCTTACGGACGATGCGTCCAGGCTGAGCACGTCCTGGGGTTTACGTACGCGCGGCCGCCTTTGGGGAATCCGACTACCTCCCCGACCGGTACTCAAGAAGGGCAACCGCCGCTTCTGTCCGAGTACCTTGCGCTTCTTCTCGCCCTTAATTCCGTGTCGTTCCATCTTGCCTGTTTGATTGAATAGACCGAGCTCCCTCTTGGCACGAGCCACGAAGCCTCGGTGTCCACGCGGCTGCGCAAAGATGACGCCAGTTTACCGTTTCTCTACGAGCTTTACTGCGAGAGAGCCTTGCAACGGTAAACTTGCCTGTGGTCGTCTCTTTCTCTCCTACACGCGATATTGACATCGCGCTCTCTTGTAGATTTCGCCGCGTTTTAGTCAATCTCGCATGATTGATGATCGACGCTCTTCGTACCCTGTAAACGGTATTTATTCTTTTTTCAGGTTTCCCTTTTACTTTACTGCTAATTCTACTATCTTTTCCAGGTTTATCTTTTCTTCAGTTTATATTCTCTTTTATCCTATATTTTCTTTATTTCAGTATCTTATTTATTTCCTTATTTTCAGACTTTTATGACTGGTAGAATATATCCTTTTATTTTACCTTTTCTTATTTTCAGTATTCTTTCGGACTACTCTTTTACCAATTTTAATCCTCTTTTCTGTTTTATGAATATATATATATATATCTAATTTCCTTCATTTTCTCCATCCTTTTCCTTCTGAATCGCTGGTTTTAACCCGCTAATATGTGCGGTTCTTACTTTGTTTTTCCCTTTTCTCGTAATTTACAGATCACGGGGGATATGAAACTTACGATCTGATAAGGACCTTCATACCTCGTCGCCAATTTCGCTGCGAATCCATCCGATGCCATTGACAGATGATGTGTTTTGGCGTACACTTCATCCCCGACCACAAAACCAAGCGCGTCTTCTCAGGTTATAGTGCCGAGCTTGATCCAGTGCTGCCTTCTCCATATTTCTTCTAGCGACCTCGAAGATTTCCTGCAGCTTTTTCGCGTTTTCTCCCGCATCTCTTCTTTCGTGTCCTGTTCCGAGATTGTTCTCATCGTACAAGGTATTCGGTAACCGCGGTTTCCTACCTTGTACGAGAAACGCCGGTGTGTATCTTGTAGATTCTGCCACACTGGAATTGACTGCTAACGTTAGTTCCGGTAACAGCTCATCCCAACTTTTCTGATCGGAGCCTGCAAACTGAGCTATCATCGTCTTCACTGTTCTGTTTGCTCGCTCGGTTGGGTTCTCTTGAGGAGTATATGGATCTATAAACTGATGGGAAACCCCCATATCTTCCAAGAATCGATTAAACGCCTTGCTCGTGAACTGTGCTCCATTGTCCGTTATCAGCACTTTCGGAACACCAAACCGAGCCAAGACTCGTTCTCTGAACGCTTTCTGCAAGGCCGCCGCCGTTGCTTTTCGCAGTGCTACTAGTTCTGTCCATTTCGAAAATCGATCGATCAGTACTAGTAGCACTGAATTTCCGTGCTTAGATCGCGGCAATGGTCCTACGAAATCTGCGCAGACCTTTGCCCACGGTTCCTCCGGAATCTGCGTAAGCATCTTTCCCGCCGCTTGTACTTGGTGCGATTTATATTTCTGACATGTTTCGCACCTCCCTACGTATTTCCGGATGTCCCTTTGCATTCCGGGCCAGTAATACCTCGCGGCAACTCTCGCTATTGTTCGCCTCGTGCCTGTATGCCCTGCTGTTGCCGCATCGTGATTCTCGTGTAACACCCTTTTCTGTTCTTTTTCTGAAACACATAGCTTCCAACCGACTACTTCTTTATGTCCCGCTCGATGAGGTATATTTCTGTACAATTGTCCCGATTCTTTTAAATAATCGGGAAATTTTTGTGGGTTATTTCGAATTTTCTCCTCCATTCGCTGGATCCACCCAATTCTTTCTCCTTCATCGGCTAACATCACTCTCTCGTAATTTCCGGCATCCATTGGTTGCCGTGAGAGTGCATCTGCGACCACATTGAGCTTGCCTTTTCTGTACACTACTTCGAAATCGTATTGCTGTAATTCTAAAGCCCATCGGGCAACCCGCCCTGATGGACTTTCAATTGAATTCAGCCATTTTAGCGGGATGTGGTCCGTGATGACCTTGAAGCGATAACCTTCTATATATTGCCGTAGTTTTCGTATGGCCCATACGATCGCCAGGCACTCCTTTTCGATTGCAGAATAATTTTGTTCTGCTGCATTGAGCGTTGTACTGGCATAAGAGATGACCCTCTCTCCTTCCTCTAACGCCTGGGTCCCAAACCGTAGTTGCTCGCATCCGTTTGTAAAACGAATTCTTTTTCAAAATCCGGGCACGCAAGTACGGGTGCAGACGTAAGCCTTGCTTTCACCTCTTTGAACGCATTCCTTCTTTCGTCCGTCCACTCCCATTTAACTCCCTTTTTTAGCAGGGCGTTCAATGGTTGGACAGTGGAAGCGAAATCCGGAAAAATCGCCTATACCATGACGCTACACCCAGATACTGTCTCAATTCCCTGACATTAGTGGGTGGCTTTAGTTCAGCTATAGCAGCAACTTTCTTCACACTTATCGACATTTATTTTCAGATTCGCTGCTTTTAACCTTCGAAATACCTCTGCCAGATTTTTCATATGCTCATCAAGCGTTCTCCCTATCACAATAATGCCGTCTAAATATGCGAAAGCATGAGGCATCATTTCGGGTCCAATGACCTGATCCAGTGCCCTTTGGAAGGTGGCGGGGGCTGATGCGAGGCCGAACGGCATTACTCGCCACTGAAAAAGCCCTTCCTGGAACCGTAAAAGCTTTACAGGGTCTGCTTTCTGGTTCCAATGGAATTTGCCAGTAGACATCCTTCAAGTCGAGGCTACTAATGTACTTCGCTTCCCTCAATTGCTCCAAAATATGGTTCACCCTCAATAATGGATATGCATCCTTTTCCGACCGCGCGTTCATGTCCCGGAAATCGAAACAGAACCGTCATTTTCCCGTTTTCTTTTTCACCATTACTACTGCACTATGTGGACTTATCGACGGCTCAATGCAACCCTTTTCCAACAATTCATCCACTTTGCTGTTTATCTCAGCCTGCATTTTCGGATTCTTTGGAAAATATCGTTGCTTCACCGGCCTGTCGTCATTCATCGTTATTCTATGCTGAGTAATGTTAGACAGACCCTTCATGCTAGCAAATTCTGCTAGTTCATTTTTTAAAAAATTTTCCACGCGCATTTCCGGACTTTCCGTCTCGGACTCGCTTCGTGATCTTTCCTCTTCTGGCTTGTTTTTCTTGATTTCTACGACTGCCACTGATATCTTTTCTTCCAACCAACCGTTTCTTCTTCCTCTTGGTGGGATTTTCACTTTTATCCCCGCACATTCTAGTTTTAAGCCGGCCTTTACTAGGAAATCCCATCCCAACACCAATCCGTCGATAACCCCTGGCAGGACCAATAACTCCATCCCTAAATTCTTGTCTCCAAAACTTATTCTCGTTTCGAATTGCTCGCATACATTGTTGCTTCTGCCATCTGCTAGCCTCACTTGTCTCCTCACCCGACTTAATGATCCTTCCCCGCACATCATTCGCAACATTTCTTCGCTCACAAAACTACTGGTAGCACCAGTGTCGACTGTGGCCTTGTACGCTGTCTTCCCGATCAGCACTGTTGCCGACAAGTGTGCTCCCTCATCCTTTAAGTCTCCTATTAATTCTGAGGGGCTGATCCTGACGACTCCCGCTCGTCCCTCGCAGGCCGGGGTCGACGATCGTTTTCCGACCGCCTGCAGCACTCCCAAGTTTTTACTCCTATCCGACCACATTGCCAACAATACTCTCTCCACACCCCTTGGCATTCCAGCGCAAAATGGCCTACTTGCCCGCAACGCCGGCATGCTTGTGAGGAGTTTTCCACAAATCCCTCTCTGCGCGGTTGAGCAACCGCATGCGCATGTCCTTGGGGTGTTATCCTCGCACATCTATGACACCCGTCATTCTGTGCATGGGATTCTGTCCCGGCTAGGTCTGGAGAGCTGACTGCCATAAACCGCGACCTATTCGGTCTGCTTTCTTGTCTTAACTTGTATCTATCGCGCTCCAATTCTTCAAATTCGTCCGCCAGCTTCATTAATTGAGCCAGGTTTTCGCACACAAAGGGTCGTGCGAACGATCTCAAATCCGGCAAGCTGTTGTTCAAGATCGTGCTCAGTTGTCTGGCTGCACAATACTTTAGTGGTCGCATTAATGTCTGCATTTGGACCATGTACATTTTAAATTTTTCGGACACTCCCTGTTTTCTCCTATACACTTCGTCCGCCACCCTTGTGATATAATCCCTTGGCAGAAAATATTCTTGGAAGCTCTCCAAAAACGTTTCCCATGTGGTCCAATGTTGGTTATTTGCCACATACCACTTAAGAGCTATCCCCTTTAACAATTCTGGCATTGTTCTGGGTAACAGATCTGGGTTTATTCCGTATGTGTCCGCGGACCACTCCACTTGTTCAATGAACTCTAGCGGTTTGCCTTGTCCATTGAAACTTATTCCCCATTCTCTCACCTGTTTGGCCACCTTTGCGTATTCACTCCTTGGCGTCTGCCCTTCCTGATTCCGTGTGTTTTTCGCTGCCGCATTTATACTTGGTATCGACAGGTCCTCCAGGTCGAGATTCTGTTCTGCTGGCTGTAAGTGATCCCTAGCCGGGCTGCCTCTGGCATGCAGTCAGGCCAACTCATCGATTCTCAGATCCTTTTCCATGTTTTGTGCCCACTCACCGAATTGTTTTCTCATACTTTCAACTGTTCCACTTACTTCCAACCCAAATTCTTTCGCGTATTTCACCAATTCCTCCTTCTTAGGGTTATATAACCACGCTCGTACCATTTTACGCGTATTTTAATCTTCTTATTCTTGCAATACCACGTTGGGCGCCATTTGTAACGAACCTTTGCAGCTGGGCTTAGCTCAGGGTGCTCGGGGATCGCTCCAACAAATTTATATTTGTGGAGAATTGCCAGAAATAAGAAGACAGCTGTTTAACGTACTTTAGTCTATATTTGGGTTGGGGTTTTCAACACTTAACAGTAGGTTTTAAACCTAGTTTTACAATTCACGTTTACACTTCAGGTCTTTAGGCTACCGGCCCACTTGTGCCTTCGTTTCGACCTTTTCGCAGGATACCTCGCACTTCCCACTTGCTGTCGCTAACCCTCTTGCAATGATCGTTGAGCACTCGCTTCGACTTCTCGCAATATACGGTCGCTCTTCCTTTTACGTTCACTCTTGCTCGCACTTGTGTTTACAATTCGACTTTACACTTCCGCGTATCTCACTGACTGCCCCGTCTTTTGGGCAGCCACTCCTCTTATAGTTGTTGCGCAGGCCCCGTTTCGCTGCTTCAAGCAGGGCCTGTGTGTCTCCAAGCAGGGCCTGTGTGTCTCCAAGCGGGGCCTGCAGCTTCCTTTGTTCCGTTGTTTGGCTGCGTCGTGGCCTTCTGCTGTTGTCGCTGGAACGAGGCCTTTCTGCTGCTTTCATTGTAGCGGGGCCTCGATCCCGTTGCGCCGAGCCCGCGCCACCTATCGCAGCTCGCCTCCGTCTTCCAGCTAGCCGCTCTGCTGTAGCGGGGCCTTTGGCTTTCTAGCCACGGCTCTCTCTCCAACTCTTCACTCGTCTCCCCTCTCGCTCACTCTCATTGCTCTCCCAGAGATAGAGCTTTCCCCAATTCGCCGCTCTTAACCCTCCCTTGCCCACTTGTGAGGAATAACTCCTCACACTCCCCCCTTTCCTCGGCCATTTTGTTCCCTCCAGAACAAAACGAAACTTTCCCCCAGTTAACATTTCGCACTTTGAATTTCCCACCTCATTTGAATTCCCGCCCAACAGCCGGACCGCTCCCCGCTCCCTATTTCCCTTATCCCACTCTGGTCACACCGCGATCATATTTATCGATCGCCCGCTATCGATACCTTCCACTCGATAGCCCGTCGTTTAGGGTGGCCCTATTGCCCGATACCTATTTTTTTTGGTATTTGGTATTTTTGGCCCACGCGTTTTTTTATCGATACCGATAATGATCGCGTGCCATGCTGTTTTTTCCCAGGTAAGCTTTCTTAATTTTCTCTCTCAATTTTCGCATAAAATCCCTTCTCTTCTTTCCCCAGGTTGCCTGCTTCCGGTTCCTCGCTCTGCAGGTAAGTTTTCCCCTATCTCTCTTTTCCCCTCAGCCCGTTTTCACCCCTTTTCTTTTCCATTTCTAGTGGCTGATGCTTCTTCTTCCCCCCAATGGACTGATGCCCCTGCCCTTTCCCCTTTCTGGCCATCGTTGGTGCCCACCTTATGCCGATTTGTTTACCTTTTTTTTTTCATATGTTTTTGTGCTTTTTTTACTGTTTTGTTGTTGTGTTGGTGTGCTCCCGCCCACCTTGTGCCTTTGTATGGCCGATGCTTAATGCGTTTCTCCGGCCATTTCTGCACGGCGATCGCTGTCCCCCAGTGTTCACCCTGGGCTGACTCCTGGATCGGGACGACTCCTGTGTGTGTGTTGTGCCGCACCTTGTTGTATCCGTTGTGTATTTGTCCGTGTTTGTGTTTGTGCTTCGTGTAATTGTGCCTGTGAATTAAAATTAATAAAAACTCGTCCACTTGTTCTGTTTTATGTTTCATGTTGCGTTTTTATTAAAAGTTTTTTTTTCCCCCCTCTCCTTTTTCCCCTCTCCAGCCCTCGCGCGCGACTTGTTGCACCTCGCGGAACACACGCGGTCCTCCCCGCCCCCATTTGAGGCGATAACGTCTGGCCCCTACCCACATCAGGTGGGCCCATCGTCCGCGACTCCCGCGCGCTCTCCGTGCTCCGACTTCCACCATGACTTCGGCTGGCCAATCCTCCATCGGTAGCTCCTGCCATCGCGGTCCCTCACGGACGATTGCCGCTCCAACCGTGACCGTTTTGGTAGCGCCGTCGGCCACGAATTTTGCCTGTTGAGGGTCGGCCTCGCTGGTTCTGGGGCGGGCCAAACGGGTCCTCTCTCTGGTGTCCCCTCCTCCGCGGTCTCTGCTGCTGCCGCGCTGGCGTCCTCTGCCGCCTTTGCCTCTGCCGCCGTGTCGTCGTTTGCCGAAGCTTCCGCCTGCCTTGCTCCTTCCGGCTCGCGGTTGAAACCCCTCGGGTCCCTCGCATTGGACGCCGGTGGTTTAACGGGGTCCTCGTCCACCTCTTCGATCACGACCCTCGATCAATAATGATTTTATTGATCTTTTTTCTGGGAAAATATAAAACTAAAGTTTTTTGTTTTTAATAAATACTTAAAAACTGTGAATATTTGTTCATGTTTAATATTATAAAGATTCCCATATAATAATCATTACTACAGTTCCTAGTGTAAACTACTGATTCATATTGCTTAGGAGGAAGTCAGCGAGTCGGTTTTAAAGTGGCTTACAACCGGTTCATTACTGGCTTAAAGCCATATCACAAAAGTTTCAGTCTGAAAGTGAAGTTTGTTTAGTAGATTGGCGGCAGGTGACCGCCATCTTGAATAAAAGTATTACACAGACGTTACAAATAAAGGACTAAGATTAGAGCAAAACTTTCATTTTGAATTTAAAGGCGCTTAATTGAAATTAGTGGTTCGTTGAACCCGCATTCTTTACATGATGAAATATTTTGTTAAACATGATTTCGGAGTCTTACGTTTTGTGGCCACATCAAAAAATTGTAAATTACTTAAATCAAAAGACGTTCATCAAAATATATTTTGATGTTAAGGATGTGGGCTTAAACGAACAACTAATTTCAATTCTGCACCCCACAATTCAAAAGGACAGTTAGCTTTCTTTTTGGTCCAAGTACTTGTAAGTTTGTGAAAACAGAAACATAACTTTTCGCAAAAGTATGGAAAATAGTCAAGTATTTTGTGAAAAAGTATAATGACCTGTTCCGAACTACGAGTCGTCTCAAATGCTAACGTGTATTTCAAATTGAACTTGGATTAATTTAAATGTAAGTGGTTTATTGCAATGATTTCACTTGGGATTGAGCAATCGGATTCAGCTGCTCAAACAATTCAGAGTTGTTTTTTTTTCTGACTATTATTAATATTAAATTCAATTGCCAAATACCAACGCTTAAATGAAACCTAACTCGAAATGCAGAACAAGGCCGTTAAATTGCGTGTTATTAAAAATCTTGATATTTATACTTCCTCAGAAGCTTTCTGCCTTTTGGCCTTTGAATTGGCTTTGTACACTCTGTTTTTGGCTCTGTCAAAAACACTCCGGACATCCCGTACATAATTTTCAAACGTGTATCCGTCGACCCGTTGAGATTCTGCAAAAATAAGGGTAATTTGTTTAATAATTGCAATGTTTTGCAAACAGGCGTTAGCCGGTCAGGCTGAGTGAAGAACAAATTGTAATTTTTCAGACACCAATAGGCTCATCACACTGAGCACACTTAACATCTTACATTTTAAATGCTTAATGTCCATTTGGCATGCAAAAAGTCTTAAGGTTTTGTTTTGTAAAAATGTTAGGTCGGCCGATGTGTAATAGGTACATGCTGCGAAGATGGCAAATTCTGCCATTGTACATATTTATGACTCAGGATTTGTATGTTAGATGTGCTCAGTGTGACTGAATAATTAAATGATTAATGTGTATTTCTCTAGCCTGCTAATATCTATTTACAATAATGAAATTGTATTTGAAAACTTATATATTTATAGATAATTACCATATAAAGCCGTGTTTAAGCACGCATAAAAGCTAAGTCCAAGCTTTGAAAACTTTCCACCGTAGTTAATTTCCATAACGAGGTCCTTATGGAAAATGCGCTGGAAATTTTTAATTATCCCTCCTGGTAAAAGCAGGTGACGAAAAAGCTCAATCTGAAATAAAAATTAAGAAAAAATGGAGCAACAAAAATTGGAAAAATATGGATAGTTTCGATACATACGTATTTTTCTTTGCTGGCCCTAACTTTTTCTTCCATTGCGCTGGACGCAACCACCGTAGCAATTGGAAACTCCAACTCAGATGCTACCACTGGCTTTCCACACATTTGGTTTAATGTAGCCAATATTTTTGTGTTCATATTAATTAAAGTTTGCCACAGCGTCTAGTCGCGACTCGATGACGGCCAGTCGGTCCTGCGTCTCGTCTTCAATCGACTCCATCCCGAAATCTTTATACATGATTTTCTATTATCGCACAAGACTGCTCGCTGCCTCGTGTCTCTTCTCAGAAACAACAAAAATATTACAAATGAACGGCAAAATACGAAGACTACTTATGCTGAAAAAACGCAGTGTAATCATTGGTTTGGTTTTAAGCGAAGTTCGACGTACGCAGGTTTTGTATAAAAACTGTATATGGCCATTTCCACCAAAAGGTACAAAAAGTTAAAAGTGGTTAAAAAAACTACATTTTATGGAATTTTTATAGGGAATCAACCAAATTAATCTAATGTAAGCTAATCTTACATTTACTAATAACCCAATTGGATATATTCGGTTTCACGGCCGTGCTAGCTCAATTTTTCTCATTTTGACATTAAAATTGCTTAATTTTTTGGAAAAAAGTGACTTTAGATTACATGTACTTTCGCTATCTAGAATATTTCTGATGGTACAAAGGGGTATACATGAATGCATAAGAGACCATGAGAAACTATTTCAATGCAATTACCTGTAAGTTTTTGCTTTGCATTATAGCAGAAACCACATAAATATAATGATGGAAAAAACTGTCCCGTGCGAAAATGCATATACATTTTGAAAAAACTGTAAGTTATTTTTGGGTGAAATAAAATCCATTTTAAAGAGACACCACTGCACTACATTCTAATATTTATCGCATTAATATATTGCCTCAGGATTCGCTTAATTCGGCGTTTGAATGGTTTCCACGAAAACTACTTCTATTTTTGTCCCGTGCGAATGTCATGTTTTTTTGCGATTATCTTGAAACCACAAATTTTTCCAAAATCGATCTTTGCATCAATTGTAGGGCTGTTGAAGAGCTATAAGTTAAGTTAAGTGAAAATAAGAATTCGTTTTATTTTAACTTTTTTGAATGTTTAAATGCGTACGATTGTCCCGTTCGACGTCATGGAAATGCCCATATAAGTATAAATATACATATCGCTTACATTTACTCTTCTTACATTTGACCAATTAACTCTAAATTCTGAGACTTCAAAAATAAAGTCCTTACAGCCTTTCATGAGTCTAAATGGTTTGCTTGTGGGCAAGGATAGTCATATTTGTCCGTTGACGCAGATTTTTTAGCGAAGAACCTGCCAGGAGCATCGGGAAACCCTGCGCAGAGAGGCCACCACCCGAGCAACACTCAGTAAAAGTCCTTCAACCGTCACCCCAACAGACCATACCAGAAAAGAATCTGCTACACATTCAGGGAGAGTATAAGGAGTCGAAGAGAAAGAAAATCAACCTAAATCAGTGAAGTTGCGGCAATGGGAGAAAGATGCAAAGCGTTCAAGGGACCTGCATCCGTCGTGTCAGTTCTGAGAGATAATCTGTTATTTGCAAAAACGGAAGTAGATGGCGAAGAGGTATTGGCACTTCTAGATTCGAGGCTAGTGTCAATTGTATAGGAAAAGGGGCTGAACAATTTTTAAAGGGACGAGAGAGTAAAACTAGACTTCTGAAAGAGCAGCAAGTTCGAACTGCGGATGGCGGAGCCACGACTGTGCGAGGAATTATTTCGTTGTCGATTGTATGGGAGCAAGAAGTCAAATAACTGGAGTTTTTAATTGTGCCCGAGCTTCAACAGGCATATTAATTTGACATCGGATTTTGGCAAGCATTTGATTTGGCCGTCATCGGCCGCAAAAGAGTTCGCCCAAAAACTGAACAATTGACATGCTGGAGATGTTAGTGAAATGACCGCCTTGGAAGACCCCAGACCACCGGCAACCGCGTACGAGCCGCATATTCTGCAGCCGGGACAAATAGAGCAGCTGGAAGAAGTGAAGAAATCGATCCCATCATGTGCCATGTTGGGATTAGGACCGATATCACTAGAAGAGCATTTAATTGAAGTGCCCAATGAGCAACTAACAGTGAAGCAGAGACGCTACCCAAATTTACCAGCAAAGCAGCTGCTCGTTTATGCCAAACTGGATAGGTAATAGCAACGGAAGCTCCCCAGTTACTCTGATTCAGAAAGGTCCGAAAAATAGATTGAGTTTGGATGCCCGAAGGGTGAATGAAAAGATAGTGAAGGATGCCTATCTACTGCCGCACATTGAGGGCATACTTGACCGCCTACAGGATACGTATTTTAAATCCGCGATAGACCTGCAGGATGCATTTTGGCGGAAGCCTTTGGAGCGGAAAAGTCGAGAAAAGACGGCGTTCACAGTTCCTGGAACGCCCTTGTAACACTTAACAGTCATGGCGTTTGTATTATGTAACGCAGCCCATCGGATGTGTAGGCTACTGGACAAGGGCATTCCAGCAGCGCTTCGACAAAACGTCTTCGTTTACTTGGATGACCTTCTGGTATGTTCACGTTTGAAGACCATTTGGACATGCGCAGAAAAGTTAGCAGTTGTCTGGCAGCGGCTCAACTGACTATTATTGTTGAAAAAAGCAAGCTCTGCTACCGCCAAGCCAAACATTTGGGGTACGTCGTGGGAGAAGGGAAGTTAAAAACTGACGGTACAAAATTGCTGCGGTTCAAGGATTCCCGGAACCTAAGTCAGTGAAGCAATTACGCCGATTTTTAGGGATGACCGGCTGGAATGGAAGATTTGTCAAAGACTATGCCACGATTGCAGCACCTGTACACGACTGCCTCGGCAACGATCGGATCCGGCGTTTTGAATGGACTGATTACGCTAGAAAGGCTTTTGAGGCGCTAAAAATAGCCTCAACAACCCTACATTTGTCTTACTGTGCGATGCGCCGACAATAGGAGTTGGAGAAGTGTTGTGCCAACTGGATAAGGACGAGCGCATAGCATAGAATAGCAGCTCAGTCGAGGTAGATATGCAGTCGCCAGCTTATTAATCAGAAAAGTACATATCATTGGTGCAAAGGGTAGAAGAACGACAAAAAGAGTTGCCAGATGTGCGTGGTGTCGACGGATATGTATACAAACGTACGGAATTTCGGTCTGGAGATGCACTACAAGAATATCGGTCCTGGAAGTTGTTGTTGTTGTAACCGCTGGGAAGATTTGTACGTAGATAAAGAAAAGAAAAGAAAAGAGAGAGATTAAATTATTAGAGTGATGCGGAGAACTAATCTGGGACCTAAGTAAGTAGGCGACCTCGACTGGTTGGATCCAAAGATCTATTGGTGTGAGGACAGTGGGGTTAAGGGGTCAATTAAACAGATGCAGTGTGTCGTGCGGTCCGAGGCCACATGTGGGGCATACATCGGCAATCTCTGCGTCGATGCGCGCAAGGTAGCTGTTAAGGCTCCTGATTTTCCCAGAGCGGAGTTGGGCTAGTGTGGCTCTCGTAGGACGTGGCAGTGTTTTCTCAGCCTCGTTAATGGGGGGTGGTCTGCCCCCCCAGAACAACGTTGGGTTGGTATTATAGTATTGTGTCGGTTACTATTTTAGTGTGTGCTGCTTTCTTGGTTTCTGCCTCTGAAGAAAGTGTGGGTCTGTCGTTGCCCAGAAAATGTTTGGCTGGCGCTGACTCCAATCTCAGGTCGTGCCTCACGGGGTGTGGGCGCCTGGACATGTTCTGGGTGGTACAGACATTGTTTGGGTGAGGTGGGTGGTGGCAGCCAATGAGGAATTGCTGTGTGACGAACTTGTTGTGTGATCGGACGGGCAGTATGTCTGTCTCCTGGTGAAGGTGGTCGGGGTGAGTCATGACACGGCAGGCAGTGGCTACTCGCAGCGCAGCGTTTTGGGCAAGCTGGAGGTTTCGCCACTAGGTGTCACTTATGTTCGGGGACCATACTGGGGCAGCATAGTTGATCATGGACCTCCCTATTGACTTGTAGGTGGTAACTATGGTCTCTTTCCCTTTCCCCCATGTACATCCGGCTATGGCCTGTAGGACCTTATAACTACTTCTCACTCTTTTGATCACCTCTTTAGAATGCTTTGCAAAAGTGAAAAGGGGGTCAAAAGCAACACCAAGGATCTTCGGGTTGTTGAGTGTGGGGATCCTTTATGTGGATGTCTAATGTTAATTTGACCTCTTTAGTCCATGTGGTGAGTAGGGTGGCGGACGATTTGGAGGGGGAAAGGCTAAGATTCCTATTGGAAAGGAAATCGGCGAGACGGGGCAAGTAAGAGTTTATCCTCTGTTCGAGAGCTTTGAGCGTATGTGACCATTTTGACATCGGGTGGGGGTTGTGGTAGTCCGGTGACGTAGATGTTAAAGAGCAGGGGGAGAGTACACCTCCTTGCGGTACTCCCTGCTTTATGATGCGCGTTTTGGACTTTTTGCCCCTGAAATCCACGTGGGCTTGCCTTCCGGTGAGATAGATGGTCAGCCATCTCTTTAGATGGTTGGGCAGGCTACAGTGATAGAGGTCCTGCAAAAGAATGGGGTGGCTGACCATGTCGAAGGCCTTAGAAAGATCAAGTGCTACCAGTATTGATCTCTCGTGCGGACTGATGCTGTTTAGACCACAGGCAATGGTCGTGGTGAGCTCGCAGAGAGCTGTGGTGGTGCTGTGTCCCGGTCTGAAACCATGCTGGTGAGCGGCTGGGAGGAGGTGCTCCTTCAGTGTGGGTAGTAGCAAGGCCTGTAGAATTTTTATGATGGGGGAAAGGAGGGTTATCGGACGATAGGAGACACCTTGGTCCGCTGGTTTGCTGGCCTTTGAAATAGGGATTATCTTCCTGTTCTTCCATATACTGGGTATGTCCAGATTCCTAACAGGTATCGGGTCCCTAGCGGGCCAAGGTGCTTTAACATGATGGTTGCGATCCCATCGGGGAAGGTTTGGCATCCTTGATGGCTATTGAGACTTCCTCTGAGCTTAAGGTCACTGGGTTGTCGTCTCTGGAGAGGTTGCGCATTTTCCGGACGATCTTGCGCTTGTTATCGGCGCGCTCTGGGTGGGCCACGAACTGCCTGTTAAAAGCTGTGGCGCATTTGGTGGTATTTGCGGGTGTGTCATTTCCAAAGGAGACCGGTTCATTTTTGCGAGGGTTGGTCAGCTGCTCAATGGTGCTCCACAGTTTTTTGAACCCTTTGTCTAGCTCCTTTAACTTTTGCAGCCACGTCTTCTTCCTGTGGGCGTTGAGCAGTTTGGTGACAGTCTCGTTGAGTACCTGGATTTCAAGGTTAGTGGGATCGTCCTTCCGCAGTGTGTCACGCCTGTTGGCGAGTGGTATTGCCTCCGCTGGGAAGAGAGGGCGCATCTGTCTGATGCGTCCAGCGGGAATAAAGTGCTTGAAGTTTTCTGAAAGGACTTTCCTAAATCTGCGCTCTCCGTCGTGGACCAAAAGGGGTGGGGGAGGACTGTGAAGGCTGCCTCGGTGCTGGACTCGAACCCTTCCCAATCTGCCTTACCAAAGTTCATCAAGGTGCGGTCTTCGGGTGTTATGAAGTCCGGGTCCTTTGTGTCTTTGATAGAGGTGGGGATATGATCCGAGCCTAGGGCTATATCAGGATGCCAGGTGATGTTGACAATGAGGGATGGGCTGACGATTGTCAGGTCCAGGGAGCTCCTGCAGGTCGCAGTGATGCGGGTTGGGTGGTCCTCGTTCACGACGCAGAAGTCGGACGAGTCGATGTGTCCCCTTCGAGCAGATGCTGTATGTCCGGGCGGAAGCCAGTGTGGCAGGCCGACACCGGCGGGATATATATATTTAAGACATCTATTTCCTCTTCACCACTTCTGACCGCAATTCCTAGTACCTCTATGTGCTCGTCCTGGTTCACGATATTAAGTGGTCGGAAATTGACCGACTGGTGAATAATAAATGCGAGTCCACCTCCTTTGTTACGCTAGCATGTCGTCGCCGCTGATGCTGATGTTTAGGCCTTTGTATTAAAGCTGTGCAGGTGTATTGCTGCCAGCTGTTGCCCACCCTACCCATGATCACCATCGCCGCTTGACCCTATAAAGGTCGGTGATCCTTACAACACCTAAAACAATCCTATCCCCACATACATTGAAGATGCATGACTCCTCCTGTTTCCATAGTTTAACACATATTTAAGTTATAAAAATTTAGTGTAATGCTAGGATTCATAATTGTTTTACGAAAAATTTAAAATAAACGAGTGCTTATAAAAGGATAAATATGTGCTAAAGACCAAGTCGGCAATAAAATTTTAAAACATAATAAAATACAAATAAAATAAATATACGATATAAAAATATAAATATAAGATTTAAAATATTGTATTAAAAATATTATGAAAGCCGATGAAATTCAGAAGATACTTCTTTTAAATAGACAGTTGGCTGTGTGATTTTGGTAGTGCAATTGTTGGCATTTTTAATTCGTTTTATATGTGTGGAACGTAAGAGAGCCAATCCACTACACAGACCCCAACTCCAGTGGAGCGCAACAGCATCCACACTCAGTTGATCGATGGGATCACCAGAGAGCGCCTAATCACTTTAAACGGCGGAGCCCAACAGCATTCACAAGCAATTGCAATTGCAACTGTCTTCTTTTTAAGCTCTCTCTGTGGAAGGCATTTGAAAAGCACTTGTTCTTTTGTAGTCCCCCGCACTCTCTTTTTGAATATCATAATAAAACTATTTTTAGCTTATTTATTTTTTTTTTTTGTTACTCACATTTCCAATCCTTCGTTGAAAGCGCTCTCAAGATGAATCGAAGAGTAGCTGTAAGTTCGCATAACGCCAAAATATATGGGAGACAAAGAGGAAATCGACAGGGGAAAAAAATTCATCAGCTATGCCCTTTCTCCTGCTCACTCACTTCACTGGATTCTTCCTTCTTTAAATTTAATTTCTTTTCACGCCGTCTTCCGAAGACGGTGAGGGAGAAAAACCATAATTTTTCTGGCCAAGGCAAAATATATGTTTTTTTTTTGTGGAATTTATGCAAAATTTATTTATTTATTTATTTATATACAGTTTACTTACAATGTAAAATTATAAATAAACTAAAAGCTACAGCTGCAAAGGCTTTAAGCTAGTTATGCAAATTTATTAGATTGACTTTTGCACTGCCAGCACTCACACGAAAAAAAAAAATTTTTTAATTAACAAAAAAATGTTTCAAATTTAACTTCCCATGTCCATAAATTAGACATATAGGTATACCTAATTTTCACTAAATAAGATACAATAGGTTGATATTTTTACAATTAAGTATTTTTGAGTGTTTAACAAAAACTAATTTTTCCGCGTTAAGCCGGGTGTAAGGGCAGCAACACGGCCGGCCTGTCTGCTGGGCATTATTAAACTAATTTAAGCTGCTCTCTTCGTCTCTTCTGGGGGCTGAGAAAAAATAGGCGGAGCAGGCAACTAATGCAAAGTCACTGACTTTGTCAGATGTTTTAATTTCGATGTATTGGGACATGTATGCATTTAGATAAGTCCAACAAACTTTCTTCGCTGCCAATAACAGTTGGCTTTATGATGTATTTGCGGTGAGTGTGGACATGGGCAGATCTCGCAAGGGAATCTAGGCTGATGAATGGTTGTTGCTTTGGTCGCCAAATAAAATAATTAAAGCATGGCCAACTATAAAAACTGCGGCATATTGGGCTAATTTGTGCCACACCTGAAAAGAAGATAAGGGAAAAAAGCACAATCAGCTCGCTCTTGCCACCTCTTCTTCTTCTTCTTTAATGGCCATTACAACCGTTCGAAGGTCTGGGCCTCTGCGATGAACTCTCTCCATTCGCTTCTGTTCTGTGCGAGCTGCCACCAGTTGGTCACACCAAGGCTCGGCAATGTCTTCACGCACCTTGTCTTCCCATCTTAGTGGTGGTCTTCCCTTCTTGCCGCCTCCATAGTCAGCCGCCTTCGATTTATACGCCTTTTTTGCTGGAGCTTCTTCCTTCATCCTGGCGACATGTCCTAGCCAGCGCAGCCGCTGCTGCTTAATGCGCTTGACCAGGCTGGTGTCCCCATAGAGCTTATACAGTTCGTCGTTTCTTCGAATGCGGAAATCATCGCCGACTTTTAAAGGTCCATAAATCCTCCGAAGAATTTTTCGTTCAAACACGCCAATCGCCGCTTCATCCGCTACTGTCATTGTCCATGCTTCTGCGCCATATTGCAGGACTGGGATGATAAGCGACTTGTACAGGGCTATTTTTGTTCTTCGCTTGAGGTCTTTGCTCTTGAACTCCCTACTTAGCCCATAGTAGCATCGGTTTGCAAGAGTGATTCTTCGTCGGATTTCCAGACTGATGTTGTTCTTGCTGGAAATCCTTCACAACATTAAAGTTGTCTCTCCCGTTGTAACAGATTGTCCCAGTCGCAATGACTTTCAGTCCCCGGATACTAGGTACTTCGTCTTGTCCTCATTTACCGCTAAACCCATTAATCTAGACTCCTTCTCAATCTCTGAAAACGCCTTGCTTACTGCCCGTGTGGTTTTGCCGATAATGTCAATATCATCGGCATATGCAAGTAGCATTTGATCTTTATTAATAAATCCGCCGGTTCTGTTGGCATGTCGGCACTTGCGCAGTATATCTTCCATCAGTAGATTAAAGAAGGCACACGATAAGGTATCGCCCTGCCTAAAACCTCTTTTGGTATCAAACGTCATCATGCAAAGTCGAACGTACTTTGCTGGAATACCTAAAGTAGACAGGGCTTTGAAAAAGCTTGACCTTATCGGTGTGTCGAAGGCTAATTTATAATCAACAAAAAGATGGTGTGTTTGGATGCCTCTTTCATAGGTCTTCTCCAGGATTTGTCGTAGTGTGAAGATCTGGTCTGTGGTGGATTTACCAGGTCTAAAGCCACGTTGATAAAATCCAATCAGTGTATCAATAAACGGCTTTAGACGTTCACAAATAATGCGGGACAGAACCTTATATGCAATGCGGAGGAGACTGATCCCGCGGTAGTTGGCGCAAACTGCAGGGTCTCCTTTTTTAAAGATTGGACAGAGAATACTTAGACTCCAATCATCGGGCATATCGTCAACCCATATACGGCACAGAAGTTGGTGCATGCACCTTTCCAATTCTTCGCCTCCAGCCTTAAACAATTCAGCGAGCAGCTCATCCGCGCCTGGCAACTTGTTGTTCTTTAGCCTTCGTATGGCTAAACAGACTTCCTGTTGGGTCGGCGGGTCTATCTCTATGTTGTCGATTGGTGGCATCGTTACTTCTCTAAAGGCGGCATCATGTTCGTCATCGCCTCCCAGTAGGTTGGAGAAGTAACTTCTCCATTTGTTAAGCGCCACTTGCGGATGTGTGACCAGATTCCCCTGTTCGTCTTTGCATTGTGCGACTCTGGGCTCGACTTCCTCGCGCAAGCGCCTTTCCTGCTCATTCTTTTTATACCCGTTACTCGTAGCGTAAAAAGGGTATACTTAAGTCGTGCAAATGTATGTAACAGGCAGAAGGAATCATTTCCGACCATATAAAGTATATATATTCTTGATCAGCATCAACAGCCGAGTCGATATAGCCATGTCCGTCTGTCCGTCCGTCGGTATGAACAAACAGATCTCAGAGATGGTAAGAGATACAGATTTGACATGTATGGGACAAATGCTTCTTATGCTTGCAGGCAGCTCAAGTTTATTTTCAATTTTTGCCACGCCCCCTCCCGCCCCGCAATTTCGAAAAAACGTCATATCTCCCGCAGTTTTGTAGATAGATGATTTGTTCCTTCTAGAGATAGTTAGACATTCGTAATATATATCGATTTGTCGAAGAAAGATAAAGATCGGATGAGCGGTTCTCAAGTTATGACCAAAAAATAAAATCCCCCATCCCTCACCAACTCTCACGCACTCACAACCAAAGTGTGAGTGAGAGAGAGAGAGATAGAAACTTAGAGATGAGCGCAGCAGAAGCGTTGCATTCAACTCGTACTCTTGGTACAGAGTATGTTATAGTCGGGCTTGACCGACTTTCTCACTTGTTTATTCCCAGTTTTGGTGATAAAGAATGATCTGTGACCGCCGCTGGTGGCTAGCAATTGGGCTTCAAACAAGATTATCTCAGAACAAATAAAACAATGTTGACCTGTTGAGGAGGATGTTGAGGCAGAACTAAAATTCTCCGTACTGCGAGATAAAACCATTTCCTAGTACTAACTGATTACTACCTAATTTTATACTAATATTAATATAACAAATTTTAGAAAAAAAAATTTTTTTTAAATAAAAATAAATACATAAAAAAAATTAAAAGATACAAATTTTAAATAAAATGCAGAAAAAAATAGTTGTTTTACAAAAAAAAAACAATTTAATCATAAATTAAAGGAAGGAGTCCTGCAACCAAGTCTGTGTGGAAAGTGTATCAGCTAACTTCATAGGGCTAAGATATTAGACGGATAGAAGGGAAGGGGAGATTTAACAGAATAGTTAGTGGTAATCGGCAAGCTGTAGCACTAGTCCACAATTACTGTCTCCAGATTTACTAACCAATTCAGTCTCATCCCACTTTTTAGGAATTTCATATATCGAGACTTATATTTTCGACTTAAAGCACAGCTGAACACACTAGACAAAGAACCAATTGAGATGTTCCTGTCACTAACGATCATTAGAATTAATCTCTGACAAAATTGGAAATAAAATAAGCTACACAAACCTGACAGATCAATTGTCGACGAAGCGCAGCCAGAAGGAATTCGACAAAAGGCAACGAATTATTTCTCTGCCACTCACGATCGCAATTGAAGGTAAAAATTTGATAGCTTGAAAAACGAAAGTAAAGAGTAAGGATAGAGGGGAGGGAATATATTGACACTTAGATACCTAGCCAGTAGTCTAAGTCCAACAGTACGATGCGACTGCTAAATTGTACAAGTACACGGGATGGCCGTAATCCACGTTAAGCCAATAATCGACCCTTCGGATGTACAATTAGCCGACACGCAAGGATGCAAATGATTTTTGCTGCTACTTGTTTCGGAGTTATGATTTGTTTAGTATGACGCATCCGGAAACATGACAAAAATTCATAAATTAATCCTTTGAACCTAGGCAATAACGAAATATGTTTATTGTCTCCACAGAACTTAAAAATTAATAGGACAAGGGAATGACGAAAATAAAACGAACCCTCAGGGACCGATAAAACCAAGTCAGGTGGTCTTGACTGCCTATTAAGGTGTATCTTTCTTCAGGGCAAGCCGGATTGTGCCCCATAGTTGGGCGCCAGATAAAATTTGTTGTACCTTTCGGTGGACGAGTGGATGTTGGGGTAGCTTAGCGGAGCACGCGCTGGTTCCGGCTACATATTCGTCAGCAAAGGGGTGGGTTCATCATAAGGGGGTACCACTGTACTACTTGCTCGCTTTGGTTGGGCAATTTTATTAAAATTCGCGTACGAAAATCAGGCCTTGGGTTTCATCATAGGTGGACAGATCAGGGATTGAAACGACAGATATTCAGGACGGAAAGTACAGAAGAAGATTCACCCTACATTTAAAAGGGTACGGCTAGCATGTCGTCGCCGCTGCTGCTGATGTTTAATACAAAATTAAAGCAGTGCAAATGTATTGCTGCCAGCTGATGCCCATGCTACGTATGATCACCATCGCCGCTTGACCCTATAAAGGTCGGTGATCCCTACAACACCTAAAACAATCCTATCCCCACATACCTTGAAGATGCATGACTCCTCCTGTTTCCAAAGTTTGACACATATTAACGATACAAAATGTATTGTAATGCTTGGATTTATTATTACTTCACGAAAAATTTAAAATAAACGAGTGCTAATAAAAGGATCAATATGTGCTTAAGACCAAGTCGGCAATAAAATTTAAAAACATAATAAAATAAAAATTAAATATATATACGATACAAGCAAAACCCGCCGCGACTTCGTCCGCGTGTCAGTTATATAAATTTGGGTTGAAATTGTGAAGCGTAATGTGTGTACATTACAAATCATTGTTGGTTATAGACAACCATGAAATAATACTTTTGTTTCATTAGCAAATATCTCGACGCGCTTCGCTGCGCCTTCAACAGTATAGAACCAATGCACACCCACTTCCCATCCACATCCCACCCACTCTCCACCCACATCCCACCCACTAACCGCCCACATCCCACCCACATGCCGCCCACATTCCACCCACTTGCCACCCACGTACCACCCACTTCCCGCCCACTTCCAAAACAACTTACCACCCACATCCCATCCACTTCCCAACCACTTTCCAGTGGGCACCCCGGCGGTATTTCCAACATTGGAAAATGAAAACACAAATGAATTCTCATTTTGACCTTACACCGAGTTTCAAGTGACTCGGGTGAAAAATTGTATTTTTCATGCAGAATTTTCCGGGAATTTTACGCATGGGGCGGATTTTCCGACATTGAAAAATCACATTTTATGTTATTTCGTATTCTACCCATACAAACCGAGTTTCAAGCCAATCGGATGAAAAATAGTTTTTCTGCATGCAGAATTTTCCGGCCATTCCTCGATGCCGGATTTTCCGAAATCGGGAAAACACGTGTCGAATCATTTCGCATACTGTGCTTACAAACCAAGTTTCAAGACAATCAAAAGAAAAATAAAATTTTTCCCATACAAACGTTTCCGACGCTTTTCCGACTTTTCCGGGTGTAATTTTCCAAATTTTCTTTCTTAGTGCGCGCCTGCATAACTAAACTAAACGTCTGAGCCAAATCTCAAACCTATAATATGAGCCGTTTAGGCTGTGCGTTGATAATATGTCAGTCTGTCAGTCGGGCGAACAGATTTATATATATAGATAAAAATAATAATATTAGATTTTAAATATAGTATTAAAAATATGAAAGGCGATGAAATTCGGAAGATACTTCTTTTAAATAGACAGTTGGCTGTGTGATTTTGGTAGTGCAATTGTTGGAATTTTTAATTCGTTTTATATGTGTGGAACGTAAGAGAGCCAATCCACTACACAGACCCCAACTCCAGTGGAGCTCAACAGCATCCACACTCAGTTGATCGATGGGATCACCAAAAAGCGCCTAATCACTTTAAACGGAGCACAGTGGTCGGCGTTCTATGGGACAGCGGCCAAAACTATTTACAGTTAAGGTAAAAATGTAAATGTTGGCTATACAGCTCCTCCAACGGGGCCAGCCAAGCTTCTCTCAATCTCTTGGCGTGTGTGCTTTAAATTTTTTGCACAAGAGAAAGGGACCTACAGTTTAACGCCGGATCCGTACAGCAAAGTTTGAGAATCTGCTTTTTCATGGATTGTTAATTCACAGCTGGCGCCAATAGCTGGTGAAGGTGACCGTATGTGTAAAAGCTATTTTTTCTAATGTAAGAAAAAAACTTTTATTATTAGATGTTCAGAGGCGGGATCGAACCCACGACCTCCCGCTCAGCAGTCCAGCACACTAACCACTGGGCCACACATTTACAGTTAAGGTAGAGGCTTGAAACTTTGCCCAAAACTTTCTTATTTTTCCTTTAAATTAATGTATAAAAATCAACCGGATGGGACTACTATATCATATAGCTGTCATTCAAACCGTTGGTATGAAATCGTGTGTTTGTAATGAAAACTTTTTTTTTTTATTATATTGCAATTAAGCCTAAAAAATATTTACCATAGCAACAATTGCAAAAGAAAACGAGAGCGCAAGTTAAAGTCGGCTCCAACCGACTTCGATATACCCGTTACTCATGAAAAACATGTTTAACAGTGCTCCTGCGTTCCTTAGGGTGAACATCTGAAAAGTATGCAACACTTTTAGAACTCGGCTATTTTTTTACATTTTTGCTCATAACTTGAGAACCGCTCATCTGATCTGTATCATTTCTTCGGCAAATTTATTCGTTTTGCTAGTTACTAACTTTCTCTAGAAGGTACAAATCGTCTAAACTGTAGGAGATATAACGTTTTTTCCGAATTGCGGGGGCGGGAGGGGGCGTGGCCAAAATTTGGAATAAACTTGATCTGCCGGCAAGTATAAGAAGCATTTGTCCCATACATGTCAAACCTCTATCTCTTACCATCTCTGAGATCTAGGTGTTCATACAGACGGACGGACGGATAGACGGACGGACGGACGGACGGACAGACGGACAAGTCTATATCGACTCGGCTGTTGATGCTGATCAAGAATATATATACTTTATATGGTCGGAAATGATTCCTTCTGCCTGTTACATACATTTGCACGACTTTAGGATACCCTTTTTACTCTACGAGTAACGGGTATAAAAATAGTTTAAGCAAATATATAAGATTTAAACATAACTCATTTTATTTTAACAATAACAAAATAGCAGTGATCAAATAAAAAACGAAATAGGCGTGGTAAATATAAAGTAAAGAAAGAAAGATATAATAATTAATCAGATTCTTCTAACAAACCTAATGCAGACTTCATTAAATTTGAATTGTATTTGCACGGCAATTTCCTTAGTCTCGTAATAATAGGATCGGATAATAAAAGTAGTCTGTTCTTTAAATCGGTGTTTAGTGCAATTCGGGATGTTTTCCTAGTATGCTGCTTTCTAAATAGTCCGATAATTCTCCAATTGAAACAAGCGCAAATTTAATCACATCTGCACCATAGGCTAAGACTTTGTGCACTGAGGAAGGAAAGTAGTACCAATCATATAAATCTAGCAACTTCTTGGCAGTGTCAAGAGCATATATTCGGAATTTGTCAGCATTAACCCTGTGCCCTGATGCCATAGCTTGGAGCAATGTTGAACATTGTATTATAAGGCTTTCATCTAGGCCAGTTATTTCAGCTGGTAATTCAGAATTTTTGAAAAATGTTCTCGCAGTATTTTCATCATTAGAATTCCCGCTTCCTCCACTTCTCGGTTTGTCCACTATTAACCCCATTTTTGCCTTGAAGTCTTCTTAGATCCTTTTTTTTTCTTAAACAAACATATTGTTTTCCTTCTGCGGTAGAAATTCGACAAATTTTTTGGTCCAATCTGTACGCAATGTGCATATAACATGTGAATATAACAGTGTTATGGTGACAAAACCAAACTCAAAGCTGTTCTTATTAACATTGTTTTATAAGCACTATTCTAAATCACTCATATCCGTTGGCTTTGCTTGACAAATGTAACATCTGGCTGCAGATGTGTCGGTGAGGGCATTAAAGCCTTCTCGAGGCCATCAAACCTCAATATATCTAATTTTGAATTTTTGACATATTTTCTATAAAATATACAAATTTTTTAAGCCATATTGTGCAAAAAGTTACTTTTCATATAAGGCAGGTGCCCCAAGCTATTGCATTACTTGCACGACAATATATTACGATGGATGTGGAAAAAATGCTGGAAACAGCCAATGGCTTTCTTCAGATAGCACAGTTTTCAAAGGTTCTCGGGGCAATAGACTGCACCCACATCAGAATTCAATCACCTGGTGGAGAAAGTGCCAAAATATTTCCTAACAGAAATGTGTACTTTTCTTTTAATGTTCAAGCTGTGTGCGATTCTGAACTGATGTCTTACTAATGTGGTTGCAAGATGGCCAGGATCTTCACACGATACCACCGTGTTCAATAATAGTTTAGGCTGAACAGTGGTGAATTCCAAAACTATTATATTTTGGGAGATGGTGGGTATAAGACATCTGATTGTATGATGTGAATTTTTGTGCATTTTTAGCCATGTCAACACCAAAAAAATCGTCCGATATCAATTTTAATGGGTAGGTCGATGCCAATAAGCAATGCCTCATCGATAAGAAGGCCGTCAAAGCTACAGCCAAGGAATATGGGCTTCCTCAAACCACTTTTATCCGGTATTTGGAGAAATTCAGAGCAAATTTTGCAGATGTTTCGTCCGGTGTTGTTGGAATTCGTTCGAGATTGCAACCAACGAACTCCATCAAACATGGTGTGTTTTTTTACCTTTCTCACATGAAGCGTAAAATCTTTTTCCGGTATTGGTCCGTTTGACCCTGATGCTTTCTCCGAAGCTGACTTCATTAAGGCTGTTGAACGAAGAGCATTAGAAGTCGCCACAGAAGCTGATATTGATGAAGACAATCAGCGTCGTAACATCGTTTCCGCCGATTCCAATATTGGGCGAAAAGAAGAGGTGTTATCCTCCCCCGAGCCATCTACTTCACGAGCGTCTTCGGCTGGGATGAAATTGGGCCGGTGCAAGGAACTTCTCCGAAAAAGCCATCGAATCGAGGTCGCAAGCCAATGCAAACCACTAAGCTAACTTCTCCGGAAAGCGTCGAGGTTTTGCGCGAGAAGGCAAAAAAATCAGCTGAGCGCGCAGCCAAGCGTGGTTCTGTGTCGCACTAAAAGAAAACCCCCCAAAATCGTAGCCGGCCAGGAAAACGACAGGCAACACCACCAGCCAAGCCGTCGGCCAAATGCGTCTTCGTCATAGGAAGAAGACGAAGATGTCGACTTCTGTTTGATTTGTTTGGCGCTCTTGCCAAAAAAACTGACCGCTGCAAATTCGATCCATTGCATTTCGTTTTGCCACTGAAGGCTTCTTAAATAAATAAAAGTTATTTTTTCATCAATTCATGACCATTTTACTTCATATTTTTCCATTTCTAGCGATTTTACAAGGGTGTCCACAACCGGGTACCAAAAAAATTTTGGCCAAAAATCATCACTTCATATACATGGCTGCAAATTTTTTTCCGTTTGTCTAAAACAATAGGTTACTTCAGAGGAAAGTTAGCTAGAGTCTCTAGCTTTACAATAATGTTCATATCACCGCATACTGTTAACTTGGAAAAAAGTTATAAGTGAAAAACGCAACTATGTCCAAAACCGGAGACTCTCCCCTACTTATAGATAGCAAAATTTTTTAATATATTGAAATTTTTAATATAATGAAGCGAAGCCAACGCAACGGTGCTCTATAAAATACCTCAACTCAATAGTGTTCACTCCCAAGACTAATGCTCTTCAATATGAAATAAGCACTCTACACGCTTGGAAAAAGCGGATAAACAGTATTCCTTTGGGTGAAAATCCGAAAAGTATGTAACATATTTTAACTCGGCTATTTATTATCCGATCTTGCTGTAAATTTTAGGGATTAAAGTAATTGCTAATATAAGTTTAAGTAATAAATTGAACCCGATTTCTTAAAACATGTGGGATTTATTCAACATTTTCTCCTCTGCAATTAATGCTCTCCAGCCGCTTCTTCTCCGTGCAAGCTGGTTGGTCACACCAAGCTTGACAATGTCTTTCCGCACTTGGTCTTCCCATCTTAGTGGTGGTCTCCCCCTCTTGCTGCCTCCTTAGTCAGCCCCATTCCCTTTATACGCCTTTTTTACTGGAGCATCTTCGTCCATCCTGGTGAAATGTCCTAACCAGCGCAGCCGCGGTTGCTTTATGCGCTTGACCAAACAGGTGTCCCCATAGAGCTCATACAGTTCGGTATTCTTTTGAATGCGGAAATCATCGCCATCTTTTAATTGTCCGTAAATCCACCGAAGAATTTTTCATTCGAACACGCCAATCGCCGCTTCATCCGCTGCTTTCGTTGTACATGCTTCTGCGCCGTATTGCAGAACTGGGATGATGAGCGAATTGCATAGGACTTTTTTTGTTTTCCGCGTGAGGTCTCTGCTCTTGAACTCCCTACTTAGCCATTAGTAGCATCGGTTTGGAAGAGTGATTTTTCGTCGGATTTCTAGACTGATGTTGTTGTCGCAGGTTATCGTCGTTCCGAAGTAGACAAAATCCTTCTTCTGAGTTACCACTCGGACAGCAGCTCACCACGGTTGTAGTTCTCATGACCCCGAGCATGCTCGGAGAGCTTACTAAGCCACATGGGGGATACTGCATTTGCGTCAAGGCCAAAGATGACAGGAGTGCGGCTGCCTCACAGCAGCACTGCATCTAAGTACTCGAGTTACGGCTCCAGTTCGGTGTTAACTTGGCAGCGTACGGAGCTCAGGAAGATGGAGCAAATCTACGCATACGCCAAACTCGGTGATCAGCGATGTGATTGGCATGCAGACGGCATCTGGATCGTCGATGATGATGGTTGCCTTTTTCCGGAGATCAGTGAAAACGCGCGTTCCGGATGGGAGGCCCGTTATCTCTCCTTCTCTGTCCACGTAGGGCTCCTGCACAAGTGCAATCGAGTGGCCAGAGTCCGACCTCGATAGTCGAAGCTCGGCCACGACCACAATTTGCTTGAGTGAAGCTAACATTGTTAATGTCTAGCTGCCACTCTCGCTAGCGCCGCAGCGTAAAAGGGGCATGTGCCCGAGAGCATGTGATGCCCATTGGGTAGCTGCCTCTGCCTGCAAATTTCGGCAGCTCACCTGCTTGGTGCACTTCGCGGCAGTGTGGCCAGTGTCGCCACATTGACGGCATGTGACGTCCTTCGATCGGTACTGAAACACTGTATGATCGAATCCAACGCACCTATTGCACGCAGAGGTACGTACGAGCGACCAGCAGCGGAACGAAAACCACTTGATATCGATCCGTCCGGTCTCCTCAAGTACGGCATCAGATTGACTCAGTAGCCGTCAGTGGTGGACCAAGGCTTTGTCTCCATGTGGACATTCTTTTTAAAGGCTGTCAAGCTACGCTGCTCCTTAAAATGGTTCGTGTAGAGTTCCTTTATAAAATCCTGCGGCAATATGCTCGTGTCCACGTCGAACACGGTGATCGTCGGCTTGGGGCTCCGGTTTCGCTCAACAGAGTCCTCGCTGGTCACCACAGCAAACCACGTCTGAACTGGCTTGTTCATCCGTGGGGCAGCTATGGGAATAGCCGATATAGGGGCAGCAGCATATTGTGCAGCCGGAGGTTCCTGCTCCTGCACCTGTGAAGAGATCTCCAACGCGGAGTTCCGCAGCAGCATCGCTACGACTAGCTCGTCGTATCGCGCAATCGCTGCATGAACAGCGTGAGCAGTCTCAGCATCCATCTTCCTTTGAAAAACTGCGTCCTTGACGCTCAGCAGCTCAGGGGAGGCTAGCGAGGAGCATCAGCCACGGGGCGGGCAGCCACATCTCGGGCAGAGGCAGCTTCGACTGCAGCAAGAACGGCAGTCAACGCGGGGGCGGAATTTGGCGCAGCAGCAGCAGTGGGCTTGGGTTGCACCAGGTGGCAACTCACCGTCCAAAGCGGCCCTCTTCGTCTGCCCTCATGCCAGCGACAAATGTGGCGAATCGTCCTCGTCTGCCCTCATGCCAGCGACAAATGCGGCGAATCGTCCGAAGGCACTTTTCTCCTCCTTCCTCGGCGGCGGGTACTACTCGAGATACCCTCGCTCATGAAGCTTGCCATGCTCGAAGAGCAGCTCAGCGCGCCTGTCGTTGGCGTTTCGCTCATATATTAGCTCATGCGAGACCTCTACCGGCGGTTTTCGGAGACGAAATCCGCGACACGCACCACTCGCACGTCAGCAGACGAAAGCTGGTTAGTACAGTGACAGCGGTCACAAATTCGTAACCGATACACAAAGCGCACGCACACTCTCGAAAGGTCTTTGCTAAATTGCGCGATTTACCGCAATAAAGCTTTATTGCCTTGTTTACTTCGAACGAGGCTGCTTATCAGCAACTACCGTTAGAAAGCAAGACTTCTGTGGCCGCGAACACACAAAACTCCCGTGGGGAATGTGAACAAAAGCGACGACAACGATGACGAATTCGACTGAATTTTCGGAGAGCGATCAAAAACACGTCTGTTCACCATGGCGGACTTTCCACTCAAATGGCCGGACTCTATAATAGTTGCTGCTCGGGACATGTCAGCCGGTACACCAGTTCAGTTGCAGCAACCAAATCAGGTTCTTGACTTTCAGCCGATGCAGCAATCAAATCAGGCTAAAACATTGCAGCCCATACAGCAGCCACTACAGCCTTAGCAAACAGTTCTGTTACTGCAGTCTTCTCAAGTTCATTCCAAAGTTTCTCCAGAAGTGTCATTCGAAGATACCTTTGCAGGTTGGTCAGTGACCAACGCACACTGGTCCAAATGCCAAAAATGTTGGCAGAAATTCAATTTTTTTTTTAAGATTTATGAAAAAACAATATTTTTTTTTAATAAAATATTATCCAGGGCAGTTAAAAATCATATTAGTACAATTGAATTTGAAGCACTGCGAATTTAGGCAGCCCTGAAAGTCAGCTGTTCGTTTACACAAACTTTGACATTTTTTGCTTTGCACATAAGAGCATATTTCAAATCAGTATATAATAAAATCTACGTCGAATATTGAACTAAGCCAAAATGGAAAAAAAAAAGTTTAAGGTATGTATATGATAAGTGTTATCACGCATTCCTTGTTTTACGTGATTTGTCTTTGTTAATATGTGTTTTTGTAAAATTATGCTTTTAGCAATTCTAACTTTAAACTTGTTGTGTTCCGTGGAATAAAAGTATGTTGGATTGACGTGGATTGACGGAACTTTAAACGCCATATTATTCTTCAATGTGTATATAATACGGGGATATTAATCGTTTTGACCCCTTTTTGCCCCTTTTGCGAAAAATCGACTTTGTTCAGACAACATTTGTTTGAGTTAAGGCGAAGTTTTGGCTTGCAAATGGTCGCCCAACCAAACCTTAACTTTTTTTGCGCTGCAGAAAAGTAGCAGGAAGCACACAAAAAACAGGGAGGAGTCGAAAAAAAAGAAAATAAATAATTTTTTGACTATGTTAATGTGTTTATTAAAGCAAATGCTATCGGATGGTCTCAAGATTTAATATGCAGTACCAAACTTGGCTTGCATCTCGGTTGGAAATAAAACTTTTAACCAGGTGAATTCTTTGAAAATGCAGGATGCCCACGATTATGCTTGAAGGGAGCTCTCGCTTAAAGCTTAGATTAGCTGCCACGGTTTCAGCAGATCATGGTAAAAATGAAAATCTTCTTATCCATGTAGCAACAGTGGCTGAAACAAAGGCGCATTAAAACGAGAGGGCAAGTTAAAGTCGGCTCCAACCGACTTCGATATACCCGTTACTCATGAAAAAACATGTTTAACAGTGTTCCTGCGTTCCTTAGGGTAAACATCTGAAAAGTATGCAACACTTTTTTAACTCGGCTACTTTTCACATTTTTGCTCATAACTTGAGAACCGTTCATCTGATTTTTATCATTTTTTCGGCAAATTTATTCAATTTGCTAGTTACTAACTTTCTCTAGAAGGTACAAATCGTCTAAACTGTAGGAGATATAACGTTTTTTCCGAATTGCGGGGGCGGGAGTGGGCGTGGCCAAAATCTGAAATAAACTTGATCTGCGTGCAGATAAAGAAGCATTTGTCCCATACATGTCAAACCTCTATCTCTTACCATCTCTGAGATCTAGGTGTTCATACAGACAGACGGACAGACGGACGGACGGACAGACGGACATAGCTATATCGACTCGGCTGTTGATGCTGATCAAGAATATATATACTTTATATGGTCGGAAACGATTCCTTCTGCCTGTTACATACATTTGCACGACTTTAGTATACCCTTTTTACTCTACGAGTAACGGGTATTAAAAGAAGGTAAATGTGTTTAGGCGGTCAGGTGGGTGTGGAGGGGGCTGAGGTGGTTGGGGTGATTTACCAGATTGTTTATTAAAAAAAATTATATATACATTTAAGTTTTATGGAAGGTATTTTAGAATTTACTGTATTCAAAGAAATTGGCATATATGGGGCGGCCGAGAGGGTGTGGTCCGATCGGTCTAAATTTTTTCTCAGACTTCAAATATGCTTTAACCATAAAGTGTACCAAGTTTCAGATCTGTAAATACATTTTTCTAATTTCTGCCAAAATTTTTGACATTTGGACCAGTGTGCAACGGTCAAGTCCACGTCCTGTAGGACTTAACCGCTGAAACCTAAAGTTCGAAGGTACAGGGCGTGGAATGTCGGTGGAAAGTTTTCTGTTCAGAGTAGAAAAAATTCAGGTCCAGTAGGGGGTAACCAAAGGGCAATTGTTTCGGAAGATTCAAATTTGCTTTCAGGAGCAGCTTTAAAGTATTAAAGGCAACTGGTTGAAGATCGGGCTGAAAATTTGAATTTCGACTAGGATTCGCTCAAACAAGATTTTAGTGCGGCTTTTTCGACATCTGACAAGGACTATGTCACCATTA
Organism: Lordiphosa clarofinis; assembly: GCA_018904275.1. Lineage (NCBI taxonomy): Eukaryota > Metazoa > Arthropoda > Insecta > Diptera > Drosophilidae > Lordiphosa > Lordiphosa clarofinis. The sequence continues at coordinate 638,293 of JAEIGQ010000183.1, forward strand.
AGGAGATAATGGAGAGAAAGCAGGGCCCTAGTGAGGCATTCGAGAACTTTTGTGCCGAAATTCACAACTTACACTTTAAACTGTGGAGAAAGATAACAGAGGACAGCCTTGTAAATATTTTAAAAGAGAATTTAAATACACGGATGCGGGCTCTCCTATATTCGTCATCGGTGAAAACTCTTGCGGCATTTAAGAAGGAGGGCGAAAACCCGAAAAGTGGCCCAAGGAGTGAAGATCGACACCGCTCCAGGTCAACGAAATTTCAGGCGGAGTGGATAACATAGGATATGACGTAGAGGCCTTTCAAAAAATTCAAAGACTTGGGCATGGAGCCAACTCTAATTCTAGCAAAGCTGGTCGGTATGAAGAGAGGAATACCCGACCAATTTAAGGGACAGCAGAAGGACTGGCATTTTGCTCATCGCCTTTCCACCTTAGTTTGTGTTACACCTGCGGCTACCAGGTTACCTTTATGCAAAGCAAGCCGCAGCAGGAGGCAATAAGGAGCCAGGACGAAAATCAGCGTTCCACGGATCTGTTTGCTTTGCGTGCGGCAAATCCGAATCGTATCTGGCGGTGACTGTTCCTTTTTTACAGAACAGCCATCCAGAAGCCTCGGGAATACCTGGACAGCCGGCCTAAGCCCCAAAGCAAAATCTTTAAGTACCGTCGCGCAGAGCCTAAAACCAATTTCGCCAGATAAGAGCCTGCACCAACGGTTAAAAGAATATGAAGAGGCTCGAGCGCGGATTTGTGGAGAAGATGAAATTATAAGCAGGGTTCGGAATTGCTCGCGAGCGAGCCTCGCGCTCGCTCCTTTTTTGGCTCTCGCTCAGAGCCGAGAGCCTCTGAAAGTGAGCCGGGAGCACTGGGCGGCTCCCAGCTCGTGAGCAAAAAATCTTAGCTCTGAGCTGAGATCCTCAGCTCCTCAGCAAAATTACCCAGCTCGTGAGCTGTGAGCCCCAGCTCGTGAGCTGTGAGCCCCAGCTCGTGAGCTGTGAGCCCCAGCTCGTGAGCTGTGAGCCCCTGCTCGTGAGCTGTGAGCAACAGCTCGTGAGCTGTGAGCCCCAGCTCGTGAGCTGTGAGCAACAGCTCGTGAGCTGTGAGCCCCAGCTCGTGAGCTGTGAGCAACAGCTCGTGAGCTGTGAGCCCCAGCTCGTGAGCTGTGAGCCCCAGCTCGTGAGCTGTGAGCCCCTGCTCGTGAGCTGAGAGCAACAGCTCATGAGCTGTGAGCAACAGCTCGTGAGCTGTGAGCCCCTGCTCGTGAGCTGTGAGCCACAGCTCGTGAGCTGTGAGCCCCTGCTCGTGAGCTTTGAGCCCAACCAGGCCATCCCACAAACCTCCCCCAAAAAACACTTTATACACAACGTCCCATGGTGGGATATCACACTACAGAAACTAAAAAACAAGAAACTCGAGGAATGGAAAAAACTAAAAAATACAATAAACCAAGACAACATCCTAAGCTACAAAAGAGCAAACGCTCTTCTTAAACGAGAGATTAAAATCAAAAAACGACAATCCACATTACTTTTTACCTCCGAAATAAATCCAAACATACCCATATCCCAGATCTGGTACAATATATATATATATATATATTCATTATCAAAAATTTATCTAAAAAAAAAAAAAAAATGTGGTTTAACCTTCCCCAGTGGGACTCGAACCTAGTACTTATTCACCAAGCCTTGACTCTATCACCTCTGCTCCATAGGGCAGCTTGTCAAACTCGATATTTAAGCGTAGCACTTGAAAAAATATGTTTCTCTATGAGACGTTGAACAAGGCAGAGCAAATCCAAAATGTTACGAAAAATGTCGACTTTTTAGATCCTTTAAGGACATGTGATATACCAAATGAAAGGTATTGAGCCATAGATCATATATGTGTTTACGTTTTAGTCCTACGCCGCTTGGTTCAAAAGATATTTGAATTTAATCTTTATTTTTGATTTTTAAAATAAAAATTACAAAATAATCCTTATTTTTGATTTTTATAATAAAAATCAGAAAATAATTTTTAAATGTAATTTTTATTATAAAAATTGAAATTAAGAGTTATTAAAAAATAAAAATTAAAAATTAATCGTTATTTCACAATTTTTATTTTTAAATCAAAAAATAAGAGTTATTTCTGAGTTAAATGAAAAAAATTAATAAATAATCCTTAAATCGTAATTTTTATTTTTAAAATTATAATCGTTACGACCCCTGATATAAACAGATTTTGCGGTCTTAAAACACGGCACAGTATTCACTGCCTCGCCGACTTAAGCAACCCAACACAAGTAACCACAGACCCAACTGAAATAGCAGAAAACCTATGTGAGCACTGGTCCAACTTATCTTGCGACTCTAACTTCTCAAACACCTTTATACAACACAAACAACAAATAACTTCTGTATTATCTTATACTCCCTCCCGCGAAGCAATGCACCTAGAGAACAAAATTACCCTAATCGAATTAAAGTCCGCTCTTAAAAAGTTAAAAGGAAAATGCCCCGGCCGTGATCGCATCACCTACCAAATGCTTCAGCACCTACCACTATCTGTTACCCTTCGCATCCTGGAACTATTTAACAATATATTTGACAATTACATACCTCAGCAATTCAAGACTAGCACCATCATACCCGTTTTGAAACCAGACAAAACCTCTCCAAACTCCTAACCCATGCATAGCAAAACTAATGGACAAAATTATATCTAACCGACTATGGTGGCTTGCTACAAACTGCAAGTGCCTAGACAGTCGGCAAATGGGTTTCAGAAAAGGGAAATCGGTATCTGACGCTCTAGCTGTAATAGACCATCAGACTACCTCAGCCCTTTCCACAAAAAATCATTTATCCATACTATCACTCGACTTCGCTAAGGCGTTTGACAGAATAGGCATCCACACAATCACCGACGAGCTGAAGAACTGGAAAATAGGCCAAAAAATTCTCAACTACATAACACGCTTTCTCGCTTGCAGAAAAATATCAGTACAAGTCACAAACTCTTACTCATCATCAAAACCGCTAGAAAATGGAATACCACAGGGATCCCCATTATCTGTCATACTTTTCGCTATAGCATACAACAAATTAAACAAAACTATCTCAAGACACAAATCATTTGAGTTCACAGCCTACGCTGACGACTATACAATAGTCAAAAAAATTAATAAAAACACCTTTTCTCTCAACATAGACGACCTTTTTACAGATATCACCTCATGGTGTGACTACTCAGGTGCCTCACTTTCCATCCCAAAATGCAAACACCTACATATCTGCCGCAATACGCAATGCACATTCCAACTTCAATCTAACGTATTCTCACTTGAAACGGCAAAATCCCTTAAAATTCTAGGACTTACAATAGACAGCCGATATAAGTGGAACACACACATAGACAATCTTGTACTACAACTCTCAAAAAGACTGAACATCATCAAATGCCTCTCCAATTACAAATACAACTGCAATACCAACTCTATTATAAACGTCATCAACTCCATCATAATGTCCAAAATAGACTTCTGTCTTCACTTCTACGGAAACTCACCCAAATCTACTTTAAGTAAGCTGAGGACACTCTATCACTCAGCACTTAGACTTGCATTTGGCGCATTACGCACGACCCCAATTCACAACCTTTTATACGAAGCCAACCTTATGCCAATAGAAATCAGGACTACCCAAGCCATTTACAAAAACTCCAACATCATCCTAAACTCCAGGCATTCACCAATAGAAAACACTTACAAAAGAATCATCAAGTCTAAAAGGACCCCCAGGCTACTCTCTGCTTTACACAACACAGTAAACCTCACGGCTCACGAGATTTGCCTCTCAGCTCAGAGCCTAGAGCTGTTTGTCAGGAGCTGTGAGCTAGAGCTGGCTCTCGAGAGATGCGAGCAAAGAGCGATTCCGAACCCTGATTATAAGTGATCCGGACAAGACCAAAAAAAAAATTTTAAAAAAATTCAACAATTACGGCAAAAAGATTCAGATGCGAAGCTTCTTAAAGGAATGGTGGTTGCAGCAGTAGTGTCCATACATCATGATGACCGATTTTACGCAAAAACAAAAGTCGATGGTGAAGAAATGGTAGCTTTGCTAGATTCAGGCGCTAGTGCGAACTGCATTGGAGAAGGTGCGGACATGTTTTTTCAAGGACGAGAGCACAAGATGAGAGCATGACAGGAGATAGGGTTAAAACCGCGGATGGTAGAGAAACCAGTGTTAAAGGGATCATAACGCTACTGTAAAGTTGGATGTAAGTCCTGGTCCCGTCCCAATAAGATACGATATGTTGTTTGTAGTTTATTTTGGTTTTATTAATGATTGGACACACATATTTGATGTGTCCAAACTTGTTGTCATTCGCTTCAATTCTTATTTTATTCTGCTCTGCATATTTGTTCAGATTTTCTATTAAGCTGTCGACTGAGTCGACAGCGACGCGGTTGCGTCACATATATATTATATATATAAGAGAGGATGGTATATGCACATATATGCCAGCGCCACTGGCTATCTTCAGTTATGCTGACGCTGCGTTAATGTGTTATGTGCCCAACGGAGATCGTATTACTCTGCACTTGAAATGTGCTTGGGTCTTAGACATTGTAACAAAGTGTTACAGTGTGTATTTTATATAAAGTATTGAGTACAGTGTGTACTCTATATGTGTGCATATTACACTACCAGTTATGTGGAACGGAGAGTCGAAGGACTTAGACTTTTTAGTAGTACCCGCACTGAAGCTGTCCTTTTATTTTGGAGTTTGCTTTTGGAAAGCATTTGGGCTCTCAGTTATTGGCCCGAGCGAGATGCATAAAGTGGACTGTAAGCAAGAGGAGGTGCATACTGTAAGCGAGATTGTGGTATTGAAAGGACCAGAACAGCAAGAGATGGCGTATCTACCACATGTTCTTACAGAACAGCTGACAGAGACTAAGAGAAGGTAAAACAGTTATTTCCTTCAAGCGAAGTGTTGGGTTTAGGAAAAACTGAGCTGGAGGAGCATGTAATAGAGGTTACAAATGAAGGAGTACCTATTAAGCAGCGTCAACTGCTCAGAGGAGAGCAATAGCAGTCGGAGCTCGCCTTGAAAAAGGACCCAAAGTGCGCATGTGCTTGGACACCCGAAAAGTTAACAAGAGAACTATTAAAGATGCGTACCCACCGCCAAACATAGAGGGAATGCTCAGTAGGTTGCAAAATACACATTTTATTTCTGCAATTCACTTAAAGGATGCATTTTGGCAGATCTCTTAAGAGAAAAAGGTTCGGCCGTTGTACCACTTCACCGTAATGCAGTTTGGCTTATGCAATGCGGCGCAAAGGATGTGTCGTTTGATGGACAAAGTGGGGCCCGTAGCTTTAGATAGATAGATAGATGTTTATTTTCATTTTGGTTCATTTTCATAGCTTACAGCTTTACATCGATTAACTAATAATAAACAAACATTTAAAGCTTGGTTTAAAACCGTCAGCCTTACGTCTATTGTATTACATAAAAAGAGTGTGTGTCATGAGACGCACGGTACGAGCGAAGCTCTTTACGATGAATCCGATTTAAGTAATGGAAAAAGACACATTTGGATTCTGTATAAATAAATGTTAAATTATCAAATATTAGGTCACTCTCAAATCACTGTAAAGTCACTGTTTAGTCACTGTTAAGTCGCTTTAAGGAACTGTAAAGTAACTGTTAAGTCACTGTTAAGTCACTGTTAACTCACTGTTAAGTCATTGTTAAGTCATTGTTAAGTCACTGTTAAGTCACTGTTAAGTCTTGTGAAAAGTCACTGTTAAGTCCATGTTAAGTCACTGTTAAGTCATTGTTAAGTCACTGTTAAGTCCCTGTTAAGTCACTGTTAAGTCACTGTTAAGTCACTGTTAAGGCACTGTCAAACAAAAAACATAGTTTTCAGCACAGAATTCACAACTTGACCTTAATGCAGCCACTCTTTGCACCCCCACTCCCCGTATACCCACCATATCCCCACCCGACCAACTCCAGATCCTCACACGATCCCCAGTAGAGCCCCTCCATATCCCAAGTAGAGCTCACCAGATTCCCACCAACTCCCTACCAGATCCCCACTTGATCTCCCCCACATCCCCACCAGATCTTCACCATATACCCACCAGATCTCCACCAGATCCCCACCAGATCTCCACCAGATCCCCACTAGATCCCAACCATATCCCCACCTGATCCCCACCTGATCCCCAACAGATCCCCACCTGATCCCCACCTGATCCCCACCTGATCCCCACCTGATCCCCACCTGATCCCCACCCGACCCCACCAGATCTCCACCAGAGCCCCACCAAATCCCCCTAGATCCCTATCAGATCCCCACCTGGTTCCCATCAGATTCCCACCAGATCCCTACCTGATCCACACCAGATCCAAACCAGAGCTCACTAGGTCCCTACCAGATAATCACCAGTTCCCCACCACATCACCACCAGAACCCCACCAGATCAGCACCAAATCCCCGCCAGATCCTCACCGAATCTTCACCTGATCCCCCTGAATACCCATCACCTCGGAGATGACACCTCCCCCCACTTGCACCTCACACTATCCCACTCCACACACAACCCACCTGCTACTACGCGGTAATGGTAAAAGTAGCTGATTTTGCAAATACAAAATACAAAACACAAAATCAAAGACATACCCCAAAAGAATCTGTCGCAAAGACAAAATTTTTCAAGATTCACTCCCCCAGTGTGACGTCCGTAAAAGAGCTTCGCTCTAAAAACATTTACATATTTAAGCCTATTCTTTTTTCATAAATATTTCAAAATTTTCATTTGTAACATTTGAATATGAAGCCATCTGTATGTATCTTGCCAGGTTATTCCATCCCATCCCCCCATTCAGGGTCATAAGCACCTCTTCTTCAGTAAACGTACAAGTTTTAAAATTTCGCCAACGAAATTCCATCAGTATTGGACATCGGCCCACAAAATTATGCATATCCTCCTGCTCATTCATATTGCAAAGTGAGCAAATACCTCCATTTACAATTCTTCTTGGGCAGCTGTTTAACCATAAGAGATCTCCTCTGGCCTTCATTATCCAAGTAATCTCGCTTTGCTTGAAGAACTCGTTGCAGTATGTGGGTCCGATTGCATAATTCAGGTCTTTATATATCCTTGTTGCACTTACTAACGCCTTGTTTATGTGCTGCATGCGGTTATCTGCTTTTGATGCGTTTAGGAACCGAAAATTGTGGTCAATCCAATCTGGATGCGAGTGGTTGTCTCCGAGTGATATGCCATGATACGCGAACATTTCTTTAAGCCTCGCAAACCACCCCGAATTATTTCGCATCATTTTTTCAGCGAGGATATGCGGGAGTCTAGAATCTTCATACTCAATTAATATTCTTGACAGGTACTTGAGATGAAGTGTTAGACTATAGATGTGTCCATCTTCTAGTCCTGCGTCAATTCCCAATATATAGTTCGGTGTGCTTTCTGGTAGATTCTCCATTTAGATGCTAGGTTCACTGTACCTTTGTTGATGAAGTTCGCCCACACCGAGTTTATACTCACCTTTGCTCCTTTTGTCCTGGCTGCCACATGCTTCTTGAAGCTCATTGTAGGTGTCAGGATAACCCCAAGGTATTTGTACTCCGGTACCACCTTGACCTGTTCCTCCTGAAACGTCCAGTTCTCCGATGCTGCCACTCTGCCGCCCTTTCTAAACACCATTATCTCGGATTTTGCCTTATTGACTTCCATGCCCCACAATATGCAGTATGTCTCGAGGTTATGGATCATTCGCTGGAGGGTTAAGGGATTGTCTGCTACCATCACAATGTCATCTGCGTACATAAATACCCTAATGTTTGTGTTGTCGATATACAGGCCACCTCCGAAGTGTTCGTGCAGATCATCTAAGTACAGTGCAAACAGCAGCGGTGACGTAAGGCATCCTTGCTTTACTCCGTGAATTGTTTTAAACTTCTCAGAAAGCTCGCACCCAGTCCAAACAGCGCAATACGTTTGCGAGTATACTTTTTCGATAAACTGTATCATTTGGGTTGATACACCTTGTCTTTGGAGCTTGTATATGAGATGTTTGCGGGGTACTCGGTCAAAGGCGGCCTTAAGATCTACAAAATATGCATAAACTTTCAATTTTTCTTCAAATTTAATGCGGACTATAGAAGCTAAGTTGAATATGTTGTCGACCGTTGAGTACCCACGCCGAAATCCTGCTTGAAACTCGTTTAATTTGTCGTGCTTTTCTACCCACGTTGTTAGTCTCGTCGACAATATATCCATTAGTGGCTTCGCAGCGCAGTTCATAAAGGATATACCTCGGTAGTTCATCGGGTCTTTGATGTCTCCTTTTTTATGTATTGGAAATATAATACTATTGACAAAAGATTTTTCCAAACATTTGTTATCAAAGTCTCTATTGTAAATAGTGACTATTTGTTTGAGCATATCATTGGGTGCATTTTTGTAAAACTCATACGGAACTCTGTCTTCTCCAGGAGCTTTATTGGACTTGGCTTTGTTTAGTGCTGCCAATAGTTCCTCCATTGTTATCATTGCATCTAAGTCCGAATCCGCGATATACATCGGTGCATAATGAAACTCCATGGCGTTTTGTTGAGGGTTAAGAAGATTATTGAAGTGATTTCTGAAATTCCACGCAGCTATTTCAAAACTTATTTTCGGACTGACCCTCTAATTTCTTTGACCATCCTCCACCAGTCTTTGCTATCCTTTATTGACGTAATGCGCGCTTCGAGGTTTCGATCATACTCTATTTTGCTACTTTCGCATAACACTTTATATTCCTGTTGCGCCTTTGTGTAAATCCATTTGTCTTCTGCAGTGTTTGTTTTTCTAAAATTGTGCAATGCCGAGAACACATTCTACCTCTTCCTATAGCATTTGGCGTTACACCATTTCTTATTAAAATTGACTAAATAACCACCCTTGTTGCACGGCGCCGCTTTTTTAATTGCAGTTACAATGTCCTCAATGGACAACTCTTGCTTTTCAGCTTGCAGCACATTTACATGTTTCTGGACATTTTTCTTGTACTCTTCTGCTTTTTTGTTTTTCTACGGCAGTTTTGGCAATAAGTTTGGCTTCTGGCCAGATGTTGTCGAACCCAATAAAATAACTTTCAGCAGGATAGGCATGTGGTCCAACCAGATTTTGCTCTCCACCTCAAAGCTTATCACACGCTCTAGTATCGCTCCGTCAACTGCACATACATAACTGAGCTCCTGTTTCTGTTTATAAAGGTAAAATCTCCATCTAAGTCGCGTTTTGTTCTGCCATTTAAAATTGTCAGTCCTCTGTCATCTGCAAAGTTCAGAAATTTCCTTCCATTTGCATTTACAGTTGCATCTTTAGAAAGTCTTGAATCCACACCATATATAAACGTTTCTATCTTGACTTCATTCAAATATTGTTGCTCGCCACCAATGCGCGCATTAATATCTCCAATCATTAATATCTCCTTATCTGATCGAGGTTTGCTGCCCAAGTAGCCGGTCTGAGGTATAATGGTATAAATGTGTATGTGCTGTGTGACGTCTGGATCTTCATATGCTGAATTCCACAAAGTGTTTCATGACTGTGCCTTATACCGTTCTCTGTCAACTTTTTGCTGACACCCATAACCATACCTCCTGTAGCTCGTCCGAAACGACTGCATCTACTTGCTGGTTCCCGTAAGTTGTAAAGGCTTTAGGCATGGAAAGCATAATTTTGTATTTGCTCTGCCTCCACATGTGTCTCCAATAAGGCAAAAACGTCGCTTTGCTCGATGTAGGTGAAGAAACTTCGATGTAGTAACTTATTAGCTAGCCCATGGACATTGTAACCTAAGACATTTAAAATCTGATCATTACAAGGGGACGATACTGGTACGTTTACAATTTAAGAGAGGCATACTTCTTACTTAGTTTTTTTGGATACTGCTTTATCGCCATATATTTCTGAGAGAATTTCTGCTGCCTTTTGATCTCCGCTCGCTAGCTCTAGGTTTTGGTTAAACTTTAACCATTTTGTTCCAATGCGGATACTATCATTTCTTACGGCAATTCTGTTTTTGCGATCCATGGCTATCAGTTGTCTTTAAAGCCCAATAAGAGCCCGCTTCTGTTGTTGCCTGTCATCGCTGAGGTCTTGTTCTACATAAATGGTCGTGCCAATCAATTTATTTGCATTTTTCAGCAAAGCGTTCACTGACTCTTCTGAATCCATTTCTGCGATAATCCCCATTTGATTTTCTCGCTTATAAATTATGTGCGTCTCTTTAATTTGGACGTGGATCAACATAAGCTTCTCTCTGCATATTCGTTTTATCTCCTCTTTTGGTGGGCCCTCCGTTTTGATTCCCCAAAAAATAAGATTTGTTCTCTTATTTTGTTCGATTATCCTAATAAGCTCTTTATGATCAGCAGCTGCAGTACGTTTGATCTGTTCAATTTTCCTCCTTCAGCGTTTGTATTTGCACAGAAAGCACACCAAACTGATCTTTGATCTCGGCCACGTCATCCTTCGTGGCGACATTTTTCAACACCGCCATTAGATCGTGCATTGTGGGTTCGCCTGGCGATAATTCCAGCCGCCCTCTTTTGGTTGTTTAAGTTGGGGTACCCAAGTTTTGAGACGGTACGATTTGGGGAGTGCGCATTAAACCTCCTTTTCCCGTCATATTGCGATTTAAATAGCGCGCCAATTGCTAAGATCGTAAATGGTTTGTGTCTTCGCTAACAGCTGTTGAGTCGGTTAGGTAGTGATTTCGCGTCTCACAGCCCAATGTATGTGCAGATCACCTGCTCCTGTTTGTGCTGTCTTTCTCAAAAAAACAATAAAATGGGCAAAAATATCTCACCGGTGTATTGTTGTTGTTGGTAAGGGACGCCCAATTGAAGTTTTGCAAATGCAAATATATGTTCCAAGCCGCCGTCCGTGTTGCCAACTCTGGTTCTCCGGCGTGCTGCGATGGTGCCTCCTCTGGTATGTCGACTGGATATTTGGTTTCGATGGATGTAAATGTGAAAACTTGGCAAGCAATTGGGGGCCCGACAATGCAGCAAAAAGGATGATAGCTAAGTCACCTAACCAGCTGCGAAGATTCTTAGGAATGACCGGTTGGTACTGGAAGTTTATTCAAAATTATGCAGTGATTGCAGTTCTACTTCACGATTGGCTGACCAAAGAGCGAATTAAGCAATTTAAGATGACGGATGAAGCCTAATATCAGCACCAGTTTTAGTGACCGCCGACTTCAAGAGGCCTTTTACGATCCAGTGCGATGCTTCCACGACAGGTGTAGGTGAAGTGTTGTTTCAGGTCGATGATTAGGGCAATGAGCATCCGGTGGCACCTTTGTCTGCGAAATTGAACAAAGCCCAAAAGAACTACAGCATCACAGAGCTTGAATGCTACGCGGCAGTAATTAGCATCAAGAACTTTTCTGTTCTGCAAATGTTAAGAACGCACACTGGATCTGATCAGCGAACGTGGGATGTACATCTCAGCCATATAGCTTTTGCACTGCGTAGCGATTGGCATTGGTGAATTAGCATGGAACCCTACTATGCGGTGTTTGGGACACGGATGATCCAGCAACGCAAATCCGATAGCTCGTAAGTTAGTTGGCATTATTGGTGCAGATCAAATGCTGGCTCTAAACGACAAGATGCAGATCATAAGGAAAAAGGTTTGCCAAGAAACTGAACAAGCCCACAGTCGCGCAGAGAAAGTATATAACACTAAGTGCCGACACGAAGAATTCTCCGTTGGACAAGAGGTCTATCGGAAAAACTTTAAGCAAAGTAGCAAAGCTAAAGATTATAATGCTAAACTAGGGGCAAAACGGATACGCTGTGTGGTCATAGAGCGTGAAGGGAAGTCATTGTATGAGCTAGGATATAGCAAAGGTCAAAAGATAGGAGTTTACCATGCAAAGGATTGGTTCATGGCATAAGGAATCAGAAGGAGACGCAGCAGGACGAAAAGATACGGCACGAATATGTCCAAATGTTTTTTGCGGACTCGTTCCAAGACTGTTGTGGTCATATTCTAATGGTGCGAATTGTATCTAGAATTGTATCAGCAGATCTCGATCGCAAGCATGGCTTAGGCGAAGCCAAATGAGAGTTGGTCAAAACAGATGCGGAGCGCTAAGCACTGCATCCGAGTGCCGAGTTCAATTAAGTTGGGATGTGACTTCCCATGAGCGAGGTGGCGATGTGGAATTTAATTTAAAAGAGCTCCCGTTTTCATTTCTGGTATGAAACATCTTTTAGTTTCGGTACGAACGATTTTAGTAGGAGTAAAATTTGATTTCAGCGTCACGTGACGCTGACGTCATTCATATTTTGTGTTGTTGTTTTGTGAAGTTTCCGGCAAACACACACAGACATATGAGGATGGGCAGAGTGGCGAAGTGAAGAGGTAGGAAAGATGCTGAATATAGGCAAGTGGGTGGGTTCTGGGAAAGATCTGGGTGGGATCTGGTGGTATTTGGTAGAGATTTTGGTGGGATCTTATCTGGGAGAAATCTGGGTGGGATGTGGGTGGGTTCTGAATGGGATCTGGGTGGGATCAGGGTGTGATCTGGAAGGGATCTGGGTGGGATCCAGCAGGGATTTGGGCGGGATCTGGCTGTGATTTGTGTGGTATCTGGGTAGCATCCAGGCGGAACTGGGTGGGATCTGGGAGGTCCATGAGTGGGATCTTGGATATCACCTTGGTGGTATCTTGGGGGTGAAATATCATACGTTATCTTTGGATCAGCACAATAAACTTCCTGAAAAATGAAAGAACTTCTTTCGAAAAAGTGCCCTTGCTGATTTATACACCACTAGCTGAACCCGCCGCGACTTCGTCCGCGTCTAAGTTTTGAAAAAATCATAGTAAGTACAAAAAAACTGTATAGCTCTCTGAACACTGTATTTATATATTATCTATTTCTTAAAAAGCAAATTTTTTAATATCGTTGGCTTCATTAGCTTAGTGTTTAGACAGTTTCGAATTTACGGTTGATTCAAATAAATCAACCTGGGAATAGAGGATTAAGTAATGCGCGGAAAAAGCAGTGACCTGTACACATATTAAACTCTATCCCGTCCCGTCTATACGGACAAAACCAAATTTTTAAGTCGCGTGATTAAAAAATTTATTTTCAATAAAGGTCACAATTCCCGCTGCCCTCTTATTTTTTACGTGCAAAAAAGCTAAATAAAAAATAAATCGCCTTCAAACACACTTTTCATTGTGAAAAGTTGTTATGAATTTTTAGGCACTTCAATCGATATAAATCTCTTAGATTATCAACTCACAGCCTAGTTTATTAAAAAGACTCGCAAATAAGGTAGGAAGACAATTAATTTTAAGAAAACTGCTCACATGTGTGTCATCACTTTTCCGATCTCACCTCTAACAAAATACGGAGCGCACGGTGCTTTACCTTACTTTTAGGTTGCAACCTTACTTTAAGGTTGCTCATGACCTAATAAGCTTTTAGGTATTTTTAACCTTATTTTAAGGCGAAAAACTGCAAAAATTTAGGGCATTTTTCCTATATTTGAATTTCGAATATTCCCCATCAAATTTACCTTGTGTGTCCTCAAATAGAAGTAATAAAATCCTAAGCTATAGGTCAATTTTGATTTAAAACTGTGGCAAAATATTGCCTACCTTTTAGGTAACTTACCAAAATTAAGGTCATTTATTCCCCAATATTTATATTAATATTTTAATTTTATTTACATTATTAATACATATGTATTTCACATTATTAATATAGAATTTTACCAATCTATGTCCAAAACTTTGTTTGAGTATTGACCGTTCCTCCAATATGGAATTAAGTTGATGACGAGCAGTAGCGATGTACCCTTTACGACTATTGTTGGTCTTCTGCCAGTGTTCAAGGCATTCTCAACATAAAATTGTAACATGAACTTCGAAAGTCCAACCTCACTGTCCTCTAAAGTCTGAGGAATAAAATTTAATAAGTTTTTCGAATATTAAAAAAATGCGCACTTACCTTTATTGGGAGGCCCACAGTTTTCTTCGTCTGTAGATGTATGTAATAAATTTCGATGCCTTTCCACTGTGTTTCAAAATCTGCTATATAGTAATCATCGAGGTCCCACAAAAAGCTTTGCGATGCTGTTGCTCTAGACATCCATGAAGCCGATGATGCGCATCAAAGGACTTGAAGACCCCAGACTGTCTTTAGATAGACGCAGCGCTCACTTAACAAAGTTTAAAATTGATTTTATGTACAAATTTAATATAATTTGGTATATACTTGCCTTGGACAGGATTGGGTTGATCGTCTTTTTTTATCGTCAACGTTCTGAAAAATAAATTTTTGTCGAAAAATACATTAACAACGCGAAAAATATATGTGTAAAACAGCGTTCAGCGTGGGAGCGATAGTCATGTACATGATACAACTAATATACTGTGAGTTTTCATGAAACTCTTTTTTGTGTGTGTGAATTGCGCAGCCTGGCAAAACGCCAAATCTTCTCCCGCCAACCGGCCGAGAGGCGCAGCCACTAACATGTGACTCGAAATCGCGAAAAAAAAAGTATCTTAAAGTAATCAGTTAAAATAGTAGTTTTTAAAGCACTAAGAGAAGCTTCCTAGCTGACTATTTGGTGAAGTGAACGAGCGTGTTCGCTTTTGTTTACGAGCTTCTGACAAATAATTTTTTCAACACACATGGGTCTACTCCACTTACCGATTTATTTAAACTTTTTAGCTTGTGTCAAAATTACTCGGACTCTGAATAATTGATTCCGCACAACTAAGTTGAGCTGCTCCGTCGTAAGCAGGCGAACGATGTAGTCATCAATTCCGTACACTGCAAAAAAATTTAATATTTGTTCTTTTTCCCAATTTACATCGCTATATTACCTTTGGAAGCATTCTAACAGCTTTTAACTCGAAGCAAGTTCTTCATGTCTGAAATGTAATTGTAATAAATTGTCACACCGATCTTCTTCTTCCTAAAACACAAGAAAGCGAGAACGGCCACACATACATTCATACCCCAGCCAAAAAATTACTTAATACAAGAAAAATCGCCTTTATTTTTGAGCTAAAGGTGAATCGCCTTTATTTGAAGAAAATTTCTTTCTTCAAAAGTGATATAATCTTTCTTGAAAATAGAAAAATTACCCTTAAGACAAGAAATTTATTTCTTCAAACAAGAAATTTTTTTTTTTTTAAATAAGAAAAAATTGTCTTTAATGAAGAAACTATTTTCTTAAATGAAGAATATATTTTCTTTAGACAAGAAATCAATTTCTTGAAAGAAGAAAGAAAAAGGTATTTAAAATAAGAAATAGTTTTCATAAAAGAAGAAAAATACTTTTTCTAATAATAAGAAAAATATTTCCAAAAAACAAGAAATTTATTTTCTTAAAATTAAAGACCATGAACTTAAAACAAGAAATAATTTTTTTAAACCAAGAAAACACATTTCTCATAAGAAGAAAATATTTTCTTAATCCAAAAAATTATATTTCTTGTAAAAAGAAAATATATTTTCTAACCCAAGAAATTTCATTTCTTGTATTTATCAAAGCCCACCATTAAAACAAGGAATATTTTATTACAAATTAAATTTTTTAAATTTCAGTTTTTTCTCTGTTGCTTTGTTTTTTAACATTTTCTTAAAAATATCTTAGGTTCTATTTATACATTTTATACATTATTTACATCTTTTATGATGGACTTAAAAATAAAACTTGAGCTTAATATAATATTGATTATTTAATATGTGGCAATTAATTGGAGGGCATTGTACTTCATTTAACTTACCTATCTTATACCCTAGCTCACTTTTTACCTAACTTATGAGATGTTCACAATATAGGGTATTCAGTTCTACACATAGGATATTCATTTCATTATCACATTTAAATATTTGTTTAATTTGAAAAAATCGAGTTGGTTTTACGAAAGTTAAATAGAATTTATTTTTAAACAATACATTTCCAATCTTAACGTAAGAGTAACATTCGGAGTCTCTAATATTAGGCATCAATCTAACTATTTCTTCAAAAAATAAAGAGTTTTCAAGTAAGCATTTGGTTTTGCTCGTAATAATATCGTTCACATTCGGAAAATGAAAATTTTTTAGAAATTTGCATAATTTAAATTTAAATATTTAATAATAGATTTTAAAAAAAATGCGATTTGCATAACACTTAAGAGTCTTATGTTTTGTTTAAAATGGGAAAGTCCATAAATATTTCAGAGGTCCTGATTCTTCAATAATTCTGCAATAATGATTAAGAAAGTGATGGTTTTAAAGTGTCATTAAACAAAATAACGTACTCCCTGTTGTGATAAATTACAAGGTCTTTTAAAAATTAATGTCATCTGGTGTGTATTCTGATAGGGTAATGACGTCTATTAATTGTAACAAATGTTTTACGAAAGTCCAAACAGGGTCATTTAATGGAATTAAATCTCCTACCAAAGAGGGAAAATATGTCGAACGTTAGTATTTCCTTGCTTTGCTTTAATGTTAAATTTCTTTAAATGCCTTATTTGAAACGGCGGAAAAGTGTTTCCCATTTCAATTTCCCCATATTGAAAACATAACTTTTAGATATTTAACATTTCCAAATCAAATATTTTTGTGTTCATATAATGTAAATAATATGACATAGGTCATATCGAAGGACACCTTCTAAAACGTCCTGTAAAATATCGACACTATCGGGGGTGCCACAGAAACCTCTTCCAACCAAATTCCAACCCAATTCCAATTCTTAGGTGCCAACAGCTTTTGGTTGGTTTCAAACCTCCCGTGTTTTGTAAGGAGATTTAGCAAAATTCACCACCCAAACAATTTTAACAAGCAAATAAATTTTGGGAATGTAAACAACATTATTTTCTAGGATAGATTGCATCAAACGAATAAATTATTTAATTAGTTTAAACATTGAAATTAACGTTCCAACAATTATTGGGAAAAACAACCAAAAGTCTTTCATGTTAATCAAAACCAACCACTACTGTGGCTCCTCCTATCGTTTGTCGCGAGTTTGTGTCGCCATCTGGTTGGCAGCCAGCGGATTAAGGGCTTGGCAAGATATTTCATGTTTTGCGCCAACAAATTTTTAAACTTTGCATTTTATTTATGGAGAATTTGACTTTAATTTAAATTATAATTTAAAATGCATCATAAAACATATAACACAATCAAAAATTTAATTTAAACATCAATTTAACCCTTACTTACAAGAAGAAAAATTTTTGGCCAGAAATTCAGCCCTGCTTTTAGAGATGGAACTTCAATTGGAACAGCTGGTGCTCTAACTACATTTTCTAATATGAAAATGAAATCTCTCGAAGTTCTGTGGCACCGACGGTTTTTTCGAGAGATTTACAAACCAACCGTCGACAAAATCTCTAGAGATTTCTGGTGGCACCCCCGTATAATTTGAAACTACCGAAAAGTTGTCTAACATATTAAATAAACACTCTGACCTAATTCCAGTCAATGAAACATTATTCATTTCAACGTCTATTTGGTAATTATTTTCAGTTCGGTAATTTTCAATACAATCAATGTATGATGTTCCAGATATTTCTTTAGTAATTTTACAAAATCTGCAAAAAAAAAGGTTGAAGCGAAAGACGTTGTAAATCCTAAAATGCTGTTAACTAAGACTATCTCCTAATATTAGTCCCAAAACAAAAAAATTCTTTTCTGTTCGTCATTTACGTTACCTCAATTCCATCTGTTTCTGAGTTTTTTCAAAAGTTCTACGAGCTTAAAAAGACAAATTGAATTTCCTAAAGATTTAATGTTGACCGACTTAAACAACGCAGCTATAAATATTGTATTTAACTCAATTGGGGCTGTTGGTAATGAAAGATACAACGCCAAAAGAGGGGAACAGTGTGGTCCCAATGGATTGTTAATCTCGAAATAATCTGCATATAAGAAGTGAGGAATTATAAATTTGACCAGTTCCTTGTTGCTCGCTCTTATTTTTCTCCAAATATTTCCATTTACAAAATTTTGTAATGTTTTTTGTTTTTCTAACTCACTTTGTCTCTTTGCAAAAGTTTCACATACATTTGGGAGCTCAAAAAATTTCCTTAATTGAAAATCTATAGGAAATATTACCCTTTACATTTTTGTGGACTGTAACATTATTTGATGCCTGTACCTCATTTCAGACACTTTTTTGTCAATCGTAATTAATTTGGGTGGCTTATATAAGTCGATAGACTTGAGCTTATTTAGAAACAAATATTCAGAATTAATATTTTGAAAGGATTAGTGCAAAAGCGAATAGCCTGCTTCATATCTGATAACGTACTTGGGGAAATACCATTACATTTAATTTTATCAAAAATAGCCTGCAAATTATTCTTCAGTGGTAACGTAATATGCTTTATAACCTTTTCTTGAATTTTGAAAAACATTGCCGTGGCATTTTTTATCCAGAGATATATCTAATGTAAAAATAACGGTTTTTTTTTGAGTTTAATATTTTTTTTTTTAAATATATAAGTACTATTGTTCAAATTTAGAGAGTACGATGCGTGCTTTAAAAATTCTGTGCTTGTGGTACGGAAGGGAAAGATACTTTGTTCTCGTCGGATGCTAAATTGCTATTTGGTAAATTATGTTCACTTGATTTTAGCCGGGCGAACTCTAATTTAACATGTCTTTCTAACTGAAAATGGAAAACAATTGAACACATTTCGGAATTCCACACGGCAGGGTTTCAAAAAGACTTAAAGAGATGTTGTGTTTGTTTTAATGTGTTTTAAGAAACTATTTTCATTATTAAAATAAATTGAACAAAGCTTACAAATTAACATTTGAAACAGAGTTCTAAGTAAGAAATTTAGATAAGAAATAAAAAAGGAAATTCTTAGTGACAAATTCAAATAAAAAGTAATAAGAGAGATTATGATAATTAAAAATATAATTTATGATAATTAAAGAATATAATAATGGTAACTGTTAGACCTAACTTTTATATTTATATATTTTGTCTTATATCAACTCGTTTAAGATTTTGACAGAACTCGTTTTTTTATATCGCTTTTTAAAATGATTTTGAAGAAATAGTTCTGTAAAAAGGTCCAAACAAGTGACGCTTCCTCTGGGTACTTTAAATTTAGTACATGAAACGTTTTAAAACATATGTCTACGCATTCAACTAAGCCGTTTACCTTATAATAAACGCCAAAAAGATGCATATAAAAATCCGTTTGTTCACATGAGCGACGGTCCCACACCCAGCAAATCTTAAGTTGGTTTTTTGCTTTCTTACTGAAAGCGTCGTCCGTTCTCTCTTGATGTGCGACTGTAACTCTCCTACTCTCGGTTTCAGCACAAAAAACTGATTCCGCCTTGCGTCCTCGATGGAGTACTTCTTGCCTTTGTTGCCTTGATTGCTTGCTTTCGTTCCACGAGCTGAAGTAGAAAGAGCGGGCAACAAAAAGCAAATAAGAGCGTCCTCCCGACCATTAAAAATAATAAAAAAATGCAAAAATGAAAAACAACTGAAGCTACTGATTGCTAAGAAAGGAAAATAAGATCGAGTTATTCCACCACTAATCTGCTGTTCGAAATCCTGCAAAACTTTACGAAAGCGTTCGTTGGTCAAATGACTTTTAAAAATTGAAAGAATTTTATCTTAAAATTTTCCCAATTTTCAATTAAATGGAATTGTTTATTGGAAAAAGTCGGTTGAAATCTGAATCAATCTATAAAATTTTAAAAAAAAATGAGGTTTTTATAAGATGGATGTCGTTTATAATTAAATATAGTAATAATAATAATAATAATAATAATGATAATAATATATAATTAAATTTATAAAAAAAAATAAAATAAATAAATTAATAAAGACAGCTTACCAAAATGTGCCCAAACGACTGGCAAATTACAGGGAACTCCCTAAATATGTCGTCCAGGGCTTGCAGCAGACTTAGGACTTGTATTCTCCAGCTGAAGGTCAGTTCCCATTTGGCAATTACCTCAGGGAGAGGACTAACGTTGAAGCGTAGCCAGTGCTTTGCTATGTCAATATCAAAATCATCTGAAAAACGGTATAGTCTGGGGTGCCACAGAAATCTCTAGAGATTTTGCCGATCGGTTGTGTTGTAAATCTCTCGAAAAAACGTCAGTGCCACAGAACTTCGAGATTTCATTTTCATATTAGAAAATGTAGTTAGAGCACCAGCTGTTCCAATTGAAGTTCCATCTCTAAAAACAGGGCTGAATTTCTGGCCAAAAAATATTTCTTCTTGTAATTAAGGGTTAAATTGATGTTTAAATTAAATTTTTTGATTGTGTTATATGTTTTATGATGCATTTTTAAATTATATTTTAAATTACAGTCAAATTCTCCATAAATAAAATGCAAAGTTTAAAAATTTGTTGGCGCAAAACATGAAGAATATCTTGCCAGCCCTTAATCCGCTGGCTGCTAACCAGATGGCGACACAAACTCGCGACAAACGATAGGAGGAGCCACAGTAGTGGTTGGTTTTGATTAACATGAAAGACTTTGGTTGTTTTTCCCAATAATTATTGAAACGTTAATTTCAATGTTTAAACTAATTAAATAATTTATTCGTTTGATGCAATCTATCCTAGAAAATAATGTTGTTTACATTTCCAAAATTTATTTTGCTTTTAAAATTGTTTGGGTGGTGAATTTTGCTAAATCTCCTTACAAAACACGGGAGGTTGAAAACCAACCAAAAGGATTTTTTCTGGGACCTAAGAATTGGAGTTCGGTTGGAATTTGGTTGGAAAGGTTTCTGTGGCACCCCGAGTATAAGTTTTTACATTGTATTTAATTTTAAAATAAATTATTTATTACCGTTTTCTGTATCAATCGGTTCCACTTCATTAACATTTTCTTTGTTATTTTTGGCGAATTTGTTTTTTAAATTGTAGTACTTTGAATACAAAAGACCTCCTGGCTTTTTACCTGACTTTTTTATATAGTAGGTTTCCTTAAATATACCATAAATAAATTAAAACATACTCGACGGAAAGTACACCAGTCGCTTACCTTTATTCGAGTCAAATAAACTGACAATATCCTCTGCAATTTCAGAGAAACAAGATTGGTTTGGTTTTATTTCTTTTGAAATAAGGTGCTCCGCTACGAGTTGACTAATTAATTTTCGGTGCTTATCGTGCAGCCTCTTTTCCTCTGTGAATTGCCGCAAAATAAAATTGCCGCTCTTGGCATCAGCGAGGATTCGCGACACATCCACTGTGTGGCTCAAATAATTTTCACGCAAAACCCTCTGAAAGTAAACAATAGTTATTATTTATACATTAAATATTGCATGAAATGATTTTTGGGAAACACACTCATACACACGCCGGGCTGCCTGTATACTTACAGTCATGGACGAAATAATAGGAAAGTCCATGGTGTTGACACCTTATTTATTAATTTTGATTTAATTATTTATTTATAATTTATTCTTAATATTTTTTTAATTATTGTTAGTATCTAATACTCTTGTTAATATATATATTTTTTTTATATATTATAATTAATTATATTTATTAATATTTATTTATATATATAATAGTTAATATTTATTTATTGATTATGAATTGTTTATAATTATAATTATTTATTGATAATATTTATTATTTATTGACGTTCCTACTATTTCGTCCATCACTGTATGTACATGGAACGCTTAAATTAACGGCGAACAGGCGCCGTTAACTTACAAACAGGCAAACAGGGCACTTTTATACCATACTTTAGTACTCTAATTCATCGATGGATTTGTCCTAATCGCACGAAAACAAAAGCAGCAACAATTAAGCTTGGTATGGAGATACTTGCGAAAAGTGTGCGGAAATCTCTGTACATTACTTCGTCGATAGCAAGTGCGAAATAAGTCGCTCATCTCTAGTTGCTTTGTTTTTAAATTTAATTTGTGGGACAATTTAAAATAATTAACAGCGAATACTTATGGTGGCCTTTAATGATGCAATTGTTGCAGCAATAGCTTTATGTGATTTGTAAAAGCTTTAGTTTAAGGCACCTAGGGTTCGGCAGTGTTTGTTTAATCCTTACTTCCTAAAAAAAATCGCTAAAAAATAAATCGTTTGTAGGTTCATCGTTACCTTTATTTATAATTTTCAATCATTTGCTCCAATTGGCAATTGGTGCTCGTTGGACACGACTAGGAAATGGCAGAATCGACTGTTGTGGCCATTTCATCACGAAGTTATGTTCTTATAATGCAATATCAAGATTAGAAGATGTTGTCCACGACTTGCGGCGACAAAGAAGTCCCAAGTCTGACCATTGAAAAAATCTGCGGCTCATCCGGTCAACATAAGGAATCGACGTCGTTCACAATTGAATCACTTTGTGCTGGACCAAGTTCCTCATCATCACCCCCTTTCGTATGAGGAGCTAAGGTTTCTTGAAAAGAGAATGAGCACTTAATTGTTCATATGCATAAATTGGCAATTTGTCAAAAACGACACAAGTGGAGCTAACTGCCACTTCACAACGTTGCGATGGATACTCCACCATCGCTTTAACTCTTGGCGTGCTTAGGACGCCGCCAGCGAACGGTGGCGCTGTCCTTTAATGAGCTTAAGCCGCGTTGCAATGATCTCAGTAAAAACAAGCAATTGTAAAAGTTAAACTCAATAAATATCTATACTTTTACAGATAATTTTTGGCAAGCCGCTATCACCATTTCCTCCAATGAAAAGATGTTCAGCCTTTTAATGTTTTGCATAGTTGTCCTACTCATTTAAAAACTCCGCGCCACAACACTTGTATGTATATGAGTGTCTACCGCCATGTATAGTACGAAAAATATGTTTTACATATATTTCAAACCTTCGAAATCATCTCTCATCACTTGCCTATCGGGTGACTATCGCGTGACGTTGACGTCCGGGTGGCAACGCTGTGTTATCGATATGCCAATTTCGCGCGTGAACTCCATACCAACTCACGAAAACAGCAACTTGCGAAATCCGGGCGAACTCATTTTTGATATGGACTTTTTCATTTCGCGGGTATTTCGCGGGTATCTCCCATACCTTTACACGCAAAACAATTAAAGGGGTTGGAGGGAATTATTTAATTAAATGCGAGCTGCGCGAAGGACAACGAAAATGCGCAAGTGTACGTCCAGCGCAAGACAGAAGTGTCGATCAAACCGCGTGTTAGAAGAGAGAGAAGAGAAAACCCTGA
The DNA here is from genome assembly GCA_018904275.1 of Lordiphosa clarofinis. Lineage (NCBI taxonomy): Eukaryota > Metazoa > Arthropoda > Insecta > Diptera > Drosophilidae > Lordiphosa > Lordiphosa clarofinis. Next base: position 661,559 of record JAEIGQ010000183.1, read on the forward strand.
CGCGCCATGCAATTGTCCAAAAGTGAGCATGCAGCTTAGCGTAGCGCGTCTGTGTTCTATTCTCCCTCTCTCGCTCTTACACCCTGGTCGTCCGAAATAAAACAGCGTTGACGACGAATACATGCAAAACAATACGTACGTCTTACGCAGCGCAGCAGTTGTGCAAAACATCCCAGCAAAAGCCAAAGCGCTCTAAGAGCGCTATTAGAGCGCACTAAAGGAGCAGTGAAGCGCTCAACTCTCCTTGTAACTAGTGCTCCATTTTACATTGTCATGTCATTGGATGTCAGCGCTACACTCGTTGCGAAAAAAGCGCTTTGAAGCGCTCCACTCGCAGTGTAAAACGAGCACTATGGAGCGCTACACTCTCGCTGCGGAAAAAGCGCTTTGAAGCGCTCCACTCGCAGTGTAAAAGAACACTATGGAGCGCTACACTCTCGCTGCAGAAAAAGCGCTTTGAAGCGATCCACTCGCAGTGTAAAAGAGCACTATGGAGCGCTCCGTTCCCGAGTAAAAAGCTCTAAAAAACGTTCCAAAAGAAAAAATTTATATACCAAATTAAAATAAAATTTTCCAATTCCTTTCAGTTTATTCATAAAATAGTTATAAGCAATAATATTAGATATATTACGCCACGTTTAATTAGTTTTATGCAGTAGTTTTCGTGTTTAACATTAATGACTTTTTTCAGATGGGAATACATAGCTTTGCATTATTGTTAATTTTTCTCAGATTTATATTAAGGAACATTTTAAATATAGAGGAAATATATATAGAGAGGTTAATCAGAAGTTAGATTTGCGGCGTCTGAGGCCAAAGGTTTTTCTTTTGTTGATAGAAGAATTTGCACTTACTCTTGAGACTTGAAACCTTTTCGCTGTTTCTGCAAAGTCCTCTCGATTTAGATGAACGCCACTTACAGCATCTGCAAAACCAGCAAATGAAAAAATGGCATTTATTAAACTACTGAGCTTTTCCTACCAAATACAATCTCAGAGAAGAATCTATGATTAGCAAAACTTATTTTAAGTACAACCTAAGTAACACTTAAGCAATGTTTATGGTTGAAAAAGATGTGCATTTGAGTTTACGGATTTTTTCTGGTGCCCAATTTGAAATGAGTATATAGTTTACCTGAAACAAAAAAACAAAGAAAATATTTAAACTTAAGAAATGCATAGTTTAATTTAATAGACTAGATTCTTGAGTAAAGTAGCAAATAATGCTGTGCTTTTAGACATCATCAAAGTCTGGCAGAGAAATTCTAAACCACACGGCTGTGCATACTTTCCTCCAATTAATTTATCCAAAACAACGCGCTGATACATTACCCTTTATTGCAGCGACATCAGTTTTAAGCTCGTTAACAACTTTTAAAATTTCTCCACCTCTGTTTTCAACATAAATAAAAATTAAAAATAGTATATTCAGACAACAGAACTAATAGTTTATTTTTTTTTTGATTTTCACCCATACTACATTTTTGTTTTAATAATTCATTTTCTCCAGTCGCAGCTTCCCTCATTTTGGTTTTCGCTCCCACCTGTATGCATATTTTATTATGAGGTGGTGGTAAAAAGGAAAACGACACCTTACTTTCAAGGAAAAAGGCAAATCGTGGAGTATAAAAGGTTTTGAACCGGAAAATGTCGTTTACCTTGGTCAACAACAAAATGCTATTCCCACGACATTATAGACTCTAGTGGTTCAGAAAAGTTTGTAATCTCCGAAAATAGCTTCCAATTATAAATTCCCCACCTCAATGCTTTAAAAAATCCACAAACTTTAACGACACGAAATGGTTTATACAGCCACAATAACTGGGGACTTACACTTTAAAAAATTCATCAACAGTGCTGAATGAAGGGGGATTCTGAGTATATTGATTTTGAGATAGAATTTTTTTTTCTTCCTTAATCCTTGTTTAATCTGTATAGTGCCATTTCTTCCTCAATTTGACACAAATTTGTTGCAAATTCACAGGTTTGCGAAACGTTTTTTTTAATCAGTTGTAAAAAATTTTCGTACTTATAGGCAGAGAAAGAATTCACATCACCATAAATAAGAACGTGTACTTGCAATGTGCAGCAGATATGCACATTATAACTAATCTTGTCTTCGCCGTATATGTATTGAAAGTTGGGAACAGCGTTTACATCTTGCACACAATCTAGATTTTCTCTGCATTTCTGAACTACATGAAAGCAATCTATAGTCTATATACATTATGTCCAAAAAAAAATTTATTTTTTATTTCACGGGTGCAAACAGCATTTGTTACCAGATAAACATTTTTCGCATTTTTTCAGATTTTTCGAAAGACGTTTAGAGGTCGACACAAATCGAATTTTTCCCCAAAAATCAGGTTTTCCGTATTGTTTTCGAATTTTACTTATAACTTAGTCAACATCCAGAATTATTAGATTTCAAACCAAAATTTTTATGAAAATGTCCAAATTTTACTTTTATGAGCAAAAACAATGAGTTTTGGCTTGTATCATAGTTTAGGTACCATTTATTAATTTTTTTGGAAAATTTTTCATAAATTTTGTAAAACTATTATAACTTTTAAAATTTCTAAAAACAAGACAAAAACTAGTGATGCAGTTTATATGTTCAATTTTTTCAAAATTAAAAAAAATTGAAATTTTTCTACCGTTCCAGAGTTATACTCTTTTTGCTAAGAAATCATTTACTCGTAATATTAATTGTGTAGCAAAAATTATTGCAGCCACTATGCATTAGAACAAAATTCAGCATTAAACCAAAATAGCTTTAACATCGATGCTCAAAACCAGAAAAGCTTCTCGCTAAAAAAGCTCTACTTTAAAGCAATCGGTTAAGGTATCTCTGTATTACGTAAGCCTACTTCCTGAATAATCTTTAAAAGTGCACGGTAGATTTTCATTAAAATCAATTTTTATGAAGGTATAATGGGCAAGCTTGCATGTCCTCAAGATGGTACTGACGGTCAAAAACCGCGATATGAGCCATATCTAAAAAAATACAGATCTGCGTTTTCAGTTCTGCCATCGAAGACCTAGTCTTTACTAGAAATTGCTTAAAACAACATTGACGATTTGGCTAAACCCAGCTTCACTAAAATCAAGTAATATATGAGTAAAGTGCTTCATAAGCAGCAAAAAAAAAGGCCATATCATTTGAATACTAGTTCAGGACATCTTGGCGTACCACGGTTGGTCCACCAAAGACAATTTTTATTACTTTTTTTGGAAGCAATGACAAATTTTATCATAAGATTAAATGTATAATTTTTCGGAAGCTTGTAATATCAATGTAAATGTTTGAAATGAATGGTTGATACAAAATTTATTTAAAACGCGAAGTAAGGCTTCCGTGGTGAGTCAGTTGGAAAAAAACATCACGATTCAAAAAGTTTGAAGCAATCGCTACAAACCAGCAAAAAGCTCACAATATTATTAAGGTCAAGCATGGGTACACAGCTTAAAAAAGTATAACTCTGAACGGTAAAGCTAATTTCAACTTTGAAGTATGAGTTTTTAAATGAATATCTTTTAAACTGCCTCACTAGTTTTTCAATTTTTATAGAAATTTGTGTTATAGGTAAGTGTTTTTACAAAATTTATGAAAATTTTTAAAAAAAAGTTTAATATATATACCTAAACTAGCAAATGCAAAGCTAAAATCAACTGTTTTCGCTCATTAGTAAAATTTGGAAATTTTTCTTAAAATTTTGATTTGATATCTATGAAAATGGATGTTGACCAAGTTATAATTAAAATTGAAAACAATACGGAAAACCCGATTTTGGGGGAAAAATCTATTTGTGTGACCTCTAAACGTCTTCTTCGAAAATCTGAAAAAATTCAAATTACTTACGCTACAAGCTTCAGAAATGCCGGTGCTCCAAAATTTTTTTTTTTTTGGGACACCCTAATATACATGTAACAAAAAGAAAATGAAATATAAATTATTACTAAGATATTTTTGGAATAAAATGTCTCATATACAAAATCAAAAAAACGAAATTCTCTGGTGGCTTTCCAGCGACTTAGTTTGTTAAAAGTCGGGGCTTTCTTTGAAATTCCTTTGGAACATATTTCTTATAGGAAAGTAGCAACTCATCCTAATGCTCCACTGTATTTGCTTATAATTTGCTTTCAATATGTTTATCATTCCAAATACACGCTAAGATCTTTTAACCACACCTAGATCTATGAGATGCATTACATTTAAGGGAAACTGAGATACCATTTGAACATCAATTTCTCTAAAATATGTTGGGAGTTCAGAAATTTTATTAAATGATATTTTTGATCCTTCGGTTTCGAAAATCTTCGTCGGTTTTTACTACCGCCACCGTTGTTTCATAAGTTAACCTATTATTTTTTTTAACGGCTACCTGTGTACATTTGGTATGGTATGTCCAACTTGCTCCACAGACAAATGCTTTGCAGGAGCATCGTAAATGAAAGCTCTTAACTTCAAACCAATTTTGCAACCATCTATTTCAATACCATTTATCTCGTATGCTTCATTTCAGCCACAAAATCGGAATAAAATCATTTAACATTCTCTGGTTTGGAGAGCCCAACATATGCACCTATAAGGAATGGTTTTACATTTTGCAATCTACGACAGAGCCTAAAATGGGCCATAAGGTTGTATTTTTTAAATAAAGGAAGCCCATCAATGCCCACATCAAGTTCTAAACATCTGAATTTTCCGCAATCTAAGTTTTAAACCTTTCACTATGCCTTTTTCCACCTGTAGTGAAAGTACGTTCCTGGCTCAACCGTTCTGTGCAATCCCAGGCAAATCAAATAGCGAAGTGGTGGAGGCATCAACTCAATCCGCCTTGTTCATAATTTTTACTGCTTATTGCTAGCGTTTCGCCGACCTTGAAGCGCACTATCCAGTCCTTCACAGCATTGCTAAATCGAATGACTTTCTTCAATTCTGGGACGTCAAACGGAGCACCAGCTAGATCTTCTTAAATTTCTGCCACTGGATTCCTAGGCCGTTTTCACTCACCTTCTCCATTTCTGCGCCAAGCCTCCTTAAATGCTGCTTGCTGTAGCCAAGAAGTTTGTAAGTCATAATTACGGTTTTCCTCAGCAATTAGCCTTTTTAAGCCCGGGAGCCAATAAAAACTTAAGTTTTTAATCAAATTTATAACAAAATTATTACTTTTGCAACGCAGCAACGACAGAGAACAAATTGAACGTGTGAAGCGAACGCAACAATTCAGCAATTTGACATTTCACTTTACATCGCACTTCGTCGCGACGGCGCACCGTGGGAAATTTTGAACATTTAGGTGGAATAAATTTAATACAATTGACTCACTTGAATGAAATTTTGTGACTATAAAACAAAAAGACTTAATTTTGACTTTAAGTTGTGATTAAAAATTAAATTTTTTTTTTTAATTATTTTTACAAGTAAATATTTTTAGTCTTGAATTTTAATCACGCTCAACTTTTTGTTTGTGTAATCTGTAGTGCTGAACTCAACAGTCAATTGCACACACACGCAGACATAAATTAAAAAAAAAAACAGAGCTGCAGTCATAAATTCAAATCCACAAAACCTTAAAAAAATATAAATATTTTCCACTACATAATTTTGTTTAACTGAAATAAATATTAAAAGAATTCAAAAAATACTTTTGGTACATACATATGTACCTTTAAATTAATTAAAAACAAAACTGTATCAGCTTAAATGTTTTCTGTTTGTTTTTTTTTCTTTGCTGCTTATGAAGGCTAAGAAACATTTTAGCAAAGGAGATTTCTCATTCGGTATGTTTGGCACTCATTGCTGATCGTATATTAATAGCACATAAAATTGGAGGGATGTATTGACTATTGACTAAAAAAAAAAACCGCACCATTTAAAATTTGTTATTTGATAACCTAACCCTAAATTTTCCAAATCTCCCACTGTGCGGCGCGTGCCGCCCAAAGCAGAAGCAAAAAAGAACAAAATAAAGAAGAAAACGCACGCAGGTGGCGCTAGCTACGCATACTGTTTATTGGAGAAGAGATGTTTTGAAACAACTGCTTTCATGGAGCAGTATTTTCAAGGAGTTGAGCACTACAATTGAGCGCTTTCGTGGAGCAGTATCCAATTTAGTTTTGCTCGTCGTTGAGCGCTCCGAAAAATTTGCTGGGATACGTCGCACACGCAAGTGTACCCGTCGCGCCACAGAAGGTTAGAGGGGAGAGAGGTAGTACAAATAAGAGAACGCGTCTCCCTTCCACATTAGCTATGCAGCTTTGTATGTACATACATACATATGAATGAATGTACATATGTAATTAAATAATAAAAAATAGAGGCCGAAAGTTTATATACCCTTGGGCTTTATATATGCCTGGCAGTATGTATGGCAGATATACTATAGTGGTCCCATTTTTTCAAACTTTGTTGAAATTATGTAAAATCATTAAAAACTTATAAATACAAGCGTTGGGAGCGATAATATAGAAAACAAAAAAACTTTCTCACTAAGACTTTTTTTCAGACCTAATTTTGTATGGCAGCTATACTATATAGTTGTCCGATTTTGACAAGGCTTGGTGAAATTATGAAATCATTAAAAACTTATAAATACAAGCGTTGGGAGCGATAGCTTTGAAACAAAAAATTTTTTTCTCACTAAAACTAGTTTTCAACCGATCGTTCCTATGGCAGCTATATGCTATAGTCATCCGATCCGGCCGGTTCCGACAAATGTGCAGCGTATTTATACCAAAAGACTTGGTGCAAAGTTTGGTTAAGATAGCTTGTAGAACTGACGGAGGAGATAGCATAGAAACAGACGGACGGACACGGACAGACGGGACGGACAGACGGACATGGCTATATCAACTCAGCTCGTCATGCTGATCAAGAATGTATACTTTATGTGGTCGGGATGCTACCTTCTATGCGTTACAAACATCTGGACAATTTTAATATACCCTCTCCAGGGTAAAAAAAAATAAAAAAAGCTACTTACAGTTTTTTCTTGCCACTCCTTCAGCAGGCCAAAAAATATTACTGCGGCTCCAAACTGCCTTTTTCTATATAAGGGCTGAGCTGCTCCCATGTCAAAAATTTTAAGGTCTCCTCCGTGACGTTAAGATCTTTATACAAATTAAATTTAAATATAAGAATAATTTACATGCCTAGTTATACCAATATTTACCTTTAAATATGCCAGCAAAGGCTTGTCCTTTAAATTGCTCCAGTAAAGCGTCCATCCTCGACTTCTTTCTCGGCGATTGTGAATCTGTTTCACACATACACAACAAACACACAATAACAATTCGGCAAGCCGACGCCCGACCGCCGTTGCCGAATGGCGCTTCGTGCTCTTCTTGAACAACGTAAAGGCGATTTTTCTAATTTTAAAGGGTTTTCACCTTAGTTTTTGAAGCAATTTTTCTAAATTGAAAGGTTATTCGCCTTATTTACAATGCCGATTTTCGCCTTTAAAATTAGAAATTTTTGTTGTTGTAAGCGCCATAAAATTAAGAAAGATTTTTCTATTTATATTTTTAAGAAAGATTTTTCTTCAAAAGAAGGCTTTTCGAAATCCAAGGGATACTTTTTCTTATTATAAGAAATATTTTTCTTCAAAATAAGGCTCCTTAGAAATAAAGGCGATTTTTCTTAAATATAGTAAATATTTTTATGAGTGTATGCTTGCACTTATTTACATATTCACATTGTTTTTTACTTGAGGTCCGTTCACATCTTTATTTCGTGAAATATATTTCAAGTTATGTAAAACTTACCAACATTTGCAAAAAGCACCGCCAATAACTAAATTTTCTACTTTCATTCGCAAATCACATTCTGGCCGGTTAGGCTAAAAATTACCTTGAAACCTGATTTTTAGGCAATTTTTTTTTTAGGAACGGCTTAACCTCAATTCTGGGTTTCTCTTTTTTTTTGGGTGAGCGGAACAACCGTTATGACCCATACAAATTTTTAATAGGCCTTTTTAGTGCGTGCCTGCATAACTAAAAAAGGTATGAATTTATTATTATATTTTTAATTTATTTTTATATTTTTTATTTATTATTTTATTATAGTATCGGCCTTAATAAGTATACTATTTTAATAATATTAAATAAATTTTTATATTATAAATTATCAAACATATTGGGAATTTTCGACTGGGAGCAGGGGGTCACAAATCGCCCAACTTTAGACATCTAAACCCCGGAGCTCCGGGCATTTTTGAGCCTAGTAAACATATAAATTTAAACAGCTTTTTGAAATCTCTAACGTGTATACGAAAACCCTGATTTATTCGGACACCAGAATATGTGGCAGTCTGTTCTTATCTAGTCGGGCGTACATATTTATATACATAGATTGAGAGCTTGTGATTCTGTAGTATTATTTTATCATTAATGTTGCTTTCGCTGTAAGCTCAACTTTAAACTTGCTGAAAAACTTTTTTGCATACCCGCTTGATAGAAAGCTTTCAGACTATGATAAAAACTGTGGTATTTACCCCCCAGCTTTTTGTTCTTTAACGCTTTAAAAGCTTAAAACAACATAGAAAAAACCGTAATATCCTAGCTTAGATTAAGAGATAAATCTAAACCTTATCGCCCTTAAGAACCAATGCTAAAAAATTTGTATAAATAGGGCGCTTTTGCTGTTCGCAACAAACAGACTTGCTTAGCTCCCGCGGGACAGCACATCTCATCTTCACCCTTCGCCTTTTCATGGCGATCCTGCCAAACTAAACGGCATAAAAAAAAAAATATTTGCCAAGTACATACGGCAATAAAAGTCCTGACGAGAGATGACCGAAGGCCATGCCACTGAGCACCTAGCAAACATACGGCGACCGCTATTAAGGAGAACCCAGCCGCAGGACCAAAGCCACTCTAATACAAGAGTATTTAAAACGGCAGCCAGCAGCCAAGAGCAGCAGCAGCAGCACGAGTACAAGAAGAGGACGAATAGCTGTGAATCCCCACGCCAGAGCACTAAAAAAAGAGAGGTGCCTAACTTGGTCAAAAAAATAGACGCAAGAGAGCAGCGCCTGGAGGCTGTCAACAAAGACCCACCACCACCTTGGGCTGAAGCCACTAAAATGTGGAAAGAAATCGAGCGCGTTGGAGCGCCTGATGGCCTAACAAAATGGCGAGTGCACCTACCAGCGCACCCATGCGAGAACGGTACGACAGGATCGCCTCAGCAATAAATAAAATTTTTGTCACAAACTAATTTTCAGCCATTATTATAATTAAAATAAACAAACAAAAGAAGAGTACCAAATAGACAAAATGTTTAAACATTGTAAATAAATGAAAATTGTTAAATTGCAAAAAAAAAAGGAAAAATATATATTATTAAATTCGGTCAAGAAAAGAAACAACAAACAATTTGACCATAGATATAAGAAATATATGGACTCAGACTCGTCACTCAACTGAAATTGATGGTTTAAAAACTTTTTATTCAATATAGAAGTGCATAATTTAAAACCTGACCCATTCAAGAATAACTGTTCATAGATATATTTTTTTTTACTATAGAGAATTACATAATTGCATAACGGCATACTTTCAAGCAACCAAATATCTGGCTAAACAAATTACAACATATACAAGCAAATACAATATTTGATACGCTTAGGGGAAAATTAATCCAAATATCCAAGTTACATAGTCTTCATATCTATATCCAAAATCTTACACAGAAAAAGCTATATTTGAACTACCTATGAACTCATCGTCCCAAATATAAAAGCCAACAGAAGAACTCAAAATGGCACAAACTAAATTGAATTACAAACACGCATCGAGGCCATTCCAGAATTTGACGGAAAAGCTGAGAATTTGCAGAGTTTTATAGACGCACTAGACCTTGTGACAGTATAAAAGATACGCGATTTGAAACAGGCGTAAGCCTAATAAAACTAAATTAAAGGGCACGAGCAAGAAATCGTATTAGAATGAAAACACAATAGCGCTTTAAAAGCAACATTACTAGCAAAATGTTAAGGGGAGAATCGTTAGAAGTACTATCGGTGAAAATAATGAACATAAAACAAAATAATAAGAGCCACCGCGTACACCAATGAAATTCGGGAACTTACAAAGGCCTGTGAGCACGCATATATTTCACGGGTTGACAATTACAATAGCAAATAGTTATGCCACTAGCGTAGCAGTAAAGGGAATGATAAAAAATTGTACTTTGATAGCGTCAAAATCATTATGGAGGCAGGACAATTTAATACTACGAATGACGCAATATCAAAATTTGTTAATAGTTGCACTGAAACTACTGGGCAACAAAATTCCATACTTTATTCAGAACAAAATTCGAACCCTCGCGTCAGTAATCAATGTAACGGTACCCTAACCAAAGATTTAACAACAATAATCAAAAACTATCCCAAAGACGCAACTCTTATAACAATTATAGCAATGACACGCCAATAATAACAACAACAATGATAACAACAACTACCGTAACAGCCAAAATGAAACAATAATCGTTTCAATTCCAACCAATCTAGGTATATCAACTTAACAATGTACGTTTTACCACCGAAGATACTCAATGGAAAACTCTCGAAACTCCCCTGAATACGAGTTAAAACTTAATTACATATTTCTCTTAGACCAAAATCCGAATAGTTACATCCAATATTAGCTCCGATAGGGCCAAAACAAATGTGCCTCTTAATAGATACGGGTGCCGACTATATCCTTAATAAAATGTAAGCACAACTTATAGGTAACTTCTAAAATAAACACTTCCAGGCATACGAACATCAATGGCATTGGCAAAGACGTAGTCCGATGGTGAAAAACTTGAATTTATTTAGGAATACAATAGATGACAACTTTCCAATTCCTATGATGGGATATTAGGATTAGATTTTTGTAAAAAATACAACTGCAATCTAAACTATCAAACACAAAATAATTCGTTCATAATCAGACCCTAAAAATTCAAAAATACAAATCTCATCCCAATACATATTTCTCAACATTCAAATATTTTTTACCATACCCGCTACCACAGAATTAATAAGACCAATTAAAATTAACAAAAATGTAACAGAAATATTTGTACCGAACCAAGAAATTCAGCCAGGAATATTTGTAGCAACACTATATTAAGCAAGTGTAGCCCATATGTTAGAATTATAAACACAACCGATAGCGATGCAATAATTTCAAAAAAAATTTAAAAAGCGAAAATCCATCCGACTATGATATTTCAATATTCAGAATTCACCTGATGAACACAAGGTCACAAATAATGAAAAAAATTGCTCAAAACAATTTTCTCCATTCGTTAAACGGCAATTGACTGAACTGTGCTGAATACAATGATATTTACGCTTAGAACAGGAAACTATCTCATCGAATAATTTTTATAAACAGAAGCTTAAACTAAAAGATACAACACCGGTATACATAAAGAACTACCGAATCCTCAATCGCAAAAAGGTGAGATTGAAAAATCAAGTGGATAAGCTAATTAAAGATGGCCTTATAGAAACTTCCATGTCTGAATTTAATGTATCCCTGCACTGTTAGCACCCACATAAATCCCTACCAGGAAAACAGAGAAACGTTTGGGGAGTCTAGTCAAGTTGATTATCGCAAAATTAACAAACATTGCAGATAAATTTCCATTGCCTAGATATGATATCCTCGGACCAACTGGGAAGATCCAAATATTTTTCATGCTTAGACTCTTATGTCTGGATTCCACCAAGTAGAGCTAGAAGAATCTTCAGGGATATCATTTCATTTTCAACGGATAAGGGATCCTTTAGATTCAAACGCCCTCCCATACGTTATAAAAATCGCCCCAAACTCATTCCAACGAAATATTGACGTTAGCATTTGCGGGTCTCACACCGTCACGAAACATTCCTTTACATGGATACCTGATTGTTATAGGGTGCTCAGAGAGCCATGCGGTGAAAACCTGCGCGACGTATTAGTACATGCAGAAGATATAATCTGAAGCTACATCCCGACAAATGTTCATTTTTTCAACACGTAGTAACGTTTTTAGGGTACAAATGTGGCCAACCAGGAATACTGCCAGATGATAGTAAATTCAGCATTATCAGTACCACCCACACCCCAAACAGGTGACCAAGCCAAGTGATCGTTGCATTTTGTAATTACTTGTCGTAGATTCATTCCAAACTTTGAAGTACTCTAGACACATCACAAGACTCTCAAAAAGAATGCTGTATTTGAATGGACAAAAAGACTGCGAGAATGTATTTCAAAGTTTAAAAACCAATTACTTCATCCTAAAATTTTACAATAATCCAGACTTTGAAAAACAATTCTGTATTACTACAGAGACGCTAGTAAACACGCATGCGGCGCAGTTCTAAGCCAACAATATAGCGAGGAGCAACTACGAATTGCATTTGCGTCTAGAGTTTTCTACAAAGTAAGTAATAAATCAACCATTGAACAAGAACTGACAGCAATACATTGGGCCATTCAGTACTTTAAGCCATACATTATGGAACCAAATTCTTAGTAAAAACCGATCACAAACCACTTACGTACTTATTATTACTAATTTTAGAATGCGACTTGACCAGAGGAATATGAATTCGACATAGAGTAGAAAGGGAAAGAAAAATTATGCACAGATGCATTATCACGGCCGGACTTTGTAGACATAAAAGAACTCACTAATAATAAAATATTTAAGGTAACCACTAGATCAGCAGGATTTAAGGAGAACCAATATAATAAAAAATAGTTAGTAATTCATCTAAACAACTAAAACCACCACGGGTTTACGAAACAATTACGTGTAATGATGTAAAGGGTCTTCCGAGAGTACACCTATTATTGAAAAGTGCATTTTAAGGATATGCAACTCGTCTTCAATTAATTTTAATACCAATGAATTGTACACTAATGGAACATTTGACTTAGGTAGATTTTTTTTCCACGGCTTTTGGAAAGAAGCCAGTAGCAAAAATATACATGATACAAATAAACCCAACAGAACCCCCCCCCCCCCCAACAAGGGGAAACAAATATCTCGAAAAATTGAGTATAGCGCTATGGCCACAAATCATAAAATTACTAGAATAAAAACGAAATTGAACACATTCTAGAACTTTTTCACAATAATCCTGCATTAGGTGCCACTGAGGAACAACAAGAACACTAAGAAGATTAAGAGACATTACTTTTGGAAAAAACATGACAAAAGACGTAACGAGTTTTATAAAGTCATGCAAAAATGTCAATTATCTAAAATAGTAAAACATAATAAAACCAATGATAATCACTCCAACTCCAGTAACTGTATCTGATATTGTGTTAATAGACACAATAGGCCCCCTGCCTTAAACAGAAAAAACGGCAACGAATACGCACTAACAATAATTTGTGACCTAACCAAATATTTAATAACAATACCTATTCCCAATAAAAAACGCTAAGACAGTAGCAAAGGCTTATTTGAGAAATGTATTTTAGTATACGGACCAATGCAAAAACTCGTTTCAGATATAGGGTACTGGAATATATGAATTCAATATTAACTGAACTCTGTAAAATATTTAAAATAGAAAACTAAACTCAACAGCTTACCATCACCAAACGTTAGAAACAGTAGAAAGAAGCCATAGACTTTCAACGAATATGAAAGTGATCTTATACTTCAATAAACAAAGACGACTGGGATGATTGGATCCAGTACTTTACATATTGTCTTTAACGTAACTCCATCATCGGTACATGATTACTGCCCCTTCGAATAGTATTTGGCAAAAGGCCCACAGAAACCCCCTTTTCAAAACAAGTTGAACCTATATATAATTATGAAGACTATGAAAAAAGAAATTAAATATAAATTACAATTAGCACAAAGTAGAGCTAGCATTATGGTGAACAAAAAAAAATTATCCAAAAGAAAGAATATGATAAAACAAGTAATGAACTAAACTTAGAAATTGGACAATCAGTACTATTACGAAACGAAGTAGGACATAAATTGGACAATAGATATTTAGGACCCATTGAAAATAAATAATAATGATAATGTTACATACAAGACTCTAATAAGAAAAACACAAATTGTTCACAAAAATAGAATTAGGCCACTACAATTATAAAAAACCAAAAAAAAAAAAAAAATATTTTTAATAACATACTCAACAACAAAAAAAAAAAATATATATATAATAACTCAGAACTATATTTTTTTTTTTCAAAAAAGGAAGGTGTAGTATTATTTTATCATTACAATGTTCGCTGTACGCTCACTTTTCACAGCGAAACTCAGACTATGATAAAAACTGTTGCATACCCAAAGCTTTTGTTCTTTAACGCTTTAAGCCTTAAAACATAACTTAGAAAACCGCAATATCCTAGCTTAGATTAAGAGATAAGAATTACAAACCTAATTGCCCATAAGAACCAATAAAAATTTGTAGAAATAGGGCGCTTTGTGCTTAAATAGACTTGCTTTGCCTTCCAAGTGATACAGCACATCTCATCTTTAACCCTTCGCCTTTTCAACGAAAATAAGCTCTTAAACTAAGCACCATGTTTCACATCAAAGTCTCGTGAGTCTTCTAGCGACACCCGCACCTTTTTTTATACCCTGTACTCATTGAAAATGGGTAAAAGGGGATCATGAAGTTGTGCAAATGTATGTAACAGGGAGAAGGAATTATTTCCGACCATATAAAGTATATATATTCTTGATCAGCATCAACAGGCGAGTCGACATATTCATGTCCGTCTGTCCGCCCGTATGAACAAACAGATATTAGAGATGGTAAGAGATAGTAGTTTGACCAGTATGGGAAAAATGTTTCTTATACTTGCAGGCTGATCAAGTATACTTTCCACCTTTTGCCACGCCCTCCCCGCCACCGCAAACCCGAAAAACGTAATACTTCCCCTAGTTTTGTAGATCGAGGAGTTTTACCTTCTAGAGATAGTTACTAATTAGCATTTTTTAATTATTTATTTAACATGAAATAGCTTAAAGTTACAAACTTATGAGCTAGTAGGGAAAAGCATGGCATCTAAGGTCTTTAGCTTATGATATAGTGATATTAATCTACAGAGTTTGTGTGTTTACGTAGATGTTTAAATTGTTTGGCTTAGGTATAGGGAGTGAAAGATTTCGATGGAATATACGGAGTGTTATGTTAGTTCTTTAGGTATATATTTTTATACCTTTGGTATAGATTTGTATGCTTGAGGAAGTTTATTAAAAAGTTTGAGGTTTTCTGGTAATGTGTTTATTAGTAGGTCTATTGGATTATTATTATGGAGGCACTAGATTTGGGCTATTCTTAAGGAATGGACACTGGGTTAAAATGTGTTTGATGTTTTGGATGGTGCTTTTTTGCAGTCGTGGCAAAACTTAGATATACTTTTGTTAATGTTGTGTTGATGTGTGATTTTTGTGTGTCCTAGTTTTAGTCTTAATAGTTTTATTTGGTCCCGTCTAGATATTTCGTCTTGTTTTGTAGGTTTCAGGATGTGTGAGATATTAATGCTATTGGGGTTTATATCTTTGAACCAGTTTGAGCAGGAGGAAAAAGTTCCTGCATTATGGTTACTACTTGTTGGTTTTTGAAGTATCTGTGAATGTCTGTTATTTTGGTATTGGTTGTGGTGAAGAGTGGGAGTTCATTTGCAGTCTTAGCGCTTATGTCTGCGAAGTCATTGCCCCTCATGTTGATGTCTCTTGGAATCCACATTAGTTTGATTTTGTTTTGGTGTTCTTTTATTATGACGGGTCTTAGGTAGTAACTGTGATTTGATGTTTTGTATTGATTTGAGTGCGGATAGCGAGTCAGAGCACATGATGAATTTATCTTTTTGGGATTTTATAATGTTTATAGCTTAAAGGATGGCATTCTTTTGTGGTAAACAGGACGAGTAGGTTGAGGATGCCCTTTTTAGGACAGTATCTTCTGTTGTGTAATGTCGATTGTTGTCATAGTTAGTGGACCTAGAACCGTCTGTGTAGATACAAAGTGGTGTTCGGGGTGTGGTTATTTTGAAAGTGGAAAAATTGTTGTTGAAATATTGCTGTTTGGTCGAGTTCTTGTGTAATGGTGAGTGTTGTATCTATTGTATTGAGGTTGAGGAGCACAATGGTTGTTTGTTGGGCTTGATTTATTTTTGTGTTTTTGAATGGTATGTTGTTAGCCGAGCAGATTTTTATAACCCAGAGATTGTGTTGGGTTTCTTTATTTTTGCATGAAGCAGAATTGCGCTCCTGGTCGGCACGCTGGCAGCCGGCTAGGCTCGCCGTATGCGGGGTGGTCCTTTGTACGCCTTCCCAAACACAAATCAATACATTTATAGTTCGTGCCTAAAGTCGATAGGTTGAAAAAAAAAAAGTCCGTCAAAGATAGCTGTCCGATCCACCCGGGACGTTGTCGTTACCATTTAATCTGATACACACTCTACATTCACTCCAACCCAATTTGCTCATACGCATCCCCCAGATACTTTCTATTCGCACCTTCACCACACATACAGCCACAGCTGCACTATGGGAATTTTTGCCAAATAGAATAGGCATAAACCCCTTTTCCAAAAGTGCTCAAAACTTAAATTTTGTGTCCGCTCTTAGACCACAAATACATCAGTCTTCAATGTTACATACCATGAATTTACTTAAGAGATCTGTTAAGTGAGCAGCTGATAAAGTCAGCTTATGCTAACGAATGACAGTTCAATGTTAAGTGTGTGTTTTCTGCTGCAATTTGTATTTGCCAAATATTAATTAAAACCGAAAGTTTTGTCGAATATTTTGATGAAATTATTTTTAAAATTGCGCCTTTATCTGCAGAATTAGTCGTAAGTGTCCTTGTAGTTGAGGATATTGACGCGATCATCTAAAAAAAAATTGGGAATGAAAATTTCACTTTGCAAAGCCCTGCACCAAATTTTGTTTAGATTTGTTAGAGATGGGACTTCCTACGAATGCTTTTTAGAGAGGTATGAATAGTCAAGCAAAGGAAAAATATTCTTGGAAAGTAAGATGTAAACGTTTTAAATAGTTTTAAAAAAAAGTAAGGAAGAAATTCTAGTAAGATAAATCGTAGAAATTTAACCGAATAATGCAACAATTTGAACGCAGAAAATAAATTCTTAGCCATTCCGAAGCACATGAACCCAGAGGTCGTTCCCGGATGGTCAATTATGCTGAAGTGAATCAGAGGTCGTAGGAATGAAGCTGGAGATAACTTGGTAGAAGAAGCAAACATAGCTGTTCGTAAAAACAAACCAACCAGCTGACCATGCAGCAGTTCTTAAGATAGTTTCAATAAGGCCTTAAAGGCAAAATATCCGAAATTTTGTGTCACACCCAATCAAAATACTTCGCAGTCTTCCGGCGACGTGAGCAGTATTGGGTAGCGAAAATGACAGTGAGCCGCATTTTTTCAAGTAATCGCGAAATTCCATAAAGTTTGCGGCCGATAAATATGTTTCCTAATAGCAAAATAGCAAGAAAAACCAATTTTATCTTGTAGAAAAAAACAAATTTTTTTTGTTATATTTTTTTTAAGGCGGGATGAAGTGCTACCACGCCCACTTTTTTGCACATATAGACCAACGTTATACATAATATAAGGCAAAAAACTAGACCGCAATATCTTGCTTAGTTTTTAAGTTATTAATTAATGCCTGATTTTTGGGAAAATTCCCCATAGTGAGCTGTCCCTTGCGCTCAGACTCCCCCTCTCACTCATATACACTGACTTCGCCAACTTGATCATTTGCATGATCGGTGGTCTGTCCTCAACCCACCCTACTCACGCTTATGCGTGGCCTTTGGACCAACCTTGACCATCGTGGTTGATCCTCTACGTGGTAGCCCTCGTCCGTCAAGTCAAACCCATTCGTGGCTCAGAATTTCCATGTCTTCCATGCCAAAGCAGATGCCCCCATACCAGCTCAAATTAAAAAATTAGTTATTCATATTTATAATGTTGTATAAACTAAACAATTTCATTTATTGATACTTTCATGTTTAAAGATATTAAGGAAAAAAAATATGTAAGCAATGCCAATTTAAAATTTAAATAAAAAGAATAAAAAAATTAATAACTAAATAATTAATTTTTTATTTCATACTAAAAAGGATAATAACAATAATATATAACAAAAAAAAATCATTTATAAATCTGTGTGCTAATTTTAAACAAAGATAAAAAAAAGAATATGGTTAGGTTAGGTTGCGATGGCTGAGAGCGACGAGCCGCTCTCCCACTTAGGCCACTTTGGGCCCATTGCGATGCCATATTAATTCCCTATTAACCCTTTTTAATACTAAGGTGGGTCCTCGTTACTGAACCATTTTGTGGACAGAATAAATTTGAGTAGAGCTGGGATCTCTAGCCCGGATGTCTCCGAGAGGTTGAGTAGCAGAGGTTTACCAAGTGTCCTGAGTCTACTTCTACTCAAGGCGGGGCAATGGCACAAAAAGTGTTTTACCAATTCCTCCTCTTCTTCGTGTCCGCAACTTCTGCAAAAGTCGTGGTAAATGACGCCTAGGCGTTCTGCGTGTCTGCCAATGAGACCTGTAAGGGTCCCTACCAGAAGTGCTATGTGGTTTCTTCTGTGACGTAAAAGTGTGTTAGTACGTTTTGGTCTAATGTTGCTACGTAAGCCTCGCTACTGCACAGGAGGAAAGGGTTTTCCACCGATTCGTAGCGAGACGAAGTGTTTCAGCTTTAGTGTGAAGCTTATATGTCGCCATAGGAATCCCTATCGTGCTCCTCTGAAAGGAGCTCGATGGTGGTACCTATTCTGGCCAGTTTGTCCGCAGACTCATTACCTCTATGTTGCGATGTCCAGGCACCTATATGTGTGTATACTGAAATGCCGTGCGATCTCATTCAGAGATGAGCGACATTCCGTAAGTGTTTTAGCATGTTGGTGTGTGAGTCAAGTGCTTTAGGGCGGCTTGACTATCTGAGTATATAAATACATTTCCTTCCTTGACCGTGAGTGTGCTAAGGTAGGTGGCAGCTTCCTGGATAGCTACCACTTCCGCTTGGTACACACTACAGTGGTCAGAAAGGCGGAACGATAAGTTCAAATCTAGGTTGGGAGAGAAAACTCCCCTCCTACTTTTTCGTCGAGTATGAACCATCAGTGTAGATGTTGATGGCGTTAGCTCTGTTGTGAGGCAGGTTGTCCCAATCGTTTCGGCTTGGATATAGACGTTGTAACATTTGTCGAACGTCGTTTGTGGCATACAGTGGTCTGTAATTACCGGTATACCCGTTTGGTCTTCGAATATGGAGGCGTGTCCCGAATTGCCCCAGTTCCAAGAAATGGATTCTCGTGGTCTTATAGGCTGTTGTGGTAGCCATTTGCTTAGCTACGAAGTCTAGTGGTAGAAGGTGAAGAATAGTATTTAACGCTTCCGTTGATGTCGTTCGGAGAGTTCCGTAATTAAAGCATTTCTCTGTACTTTGTGCAGATTGTTCAGGGCTGATTGTTTCCGAGGGCTGGCCACCATACTAGAGCCTTGTAGAGGCGTATTACGGCTGTGTAAAGCCAATGTACAATGGATGGGGAAAACCCCATCTGCGGCCAACGGCCTTTTTACAAGAGAAAAGAGCAATGGTTGCCTTTTTATACGTTCATTTATGTTGTCATTCCAAAGTAGCTTCTTATCTAGAATGACACCCAAGTATTTGGCATTGTCACCAAATACGAGGTTACTCCGCGTTGATTTTAGGCGGAATAAGATCAGAATTTTTTACTTCTTATACTCTGTACCGAAGGTACATAGAGTATATTAAGTTTGTGCAAAAGTATGTAACAGGGAGAAGGAGTCATTTCCGACCCTATAAAGTATATATATTCTTGATCAGCATTAACACGAGTCGATAGCCATGTCCGTCTGTCCGTCTGTCCGTCTGTCCGTCCGTCCGTCCGTCTGTCCGTATGAACAAACAGATCTCGGAGATGGTAAGAGATAGAGGTTTGACATGTATGGGACAAATGTTTCTTATAGCTGCAGGCAGACCGAGTTTATTTTGAATTTTGGCCACGCCCCCTCCCGCCCCCGCAATTTTGAAAAACGTCATATCTTCCACAGTTTTGTAGATAGATGGTTCGTACCTTCTAGTACGAGTTATAAACAAAAAGTGAACCAAGTTGCCCCCGCCACCCCCTCCCCCCCTTTTATAACCAACACCGCACAATCTTAAGAGAGAGAGAGAGTGAGAGAGAGAGAAAGAGACTGAGATAAAGATAGAGAGAGATACAGCAGCAGCACTGCATTCAGCTCCTACTCCAGGTACAGAGTTTGTTATAGTCGGGCTTGACCGACTTTCTCACTACTTGTTTGTTATTTAGTATTGAATAATTATCCTAACGCTACAAATACAGTGTACTTATTTTTGCGCTAGTCATGACTATTAGGTTTTTCTTTACAATTACATGTATCCTATCTTAATTCTAACATTGAGTATGGTCTTGTTTATTTGTTCATTCGGGTGAAAAGCACTAATTCCGTCTTAGCCGGGGGTACGCCCAAGCCACAAGATTTGTCCACTGGAGCAAGTGTTGTCAGTGTGGTCTGCATGAGGTCACACAGCGTTTGAGAAAACATTATACATTTGTAGATGGCAATATCATCCGCGTAAGCCACCACTTCGTGTCCCTCCTCCCCATTAGCCGCAGCAGTTGGTTAACTGTTACAACCCACAGAAGCGGAGAAAGAACACCTCCTTGTAGAGTGTTCCCTCCCACATCTGCGAGCAGTTGCACCGCCAAGTTGGGAGTACACCGTTCTGCTGGTTAGCAGTTGTTCGATGAATCTTACTATGGCACCTACTCCCCACATATGTCAAGGCAGAGGTGATGGCGTTAGTTGGACGTTATTGAAGGAACCCTATGTCGAGAAATGCTACTAAGGAGAAGTCTTTTTCGTGGATCTTTCAACTTGAGACCAGGGAGTGCAGGGTGGTTTCAGTAGACCCACCCTTTGCTGTATGCATGTTAGGTGTGTGTTAGATGAGCGGGACTAATAGTTTGCCTCAGGTGTGCATCTTAAGCCTCTAGAGTTTTAAGTGAGAAAAACGAGGATAGGCTGATTGGCCTATAATCGTTTGGTTTCACATGCGAAGCTTGGCCAGCAGCCGGTATGAATATTACTTTAGTTTCTTTCCACCTAGTGGGAATGTAGTTGACCTTGAGACAGCTTACATGGATTGTGTAAAGCCAGGTCATTGTATACCCAACGGTTTGTTGTAGTTGGGCTAGGATATATGTTATCTAGACCTCGGCGACCTAAATGGCGCGAACGTATCGATAGCCCATTTAATTCTGGTCTCCGTGACAATGGCTTTGTCGTATTGCATAGAAAGGTCGGTTGAGAAGGAGTGCTCTGGAAGCACCTTCCATGAGGTCAATTGGTCACATAGGTCTTCAGAGATGAGGGTTATATCTAAAACCTCTCTTCTATTTTTGATTATAAAGGTGGGGTCGTTCCCTTATTGGCAATATGCAAATCTATCTGTAACAGGTAGCCGTACAGTGATTCACAGCGCTCATTTATATCTGTACTGCCCCATTGTGTGTGGTGTGCGTTGGCATCGCCTCCTAAAATAAGGCTTGTGTGTCATCATTTTCCTTTGCTTCCGTTTGGGTGGAACTGAAAGCAGAGCGAAACGGTGGGCACTCGAGCTAAAGTAAGGTTCCGGCTGTAAGTCGGCCAAAATCAAATTTAAAGTCTGTAGCTAAAAAAGTGTCAGCACTAATTGTTTGTCAGCACTAACCGCTTTGGAGGTAAACGTAGAACGTAATGAATTGACGTAAAACGTAATGTGGCGCTTACGTCGTCAACCAAAACCACTAAATTTATACTCAAACATAAACAAATGGATATTGGTTCAAATTTTAATGATTCACAAAAACATGCGTTAAAACTCCTGTATGCACCGCGGGGTGGGAGGATCACTGAGGGGTGGGCACAGGTGTAGCACCTAACTGCTGGCGGTACCTGACTTCGGCGTGGTTGCTGGCGCTAACTAATTTATTTTGCAAATCGCTAGGAAATTTACAGGGCAAAACACTCGTCACTTAACAAAACGCTTGACAATATTTTTTGGTGTCAACTGAACGAGTTTACAATAATTATTTTAATTTTTTTCGCGGAGCGCCAAAATCAAAACAAACCGCACGATCAGTGTGACCAGGTCGGAATATAAAAAAGGTAAAATTTTAAGCCTAAATATTTCGAACTGCCGGCCCATTTACTAGATTGCACACAGGCCTTATATATTGCGCCAAACGGCAATTGCAAAAAAAAAAAACATGCAAAATTGGCAAATCAAAACGCTGTGTTATGCACAGCTAGAGACTTAGGCCACCTACAGGTTCTGTTCGCTTAATCGCTTAGTTAGGTCGCACATTAG